>NKYV01000006.1:46303-646303 GCA_002370575.1 Metschnikowia sp. M2Y3
GGTACTCATGATAATAAACGGTACTCATGATAATAAACGGTACTCAAAGAATGAAAGCGATACTCACAGAATGAAAACGGTACTCAGTATGAAACGGTACTCACAGATTGCAAACGGTACTCACAGAACACAGAATAAATACGGTTCCCTGAAAGCCCAAAAAAATGCTCCCCAAGTTCTCTCCTGCTAAAAATTGCAGCCAAGGTACGGACCTGCATACTGAAGGCTCGCTTCTGCCGAGCCCCAACCCCACGACTTCGTCCCACAACCACATACTTCCCTCTTTCTCAGCATTAAACACGTCCTGGCACACCATACACAATTTCGCCTGGACAAATATCCACACATAGTCTTCAGATGAACGGAGCGAGTCGCCCCAATGACCGCTCGCTTCTTCTCGGCTCGGGCGCCTCTGACTCCGGTGTAACCGGAGATCACAGGAACCCAGCCCACCGCAATGGTTCTGATAACAGAGGGGTTATGCATCACAACCTCCTGGCGCCCGTTGCCTCGATGTTGGCAATTGGAGGAACCATCGGCACTGGTCTCTTCTTCTCGATCGCAAAACTCATCACCAGCGGCCCCCTCATGGCGTTGGCAGCCATGTGCTACGTGGCGTTTTTGGTAGTGATAGTGCTCGAGGTCACGACAGAAATGGCGGTGTTTTTTCCCTTCAGTGGACTGATCTGCCGTTTCCAATCGCTTTTCTTGAGCCGTCCCATGGGCATGGCCAACAGCGTCATCTATTGGCTCAGCTGGGGCTTGACGTATGCCCTCGAGGTACTGCTTGTGGTGCCAATTTGCTCCTTCTGGAGCTCGTCAGTCTCGCAATACCAAGTGCCTTTAATTTTGGGCACGTGCGCATGCTTAACGGTGTTGAACCTTCTCCCCGTGGATCTCTACGGCCGTGTGGAGTTCTGGATGGCGCTAGTCAAGGTATTGGCGATTTTTGGCTGGATCGTCACTTTGGCAGTCACCCTAATTTCAGAAGAAAAATTCTTTTATGTGTGGGTGGCGGACTGGCCGGCATCGTTCGTTGGTGAGCTGCTTCCGTTGTCGCAAAGTATTGTGGCTTTTGTCAATTGTCTCATATTTCTGTCGTTCGTTTTCCAATCGGTGGAATCGGTGGCCATCACCACTGGTGACGTGCTTCAGCCCGAAAAAACTATTCCAAAGGTGGTGAAGGTTCTTTTTGTACGCATCGTGGTATTCTATCTCTTGGCCGTGTTTCTCCTCACGGTGCTGGTGCCTTATAATGATCCAAGACTTGTTATGCTGGACATAGACAATCTACTTTCATCGCCCTTTTTAATCGCATTGCTTAACCTCGGCTTCAACAGTTCTGGCGCACTTCTTCTGGCCTTTAACGTCGTGATCTTGTCGGCAATTCTATCAGCTGCAAATTCAAACATCTATTTTGGACTGCGGTACTTGGTATCGATGGTCTCAAACAAAAGAGGGCTCTTTTCTGCCAGGAATGCTCAAAATGTCCCCGTGAATGCCGTTCTACTCACATCCAGCTTTGGGCTTGTGGCGCTTTTCCTCCCCTTCAGCTCCGTGCAAGCCATTTTTAATCTTCTTTTGACGTGCTGCGCATCAGCTGGAATGCTCATGTGGTGCCTATTGTGCGTTTCGCATATTCGGTTCCGTAGCACGTTGAAAGCGCAGCACATCCCGCTCAAACGCTTGAAATTCCTTTCAAAATGGCGGCTTGGATTTTGGAGCTGGTTTGCTCTGGCGAACTTAATTGTGATTTTGGCGTTGAATGGGCTCACGAATTACTGGCACTTTTCTTGGCTGGGGCTTTTAGGAAGCTACATGACCCCCGCGGCTTTCTTTGCTTTATGGGGCTACTTTTACTACACCGAGAAAAGTGGCTTTATTTCTCTCAAAGATGCAGATATCTCTGAAGGAAATTTGCATAGGGTGAACTCGTCTTACCAAGCATGATAAACAATAACAAACACCTCGAGATTCATCAGCTTTCGATTTCATACATCAACTATCATGGTTACTCATAGTTGGATCCCCATCAGGATGATTTTGCATATGAAAAAGCCAACATAGTTTTGGAACATGACACCTCATTCATCATATTCTGCTCATCGAGCTCAACTGATTTCCATGCCTTGGTACATTGTTCTCATGCATTCACACCACTTTGAAGTACTTGAAGTGTTGTATAGCATCGCCACAGTGAGCCCAATCTTGTTAGCTTCGAGAAATGCAGAGCTTGTAATTTGCTCCACCGCTGAGTCCAGCGCCTCCTGTCCTGGGGTTTAGTACGAGTACCAATTTTTTTGATTCGGCTATGGAGGAAAATAGAGGAGGCTAGTGTTTGGCTCGTTACTTTGCCTAGACCCGCAATCGAACCGCTCATGGAGGTAGGAGGTTTGAAGAGTAAGGTTCTCAAGAATGAAACGCGCTCTCCTTGTCGCCCACAGCTAGAATACAAATAGATTCCTGAAGCCTTCTGGCGCTCGATATTCTTGAAAAGAAAAGCATATCACTGACGCTTGAAGCCTTATGAGCTGTCATTTACCTCATTGATTAAGCTGTCATCGAGTTCATTAGAGCTATCGAGTTCATTAGAGCTATCGAGTCCATTAGAGCTATCATTGGAGCTATCATTGGAGCCTACGGAGTCTACTGGAGCTATCTGATGGTCTTTGTAAAAGCCAGTCAAACTACAGACTAGTGGCTAGAATACGAGCGTGCATGCCTTCCTATTGGCCGTTGCGTATTTCCCAGGTGCATAAGGCCGAAAGCTCTCGTTGACTTTTTCCTCATGCCAATTGCGAAACGCATTTCTCAACTGCTGCGTCTCCCATGGCTGGTGTCGCGTCCGCTGATGCTACTTGCTCAACCATCTGCTGCCATGTTGCGATGCTATTCACGTCTGGCTTCAAATTCATGAGCCCATTGAGATTAATCGTGGTTTATCTGCTTTTCTATACGTAGTTTCATCATGTCTCGCAGCGACATTCCGCTTTCCGTGCGCGCTCACCTCTATTGCATATTCGCCACATTGCAAAATGCATCCATCAGGGTATGTTGACAAAAGTCCTCGACTGTCGTGGCTGTATGGTTCCTCCTGGAATGAAACCATTGATCCCCCTGCTCCAGCCTTCTCATTTTTCTCTTTCAGTTTGCACATACTCTGTTCTCTTCTCACCTGATCATCGCTGGCATGCAGGAGCGCGAAGGATCCTGGGGTTTCCGCCTCCGCAGTGAACATAGCAGCGGTACAGCACTTTCCACTACGCCAACGCTTCTCGCAAGATCCCGTGGAACAGTATGAGTTTCCTCCGCAGAGACAAAACAAAAACTCCGGCGGCTGACTCTGCAGGACAGAAGCATGCTGCAAAGGCGCCATCAGCCGGCAATGGCGGAAGCGCCCCGATTGGGCGCCACGTCGTGGGCGAAAACTCTGAACTTCGTCTGGCCGGTGGTGTTGGAGGGGAAAAGAGAGTACAAAGGGCTGCAGAGAGTTGTGGCGAGGACAATGCGTCGGGAGACGGCTCCACAAGTGCTGCCCAAACAAGTTCGGACCTTGGTCCCGGCCGTGGGCACCCACGGGCCTATGGTCGTAGGGGAACTGGCGCATCCGTACTGGATGTCGAGTTTAGCACATCGCGGGGGCCGTCCATGAGCGCCCTAGGCGGAAACAACCACTCCGGGGCTGAGAAACGGGCAGAGGGAGAGAGAAAGAAGGCGGAGGAGAAAGAACAGGATAGGGCGGAGATTGCAAAGGCCGAAGCTCTAAGGCATCAGGCACACCAACCCCGAGAAACGGAGCTGCAGAGCGAACGGGGCGCGCAACATGCCCGAGATATCACACTGAAAGACCGTGGAAACGAAGACGAAGAGGGGGAAAAAGCAGGGCGAGATGCAACAGAGCGGGCACTGTCCCTAAATGGCGGCAGCGACGTGCTATCGTTTCAATTCAAGAACACCCCTTCTAGAAGACACACGTCGCATTCACAAACGTCCTTACCCTCATTCTTTGCCAGTTTCTCTTCGAAAGAGCACGCGCCTTCTCACCAAGCGCCGGTGTCCCCAAACACACAAGAGTTTGACGGCTCCCACCTAAGACGGTCTGCGCCTGCACGGTCCCATACCGAGAACTACTCTCCTCGGCTGTCGTTCGCCAACTTGCCTCTGTTGCCCGGTTACGCTTCTATTCCAGAGCACACGCCTCCCGAGTCCTACAAGGGATTCCACAAAAAAGGCTCGTATTCTAACGTGCCGCCTCTACTGACGCCCATTCGCCCAAGGTTCAAAAAGAAGGGTGGCTCGTTGCTCGGCAAGTTGATCCACTCGAACCGCAAGGACTCAGATCCATCCATCAACCTGAACGAGGACCTGGGCTCCGAGATGCCGTTACATTTCGGCCCAACGAACAACCAAACGACAGGCACAAGCAACTCATCTCCATCAAACCGCCGCAGCGTCAGCTCCAATAGCTCGTCCAAACATAAGTTCCGCTTGCCGTCTATATCGTCACACCACCTCCACCACATCGACCTGCAAAGAAACAATAGCTTTTCAGAGGATTCGGACAAAACTTCCGACAGACTGTCTGGTCCCAACTCCAAGCACAACTCTGTGTCCGGGCCTGCTGGGCCGCCGACAGAGGCTTTTGGAAGAAGCAGTTCGGGATCTGTGCCCACCCTCAAGCGGTTGGCGTCAGAGAACTCATCCAAAGTTTTTGATCTCAATCTCAACTTTGACGAGTTGCAAACAATAATCAAAAAGCCACCTACGGGCCAAAAAGTTGAAGAGCTTCCTCGTGAGGTTGATCAGCAGGAATCGCCTCTAGTGTCAAAATACTCTGAAAAACACTCGGCTTGGAAGGCCCCTGACTCATGGGATGTCACGGCAACGCAGCTACCAAACGAGACTGCTTCTTTTATCTCCGAGCTGAGCGAAGACGTGAAATTACAATTAGCTCAAGCCCAAAAGTCTTTCCAGGAAGAGAATGAATCCGACGTCAAACCTGCTGGAGTCACCGCAGTGACAGACAAGAAGGTCAAACGCAAAGATATTTTGCAATTATTTCCGCAGAGGGCTTTGCCGATTTTGTACGGTACGATTGTTAATCACCTAGATGAGCCAGAGGAAAACTTAAAGGGGAATTATATCATCAGAATCTTCAAGGAGGACAATACTTTCACCACTACCGCATGTTCTCTCGAAACGACGACGACAGAACTCCTCGCGATTATTAAAAAGAAGTTCTTTATGGACTCTATCTCGAATTATCAATTATCCTTGTACGTGGGTAATAACTTAAAGGTTCTTGAACCGTTCGAAAAACCCATTCAGATACATCGGGGGTTGCTCAGCCTCAGTGGGTACACAAACAAGGACAATATGCGAATGATTGGCCGGGAAGACATCTTATCAATTTGCAAGTTTGTGGTGGAGAACACCACGTTGAGAAACATTACATACGAGGAAGAAGCCTCGCTCTCGAAGGACTTTGTGAATGTGGATATTTCCAGTCGCAATTTGAAAACAATACCTATCATATTCCACCAGCATACGTACGAGATTGAAAGGTTGAACGTCTCAGACAACCCGGCGATTTACATTCCATTGGACTTTATTCAATCAAGCACAAATTTGTGGAGTATCAAGTCTTCAAGAAACGGAGCTTCCAGATTCCCGGTGAATTTCTTAGAGGCGCAGGAGCTTACTCATTTGCTGGTGGATCAAAATTTCCTAGACGAAATACCAGCTCGCTTAAGTCATCTCAGCAAATTGGAGTATCTTCAGCTCAACTCTAATCAGCTTTACTTTTTGCCCAAAAGTTTTGAGCGCTTGAAAAACATTACCACCTTGAACTTGTCCTCCAACTATTTCCGCGTGTATCCGGAGTGTATCAACGAGCTTTTCAACTTGCAAGACTTGGACCTCTCTTACAATGACTTAGCGGTTATCCCTGATTCCATTGGGAACTTATCAAAACTAACAAAGTTGAATTTTTGCACTAACAAATTGAGTAAGGCGCTTCCAAAAGGTATGAGCAGATTATCCCACTTGAAGCGTTTGGACATTCGATACAATCAGATCTCCAATATTGATGTTTTAGGATCTTTGCCAAACTTGGAGGTCTTTTACGCATCAAAGAATGCCATTTCCAGTTTCAGTGACAAGATGGAGAAGTTGCGGCTTTTGCACTTTGACCGGAATCCAGTCACTTCTTTGGAGTTTGAGGTCATGCTCCACATGCTTACCGTTCTTGATTTATCCAAGGCTAAAATTACAGCTCTTCCAGCCGAATTTATTGGCAAAATTCCGCATATTGAAAAATTGGTCTTGAACAAAAATCACTTGGTGACGCTTCCGGATGAGATAGGTAACTTGCCTCGATTAACTCATTTGTCTCTTTTTGGGAACAACATTCAAAACATTCCAAATTCTGTTGGTCAGCTATCCTCTTTACAGTTCTTAGACTTGCACTCGAACAACATCGGCCTTTTGCCTGCGGAAATATGGAATTTGAAAAACTTGACATACTTGAATATTTCTTCAAATATTTTGAGCCAATTCCCCAAACCCACCTTTGCAGTGGCGCAGAAAATGTCTTCTACAGTGGACGCTCAGAATGCTGAAAATGAGAGCGCAGGTAGAGGTGGTCCAAGTTGTTTAAGTGAGAGTTTGTTGTCTTTAAGTGCCGCAGATAACAGCCTTACTGACGATTCATTCGAGTCAATAGCACTTCTTTCCAACTTGAGAATGCTCAATCTCTCGTACAATGATTTAACAGAAATCCCTGAGGGTGCGCTTGCCAGGTTGACAAAATTGTCTGAACTCTTTTTGTCTGGAAATTCTTTGACCCGTCTTCCTTCGGAGGATATGGAAAGCTTGACAGATTTAAGATGGCTTTACTTGAATAATAACAAATTCCCAACGCTTCCTCCAGAATTGAGCAAATGCCAACTTTTAACACATCTTGATGTTGGGTCCAATCTCTTGAGGTATAACATTGCGAACTGGCCATATGACTGGAATTGGGCATATAACAGACGCTTAAGGTACTTGAACTTCTCAGGGAACAAGCGTTTTGAAATAAAACAGAGCTACGTTCAGAACAGTGAAACAGCGGAAACGTACGACAATTTGTTGGTTCTTCATGAGTTGCGTGCCATTGGCTTGATGGATGTGACCTTGACATCGCCTAATGTACCGGACCTGACTGTTGATGTGCGTGCAAGAACGTCGTCCTCTGAGCTGGACAACGTAAGATATGGTATTGCAGACTTCATGGCTAATCATGAAACCATAGCTTTCCGAGATGCGTTCATTCCAAAGTTTCGAGGAAACGATAAAGAAATGTTGATATTGTCCTGTGATGGAATTGGTTCTTACAATGCTTCAGAAGGCGGTCACCTTATTTCGTTTTTGGCTAAGCAATTGATTGTTCCTCTAATCACTAACGAATTGGACAAAATCTCCGACTCCGAGCAGATTCCTGATGCTTTGAGACGAGCGTTTTTGGGGCTCAACAATCAAATCAATTCTGTGCTCGCTAACAAGAAGCTGGGATTTTTCACAAATTCTACGCAATTCCCCGAGTTGAATAACTTGAAATTGTCTGAAGACTCTCTCAAGGGAAGTTGTCTCTCTGTCCTTTACATTAAAGCAGGAATTCTATACTCTGCTAATGTTGGAGATATCGAAACAGTTCTTTCGCGAAACAATACCGATTTCAAGCTTTTGACAACTAAACACGACCCAACACTGCGCAATGAATTTGAGCGGATTCGGGCCTCCGGTGGATATGTGTCAGGAGATGGAGCCTTGGATGGAGAGTTACATGTCTCCAGAGGAGTTGGGTTCTTTAATTATATACCTCATACACACAGTGGCCCCTCGATATCTATTTACGATACTGCAGGCGGTGATGTGATGCTCATCATGGCATCCCGCGTTCTTTGGGACTATGTGACTTACGACTTGGCTGTGGACATTGCAAGACAGGAGCAGGATGACCCTATGGTAGCCGCCGAAAAATTGAGAGACCATGCTCTTTTTTACGGCGCATCAGATAAAATATCGGTGACAGTAGTGTCCATCGGCGACGAGAAGAAGAGTCAAAAGGCACTTTCCTCATACATGAATTTGGGTCGGGAAAATGGCGTGTTCCCTGGAAGAAAACGTAAGGATCGTGGAGCTCAAGCTGGCGACTCTGCGTTAAGAAGACTCAACGATGAAATAGATCCGCCTATTGGGGAATTGGCTTTGGTTTTCACCGATATCAAAAACTCGACGCTTTTGTGGGACGCGTATCCTGTGGCAATGAGGTCAGCCATTAAATTGCACAATACCATAATGAGGCGGCAGTTGCGGATAGTGGGAGGATACGAAGTGAAAACAGAAGGAGATTCGTTTATGGTGTCGTTCCCCACACCGACCTCGGCGCTTTTGTGGTGCTTCAACGTGCAAAACCAGCTTTTAACTGAGGACTGGCCCACGCAGATTCTCGAGACAAACGAGTGCTGCGAGGTGACTGATAGTGCAGGTAATATTCTTTTTAGGGGATTGTCTGTACGAATGGGTATTCATTGGGGCTCCCCTGTATGCGAGCCAGATATGGTGACACGGCGAATGGACTATTTTGGGCCTATGGTGAATCGTGCTTCCCGAATTGAATCAAGTGCGGATGGTGGCCAGATTGCTGTAAGCACAGACTTTCTTCATGAAATGGAACAATTGTATTTCCTCCACGAGCAGATTGTTTCTGGCGCGGTGAGCGCCCAGGAATTTGCAGGAAATGCGGGTGCAAGAGAGATCATTGGCAGTGAAATAAAGGCTTTGGAGGAAATCGGATGCGAATACTTCGAGTTGGGAGAGCGGAAACTCAAGGGATTGGAAATTCCAGAGAAGATTGTGCTCGCGTTCCCATCGAACTTGGCAATTAGATTCGAAATCTTCTCTAAAAGACTCTCACAAGATGACGAGTATCTGGGTCGCATCGTTGGTGCGCTTCCAGTTGAGTCTATTTTCGCTCTCCGGTCGCTTTCACTTCGCTTGGAGAACATCTGCCTGGTATTGAATGCGGGTTACACTCTGCATGAAGACACCTTCCTGCGGCCTAGCGGGGAGATGTACCAGGCTACTGTCAAAAAGAACGTGCAGGAACACGATCTTGTAACATTGTTCAATCACTTGACTACGCGACTTGAGAACTGCGTGGCGGGCTTGGAATTACGCCAGGCGTATCAGAATATGCAAGGTAAGAGAGCAACTGACTTTACGGAAGATTTGTCGATCTGGAAGGTGGTCGATGAATTAAAAGCACTTATGGCAGAGGCGGGACAGAAACAGACATGATGCATATCAGCGTTCTGAGAAAGCATGAACGAAACCACTTGTTCCAGGTGGGTGAGATGCAGGCGAGTGCTCTCAACCGTTTCTTTGGCTGGCAAAATCATGCACGTCGCCTCCTCTATGATCAGTCTTTGTCCTGCTGAAAACCGAGGCTCTCAGGTCGTTGTTCTGCTGAATGAAAGTGGAGGACCTGCGGGGGATTTGTTCCCGCAGAATTCGGCCTTTTCCTTGAGCGTTTGATTGATTATAAGGACGTGGCAAAGGTGCTGACAACAGCACTACTGGCAATCCACACGACACTACTGGCAATTCACATAGTCTTGTGCCAAGAAGAGGACGGTAAGCTGGCGGAAGAAAAATTGGGTGCCGCCAGGGATAGATCATTCAATGAATGGAGCTTCGCGACAATACGGTTTTTTACAAGCTTCAGCGGACCTCCCAAGTGAGTCTTGCAGTTTCTGCACGGGCTATTCAGAACACCAGTGGAGGCCCTGTCCCTACATGCAGTCCCCAAAGGCGAAAGCCGACAAGCAACGGTATCGTGAAAAGCTGGCGGGTCGGAGATTATCCCAGAGTAGCCTAATAAAGGCAGAAAAGATAGCCGAAGACAGTAGAAAACAAAGGCTAGAGATCGTAGATTGCTCGTAAGAAGGACAAATAATGGCTCTCAAGAAACCGCGTGGCACCGAGTGACTGCAGAACCGAGTGGCCGACTGCAGAACCGAGTGGCCGACTGCAGAACCGAGTGGCCGATGCCCACGGAGCAATAAGAAGCCTTGGGTGGCCAGAGCCGGCGTTGGAGGCTCGTGGCACGGGCCCTGCCACAAGTCACGTGACTGCGCCATCACGCGACGCAGCACGTGCTGCCCGTTCAACTTGCAACACTCACACCAACTCCACCACACCATGGACACACCACGCACAGAGCCCGCGAGCGGCAATTGGCCCGCCCGCCCGAGCCGAACGGTACCATGGATCCGCGAGGCGGACTTCGGCGGTACGCTCGGCCAGCGGTCCGCGGCCCTTGACTCGGTGGCAACGCTTCCCATCGGGCCGGCCGATCTCGTGCACTGGGGACGGCAGGCCGAGCGACCCGGGCGGTTCCTAGGTACCGCGTTTTCCGCGTCACTGGAGCACAAGGAGGACGAAAACCAGGTCGGCTACTTCCACCATTGCAACGGTATAGACTATACGCAGGGCGCCCTTGGGTTGGAGCGGTACGTGCTTCTGGCAACCAAGGAGGCCACAAACCATCTGGACAGCGACGAGCAAAAGCGCCAAGACGTGAGCCCGGCCGCAGCCCTCGACGCCCAGAAGTCCAGTTCCGAGCAACTCGGCGCCGTCCCGGACCTGCACATACCGCCGGCATCGGGCCCGGCGCCGAGTCCCAGCGGTCTGGCTCCAGACTCCAATGCGCCGTCCAGCGGGCGTGGCAGCATGACGGAGTCCAACCGGAGTGGCAGCGTGACGGAGTCCAACCGGAGTGCAAGCGTGACGGAGTTGAAACACAGCGACTCGCGCAAGCAGAGCATCATCACCATCTGCTCCTACAACGCCTTTGCCCGCAGCGAGCTTCGAGCGCGGTTTGTTGTGACGAGGAGCCGGCGCAAGGTGTCTGCCGTGCCGTCTTACACGGTGTTCTCGTATGCCCTGAGACGCCTGCACACCTACAGCCGCTCCTCCGTGCAGGACCTACCCCAGCTCTTTTGGACGGAGTTGGCGGTGCTGACGCTCGTGAGGCTCTTCTTGGCTGCGGACGACGCTTCTCGCCGTGTGTGCGGTACGGTGCTTTTGGACGACTTGGTGGCCCTGTGCGCAGGTCTCCGCCAATCCATGGCCCTCTGCTTGCTGCTTCTCTCCCGCGGCCACCTTCTTGGCACGCGTGCCGCCTACGGCGCCAACACAACGGCGGGAGAAGACTATGTGAAAACCGCCAAGTACCGCAACTTGTTGGTGGACTCCGTGGTGAGGCTCGCGACCATGGACAGAACTGGCGACTTGGCTGCACACGCGGCCGCCGAAGTGGGCCGTCTCTACGGCCGCGAGTACGATCTTCTCGTCTGCAGGCTTTTAAAAGTGGACGTGGGCCGTAACAATGAGGCCCGCTTTCTTCGTCTCGTCCATGATCACGTGACGCGCCACGAGCACCTGGGCCAGACCGCCCTACTTTTGCTCGAGCAGACTCGGTTTTTGATCGGCAAGAAAGCGTACTCTGCGGGGCGGACCATTGCGGAACGTGCGGTGCGCCTTCTTCCCCTAGACTTTGATGCCTGGTACTGCTTGGCGCTCTGCTATACCCTAGAGGGCCGCTATGTACAGGCGCTCCAGGCCATCAACTCTTTCCCGATAGCGTTTGCCAAACGGGACTTGTCTGATGCTGACCATGTGGATGGAATTTATGACGGTTTTGCTATGGAGTTCTTGGACAGTGCAGCCAAAGGAAAGGCCTTTGACTTGAAGGCTTTTGAGGCGTACTTTCCTCTGCCCAAGGCAAACGCTTCCAACTCTGCGGCGCTGCAGGGCCTGGAGGACTCCATGCACAATCTCAAGAATTCCGATACCCTCTTCAAACAAAACTCTCCCATGAAAACGCGGGGCCCATCTTTGAAATCGAAAAAACCTCTGGCGCCCGAACTTGGGCTGATCCACAGGATCTGGACCGAATCTTTCCAGTATCATCCACACCTACGACGCCCCATTGTTGGCCCGTTCCACCGCTCGCCTTTGTCGATGGCAACGCCGCTTGAATTATCAACCGTGGACCTGTCTATACTCAAGATTGCGAGTCCCTCTTCGGCAAAGCTCCTCCTTGCAGCGCAATCGGCCTCGAACCCGTGGTCTTCGATCATCGACTTTGACTACCGCTCGACGTGGGGCCGTGCTTATGATTTGGTGACTTCCGTGGTGGCACTCATTGGCTGGGATGAGTTGGTGTATGTAAAGAGTGAGGCGTTTACAAGACTGGATGAAACAGGAAGCGAGAGTTGTCCAGATGAAGAGAATCCGAAGGGCCAAGAAGCGGTGCCTGAGACCGAGAACACTGTGGACAAGGGCCACCAACATACTGATAGCCGGAAAGATCACATAAAAGGTTTCGTTGTGTCCGACAACACATCCATTCTGTGCAAGCCATGGCTCCAACAGTTGCTCCTCGTTATTTATGAAGACCTTCGTGTCCTTATTCAAACCGCAAATGAGGATCAGGATAGGAGCGCTCTCTCGTGGCAGATTATCGGCCTTCTCGGTTGGTCCTGCAAGTTCAACTTGAAAGACAGTATTTCCTCCATTGTCACGAGTGTCATGGGTGTTTCGTCAAACGGCGGGTTTGACTATTTTGGAACTATAAAGGTTTTGGAGATCTACAACGAATTCATTTTGGACGACAGTCCCATCGATCCATCGTGTGGGCCTTACGAATGCCGCAGCTTCTCAAACAAGCTCATAATCCAGAAATTGTCACCACGCAGGTACGCAGAGTTCCGGTCGGAGCTTATAAACGGCCACTTTTGCCTTGATAATATCCTCCTCTGTCTCGTGAAGCTTGTCAGTTCCAATCTCCGCTGGTACAGCTACTTGCCGAGTTACTTGACAACAAGTACGCTTATCAAACTCTGCGAGCAATATGATCCATTGTTGATTCGTTCACAGCTTCAAATAATTTTCAAAACACACGAGAAAAAAGAGAAAAAGGCTTCTGGGAGTTTCTCGTTGCGAGCAATGTTTGCTGCCCCAAAGGCCGACGCCGAGGCAAACTACGAGTTCGTCCTTTCAGATACCATAATGCAGTACATGAATCTGATGATTCTGTGGATCGAGGAGCTCGGAGACTCCCCGAAAACACCACTATCGAAACTGTCGTGCATTGCCTAGTTCAGCTATGAGAACCTATTTCATGGTCGTGTCTTGAGGTGGAGGTGAGTGGCTTGAGGCTTCGACCTCGAGACACCCTCCATTGAAGTCTGAGGCATTTGGTCGCCGTATGCCGTGGGGTTCAAGGGGCAGACTTTTTGCTGCAAGGCCTTGTTTTATTATTACATGAAACAAATTGTTTTACGCTATTGGCTGATTGCGCTTGGGCGGAGTATTCATAATCAGTCAATTATTCAATTGTTCTAGCATAAGCACCAGCAACTTGCCATGGCGTTGTGCACGCTGATGTCAACCAGAATCAAATGGTATGTTTGCTCCACACAGGCTCATGAAGCCCCAGTTTTGCCTCAACGTGCCTTATTATGCCCTAACGCCTTAACGTGCCTTCGTCTCTGCCGAAGCATATAAGAATAGAGAAAATAAAAGCCGGGAACGTACAAGAACATGCCCATGCTAAGAAAAAGCTTGTAGCCTCCTGTGACAGAGCCAAGGGTTTTATACACCACCACCGGCTCGCTCATCAATCCCAAAGGATACATGACTAAGAAAGTCAGATACCGGAGCCAGAGAAGCCATGCAGGGACACGGCCCATTTGCTTGGCAGCATAGAAGCCGTAGCGCACTATTTCAGTCGTCGCCCAAGCAAAAATAAGCACGGAGTAGGCGAAGCTGAAGTTTCCCGGCGAATCAGGCACGTAGTATGAGATGCCCACGGTGATGACCAAGCGGGCAAAAAACTGGAGGAGCAACGACGAGAGCGGCGAAGGCACAAGGCCCAAAAGCGAGTGCACAATCTCGATTACAGCATTGGCCGTTTGCACTTCTGTCAAGAGCTTGTGCGGGAAGTGCACATACCGGTGGCTGCTGTAGAGTTGTCCTGGCAAACGGTCCCAGAAGTCCTTAGCGAGTATGGCGGCCCACGCACCACACGAGAGAAGGTTGTATACCGATAAGTAAAGAGAAGAGGTCATGGCCAGTAATGCGGGGACGGGATGCGCGCGTGTAGGACTTGCATTGTGCAGGACAAGCGAGTGAAACCTGGACGGACAAACAGTCTCTAAAAGCGAAATGGTATTAAATTGGAGTGTTGGCAAAAAGCGGGCGTGAAAATAGATCATCCGGTGGCGACTCTATGCTTTCCAAGCCCCTGAGCCTCAGAGGCCTTGGTGCTTCCTAAAGAATAACGATAGATGCTATACGCACGTGGCATATCAATCGCATCAGGCTGATCGAAACATACAGCCTTGATATGGCGGCTCGACGCTCAACGTTTGAACACCCAGCGCCTAAACATACCCTTGCAAACAGCCTTAGAACCATGAACGACCAAGCTATCCTTGCTACATCGCTCTAGGTGCAGAAATCTACACCGACATAGAACCACTTCGTAAGCAACTCTCGCAACTCCGGTTGATACTGAGCTTCCCGAGGAGATAAAGCAGAAGGCAGCGCTAGAACACGCCAGTTTGTAGAAAAACCCATGAATCATCCGGGGACATAAAACGTGAGGTGCTCTTGAAGAATTGAGTTACCTCACGAGTCAACCAAATTGTTGATGATCCCTTGTTAGAATCAGACAAGATAATCTTGGTACCATTCTGGCCAATTCTTGAATTTTTCTTCCGCCGCATTTATGGGACTTTCGGTTTTGTGCTCATGCCGTACTAAGGCTGTCGTCAAGCTCTGCCCGGTATTTCTTCAAAATTGCCTCCAAGCCCTCTTCGTCGCAAGCAATTAGATTCTGGTCCCAGTCAATGAGCAAAGGAGCCCTGAAAACAAGCGTTGGGTCAATCTCCGGGTTGCTTTGGCTC
The DNA here is from genome assembly GCA_002370575.1 of Metschnikowia sp. M2Y3. NCBI lineage: Eukaryota > Fungi > Ascomycota > Pichiomycetes > Serinales > Metschnikowiaceae > Metschnikowia > Metschnikowia sp. M2Y3. The sequence goes on from NKYV01000006.1 coordinate 61,324, forward strand.
ATTAGATCCGTGTAAGCCTCATGGATTTTCTCGTATTCATTTTGCGAGAATACACGGAAGCCTCGCTCATTATTAACGCCCAACGCCTTAAAGGTCACGGACACTTCAGGGCTCTTGGATAGCTTATCGTTTAAAAGAGGAAACACCGTTTTCAAGACATCTTTGCACGTGTCACCATGAACGCACTGGGAGTAGATGGTTTTGAACTGATCGTAGGTAGGCATCTGCTTGGCCATTAAGTCGATCTGAAACAAATTCTTATCCTCATTCAACTTAAAGTACGCCTTTTCCAAGGACGCGTACACGCGAGCAGAAGTAGGTACCTTGGCGTAGTGGAAAATAGAGATGGTTGCGGGTGTTGCCTGTAAGGATCTAAAGAAAGACATTGTGGATATCAGACAATATAGAGTAGACAGAGATCTGAGACAGTAAGGATTTTATTACCAATGTGGTCAATAGCAAAAGACTTAAAGACAGAGGATGGTTGTTTGCGTCTTGAGCGTGAGCGCTAGGAATCGATCACTGGTGAACAATTAGTTGCTGAGATGAGGATGAATTCCAGGTCAGGAACGCAGGTGGATTGGTCAGGGAGGTGCCAGATATTTCCAAAAGGGATGGCCAAATACGAGAGTGTGGATAAGTGAAGCCTGGATTGTGGCTTCTTCGGTGATGAGTTGCGGCGGGAAACGTGGGGCCCTTGCTGTTTTTATATTAGGGAGCAAGATCCGGGGATGTGTTGGTGCGTTATCTAGAGCACGGGGATACAAGCCCGGGCCCTCGGTAGCGCGGAGGTGCGCCGTCTCCGGAGACGTCAGCTGGAAAAACAAGCCCGGATCCTCGGAACATTGGAACCGCGCCTCCGTTCTTCCGAGCACCATGAAAGAACCGATGGCACAAGCGTAATGGCCTATAGAACAGACTCCAGCCATGAGTCACGTGCAAAAGTGGTCGAGAAGACAGCCTGGAGTTGGCGTGAATTGGCTCGCGGATCGTGCCTGAACATCAAGGATGGCTGCAAAGGATAGCCGCAATCCGTGGAACAGGAGTGATGCAACTCGATATGTGAAGCGGCGAACATTTGAGACTTTTGTTTGTAACGTACACAGCACACAAGGCAGAAATGGTAACCCTTAATAGCGCACAAGGCAGAATGGGCAACCCTTGTCCGATGAGGGCAATGAAACGCAGCCCGAGAACAATACGGAATGACCTGGACAGACTGGCGAAATGTGAGACACAACCAAAACCGGTTGCATGTGAAACACGGACAAGATCACACACCTGACCCGTGGGAGATTGTGTTCACACCCGACTACGACTCCAAGACGGCTAAAAAGCACACTTCAAGTGTCGATAAACGGGAAACACAGTGCAATGGTGCCGAATACTAGTAACCCTGGTCGTGGATTTGTGCAGGCTGAATAATGTGGCACCATATTTCAGGAGTCTGGTGACTTTCAGAAGACACTGTTCACCTTTCAAAAACACATGCAATAAGCTCCGCTGCAATGCTTCGTAATTCGGCTCGGCTTCTAAGCTCTGTGCAAGGAAAAAACCAACAAGATTGGCGATCCAAAGATTGCAACCAAGAGACGGCACGACGTGTGGCTGCAAATAGGCACGGGCTGTGAGGGGCGAGCGTCATCACGTGGTGCGCATCACGCGAGCGTTCAAGTTGTACAAGTCATCAGTGCGAAAAATCTTCACTAACCCACCACAACATGTTTCCAAGATCGTGCTACAAATGCGGAGAGACCGGCCACATTGCCGAGAACTGCCAGCAAACTGAGAGATTGTGCTACAACTGTCGCCAGGCCGGCCACGAGTCCACCGCGTGCCCCGAGCCAAAGACCGCCATGAGCAAGCAGTGCTACTCCTGTGGCGACGTTGGCCACGTGCAAGGCGACTGCCCCAACAGCGCCCAGGGCCTGAAGTGCTACAACTGCTCTGAGTTTGGCCACATCAGCAGAGAGTGCCCAAAGAACGAGGGTACTACTCCCCGTCCTGCCAGAAAACAAAGAGCCGGTAAGTCTACCATCTGTTACAAGTGCGGTGAGCCCAACCACTTTGCCAAGGACTGCCAGGCCAACAGTGTCAAGTGCTACTCTTGTGGCAAGAGCGGCCACATTTCCAAGGAGTGCACCAGTGCCCCAGCCGACGGCAAGCCTGCCAAGACTTGCTACAACTGTGGTGAGAGCGGTCACATTTCCAAGGACTGTGTTGCCGCTAACTAGGTTAGCAAACGGGGTGTGAGTGAAGAAGGGAGGCAGTGTCTGTACCATAGTAACAATATCGTTCCATATCGTCAGCTGCGCCACATCGTGGTCTTTCGGGACCCGCTGTGCGCCCAGCATGTAGTGCCACATGCCTCGTCGACGGCACTAGTGTTTCTCGTCTTGTAGTCTCAGGCGTTACTTTGTAGTGGACCTGTCACGAAGGGCATGCAATTCTCGGCCTCGGGTGGAGTTAGCAAGCCGCCGGTGATACAAGCCACAGCCGGTGCTGATGCTCAACTTAGTAGGATAGTCTGCCGCGAGGGCAGTGGCTGAGTAAATAGTGTGCTAACCCCTTTTCCTCAGTGACCTACAAACCGCCACCCTCGGAAGCGTTTGCCCCCAGAATCAACTTGCGCCCAGAATCAATGCCCTCGGCTTCAGCCACCGCAGCTATGTAGTGTTTCTGGTTAAATGACACAGTGTTTGTGAAATGCTGCACGTGTTTGCGGCCGTGTTTTGGTGCTGCTCTCAATCTTGTGTGGTTGGATTATGTTCGAACTCAGCAAAGAGAAATAAAAGGCCTTCTCGATGAACGGTTGATCTCTCACAGATTGACACCGACCGCCCTATCTATGTGTGTGTTCTCCTTGGCGTTCACTGTGTTCTTCGGCTTCCGCTCGTTTCATATCAGCTTTTGGAGCATGTCCCGAGCATGACCATTGTTGCCGGCCGGCATGTCACAACTCCTGGTGCAATATTAGTAGAGGGCCATATCAATTATCTGTTTTGACCGCATGTTGGTTGTGGGCGTGAGGAAGCCGCTATATATATTAGTTTGATAGTGTGGTTATGCACGCAGTCGTGCGCAGGCCGCATATGGTAGTTATTGTGGTTACTGTGGCTGGCGCGAAACGCAAAAAAAAATGCGATTTCTGTGGATCGAACACAGGACCTTCAGATCTTCAGTCTGACGCTCTCCCAACTGAGCTAAAACCGCTTTATCTAAAAAAAGACCCGACAAATAGTTTAGGACAGAACAGATACATTTGCTGTTTAACATATACATTGGCTGTTCTGTGTGGTGAAAGATGAGATAGTGAGAACACTGTTTGTCATTCTCAAAAATTGCCATTAGATTATGACTACATTTCAATGTGCTCAAGTGCTTGCATTCTATTAGGTTCTCATTCTATAAATATTTTACACAGCGCAGTAGCCTCCGTCTACGCGAATGTCTGTTCCCGTGGTGAAAGTAGCCAAGTCACTGGCCAAGTATAAGTAAGCACCGGCCAACTCCTCGGGCAATGCTTCCCGTCCCATTGGGGTCAAACCCCACCACTTGGCCCTCTGTTCAGTGGGTACAAAGCTCGACAAAGGGGTGTCAGTGTAGCCGGGAGAAACGGTGTTTACACGAGCAAATCCGGCAAACTCCACCGCCAAGCCCTTGGCCATGTGCAATACAGCTGCCTTGGATGCATTGTAGCACGTCTGGTAGTTGGGAACGTTGGTGATGTGGGCACTCATGGATGCAGTCATGATCAACGAGCCATGGCCCTTTTCCTTGAAGATCTGGCCAACCACTTTCGAGCAGTTGAACACTCCGTGTACGTTCACGTCGAAGACACGCTTCCACTGGTCTGCGGTGGACTCCGGATTCAAAATGGTTCCTGTAGTCCACACCACTCCTGCGTTGGCTATGAATGTGTCGATGGTGCCAAAGTCGCCCACAATTTGCTTGACAATATTTTCGACCTGTGTGTAGTCTGTGACGTCCACCTGGTACGACTTGGCCTTGATGCCATACGTGCTTTGGAGTTTCTCGTCAAGCTTGGGGTCGTACTTGAAATCCATGATCGCAACATGCAGACCGGCCTGGGCGAATGACTCGGCAAGAGCGCCGCCAATAGCGCCGGCGGCACCTGTAATCACAGTGACCTTACCCTTCATCATGAAGCGATCGACGACTGTGCCGGTGATCTTGGGAGGAGGAAATGGCACAGGGGCGGCATCCTGTTCGGGCTTGATCAATGTGGAGAACTTGGACTGTGTCATTTGAAGGTCTTTGGGGCTTAAGCTTTGTGGAAAATGATGCCGTGAGGCCCCAATGGAACGGCCGGTTTATATACGCAGCGCAACCCCATTTCCGGAGACGCAAGATGAGCCGATAAATGTCCCGAGATTAGTGACAGAGTGTAATATGCACGGGCTGCAGCAAAAGAAATGTGCACATGGAATAGTCGAAACGGTGCAGAGCCGTGAAGCTGATATGCAGGCACCCAATCCGTACTTGCAAGTCTTTTTTTGGGGGCCTCTCTCAAAAAAGCGCAGATGATGATGTAATGTTGCGCAGCCGGATTTTCCGTGTCGTCAGCAACGCGCACCTAGCAACCGTGGGTCTGCGGCTGAAACTTAGCATCCATACACCAAGCGCGAGTTGATTAATAGCCAATGAAATCTGTCGGCATTGGACCCAATGTCCAATCTTAGTCCTATCAACCTGCGCTATTTAGCCGCCCTCATAAGTAACAGATTTCACGGCAGGAAAGACAGTGGTCTGATGCGCAGTAATGAAAAAACTGAGTATGCCAGTTCGCACAAAAGATCATTACCAACTCAACTTGTGCACAAAGCATGCGGAACTGATAATGTCGGGTCTGGTTCAAGGCATCGATATGTTATTTTTGGCTTGGGGCATTGTTCTAGTAGACGTTAAGATCTCGGAAGTCGCTGATCCACGTAATTGGCCTCCGCTCTAGCCTCTTTCTTTTTGCAGCCGCGCAGAGCAATTTTTCCCTAAACCTTTATAGTTTCATTGACACTCACGTAGGCTTTGAGCGCATAAACCTAATATTTCTCGGCACAGTAATCACCAAAAATCCTCAAGAGCGCTTGTGCCCTCGATCCTTGTGCCCTAAACCTCCATTTACTGCAATCTCTTTTAGCTACCGCTATTATCGACCACATAACGGGTTTTGATGAGCAAGCAAAATCATGATGCTTGTATTTCTCAGCAGCCAATGAATTGAAAGCATAAATGGGTCGCAACAAGAGAATCATGGGGGTAGTGGTGCAGTTGAAGGCCATAAAACGGTGTGGTTCCTTTCTCGTGTCACTTTTTAGAGTTATACAGATTAGAAAATGCCACATTCGGTCCTGGCTGCCAGATGAGTGGTCAATTGGGTTTGCCAAAATTGCGGCATAAAACTCTGGACCCAACGCGCAAGCAATTCTCTGACATGTCCTTGATGATCTTAGAACGAGCCCTCCGAATACCCCGATGCAGAATGCGTTCACTCTCGTTAGTAAGAAAGCCAGAAGATTCCGCTGTTGGGAACTTGCAATCGCCATCACACTTTGTGAAAAGCAGCTTTTTTAATGAACTAGGGCGACTGAGAACGGCAAGTTGGAGCTGTTGAAAGTGCTCAGCATCTTGTAAAAGAGAGGGACATTCATTTCACACGAGGCTCCTCATGGAGACAGACGGTGTATTTTCATATCCTCCTTGTCAGACCCCGTGCAAAACTGACGAAGCTGTGAGAACAGCGGTAGATGGTACTCGCAGAACGTCAGCCTCTTGTAAAGGAGAAAATATCAGTGGATTAGGAGCCGAGGTACTGGATCGAATATCTCAAAGCGGTGGAAAAGCGTGATACTTATAGTCTGAGGGGTTGTAGACACAGCGGATGTCTAGGGCTACAAGCGCTTACGGAATTGCAGCCAAGAAAAGAGCGCAACAGCATTAGAGAGGTGCAGTAGCCCGCCAAACTGCGGGTACCAAAGTGCCACGTGAACTGCGGGTGCCAAAGCGACACGTGAGCGTGTCAAAGTTACACGTGAGCTGCGGGTGCCAGATGATGTATGTGTTTTCCGACCAACCGACACGCTGTATACATAAGGCTCGATACTAATACCCCGATTCATTACCCAACAATGTGGGCGTGCCTTCTCTGGCTATCCGAATCCCAATACGCTTCTGAGTGCCGGGTGTGCCGCTTGCATGGCCGGGTGCGTCATTTCACACGTGACCGGCCAATGGCGGTGCTGCGCCAAATAACACCTCGGCTTGACACTCATCTCTTACATCGTGTCTACATGCGAGTCTGTACGCTTCTCTACAACAATCACTCTGCCAACGGACTCGCCAGGATTCCTGCACGCGCTCATCTGGGGCCTGTATACTGCATGCTTCCGCGCAGCACTCCATGGCGCCCCACCCCCCAGCAGCAAGTAACACTTCTAAAGGTATGTGCCTGCACCCAGCGCGTGGGGCGGCCTCCCTCATATCGTCCTCACCGTTAGCACCCTTGTTTCACGCATATTCAGTACACTCTTCTTTTTCGGATTTCGCTCCATCTTTCTGCAGCGCCTATCCTGATCGACAGTCTGGACATTCACGAAGCAATTGAGGCATACGTTTAGCATAGCGCACAATTAGAAAACCCCGGTCCGCCAAGTTCAACTCTTGCCGCCACCATTTGATCAATTGAGCACCCGAATCGGTCCCCAACGACAATTGAGCACCTGAAACGGCTTCCAACGGCAATTGAGAAGTCCCGACACAAATCGAGCACTTTTTCCAATTCATCCTCTGATCAAGATGTCGGACCAGTTCCTCGAGCTCCTTACCGCTGAAGAGCGGAGACTCCATGAGAATAAGCTGCGCACCAAGTACCATAAACGCTGGGGCACATACCTCAGCGAGCGGCAGTGGGCCACGGTACGCGAGGACTACTCAGCTTCCGGAAGTGCATGGGACGATTTTTCGTTCGACGACTCCCGCTACAGAACCTACCGCTGGGGCGAGGACGGTTTGGGAGGGTTTTGTGACACGCACCAGTTGGTGAACTTGTCCATGGCCCTTTGGAATGGTGAGGATGAGATTTTGAAGGAAAAGTTGTTTGGTGTGACCAATTCCCAGGGCAACCATGGTGAGGATGTCAAGGACCTCTACTACTACTTGGACAATACGCCTACCCATCTGTACACCAAGTTTTTGTACAAGTACCCCCAGTCCAAGTATCCCTACAAACAGTTGGTGGAGGAAAGCGGAAAACGGACGCTTTTGGAGAAGGAGTATAAGTTGACTGATACGGGCATATTCGACGAGAGCCGCTATTTCGATGTCGTTCACGAAGTGGCAAAAGCAGACGACGATCCGGAGGAGATTTTGTTTCGCATCACCGCCTACAATAGAGGTCCGGACGCCGCTCCGTTGCACATATTGCCTCACGTTGTTTTGAGAAACACTTGGGCATGGGGCACTGAAGAAAGTCACAAGGCCAAGCCGCACTTGAAGGCTGTGGACGACCATTCTATAGAGGTGGACCATCCTAAATTTGGCATGAGGTATCTCGTGTTTGCGCCCGCCCCTGGTGTTACTGACAATTCTCCGGACGTGGAACCTACGTTGTTGTTCACCGAGAATGAGACCAATCTGAAAGTATTGTACGATCAGGAAAATTCAACCAAGTTTACCAAAAATGCTTTTCACGAATACGTGGTCTCTAAAGATGAATCTCAGGTGAACCCCGCTCAGGAGGGCACCAAAGCCGCGGCACTTTTCTCTTTTGACAAAGATGGCGGTGTTCCCGCTGGCGACTATGTCACCATCAGATACAAGCTCTCCAAGAGTCATCAGGAAATCGACGAGTTTGAGTTCGACAATGTCTTTGGAAGACGCCAAGATGAGGCAGACGCATTTTACTGGAAGGTAACCCCATTGCCTCTTTCTGACGAGCTTAGACAAGTGCAGAGACAAGCGTTTGCGGGCTTGTTGTGGACAAAGCAATTCTACCACTTTGTGCACAGTTACTGGTCGAGTGGAGACCCAAACACGCCCCCTCCACCAGAAAACAGAGCAAACGGCAGAAACAAGGAATGGAAGCATTTGTTTATTGATGACGTGTTGTCATTACCTGACAAATGGGAATACCCATTCTTTGCCGCCTGGGATACTGCTTTCCATTGTATTCCGTTTGCCATGATCGACCCAGAGTTTGCCAAAAACCAATTGATTCTTTTGACCAGGGAATGGTACATGCATCCTAATGGCCAATTGCCAGCATACGAGTGGAACTTTTCGGATGTCAATCCTCCAGTTCATGCCTGGGCCACATATCGCGTCTTCAAGATCGAGAGAAAAATGTATGGTGTTGAGGACTTGGATTTCTTGGAGGGCGTATTCCAAAAACTCTTGATTAATTTCACTTGGTGGGTTAACCGAAAGGATCACGATGGCAACAACTTATTCGAGGGTGGATTCTTGGGGCTCGATAATATTGGTGTTTTCAACAGATCCGAACCTTTACCTACTGGAGGTACCTTGCAACAGTCAGACTCGACTGGTTGGATGGCTTTCTATTGTTTACAGATGTTGAATATCGCTTTGGAGTTGGCCAAGTCGAGACCCGTGTACGAAAATATTGCCTCGAAGTTCTTTGAACACTTTTTGTTGATTGCGGATGCCATGTCTTACCGTGGTGCCTCGGAAGGACACCAAGCTCCAACCGAGCAATCTTTGTGGGACGACAAAGACAAGTTTTACTATGATGCAATTCATTTTGGTGATCATACGCAATCCTTGGCTATCCGGTCGTTGGTTGGGTTGATTCCATTGTATGCGTCTTTGACATTGGAGCCTGAGTTGTTGAACAAATTCCCTTCTTTTAAAAAGCGGTTGAATTGGTTTATTGAGAACCGAAAAGATGTTGCTGAGAGAAACATCGCCTCTATGTCCAATCGCGGAGTGGGCGAAAGATTGTTGTTGTCTTTAGTCAATAAGGAAAGATTGGTAGCCATATTGGAGCGGATGCTAGACGAGAAAGAATTCTTGTCTGAATACGGCATTCGGTCATTGTCGAAGTACCACGAGGATCATCCATTTGAGCTAGATGTTCATGGGCAGAAGTACGAGGTCAAGTATTTGTCTGGCGAGTCTGACTCGGGAATGTTTGGAGGAAATTCCAATTGGAGAGGGCCAATCTGGTTCCCTGTTAACTTTCTTTTGGTTGAGTCATTGCAGAGATTTTACTTGTACTATGGAAATGACTTAAAGGTTGAATGCCCCAAAGGATCGGGGGAGTACCTCAACTTGGCGCAGTGTGCTCAAGAAATTCAGCACAGATTAATACACTTGTTTGTTCCAGACGGAGATGGTAACAGGGCCTGCAATGGAGGCAATGAGTTGGTTAACAAAGACCCTTACTTTAAGGAGTATGTGCCATTTTATGAGTACTTTGACGGCGATACGGGCCGTGGATTGGGTGCCTCTCATCAGTGTGGATGGACAGCCGTTGTGGCCAAGTGGATTCACGACAATGGAGTGACGTGCAGAACCCCAAAAACGCCCAAAGCTCCACATCCTGAGAGACGCAATTCTGTACACTCTTTCGAGAGGGACGACAACCGGGACAAAGAGGATGAAGAACTTATCGAAAAATTTGCCCCCAAATCAGGTCCTTTCCCTGGGAAATTGATGCGCAGAAGAAGTGGCAAGTCGCTCTTAAACCTCACGATCCAGTCGCTCGACCTTGGCGAAGATGAAGAGGCTGACGCATCCAAGCCGGATGTAAGCCAGTTCAATGATATGCAGAACGTCACAGCAGATGTTATCGGTGACCAATTGGACTTGAAACCGACGGAATCAAGAGGCTCCACAGACTCGAAGGGCTACGACTCCAATTTGGTGGATCAAATTCGTGATGCTTTCAAAAAGTACAAGAACAGAACCGACGAGGATGAGGGTGATGAGTTCGAGACGAGACATTAGGCAAAAAAACTGCAGTCATGGGCCCACACAAGCTCCATGTTTCAAGAATAATTGATGCATTTAGATGAACAAGTCACCCAGCTACGTGTTTAGACTTCATAGAACTGATCAGAGAATCGATTTGAAAACTCCAAAGCTCAGAAACTGTTTCGTAGGCACCCTGAAGCGGATTAGCATCCGGCTATAACAAGGCGGTGGTCTCTATCCTCCAAGAGTATGCCCAATCCTGTATCATTCGCCCATTTCTTGGCCCTTTTTCGATGCATGGTCACATCCGTAGCTCACATTTCACTCGGCGCTGCTTAGTTTGCTTCCGCTGGCCTTCTCTGGGAATCTGCTGCTGACTTGAGCCTCTTGAGCTCTCTCGAAGTTGGCACAATCTGTTTCTGAAGTAGTTTTAAAGGTAAACCAAGCAAACGATGATGGCCAACATGAAGGGTAAATTGAAGACCACATCACGCATTCCGTGAAATGAAACAAATTGGGTCAAATTTCACAATACCTGTTTCTCAACCGAAATGTCGTCTGAGAATCCATTTATTATTCTTCCGACTGGAATCGTGTCGTTGAGAGACATGGTGACCTCAAAACCGACAAGGCCGTATTATCGTGAAGATAAGTTGAGCGTCGTACAGCGCCAAATGTCCAACAATATATGCGCCTGCAAAAGTCAAGAAACCCTAGCATTTCCGGTGAATGCGTAAAGTAGCCAATAAAAGACAGGATGCAATTACAACCGCTTTGTAAATTCCTTTTGGACCAAAATTTAACGGCCCGCTTCCAAAAAGGTTCATAGTGAAGACAGCCATGAAGAAAACACACCCATTGCACATGTATATCCAGTTGCAAGCCTTAAAGAATTCGAGGTAGACTTCAAGTTTGACATGGCCCTTTTCTTTCGCCTCCTTGTTTTCACTAATATTATGTGATAACCTTTGCTGTGATACTCATCTTCAAACACATGCTTGTGGCCAAAAGAAGTGACACTCTGGCCTCCAATTGTGTTGCGGAGAGCGATTCTGGCCACCTTATGATCCGCAAGATCTTCAGCTTCCGCCATGGTGCATGGTGATTGGCCTCGGGCTCAAACGCGCTGATGTTATTATCGTCTCTTCTTGTCTAGCACCATCTGACTGATCAATGCCAGGAGCGAGACTCGCAACGCCCCTGCCTGGTAGCACATAGCAACATGAAGTGTTCAGCAGCATCAAGTCATTCAACTATAAAGTTATTCAGCTGACATAAGTCATTCAACTATAAAGTTATTCAGCTGACATAAGTTATTCAGCTGACATAGTCTTTCGGCTGCATCAAGTCATTCAACTGACATAAGTTATTCAGCTGACATGGTCTTTCGGCTACTGGACTGCAGCCTTTTCAGCCAGACTGCCCATTCCATTGAGCCAGAAGAAAGAGCCTGTTTTTTATGGCGGATTTCTGTGGTTTCATTTCCACTCAAGCTTCGAAAGCCTTAGTTTGCACCCAAATATGCCTCGGCTTGCTGTCGCAAGCAAATGTTTCTCCGTGGGTTCGCTCCAAAATTGCCCGGTCCATGATAGACCTTCGTGTCCACCGAAGCTCTTCCGGGCGCAAACTCGCTAATTTCCTGCTCAGGGGGTTGCAAAACCGGTGACTCCGCTGACAGCCATGCCCAAAGCGAAAGGGGTGGACTTTAGCGGTGCTCGAGGCCGGCGGCGTGACACGCCTGAACTCTTTGCCCGAACACTTCTCTTTGCCCATACCGGCCGAGCATATCGGCCGTGAACGCCAGCCAAGCAGCTTCACAGGAACGTGTGCCACTTGAAGCCTCTAGGGGGAGATAGTGCACGTGCCGCGGCACGTGCGCCGCGGCACACATGACCGCCACATCCTCACGCTTCTCCGCCAACCATGACCAACCTCTTTTCCACGTACGAAAGCGACTTCCAGTTAGCCCTCCAAGAGGCGCAGAGCAAGCTTGCCGAGGCGCCCAAAACGGCGCAGCGCTCGATCGAAGCAGCGCTCAACGAGGCCCTGGAGATCATTGACCAAATGAACATCGAGGTGCAAAACATGCCTGCCAACACCCGCTCCCAGCTCAACACCAAAGTCCGCCAATACAGGGGCGAAGTGGAGCAGAGCAGAAAGAAATTGGCGGAGGTCTTGGAGCAGGAGGACCGCAACCAGCTCTTTGGCTCGTACCGTGACGACGTCGACGAGGGCCATGACCTGCAGCGCAAGAAGCTCCTTCAGAACAACGCCTCCTTGGAGCGCAGCTCGGACCGGCTCCGGGACAGCCAGCGGATTGCCAACGAAACCGAGAGCATTGGCGGCAACATCCTCAATGACTTGCGTGCTCAGCGCGAGCAGATCCTAAACCTGCGCAATACCTTGCTGGCTGCAGACAATTACGTGGACAAGTCGATCCAGACGTTGAAGTCCATGTCGCGCCGCATCACTGCCAACAAGTTCATCAGCTACGCGATTATCGGAGTCTTGATTGTGCTTATTTTCTTGGTGCTCGCCAGCAAGTTCTGGTGATGCCCAAGCCCGTATTTGGCTGCGGCGAGGCTTTCCGTCGAGATGGGCCGCTGCCTTCTTGCCACGGCCTGCGCCTGAGCCACAAAGCGGACACCCCTCTCGGCGACATTTTTGTGTATATGTGTGTATTGGGTGGGTTTCCGAGATGTGTCCAAAACTCTTCTATTGTGTGGGGTGCACTCCCGCATACTCCGGTTACACTCGAAACGCCTAACATAAATGGGCTGTGTGATGTGTGGTCCTACGCGCTTGTTCTGCGTCTTCATTGCTCAACAGACTGATTTCCGCGTTTGCTTCAACTAGATTTGCCCATGAAACCCGGCTAGATTCACCACTCGTTGTTTTGGATCAACCGACGTGAAGTTGAACCAGAGCTCAAGCGTTTCTGGACAGACCAAAACCCCTCTCTCACCACTATCGATCTGGGGTAATTGCCTGAGAGAAAACTCCCGAGACAAAGCTGGTGGGCTGGCCCCAACACTACTGCGTATATCTGGACAACCAGCTGGGGTCCCAGGATGGATATCAGAGAAGGGGGTCCTCAGAAGCCACTCGGGCCGCTGGGTTCATCGGATCTGCCCATACCGAACCCGGCGCACCTTGGGCCCAAACCTGTGCTGTATTTTCAATGCTGGCCAGTCAGTACTGTGCTCTGCCAGTGTCATGTGCTCATAATCACTGAAGCCCTGCCGGGCCCGATGGTCGGGCGTCTGGTTTGGTTGAGTCGTGCACGGCCCACGATTAGTATGCGCGGTGTCTCATTAGCTAATAAAAAAACATCTCCGATTCGCTTTACCATGAACAGACTTGCAACACGTATCTTGGACTCAGGCGCCCATGCCAGGCATTCTAACCTGATTGGCCGTGGAAGAGTATTGGCAAGTCGCGGGGCTTGCGAAAGTCTTATAAACGGTAGCTTACGCTCGTACTCCGGCCGGGCCGGCCCCCGCCATCCTTCCGCTTATCACAGGCCCTCATTTTCGGGCTCCACAAGCTCCTTTGCTAGATACAGAGCCACCCGTGGCTTTTCTTCCAGTGCCGCTGTGCTGCATAATCACCTTCACAAGCCCAAAGAGGGCGAAGAACTCCACGTGACCTTCATCTCCAAGGACGGCCTGCAGCAGACCTTCGAGGTGGCCGAGGGTGACAATATCTTGGACATAGCCCAGGCACACAACTTGGACATGGAGGGTGCCTGCGGTGGCTCATGTGCCTGCCTGACGTGTCACGTGATTATAGACCCCGAGTTTTATGACGCGATCGAGGAGCCTGACGACGACGAAAACGATATGTTGGACTTGGCGTTTGGCCTCACCGAGACATCGCGCTTAGGCTGCCAGATCAAGATGACCAAGGAGTTGGACGGGCTCCGGGTGGCGCTCCCAGCGATGACCCGTAATTTGCAGTCACGTGACTTCAATTGATGTACATAGTTAGAGGCGAGTGCGGCGCAAACGGTTGAAAGAATTGCGCGCGACGCTGCAACAGTTCCGGCCGGTAAGCAACTTGATCAAGTGATTGTTTAAAAAGGCGCGGAGACATGCCGTGCGGGACGTAGGGCCTGTCAGTAGAAGTCATTCAAGGAGGCAATGAACGACACATACTAATCTATCAGAAAATAGTAGGTTTCAAGACTCGCGCTTTGTTTAAATGAAAAGAACGTGGTATCGATGGGTTTTGGGCCTTCGGAAGTCGCTCGGCGCGTCGACGCATCAGCTGGTCCCGAGTCTTGTGGAAATTGGGACCGAGCTTGCCGACGAAATCCAATACTCGCCATGACAGGAAGCATGTGGTGGGCCGCCGATACCGGCCTGCACAGAAGCATCGTCTTTTGCACCCATCACCGGCGCAGGGTACTCGAAGTCCCTCGAGAGTACGCACGGCCATACGCATCGGAGCAGTAGCCAGCACTCTCTGTGCACGCTGAGTGCCATGCGGCACCTCTGCACGATTCCATCCTGGGAATTTGTCGTGCCGCCGCTCGCCTGTGGAGCACTCATCACGGCAAAACCGCAGCCTGGCGCGCTGTTTATTTACTCCTGCATAGCCCGCATCAACATCAATCAAGTGAGAGGAGTGAAACAGAAGAGTGAAAAGGGCACACCAAACACGTGGACAAGACTTGGGATCGCATCGTTAAGGCTCCAGATAAACCAGAAACCCGTGCAGCAACCCCACCGCCGGCCGCTTGCTACACTGAGTAGAGCCCGCAGATATCAAGCCATTGGAGCAACAGGTTCGTGGCATCGGGAAAGGAACAAGAGGCAAGGCCACGGCCGCAAGGACGCATTTTCAACAAACAGAGAGGACAGCAGATTGCACACCCAGCTCAATCGGGCTCGAAACGAACGTGAAACGAACGTGAAACAAGCTCGAAACACCCCTGCCCGCCGAGCCAACGCCACACAAGCACAATGACCGACAGGCGACGTGTTCTTTCCGAGATCAACGCCCCCAACGAAACTCACCTGAAACGACGCCGCCACTCGCTAGGCTTTCAGATGGTCAAAATCTCGTCTCCCCCGAAATCGCAGATGAACCAGCGAGGATCGCTCATCCCAGTTCCGACACCGAGTCTGGAGGCGCGAGGCCTAACCCAGCGACTCAGCTTCGAAAGCTCCCCTAGCGAACCCGGCCGCTCGTCTTTGGGTGACTTTCCCATCTCCCAGGAACGGGAGTTCCCCAAACCAGAAATTTCCAGCCATAACGCGGGCAAATACCAACGGCTCTTGACCATCAACAACAGCCTCAACGTCAAGGCGCGAATCGGCAGCCACAAGACGGAGGCAGGACGAGTCGCACGCAGCGACGGGGGAAACGAAAGAAGTACCTTTCGGCCGTCCGTGCGCGTCCATGATGACGAGGCCTCTTACACCGCGGAGTTGACCGAAGAATGTGAGAGGCTTGACGGCGAGGTCGCCCACGCCGGCCAGGAATTGGCGCTTGTTGAAGAGGAAACCACGCAGTTCCGCCTCTTGTATAAGGCTCTCAAGACAGAGCTTCATGAGCTTCACAAAACCATCCTGGACTCCGAGGGTCGTTTTGAGTTTCTTCTGAATCAAATCACCGCTAAGGTCGAGCGCCACGAGCATGAGATGAACCAGAAGCTCCAGAAGTTGCGTGCGGAGCGAGACGATTTTTTGAGGGAGTCCAAGTTCGAGGTGGAGACTGAAGTTAAGGCAAAACTCCAGGAGGATACTGAGGCGTCGGATGCCTGCCGTCAAATGCACGCCGAGCTAAAGGCTGTTCTTGCCGAGCAAGATGCTTTCTTGCGGGAGAGAGAGGTGCGGATCACTACCGAGCACGGCAGAAACGACGCAGAAATCCAGGAGTTGGTCGATGCCGCCCGTAACGACCCTCTCCTCGAAGAAAAGCGGCGGAAGTTGGCGCAGGTGACAGATTTGTTGGGCTTGCAAGACGCAGAGCTTGCCAAATTACAAGAGGAGCAGCGAAACTTGGACACTGAAATCGAGAAGGCAGAAAAGACCATTGCCGATTTTCAAAATGGCTCCCACGACCACAATGCCCAAGCAGCAAAGCTACAGGCCCAATTGTCTAGTGAGCAGCGTTCCCTAGACGACCTATTGGCTCTCATGGGCTCGCTAGACGGCCGCTACCTTGAGGCAAAGATCCGCTTTGTCGCCGAAGATGAAAAGTATAAACGATACCACGCCAACCGCCGCTCTCTTGAATACCTGATTATGGCGTACGAAGGCAAATACAGCTTTTTGATACTTGCAGAGGGTGCCTTGCGCTCTATTCTGACTCTAGACTATAGTGCAGCCGCTTTGGGCTCGACCAGACGAGCTTTTTCCAAAGTGGTGGTATGTGGCACCCAAGATCCGCTACTGGTTAGTGCATCGGAGGTGCATTGCGAATGGCAGTTGTTCATTCAAGAAAGTGCCAGTATATCACCCAGCAACTCAGTTCTCCTTCGTTTCTATGGCAAGAAACAGGACCAGCGGCGCATTCTCGAGAGTCTTCTAGCTGGAAGTGATCATGTGTCGTTGCAAAGTGTGGGCATACGAGGGGGTGAGCTTGTGGACCTTTTCAGTGAAGCCCCCGTGCAATTGGAGGATGGCCAAGTGCTTAGCAAGAAAATGCCTATAGATAGCGTTGCAGCTTTAGAGGATGTCCACCTTGAAGCACCCTCGTTTCAGATTTACTCGACTCATGCCAAGAACCCAGCCACCATATTTGTGGCCCAATTCTGCATACCAGAATCCGGCTTATTACAGACCAATGAGGCCGAAATCATGGAATTTTTGAGTAAAGTCACCAAGAAGTGCACTGTGGTGAATGTGTGTGATCTTCGGGACTCAGAAGCTCTCGAGTCGAGTTTCCGGAAAGTTTGTCAATTTTGCGACAGCTACGAGTAGTTAGATAATTTGGCTTCTAAAGTCTAGCAATTTTTCAGCATCCTGTGGCAATGAAAAGGTGGTCCTTAGCCCTATATATGCGTAGCCCAGGTGATATCCTGTTTAGTAGTTAGGCGGGCGTCACAAGCCTGAGCAGAATCTGTCTTGATATCTGTGCTAGCCCTCGCTAGGTGATCATGTATTCATGCACACTGCAGCCCCAAGCCTGTGCAAAGCAAGAAAGCATTGCCACACTAAGCTCTAAGTGAATTTATTAGTCCTACGCAGCATAGGCACCAAAATTCCGGCTCATCGCAGGCATCCAGAGCTGTAACCTTGTCGAATTCTTCGAACACAAGTATTGTCCTTTTCGCCAGTACCTCCGTGCGGCCTCCATCTCCGAGCCCGGCAACACCAGCTAGGTCACCTCAGTAGTTTGCTGGAGGACGCAGAAGTGACCAAGCGCGAAGCTTCTTTGACCAAGCATGAACCTTATTTGACCAAGCATGAACCTTATTTGGCCAAGCATGAAGCTTAGGTTTTTGACCTTCATCGTGTCTTCTTGCAGGAACCGAGCCATTACGCCTTTATCAAATCCCGGAGCATCCCTTTGAGCTCGTCACTGGAGCCAACCGTATCGCTTCTCTCGTCCGCCTCCTCCAATTCCGGCAACTCCTCGTCGATCTCATCGTCGTTGCGAAGAAGTACATTGGAGAGGCGCATCTTGGGCCCGCACGGCTCGACCATGTGCGGGAACATCTCAAAGGTGTTGTACATGTCCTCCACGCCGAGGACCACGTCCAAGTCCCCACGCAGCTCCCCCGCGGCTTGCGCCAGGCTGGGCTTGACGTTGCCGCTGAGAAAACCAGCCTGCAAAAACAGAGTGCTGGCGTACTTCTTTTCGCGGTAGCGCACGACGTCGATAGCGGCCTCCAAGATGTTTTTGAGGTGAGCCTCCAAGCCGAGCGAGATGATCTCGAGGGTTTTGGAGCTCAAGCCGCCAACGAGACCGTGCTCCCTCATGGTCATGAGCACGCGGCGCAGAAGCGTGTCCAAGTCGGGCAACTCGTAGCTGGTGGTGGAGATGGGCGTGTTGATTCCGTTGACCACGTCCTGCTGCCACGACACCAAGTTGTTCACCTGCAACTGCTGCTGCTCCTTGTCCAGAATCATGGGGATCTTGGGCAAAAGCGCCTGCCGCGTGAGCGTGATGAACGCCAGGAGCTTGTTTTTCTTGCCGGCCTCTTTTGTGATCAGCCGAATACGGCGCCGCTCCTTGAGCGGCAACCCCATGATGTTGGACTTGAACTTCTCGTACTGCGTGCTCTTGACGTTGTTCTTGCCGCCGCTCTTCAGGCTGCTTTTGCCCCAGTACATGGCCATTTCGCTTGGGTCCTCGGCGCCATCGCCGCCCACCGCCAGGTTGGCCAAGTTTAGTAGGAGGAGCCTGTTGTGGTACTTGACGAAGTCTTTGTTGTGGAAGAGCGGCGTGATGATCTTGACCAACTCGGGCCGCGAGAGTTTGCCCACAAGAAAGAGCGTGAGCGACTCGTGGTACTTTTCCCAGTCGCTGCCGAGCTCGCTCTGGAACTCGCGGATCAACTTTTCTAGCTGCGCCCGTTTGTTGGGCTGCACAAGTGGCAGCGTCGACATGGCACGGGGTTCACGAGACACGTAGCGCTGGGTGCTTTGGCGGAGAACGTCGGGGGAGGGACTGTGTGGAACGTGTCTTGGTATTGCAGGGCACGGCTCGTGGGTGCTGTGTAATGTGCGCAGAATCTGCTATATGCCCGTTTTCCTGAAGTGGGGACGATCGCGCTGTGAGGTTGTAGGTGCACTCAGCGTCGCTTAGCGTGGAGTTGTTGCGCACTTGGAGATGTAGTTGCACCGGCCTGTGTGCAGGCGCACGTCTTGCAAGGTCCTCGATGGTACGGCCCAGGGCCGGTTGTGTGCCGTGTGTCCTTCCTTGAGTTCTTGGGGTGGTGGGGTTGGGAGCCAAATGTGCTTTTTGAAACGCCGTCTTTTTGTAGGTGTTCTTTGGTGCTCTTTGCAACTACTGCCGAAAAATGCGATAGTATGGAAAAAGTCTGGTAAGGTTGTCTTTCGACACCAGAAACCGGTATGGTTTTTGGCATTAAAGGCGTTACTGTCACTAAAGGCGTTACTATCAATAATGACTGTTTATAATGGCGTTACTGTCAATAATGGCGATACTATCAATAATGACTGTCAAAAATGGGTTACTGTCAATAATGGCGATACTATCAATAGTGGCGTTACCATCATAGTGGCGTTACTGTAATAGTCTCCAATCCGACTTCTCACTCAAAGCTATTGTGCCCCTACAACATCTGCTGTCTACGCCCACGGTTCGCATGCCCCGTGCGGCTGCTATAATGAATTGTAGTAGTTGATGCGTTATCAGTCCATGCATATGAGTTCGATAAATGCCCCTTACTTCTCCTGCGACGTGCTGCTCTTGCTACTCTCAGCCAGCTCCGTCTCCTCCACCACTTCCCTTGCCTCGCTCACAATGAAGGCCGACGACACCAACACGGCCAACCCCGCGATTCCCACCCCGAAATAAACCGCACTGCGATAGCTCTTGAGGGTGTCGTGGGTGCGGAGAAACACCTGGGTTTCCACGGTGCTGCCGATGGCCAAGAACAAGGAAACTGAGTAGTTGACCACCGTGTTGACCAAAGAGCCGGCCATGCCTTGGTGCTCTGGCGGGAGATAATCGGAGAGGATGATCGAGGCTGACGGATATGAACAGTCCATACCCCACGCTAGGAGAAGCATCTGGCCAAACGTGACCCTCCACCATGTCTGGTTCACGGGCGCAAGCGCAAGAAGCACGTCGCCCATCATGAACGCAAACATCGAGAAGCAGATAATGTACGGCGCTGTTCTTTTAGACATGCCGAAGCCCACAAGCATAGCGGCGAAGACTCCAAGAATAAGCAATGGCATGTATGAGACTCCTGTCATGGTTGGACTGACTCCACGTAGGTTCATCATGAAGCTCCAGTAGTAATACTGCCAAACCCCGAACAGGCCCCAGCCCAACGACATACAGAAAAGCACAAAGCCAATGCGCATCGTGAAGATGCTCCGCGGCAAGAGCGGGTGTTTGGCCATGTGGATCTCAAAGAGAAAAAATCCCACAATCAACACGATACTGACCGGCAAAAGGACCAAAATGTATGCGCTGGTCCACCCTGCTACCGGCGCCTGATTCCACACAAAATTAAACAAGATTAAGCCCAGCACGCCTATAATCGAGCCCCCGAGGTCCACTCGGGAAACAAATTCTCTTAGCGGTATGTTCTGGATATTGGAAATTGGCGGGATAGCGAGGAAGCCGAGCACACCTAATACCAGGCATGCGATCGCCTGAAGCCAGAAGCACCACGGCCACCATAACCTTTCAGCAACCAATCCGGCCATTATGGCGCCGATAGTGGCTCCGACCGGAGCAGAAGCCCCAAGCGCTGCAAATGCTATATTTTTGCGTCTTCCAATAGGGTATATTCGGCCTAGGATTCCGACAGCACAGGGGAGCACAAGAGCAAACCCGACTCCTTGGAGGGCGCGGCAGAAGATCAAAAATTCGTCAGCCTTGGAGTAATAGGATATTCCTGTGAGGAGACTCCAGAAAGCCGCCCAGCCCCAACCAATGACCAATATCTTTTTTAGCCCAAACATATCGCCTAGCCGGCCTGAGACTAGAATGAATGTGCCAAGAGTCAATGCATACCCGCCCACGTACCACACTTGAGCCGAAGTGCCCAAATCACTATGTTCAAGCTGGGAAAATGAGTCTGAGACAATGTTCATCGTACTCAAGGACATGGAGATCGAGGCTTGCGAGAGGAACTGCGCAAGGCAGATAGTAAGAAGAAAACATAACTCATGTAGTGCCGACGAGAAAAGCTGCGGTCGAGCGTCCAAATCCAACATGTGTAATCGAAGCGTTGGAGGGACTTACGAGGTCGCTGCTATATATGTGATGGGCGTACACCAGTGCATTCCGCCGCATCTGCGGGCCGAAATGTACGGGTTTATGCATAGCGGATGCAAGGTGCTTATCATGTCCTCACGGAAGTTGTACAGGAACACTTCGTTTCTGGAGGAAAGATGTTTTCTTACCTTTGACGGCGCCAAGTGCGTCCGATATCTCTCAAGCAAAGTCCCAACAGATGACATTATGCTTCCAAGATCATGAGCTTTGAACCCTCGGCGCACCCGTGCCGTTACCCCCTTCCACCACAATCCGCCGATGCAAGCGGCTCTATTCGTCTCTCCACTTCGCATTAGATGATGTGGGACCCTCGCGATAGTGTTTGACGGGGTATTTCCTAAAACTTAAATGATTAAACCTCTTTATATCTTCATGTTAAAACCTGCACCACATGTCATCAGACTATTGGGATGTGAAACGTGCGTTCTTCACCGAAGCATCAAAAGTTGTGCCTGCAGGCTCTATATTCCTCGGCCGCTAGACTAGCATCTCAGAATATTAACAAGAAGCTGACATTGGCCATGTGATCAATTATCTGATTACCCTAGAGGCAAAGCTCTTGAGCTTATGGTAATCCTTCATGCTTGAAGAGACTAAGAGAGTAATGATCTCCAAGTAGCACTGTAACTGCAAGAGGATAACACGCATCCCACATTACACACTCAATCGAGGAGACAAATTTCTTGCCAGGAACAGCTAGAATCCTCGTGGACATGGTTTGCCAAACGTCAGAATTTATTTTGAACCACGACCCTTAGCACAAGCAAATGCAAACACGATCGCCCAATCATGGGGCGGAATTGGAACAGCAAAGCGGATTGAAGCTACTTGTCCGAGGAAAGTTGAGCCATTCGCCCAAAGCAGCAGTAGCTTTATAGCTTTGACAGTAGACACGAATCAAATGATGTGAATTTGAAAAGCAGCATGGAATAAAGGGCAGGCCGCCCAAATGTGATTATCACCAAAACAAGAGCCTCTCGATAAGCCTAATTTCCAGCGGGTGGACGGTATAAGCGGCGCTCGGCCCAGGCGGCCCCAATTGAGCCCGCTCTAGTCCATCGAGGATTAGGCCTTTCTCCACCAAGTTCTTCAAGTTCTGGTCCGTGTTAACCGTAAGGCCCAATCACTTGAGGATCAACGCGCCACTCTAGATCCTTGGTCTTGACTTGATCCCTAGCCCTGTCGCGGCGCTGCACAAGTATGTAGCTTCTTCGACGTGCTAAAAGACAGCCAAGCTCTGCAAGTACTCGTCCGAGTGCAGGATGAATGCTGGGTTGCTCAAAACCAGCTCTCCATATTCCACGCGACTCAATGGATTTGTCACAATATTCTTAACGAAGATTTCCAGGTACAAGTGCCACAACTGCGGTTGCAAATTGTCCAACGAGAGGTCCGACACCAACGCAAATTTGAAATTGCTTAGCGACTCCAGGAAGTGCACCCTGTACTTGCCAGTGCTGAAGGACCGAAGGATGTTGGCGGATTCGGGCGCCGCGAGTTTGACCAGGATGTTTTTGAGGGAGTATATGGTGCCAAATAGGAGTTGCGCCATATCGCTGCCATTGGTCTTGTTCACAGAATCAGCGGCCCCATACTCCCGCGCGTACACGCAGTTGCAGTGCCTGTCGAAGATGTAGAAGGCGTAGATGGTCATGTGGAGCAGCGGTGTCGGTGACGCGGAGGAAGTACCACGCAAAGACCCGTACACCGGGAGCGTTGGCCCGCTGCTTTTGCAGCACTCCTCACTGCCACGCGATGGATTTCTTCGTGAGCTGTTCTTGGCCCGACTCTGCCGCGATTCTGTTTCTGGAAACCTAGCGTAGTGTGCTGGGACGCCGCCACCCAGGAGCACGGCTGAGTGCAGGGCCATTCGAAGGGTCGGGGGCCTGAAGATCTGCACCTATGGTGGCAGGCGTGCATGTGCCGTTTGGCTGGACACGTTGAAGAGCCGATTCGGGGGCGCTCTCCACACAAACCTTCACCGGCGGGAGCTCTGTCTTAGCTGCGCATGTCGAATTGTCCCAGTGACGCCACCAGATTTCCGTGCACACAGTCGCATTTTTACAGCCAGCGGTTCTGGAGGAGTGGCCGAGAAGCCAAAAAGGGTCGCGAGTAATCAAGGCCGCCGGGCTCCTAACCACAAGATGGGGCCTGGAAAAACAAACATTCTAGAACAGGTGCCGCGGCTGGATGCAGTACGCCATGGCGGTGGCTTCCGCCACACAAGTGCACAGCCGCACCACAGCGTGGTGTGGATCGGCCGCGGAGCTTGCTGATTGCTTGTGTGGAGGCCGACGCACCAGTGCCGAATGTGCGGGCTGAGAAGCACGTCTATGGATGCGGCTCCGGAACCATGCATGGGCCGTGCAAGCGACGTGGGTCCGAGCTGCAAATTGAGGCCAGCCCACGCGCGCATTTTCCGAGGCCGGCCATGAGTCACAGGGACCGCCAAACACGGAGGATTTACCAGGTGCAAAAAGGGCCACGCGGGCGGTGCGGCCCGCCAAAAGCGCAGCATGTGTTCTACAGTCGTCAGGCGAGGCCCGCGGGGTGAAGGGCGGCTCAAACGAGCCGGTGGGACGACCTCCAGCGCCTCGCGAGGACTGCCGCAAAGCCGCTAGTGCGTCTGCCGCGATAGATGTGGGTTTCGAGGATACAGGCCGGGCACGTGTGTGACAAGGATCCAACGCTGGGCCGCCAAACAGGGGTCTCGCCACCGGCACGACGCCACGTGGCCTGGGGAAACGCAGGGCCCCAGCGCCACTTGTTGCGAGAAACCCTGTCAGGCCTGGTGTGGAACGTGCGCAGCCGCATCCACAGCCACATATTGTGGTTAATGGGGCGCGGTGCAGGCTCCACAACCACCACAGATTACTCACCACTTTTTGGGATTACTCACTTTTCGCATTACTCACCCGCGCATATAAAGGCCCGCATTCCTCGACTCTGCCTTTCTCCCATCATTCACCTTCGGCCGATAAACGCTTTCCCAACATCCGCCACCAGCACCCCGTTCCTGTCCTGCCATTGTACCGCCGCTATAGAATAGCCCGGCTTGCGTTGAACCGCCAAACCACACTTGCCGCCCACGTTCTCGTTTGCTCCGACTCGCGCTCGCGCTCCGACTCGCTCTGACTCAGACCCGCGCTGGAAATCCATAAATACCCGCCGCGTCCAGAAGTGAACGAAAAGCTCCTTTCAATCAACGAGCCTCATCCAGTGCTCAATTCTTTAGATTCAGGTCTCACCCAAGGTTCTTTCCACAAGAGCCCTCAACTCGACCTAGTTCGCCGCCCAACTACCCCACAAACCAAAGAGAAGAAAATGTCTGACATGAAAATGCTCGACTCGGTTTTCGAGTGGAACCCTTTTGACGAAGACGTGGACTTGTTGCTGGAATCGTATGCGGTTCCCCTACCCTCCAGCGCCTACGACCCGCTTGACTACCCCAGCCGTGCCAGCTCCGTGTCGCTGCCCTTGGCGGAACTGCCCTTGTCCTCGGGGTTTCTCTACGAGTGCGCCACATGCCAGACGGCCCACTCGCCCACGCTTCCATGCAACGGAAACAACTACAGCTACCTGCAGCAGCCGACGTCGTACACGTTTCTGGAGCCGCTCTATGTGACGGAGAAAACGCTGGATTCCACCGTGATCACCGCCAACTACCGCAAGTGGCTCCTCTCCGTGGCCTCCTAGGCTCTCCATGCAGGCATGGCTTCACTTCTCTCACGATTATCTAATGAATACTTAATACCTAGAATTAGCAGCCCTTGTAGTCTCTGCCACTGACCCGTGAAATCCATACGCTCGGCATGACTTTATTCACTTATTCAGTTTGGCTACATGGCCGAAAACATCCCCGCCCCCTCAGTGTCTATTGCTGCACTCACGAGGAATGGCGACTCCTATTAATGTCGTTTGTCCAATGGAGGCTTTTGTTTCTTACTGTGCGGCGCTGTTCTGGCTTTTCTTCACCAATAGTAGCCTTTCGGGATCTAAAGACGATGCAAGAAAGATGGATTACTGAGTTACAATACTGAGATATATAACTTGAGTAGTGTTACTTAGTTGCATTACTGAGTTGCATTACTGAGTTTATAACTTGAGTTGCATTACTGAGTTGCATTTCTGAGTTGCATAACGAGTTGCATAGTTGTATAACGAGTTGAATTACTGAATTGATTACTGAGCTACATTACTCATTGCAGTTGGGTCGTGGGCTGATCGTTGGCCCCCTTTTCTCGTCCCACTCGTGCTCATACAGTTCATTGGCTTCGTTTCAGTACGCAGCCCTTGTCGCTTTTAGTGCTCAATCATTACAAGGCCCGGGCTTCGAAGTTGTTCGGCGCTGCTGTCATTTTGGACTAATGATTCGGATTGCACGACTGGCAGTCTACGTTGAGGATATAAGCTTATCCGCAGAGCCATCAGCAACATCAGCCGAGCCGGGGCTCAGCTGGGTCGTCGCAAGCAGTTAGTGTCCACAGATATATTCAGGTTATTTCATTGCCGTGGATCGTCACAGCATACTCAGTTTTCCACTGAATATAATTTCAAGTCTTTTATTGCAGGTTGTGGTTTTCGCTATATGACTAGTCTCTCTTCTCCAAGTCAATGAATTTGCCTCCGCTGGCGAATCTAGGGTGTCTTGGGTCGTTGATGAACTCGTCAGAGTTTTGGGAGGCCTCAGCAGCCTTCCAGATCAATCCGTAAGAGATAGCGGCTGCAGGTTAGTAAGTTGAACGATAGTTTGAATCATGGCAGATCTAGTAAAAGCTGCAGGCACAGTGTCACAGACGGAGCAAGCTGTCATCCGTAGTAGGTTGGATAGGTCACAGGGGACGCACTATACACATTCCCACCTCTGAATCACCTCGCCACGAGCTCCCGGGGACGACATTGGAGCATGGCATGTTATCGCATAGGAAGACCCATTCGGGGATCTCGGATGCCCCCAAGCGGCGAATCGTTGCGAGCACCCGGGTAAGCGATTGGAAGGTTGTAATTGCGGAAACGTGACATCTCGGGCGTGGCCGAGGAAGCCCGGCAGGAGTCTGTTTCATGCGGAGGCCTTTGGTGTAGCACAATGAGCAAACCTAGTGGGTAGGAAAGGCAGCCATTTCCGAGACTCGACGGGGGCTAATGGTGGAATGTAAGGAGGCGGCGAAGGAAGGAGACGGGAAAGGGGTGGTTGATTCGGATTGTGTGGCTTTACATACCTCCAGTGGCGAATGGCCAGTAGTACTTCAAAACAGGGGTGGCAAACTTCATTGTTGGTGGAGAAGAACAGAAGAAATGTTTTACTCGGTCGGCTGTCGCAGCGCGCTGGCCAATGGCGGGGCGTTGCGCGCACACTGCACACAGCGCACGCTTCTCGTTACCGTCCGCACTTCTCGCTCTGGTTTCGCACTGCACCGTGGACTTTTGGGGCCACTGCTTTGCATTCGCTTCTGGCTGCGGTGCTCCTTGTCGCTCATTTTGTTGCTATACGCCCTCACCCTGTGCTCTCTGCTCGAGGCCCTCTGCTTCTTATATCCCTCTGCTTCTTAATTCCTCTGCTTCTTATATTCCTCTGCTTCTTATATTCCTCTGCTTCTTATATTCCTCTGCTTCTTATATTCCTCTGCGTCTTATATTCCTCTGCGTCTTAGATTCCTCTGCGTCTTAGATTCCTCTGCGTCTTAGATTCCTCTGCTTTTGCTCTCACCTCCTTCCCTTTCAGAGCTTTCAACCAGGCACGACACTCAGAAACCAATGGCTGATTCTCAGTTACGACCGCGTCGTACCTGGAAAGCGTAGTGTGGTGAATGTCATTTCCGAAATCTCTATAGTTGTTCGAAGACTATGAAGCTTCGATACATGACTCTGAAAATGCAAAATGCAAAATGCATTTGTAGGTGCCAGGCTTGGTCGGATCAATCGGACTGTGCAAAGGTATCTCCCTAAAACACAATCCACCAAGTAGCAATTCCAAACTTTAACAGAAGCAGCCAGGCCTTCCTTTTGATGCTGGGCGAGTCAAAAACTCGTCAACGTGAGAAGAACAGAGAACGGAAAACAGCGATCTCCAGCAGCAGAATTGGAAACATTAACGTCGATGGCATCTGGTGTAAAAAGTTGAGGCCACAAAAGTTTGGCTGGAGATATGTACAGGTTGCTTCACAGCGCCTCCAGACCTTCGTGAATGTGGCCAGGGAAAAGTCTCATCTGGCATCTGTTCTGTTCATGTGTCAGCTCAAGCATGCCACCGCACTCTCTGACCCGCCATAAAAAATGCCTTCTTGAGTCGTATCCACAATATGGCGTCGAAATGACGCCAATTCATCGAGTTTTGTATGTGCCGGACTTCTTGCCGCCGTGCACGTGCCGCACGCGTGACTTTTTGGGCGATGCGACTTCTCCACAATCCATCATTCATCTCCTCGTCAAACCTGGAATGACGCCAAAAAACTATCACACGGCTAACCCCGAGATCTCCGCGGCAATCGACCGCAACTTTGAGCCATTTCCCGTGGCCCAAGTCCTTGACGAAGACCGCTTTTTCCAAACCCATCAGCCGCCTCCGTATTTGGCCGAGGTAGAAGAGCAGGTTCGGGACTTCATAGCCCACTCGAATAATATGGGCAAACGAATTGTTCTTGTCACCAGCGGCGGAACAACTGTTCCTCTTGAAAACAACACCGTCCGTTTCATCGACAACTTTTCTGCAGGCACTCGAGGCGCCACATCCGCCGAGTACTTTCTTGAGAATGATTACTCAGTTATTTTTTTGCATCGTGAATTCTCTCTTTTGCCATATCTGAGACATTATTCCCATACAACCAACTGCTTTCTTGATTTCATGGTGGAAAAAAATGAAAAAGTAGAGATCTCGCCGCAGTTCGCTGATGAAATGTTGATCGTGCTTCGCAAATACAACCAGGCCAAAGAGTCTCGCTCACTTCTTCTCGTTCCGTTCACAACAGTCAATCAATACGTGCATACTTTGCGCAGCATTTCCCAGAGCCTACAGGTCCAAAAGGAACGGGCTCTCTTTTATCTAGCAGCAGCCGTGCTGGACTTCTTCTTGCCGTCATCACGTGTGCCCACACACAAGATCCAAGCACAACCCAGCGGGAAATTAGTAGTGGACTTGGAGCAAGTTCCGAAGTTCTTGCGCCGCTTGGTGGATAATTGGGCGCCACAAGCTATGATTGTTTCCTTCAAGTTGGAGACTGACGACCAAATCCTCATCAAGAAAGCCTCCGAAGCATTGAAACGTTATCACCATCAACTTGTTATTGGAAACTTATTGCAGACACGTAAGAGGGAAGTTGTGTTTGTGACGCCCGATGGAGCACAGAAGTGGGTCCGAGTGGAAGACCAGGAGACAGAAATAGAGAGTCTAATTATTCCTGCGGTGATCCAGGAGCACGATAAATGGGCGAAAAATTGGGAAAAAGGCCACCAGCCGAACCACTGATGCCGATTGACGAGTATAGGGTTTGCACATGCCCCAATTTTCACCTCATGCATCATCTGTGCCGTTACCGAGGAAGCATCAGCAGCCGAGCAATGGAATCAACAAGAACTCACCAGAAGTAGTCAGTCAAGTACCAGAGCCAGACACCATTCCCTGAACCAGGGAATTAATGCGCAGATAAACAATGGGTAGCATATTGCGTCAGTAAGATAAAGAAAATAGCGGCGCAGTCTACAAGAACGATATTCCCACACCGCACTGGAACCCTTTGCGAACGTAGTCACCTGAGTGAGCGGCCAAGGGCAAAACAAAGTTGAGTTCGAAGCGGGTTTGCGGATGATTATAAAGAATACCGAACCCGTACCCAGCAGAGTATTCGCCTTCAAACTGCTTTAGGGAGTCTCTAAGGGAAAGGCCACCGCAAATAACCTTACCAAAATTCATGAAGTTGTGGAACCGAAACCCCGTTTCCCGGGGAGTGAAAGGAATGCGGCTGATCAAAGAAACACCAGCGCTTGTAAAAAAGTCGCCTCCCACGGAGGAATTTGCACTCTTGGGCCCCAATCCCTGGAGGGAAAAAGCGCGTACATCGTTGGGCCCTCCGGCATGGAAACGGTCCAAGATATTCGAGTCTCCAAAGAGAGCGCCGGCTTTGTGGGTCAAGACTAACGTGTGGTCCTCCAGAGAATGCGCCGTTTGGGCTTCCCAGACAAGTTTCGAGTAGTTGACGTTGTTCTGGCGGAAGAAGCCACTCTTTTCGAGCCCGAGACGGAAGAACTGCCCCGTGCTCGGCGTCACATGGTGATCTCGCGTATCGTAGCGGAGATTCAAGAGCACCGACGTCTTCAACGTGTCTTTCAGCTGGCACATCACCTCTAAAGACTTGGAGCCGTGGTTGCTCAAGCGACGCCACGCACACTCCAGGGCCAACTCGAAATTCCACGGCCCCGGGAGCCGCGACGTGACTTTGTGAGACATGCCCTTGGTGTCCACCGAGCTCTGTACCCAGTCCAAGTTCCGCGTGTGGGTGAATACCAGCGAGTCCCAGTGAAGGCGGGCATCGTTGTTGATTGGCTGCGAATAGTTGAGGAGGTAGGACGAGGGCGTCTTGGTGCCGGTGACAGCATCGAACATGACGCTCTCGGCGCCGCCAAAGAGGTTCTTGAACTGGAACTGGATGTAGCCGTCGCCCTCGCCATTGCCAATGTTAGTTCCCGTTTTCGCGTAGAAGCGTTTTTGGGGAAGAAAGTTGAACACGGGCACGAGGTCCAGCGCGGCGTCTCTCGTGGCGTTGAGCCGGTCCTTGAAAGACGAGCCGCTGCCCAAAAAAGCCCGCTGTTGCAGCGGGAGACGGTGCACGGAAACCACACACTGCTCAAGGATATCGAGCCTTACGAGGTTCTGATACAGCGCCTCGAGGCGGGCCAAAAATGCGCCCAAGGTCATGGGCTGTGCGCTTAGCAAGGGCTGTACTTGGCGCTGGAGAAACAGGCCACGGAAGTCCTGGCTGTTGGTGAACTGCACGTTGCGGATCTTCACGGGCATGGAGGCGTTTTCGGCAAAGAGCTGCTCCATGGCGTCTTGGCTTTGTTGCACGAGAAGCTGCTCTTGAGCCTGCACGAGCTGTTGCCGCTCTTTTTCCTCGCCGCTTAGTTTTGCCCCGCTGCCTTGCGACAACCGGTCCATGAACAGCTCCTCGGTCTCTAGCGACATCTTGCACTGAGGGTAGATGGGTTCTGAGTGTGTGTGGTGACGTTTAATGTGTGTGGTGCGAAGAGGCGCGGGCCGCGCAGTACGTACAGGCCAGGCAAGTTTCTCGACGTTTTGCACCCATATATAAATAGCGGGTGGGTGCCTTTTGGGCTATGGGCGGATCTTCGGGCGCTGGTTTCTTCTATTCATTTCGCGAGAGTGCCAACGTTGCAGCGGCGGTGCTTCGGAAGGCCAGCTCAAAATGGGTCGCTCCTTTTGGGCTCAGTGCCCCCGCGGACTAGCACAACGGCTGGTGAGCCGGTTCCAAGACCGCTGCTGTTCGCCACTCTCGGCAATCTGCAAAAAGCTCATGCGAATTGCTTGCACAAATCAACTGGCAAACCCTCCTCACAAAGCATTCCGCCAGGGCCCACTTACTCCAGGCACATTCGGGGCAACACTTTCCACACCGGTCTCCTTAAACCACCGGTGACTTGTCCTGTGCTGCTCTGCAAGTGAGCCATCGAAGGCGGCCCTAAAACCTATTCGGTCGCCTCCGTCAGAGAAAAGCACATGAGTAGTCTTGTATGAACGTCTTTTGCAATTTCATGGGGCGATGGAAATGCGCCGTTTTAACTGCCAGCTAGCGCTCGCACAGTGTTTTCAGTCAGTCAGAAGCTCTGCTGTCGTTAAGCTCCTATAGTCAGGACCAGAGTCCTTTTGTTTCGTGCTGTGATTCCGCTTGCAAGGTTTGTAGAGCTGAAATCAACAGACGCACGTTACATCGATGTTTCTGCTTCAACTCCTAGAACAGCATTTGGGGATATCTCTGATGCATCCACTGAGTCGGTGCACTAGATTGGGAGAATATATCGCTAGCACGGCTGTCGGGGAGCTGAGGCCCGAGCACGACCAATAAATAAATGTGTGGAGGGAATCAAACGGTTCCACTGGTTAAAATGCTCTGGTTAAAGCCGCCCGTGCGATCCAATGGTGTTATGTTGCCATTTTTGCCCATATCATGCCGCTTCGTCAAATATCCGAGCCGCCTTTTCTCTTGCAAAACTCATAGCAAGCCACAACTGGCCGCCGCAGAGTTCACTTCTAGTCCTCTTCCTCGGGCGATTGGATGGACACCATGGGAATATCCAGGAAATAGGAATTCATAAACTTCCCGTCCGGAAGCTGAATGCCTGAGCTCGAGTTGTCAGGAGCATTTTTAGATGCCTTTTCCTCCTCCACCAAAAGCCGTATGCACTCTTTGCCTGCTTCGGTTTGAAAGTGTCGGCGTAGGGCATCGGCCCGTGCAAATTTCCGAGAGCAGCCGAATTCAGTTCCATCCTTCAACAAGCCTTTGCACTGGAATTTCTTCTCGCCGGAATGTAGCTCTTCGTGGCGCTTCTTGTCATGCTGCCGTGCGAACGCCTTGCCACAAATGTTGCAGATATATGGCCTTTCATCTGTGTGGGTTCTCAAATGCGACTTCAAGTTATAGGGCCGTGTGAAGCGCTTTTCACACAAAGTGCATGCATAGAGCGATGGGTGTATCTGTGCTCGCTTGGTGACCACCGGGGCGTTGGCCAATTCCAACATTTTTTCCCTGGACGACAATGGCCTGGAATCCTTGTCCTCGATATCCGAGTCATAGTCCGATGTTTCCGTGCCACCGAACGCTTCGTCTCTGGTTCTGGAGTTGGAGCGGGAGGATCGCGAATTCGAGCGCGAGTGAACCTTCCGCGAGTGAGCAGACTGTCTTCCCCGTCTGATACTTTGGTAGTCTTCGGGGTTCAAGTATTGAGACTCGGACAGCGGAGCGTCATGCGGGCTATTGAGTGACAAAGCTGGGCTAGCGCCGCCGGGCGTGGACGGGAGACTATGGTAGGCATCTGGCCGCTGAAGGAGCGGCTGAGCGTGGTTTTCGTGTCCTGGGGTGTTGGAGGAGTTGTGCGAGGAGGTGCTGAACAAGGATGGCGTTTTGCGGGCCACTGCCTCGGGAGGCTCCTGGATCGATATCGTCACGTGGTTTTCCGCTTCGTTATAGCTCAGAAGATTGTTTTCGGTCAACCGGAAGCCCAGGTACGAATCAGCGTAGTCATAGTGCAGGCTGATCTGCTCAGCGAGAGGCAACGCAGGCTGAAGATTGCCCGCCTGCTGGTGGGCATTGTGGAAATTATAGGAGCCTGCTTGCACACGAGAGTCCCCGTTGAGGGCCATCAGCAGCAAGTTGGTCGAGGAGATCGACTGCCCTAGCAAAATCTCCTGGTTGAACGAGTCGCGAGCTCGTAGTTGCGTGGGGAGCGGGTCAAAAAACGAGTCTTCGTGGGCGTTCTTAGTGTCATTGGGATCGTAGTTGGACATAGGGGCCGAGCTGTTGAAGTGGGACAGGGCATCGTAAAAGGGCACATTGGCATTCAGCGACACCTCCGAGTATGCGCTCGTGGAGCAGTCGGTGTATGCGCCCTGTCCGCCAAAGGGGTACTGGTTGGGCGTCAAGAGATTCAGCGAGCTGATATTTGGGTTCGGATTGGAGAGCAAGAAGCTTGTGGAGTCCGGCACTGCGTACGGGCCTTCGTTAGAAAACGCAAACGCCTGCTCGTATGACGACAGCGACTTGGGCGATATCAACGAGCCATCTAATTCTGCTTTGAACTCGGGGAGATTGACGCCGCGGGGAAAGTCACCCGGAAAATCGGAGTTGCCCCCGCAGTACTGTTTGGGGACGGCTCGGGATTCGGGCTGCACGGCTTGTTCCAGCAGGGATAGATAGTCGAGGTCGGGCGGGTAGTCGGAGAAGACGTGCTGTGGGAAATCCCGCTCCATATCAACGGTTTTGTCATCTGCGGGAGGCGGGGACACCGTGACAAAGTTCGCGTACTCTTCAGTATATTCCAGCATGCCAGGCGTGTACTGTGGTGCGTTGACTCAGGGTTCCTCCGTGCGGTGTTGGTATGGAGATGTTGGTGATGGAGGTGTTGGTGTACGGATTATGCTGGGGCTGAGAAAGTGCGTAGTTCGGTATGTGGGCCACGGAGCTGACAGATGCCGCGAGCAAGCGACTGCATATCCGGGGCTCGCGTGCAGGGAATAGGCTCCAGCGAAGTGTGGCGAGAGCCGTGACTACCGGAAAGTCGCACAAGTCGCACAGTGTTGGGGGAAGGGCCGGGAGCAGCCAAAAATGGGATCCCTGGCCAGGGTGATATTTGCCGTGGTGTAAGCGAAGGCACTTTGGAAGTCGCGGAACAGTCGTGAGACCTATCTGCACGAAAGCAGCTGCGAGGGGGGTTATACAGGAGCATCATAGGTCTTCGGAACATGTCAGGCGCGCAGCGATGCGCATCCGAGACAGTAGGGTCCATGAACAAAAACAGCGGTTTGAGATCTGTAAAATGCTTGCAGCTCCGGGGCATGTAATATGATGCAGCCGGTGTGGCTTGAGTTGGACGATACAATGGGGAGTTGGCGGCAAAAGATCAGCAAGTAGCACGGAGACGTTGGGGGCGGGTTCGCTGGGTGCAGGTCCAACGGCACTTCCCACCTTTAAGCACCAGTCTAAAACACCGGCAAAGATAAACTCAGCAGTTTTGTCTGCACAGGTGGCACTGTATACAGGCCTGCGAAGGGTGGGTGTAAGAGAGAGGAATCCACATGATTAGCCGAGCGCTTCAAACCGGAGCGTCGGGGCATGCGTGTAGCTAGCGCATTGGTGTCAAAACACTGCATGCCCTCCACCTGAGGCCGGCACATAGTCTGACCGCTGTGATATTAGTCGCATGCGGACTTATTGCCCAAACCGAATCCTCTGTTCACCGCACAGCGCAGAACGATGTGCCCCACGAGAAGAGCAAAGGGCCTTCACATATGGGTTGGGAGCGGGGTCGTGCATTGTCCCGTAGCCATTCCCGGCGGCGTGCAGCAGACAGACGGGACGCTATGCAGGCTGTTCTCGCGTACACGAGTCCGTGTCCGGGATATGAGAATGGACAGCTGTGCCGTGATACGCGGGAGGATCAGCCACGGCAGTGTATAAGCTGCGGCACGTAATAACATCAACGGGTCTCGCGGTGTAGGAGCCAACGAGGACGCAAGATGCAGGGCGCCGTACGCAAAACGGGCAAAGGGGTTGTGGCCATATTTGCAGCCCGGCGTGGATTGCCACCATTTGCTGGAAGAGCGACCAGTCGCCGCTTTCGGTCCTCAATCTTTGCTTCTGGGGTCTTTGCCACGTATGAACTCACTCGGAAGCAGAGGGCACAGATGCAGGCTTATAACCAGTGCTTGGATTGGGAGAAACGGGCTCCACCTGCTCGACATGCTTTTGCAGCCTCTTTGCCATTATCTGAGCCAAAATAGGGAAACTGCTACCGCAGCATGCCCCAAGACGGCTTTTCTGCTTGTAGGCAGTGTCGGATGACTGTAACAGCTTAGAGCTTGAGGCCCATCGTCTATCGTTGGATCGGCTCATGGTTGTAAAAAAGAGGATAGCCAAAGGGCCCAGCACAAAAGCAGACACGCTGAAAAGAGCAAGTGGCGCGCAGCCAATGGCAATGGCTCAGCTGGTGGCGAGCACAAAATAGTCTCTGGGGTCTGGTATGGTTCTTCTGGTGATAATTTCGCAACTGATGCAATGTCGTTGGAAGGATCTCTCGAAAGATTCGCACGGGCACTGCTTGGGACTTGGAGCCCTATCCACACTTTTGAGGCGGGTCCGTCTACAAAGTTGGCACCTATTCGAGACGACGTGGGAAGTGGTCAAACTTGAATATCGGGGAAGTCGCGCTGGAGGTTTCCATAAGGTGCTATTCGTTACTAAACTGTCATGTGATGCTGTTCATCAGTGTTACTTGGCACTAGTGTTGCATTGTATTCCTTTCCATAGCACGTACCTCCGCTCCTGTGCAACACTGTAACTCGAGCTTTCCAAACATCCACAACACCTCCTTTGGATAAGTTCCAGTGCTAGCACCAAGGAGCTTCTACGTTCAGTTCTGCTTCTATGTTCAGTTCTGCTTCTATGTTCAGTTCTGCTTCTATGTTCAGTTCTGCTTCTATGTTCAGTTCTGCTTCTACGTTCAGTTCTGCTCTTCTATCCAAGAAGAGCACCTGGTACCGTTGCTTCTTACACGTTATGTCGCAAGAGAAAATTCAACTCGAGTTTTCCATCGCTGCATCAACATGGCCCCAAAATCACGTGCAACATTCCACAACATTACCGCTACAGACACCGCTGGCGCCCGATCCGCCGTGTTCTTCTAGCATGTCCACGGGATCCAGCACTCGAGTACTCAATACCTCACGGGAGTCATTGGTGCTTTGATGGGAACAACAGCCCAAGATCTCCGCACCTACAACTAGTCACTTTCTGTCGGCACGAATCTCCACATCTATCACCACGTGCCACACATCCGGCGCAAATGTCTTCACCTTCTCGAGATGCAGCACCTGCCCACCAAAGTAAGCTGCTGCTTTTCGTTTCATTGAGTC
This sequence comes from Metschnikowia sp. M2Y3, assembly GCA_002370575.1. Lineage (NCBI taxonomy): Eukaryota > Fungi > Ascomycota > Pichiomycetes > Serinales > Metschnikowiaceae > Metschnikowia > Metschnikowia sp. M2Y3. The sequence goes on from NKYV01000006.1 coordinate 96,845, forward strand.
CATCTCGTCAATGTGCACGTTTTCATGCACGTGCACCGTACATTGCCCGACGGAGGCGCCCAAGACCTTCTGCACGGTACTCCACGATGGCTGCAGTGTAGGCAACAAGCCCAAGTTCACATGTCTAATGGGCAAGTTTTTCAATAGCTTAAACCGGCTGCTGGCATACTCGTTAGACTCGTGGAAGACAAACGCCTGTATGCCAGACTGTCGGAGCAAATTGTACACTTCCGGCGTAAGAACGTCGTCTCGCTGGAAAACCTTGAACTTGAAGCCATTGAGCGCAAGCCCACGGCAGAGACCTTCTACAGACCACGGATTGATCTCCCAAGCAAAAACAACGGCGCCGTTCCGAAGATACGAAAACGTGAAATAGCCGATTCCGGCATACAAATCAACGGCGGCCGTGCCTGAGATGCCAGTGCACTGGTCCAAAAGGCGTTTTTTCTCCTTGATGTTTCCGCGAGAGAACATGGTATACATCGGCGCCCATGTCTGGCGGATACCGTTTTGTGCCACCTGGCAGAAAAAGGCCGCGTGGAAGTCATGATCAGTAGGCGTGTCAAAGAGGTCCGGAGTCGGCGGTGGGCCAAAGTCTCCATACAACGGCCGGATGTTGAAAGGGCGCCGCATCACGTCCGCCTCAATGATTGGCTTATTGATCGCCAAGTGCGTACATTTACGAAACTCAGGGTAACAGAGAATCTCCCGAAAGAGCGGGCCCGCAACGTGACTGCGAAGCACTTCGTCCCACTGAGGGTCTTCGAAACTCAGCGCATTGAACAAAACCAAGGGGGAGTAAAGAGACCATTTTCGGGGAGCAGTGGCTGCCATGGCTGGCGTCACGTGCATATGCTGCAGCACAAAGCGGCAAATGAGACCAGGAAGACCTGTACTCGCCGCAGGGCCGGAACTCGACTCGAAGCCGGAAATCTCTGCCCCAGGCACGTTTTCAGGAGCTCCGAAACCGATGGCGGCATTGGAAAGTGCCAGACCAGCGAGCAGTTCTTTGGCACTCAGTGGCAAGATCTTGATTTTTGGGTATTCCCAAAGAAGAGCCTGTGCGGCGGCAGGCGCCACAGACGCATAGATACAGTACACGCCATTCTCTTTATGGATCTTGGGGTGCTTGCAGAAAACACCAGCCTCATGGAGCGTGTTTTTGATACCCTTGACAAGGCCCAGATCGGCGGCCTGGATCTGGGACATGGTAGTGGAGCATCGCGCCTCACGCTGAACCCGTACATCATAATCAGCACCCAAAGATCCGTACACCGACAGTGACCACTGAGGCCGAGATTCACTGTTTGCTCAAACTCAACGTTGCTTAAGTGCTGATGTTCGTTTACTTTCGGTAATGAATAGAGCTCGAAAACACCACCAGGGCTCGTGGGTCCTCGACAGGAATTTGTGAACTGCGACAACTTACATCAACAACTTAGTCACTTCTACTGGCATCATACTATTTGTACAAGTCCTTGTATGAAGAATATCCTTTTAAGCCTTAGTGGAACTACTGCGAGAACTCCCAAACTACATGCGGCATTGGCTTGACATCTCCGAAAGCCGACTTTCATATTTGATTTTCATCCTGCACACAGCCCAGCTGCCGGCCCGATAGCACGCGTGAGTTCTACGATTTCGGCTAGACCCCAAGTGTAGCCGATATTCTTCCTCACTACCCGCTCCATACTATTTTCAAAAGACTTGAGAAGACATTTTTCCTATATAATACTGACTGGTTTGTGAGTACTTTTACGAACCCAGTCGATGGCACATCAGCCCTTTACTCAATATGGCCGAGTCTGCTCTCCCGAATACCAGCCCGCTGGCTCCAAAAATGCTTCATTCACGAGCGTGGGCCGTGCCCGATGGTTCGGTTTCACACGAAGGTGCTTTTCCCGAGGATCTTGCTGAAAAAGCCCTTCCCCAACAAGCTCCTTCGCAAAGTGGTCTCCCAGAGCCTGCTCTCCCCAGAATAGCTTCTCCCGCAAAAGCACCCTCCGAAACTCGTCTGACGAAAACTTCTACTCCATCGAACCACCCCCCCGAAAACCGGACTGCTTCCACTTCAAGCGCTCTGGTCGTGCCAAATGGTGTGATGAATACTGGGAAAGCTACCACCGCAAAGGCCCTGCGGCGAAATGGGGTCGCTACTCTGAAAAAGCAACACTGTGGTGCCGTACCAGCCAGCGCCACGGCCGGCGGACGAGAGATGGATAAGAGCGCGCTCTACATCGGCGGCTTACAGCGCTCTGTGTCCGAGAAAATGCTCCAGGATGCCTTGTCTCAAAACGGGTCGGCTCTCTCAGTCAAAGTTCTCCACGACAAAAACAGACCGGGCCTCAACTATGCCTTTGTGCAATTCAAAAGTGAGCCCGAGGCGCTCGCGGCCTTCCATGCTCACAATGGCCACGAGCTTAACGGCACGCCGTTGAAAATCAACTTTGCATATCAATCCTCCACCTACACAACCCACCACCGGAGCCCGTTCCAGACGTTTAATTTGTTTGTGGGCGATTTGTCACTAGAGGTGGACGACGAGAGCCTCTACGAGTGTTTCCGAGGCTTCGCGTCGCTCAAACTGGCCCACGTCATGTGGGACATGCAGACGTCTCGCTCCCGAGGCTACGGCTTCGTGACCTTCGTCGATAATGCCGACGCTGAGGAGGCGTTGCTGACCATGAACGGCAAGTTACTACATGGGCGGGCGATACGCTGCAACTGGGCTCTGTACAAGCTGACGGCTCGAAAGAGCAAGCCTAAGCCCAAGTTGTCGCTGGCGCATAACAAAAGCCCGTACTTTCCTCAGTTCCATTACTTCACCGCCGATGATGGCTATGTGTCGGAGCATCCTATGCCCACTGGCTCCAACAACCCTGCTGTCCCCATGCAGCCTCCTCCAGATCAGGGCGCCTCGCCACTGGCTTTGGTTGAGCCAAAGTGCACTAATAAGTTGAGATCGTTCACGCCTACCGCCTACCTGGCGGAAAAACTACATACGTTCGCACCGAAGCCAATGACCCCGGGCTACGACTTGGTATTACGGCAGTCGCCATCATGGCAGACAACCGTCTACCTCGGCAACGTCGCACATTTTTCGCAGCAAAATGACTTTATACCCTTGCTACAGAACTATGGATATATCGTGGACTTCAAATTCCACCCGGAAAAGGGCTGTGCTTTTGCAAAGTATGACACTCACGAGAGTGCGGCTTTGGCCATAGTGCAATTAGCTGGTTTGGCCGTGAACGGGCGATCTCTCAGATGTGGGTGGGGCAAATCTCGGCCTGAACCCCAGTACTATCTTCCTCAATATGCGCTGTACCAATTCCAAACCCCAAGCCACTACTAACGCCGCACTGCCCAACTAACCCGCTTGCCTAGGAAGTTATATTACGGCGACAAGCTACTTATCTCAACTTATACTTGAGCGCCGACTAAACTCTGCAGTTTTAGTCCGGAAGAAATTCATCGCAAATTGCTGCTGTGCGTACGAAGATCACGTTTTTCCTTTGCACCCACTGAGGCTAATTCATTAGCTATGCCTCGGCGGCTCGAATGAAGCACCCCTCCACATCGTGCTTGCACGCTTGCAATGCAAAGCACCCTCTTACTTTTTCATTGCCAGAGCGTTGCCGTTAGCTCGACTACTCGCGGCCGGCACCACTTGGGGTTCGTTAGGCCCGGTACTGCATACACGCGGGGGTGCGCTCAGCTCAGCTTTTTCCGTCATACTCACGCCTCATGTCCCCAAAGCTTGCTTCAATAATCGTGGCACTCTTTGGCATTCTTATTTTTGCGTGTCTAGACACTCGTTTCCTGCTTGAATCCGCAAAGCTGGCTTTTCTCAAACACGCACCGCTCGCCGCCTCCGTTCTTGTGCTTATAGCCTTGTCTTCGGCCTCTCGCTCGTACTTTGGCTCCTACTTTCATTTTCTTGCGGCCCCCATGTCTTCCATGAGCAGAGCCTGGAACCTGCGGTTCTCTACTCGTCTGGCGTCCCGCGTGGGTGGTGAGATTGGTGGCTTGGCTAATGAGGGGAACACCTGCTTCATGAACTCCGTACTTCAGGCTTTGGCTTCGTCTCGCAGCCTAGAGGCATTCTTTGCCGAGCTGATTGTGCTGGGTGCAAACGCAAACCTGCCGGCATCCAATATGCCCTTCACGGCTACCCTCAAAGCTCTTCTTGACGATTTGAATGGCAGTTATGGCTCACGGGGCAAGGAATTCAGCACGCGGACGCTTCTTAAGAAAATGCCCGACGGACCCAAGCAAAACTTCTTCATGGGATATAACCAGGAGGATGCGCAGGAATTCTACCAGCAAATCATGCGTATAGTTGAAAAGGAGCTTGAGAAAAAGAAACTCATTGAAAAGGAGGAAGACACGAAAACAAACGACCGGAAGTTTGTACCTATGCAAGCGTCGAGCTCCAGTACTGTCTACGTGCCTGCAGAACAGATTGACCCTAACATTCTTGCACTGGATAACCTCGCCTTCCCTTTCAATCTCATCACTCCCGTTGATGGCATCTCCGTGGATCGTATCGGATGTATGACCTGTGGAGAGACCGGTGGAATACGCTACTCTGTCAACTCCGGACTTAGCTTGAATCTTCCTTACGACCGCTCCTACGGGAGCTACTACAAGCTTTACGACCTCTTAAATGAATGGAAAAAACCAGAGTTCATTGATGATGTCAATTGCAACCGGTGCGGGTTGGTCCAGACCCGCGACTTCTTGCAAGAAGGTGTGGTTAGCAACGAGGCCCTTGTGCCTAAATTCACGGAGAGAATTCGCGAGATTGACAGTGAGCTTCAAAAGCTGTATATCTCAGACGACGTCTTTGAACGCCTCACCACTAAACAAATGATCCGCAAAACCCGCAAGTCGAAGCAGAGCTTTTTGGGTACGCCGCCGCCTTTGCTTTGTATTCACATAAACCGCTCGGTGATGGACCCTAATACATTTATGATCATGAAGAATTCGAAGAGCTTGTCTTTCCCTGCTGTACTTGATATGTCAGGATACATTGCTGAGGCAAGCGATGTGAATATGGACGCCCGGAGGCCATTTAGAAAACAGGATGAGGTAGCTCAAGACGAAGTACAGCGCAATAATGAAGGGGATGAAGAGGGGCCAAACGCCGACTCAATACCCGAAGATCGCGCTGACGCAAGCAACGAGAAAGACAGTGTTCAAGAACTCTCAATTGCGCAAAGTTCTCGCAATCCAGTCAATTATAAACTCCGAGCTGTTATTCTGCACATGGGCACACACAACTACGGCCACTACATCTGCTATCGTCATCTCAGGGGTGTTTGGTGGAAAGCTAACGACGAGGCCATCTATGCCACTACCGAGGAAGAAGTTCTCTCGTCACCAGGCACGTTCATGCTCTTTTACGAGCGTAGTGACGAAGAGTTTGAAAAGTCAGAAACCGAAAAGTTGCAAAGCGAAAAGTCTGAATCAGACAAGTCCGATGATTCGAGCGATGATGAAAACATATTCGATAGAGAGCAAGACGCGGACCGGGAGTTGCGCAGTGACGATTCGGAAGAAAGGGCGTCTCCAAAACATCACATTGGCGAAGAGCGGGCCTACCACGTGTAGAATACCTGGTAACCTCCGCACTATTGCGGAATTGCCAGTGGAAATCATGGAACAAGATAAACTCTGGTCCTCAATGAGCCCAAGGCGACCTGTCGAATGCAGATAACTGTGGCTATGCCAGAATCAATGAAACACTCACCAGTCATGTCAAGTGATCTACGTCCACATCCCATCGAAGCATTCCAGTTGATTGAGGTGAGATGACTGAATGCGATGCATTCTCTGTTATCATAGAGCACTTCACTACCAATGCATATGGCCTTCTCCTTAGTCATGAGCGACATTCAGTACACATTAGGGCAACGCATTCTGCAGAACACTAGTAGTCTGCAGAACAGTATTTGCGGCAAACATTTCCAGAACATTTCTTTAATACCATATCACTTGCGTGTGACGTCCAAAGCCCCAAGGTTTGATAGTGATGGCAAAACCGAGCTCAAGTAGTCAACATAGAAGCAATTTTATTCAACCAATCAATGTATACCCTGACAAAAGGAACTCATCAAAATGTCTTGATCGGTGTGGCAAGCCATGGTACTTGGCCAGCGGTTTGCGACCTGCATGTAATCCGCCGATGCGCATCGCAGAGGACTCCACTTCCGTTCAACGTAATGGGACGCAAATTAGCCGGGCGCAAGCTCATCGGAAAAGGACTCAAAGGGGCTCTCCAGTTCCACAGTCTTCAAGAGCAACAGAAGAAGCAGAACCAAAAAACATCCCAGGGCCTAAAAGACCAGGCCGCCAACAAGCAAAAGCTCATCAAGAGCGGAGGACAAAGCAAGGCAAACAAAGATGCAAAGAAAAAGAACGGCCCGGTCACGAAAGCCTTCATCCCGTTCAAGAGTGACGAAATCTTGCTTTTGGTAGGCGAGGGGGACTTCTCGTTCGCAAGTTCCATCGTTCAAAACGGGCTTATCCGGCCCGAGAACTTGGTGGCCACCAGCTTCGACTCTGAAGATCAGGTGCGTCAAAAGTACCCAACAGCAGACGAAAACATCACCTTTTTGAAGGAGATGAACGTGCGGGTTTTACACAGCATCGACGCCACAGATCTCGTGGGCTCGCTCAAAGTGCACAAGAAACGGGTCTTTACGCAGCTTCACCATGTCATGTTCAACTTCCCGCATACGGGCCGAGGAATGACAGATGAAAACAGAAACATCAGGGACCATCAGAAGTTGGTGCTAGGGTATTTCCAAAGCGCCAAGAAGTTATTGCAGGTTGTGAACAATAAAGGCCGGCGCGGCAGGGCACTTGACAACAATAGGCACTCGGAAAGCGGCTACTTTGAGGACGGTTCTCGAAGCATTATCTTGACTGTTTTTGAGGGCGAACCCTACATTTCTTGGGGAATCAAGGCTTTGGCCCGGGGTATTGACTTCAAAGTCGAGCGGTCGGGCTCGTTTGAATGGAGTGCTTATCCGGGGTATAGCCACCGCAGAACAGACGGCACCGGGAACACGACGAAGCCGGCTTCGGAGCGCGGGGCGAGAACCTATGTGTTCACTGCGTTTGTTAAAAACGAGGCGAAGAAACAGAAACCGGTAGACTCTGACAGTGACTGATCGAGGTACTTATGGTGCAAGCATGATTTCAATGAGCTTGAAAATTCGAAGTGTAGGATACATTCGCTAGCTGACCATAAAGCTTTAAGAATCGAAGACGTTACATCTTCTGCCTGTAGCCGACTCCTAGAGCTTTCCCAAAGCATCCGCCTTTGTGTTTCATGAAGAAAAACACGGGTGGCTGGACCAGAGTGTGCCGCTCATGTGTTATAAGGTGGTTGAAAACTTGAATAAGACTTGGAACATCAGCCGAGGGTGATTGGACTTCCGATGATGCCAATTAGATTCGGCAGGTCACGGGAGCCAACTAAGCATGTAAAACATCCCAGTCTGAAGGCAGTCACTTCTCCTTCAATAGCGAAAGGATAATGTTAGCCCGTCGTAGGCCGAGTTACTGTCAGCTACACCAGTGACAGTAGCTGAGGCAAACTTCGAAGCTAAGGACGGCAGAAAAGATGCAGACACCAAAGTCCTCTGTATTATCTCCTGATCAAAATCTCGAAAAAACTGACGCCCGGAAAATAACCAACTTAGCTGAGCTAATCCTATTCTTCGGCGACAGCGCAAGCGGCCATCCGAAAGACATTCATGACTCACAGCAAACAAATGCGGAATTATTTCTCCAACTCAATTTCGCCTTACTTTTTGTCAAACAAAATGTGAAACATTGCACGACTAGGCCGGAAACACCCTCACACAGTCGTCGATCAAGAAGATCTCGTGCGTCAACGGGTCCTTGATCTTCCCATGACGCACAAGGCTTTGATCCGCCTCCGACGCATTAAGCACCTTGTCGAAAGGATATATATTGCCATTTGGTAATTTAAACGGATTGTCGAAAATGTGCGTGATGAGTTGTGCATCGGGAAGACTGCGGCTGATAGCGTAGAGCTCGGGGGAACAGACCGGACATTGGTTGATTTTTCCTAAAAGGCGGTAGTATTGGTTGGGCCCACGGAGCGCCGCATTGCGGAGGCCGCTGGAGTCGAGCAGATGCTCAAATGGCTCCGTTTCGGCCCTGTTAAAAATGGTGTTGTGTTCATTGCAATAGCACAGCTTCGTCTTGAGACTCAGAAGTCCCGCAGACAAGTAGATGAACATCGGGTGGTTATTTGTAATGCCATAGACACTGGCGAAGTCCTGGGCAAACGTCTGGTAGAGAAGCCGCCATCTGTCGAGTGATTTGTCGTGCTGATACTGCATGAGCGGTGCAACATGGCTGTCTTGAGAGCCAAACCCATAACCCGCCGGCAGACCCGCGGCAAAAACAAGTGAGATCAACGGCGACCCAATCTGCGTGAGCGTGGCCACATTCTGGGCATAGTTGGGGTCGTTGTGCCCTAGAGTGTAGTGGTGGGCCAGTGCGTAGCACGCCAAATTGGCCGTGCTATAATTGATGGCTTCCCACACGTCGCCCTTCTCGATCAAAAAAAGGTACTTGCAATAATGGATTTCAAACAACAAGTTGGAATTGATCTTCCGGAGATGCGCCTTGTTCTCGTTGAACCACGTCTCCACGGGCGCAAGATCGTGGTCGTCGCTAATAGACAAGAAAATCGAGTTGTACAAGGAGTAAATGTCGTGGTCAATGAGACCCGATGTGCCAAGCCGCTCCAAGAGCCGCATGCCCACATTGAAGCCACGACTCTTGCCGCACTTGAGCAAGTAGTCCACCACCAAGAGGTTTGTTTCTTGCATAAACCACTCCATCAACTGCTCCTGGTGCAAATCGAGCACTTCGCCGCCGGACGTGTACTGCTGGAGCTGTGAAAGCCGCTGCTGCCGTTGGGCAAGCCGCAGGCGGTACTCTCGGTCCAACTCCACGGCCCGGGCCAACTTTTTCCCGCTGCTTTCGAGCACTTTAATGAGCTTTTTGACCGACACTAGTTTCTGCGCCGCCGAGGCGTTGGCATCTCTTTGCACGCGGGAAATCTCCTCCAAGCATTGCTTTTTCGTCTTTTCCACCAGTTTCTGGATGTTTTTGATGTTTTTTTTTATCAATTCAGCAGGCACGGCAAACTGCACCGCTCGGGTCACGATGTTGAACTCAAGCGTCAATTCACTACTCATGGTGGTTGTTACTGTGAGTGTTTTGGCAAGAATGTGATGGGAGGAGCCGAGCAATTTGAAAGGGAAAGGTATGCACAGCTGGGAATTGCGATAGTGATCAATGACTGCAAAAATGGCCCTTGAATCTGTGGAGCCTTTTCGGGGGGGGGGGGGGGTTCTTCGTTTAAGGATTGTGCTCTGTGGCGCATCCTGGGGTACACCATGGCTCATGTGCACCATGCAGGCCTAAGCACACCAGCGCCAGAATGGGTGACGGCTGCTCGTGTTTCTCGAATCAAGGGTTTGTGATATCGAGACTGTTTAGCAATATGTGAAATCTATAAATGTTCTTTTGGTAGCAATGATAGCGTCTTTGAACTGCACTCATTAGAAGGGCATCACGCTATATTGATTGTTCCCGTCTCCTTCACAATCCAAGCCAGTAATACCAAGTTTTGATTACGAGCTGTAATGTCTCCGAAAGACTTCTAACTTCCCTCTGGGTTCCTGAAGATAGGCTTCATTGCTGAGGTTACCAAAGTTTCGGATCTTAGACTTCGTCATTCTCAAGCAGGTCGCGTCTTTTTGAGTCAATTTATCCACTCGGGGTCAAGTACCACCACTGTCGCGTTACGAAGACAGTTACTAGTCTGAGCGTCATCTCTCCACAACATGGCCAGATTCTCATTTGATGAAAGCGTAATCTCCGTCCTATCGCATTAATTGGCCGGTTTATCCGAAAAGCCTCGTAAGAAAAAACCCGTAGCTCTTTTTCACCAATGAGCTCGAGTAGATGAACACTTGTGCTTTATGGAGGGCGCAAAGAGTGTCTCCTCTAGTCTGTGATGTACGCCCTTTCGTCAAATTCTCGATGGCGGAATTAGTCCTGGGCCAAGACTGCACCACCTCCATCATTGAAGCACTGACAGCTCATCATTCCTACGCTTCACCAACTTCAAATGAGTCTTCATCCTTAGCCTGAATCGAACTCATTTCGATGGGTTCCTCAGAGTCTAAGCGGTGGTAACTGCGGCCAAACTTTTGCCGCAATGAGCTAAATTTTCCCCGTATTGTTTTCGAAAGCTTAGCTCGTCCCAGTTTTCCAAACATGAGGAAAAACACTGCCGCCAAAAGCACCATGAACACAATCTTTCCGTAGAAACGATGCGGCCTAATTGACCAGCTCAGAGACGTAGGCGTTGCCTCTTGCTCATAGTCATAATGCAAATCTGGACCTTCCAACTTACCATGTTGCGGCCTGCCCGCTACGCCATTGGCCTCGGCGCCGTATATAAAGTTTTCTGAAGCCGTGTAGATATATCCAGGTCTCGCGAGCAGCTCGCCGCCCCTTTTAATTGAGTAGTTATTGTATGCTTGCGTATACTCGTCATTTGCATAAAGCATGGCCCGACCCAATGTCCAGGAAAACGCCAGGCCTCCTAACTTCTCCACAAACTCCAACGATTTGAATTTATCTTGCAGTCCGGTATCATCTATACCAAAACGAGGGAACCCAAGCCCTACATGAAGAAAATTAAGAATCCACGAAGACCGGAAACATAAGTCCGCTAATTCATCCTGCTTCATTTTAGTCAACAAGTTCATTTCAAGAAGCTCGTTGAGCGACAGCGAACAGAGCCGTTGTGTCTTGGAGTATATAAGGTTGTAGTCATACTTTTCTTGCAACTTGCCTGCACCACTTCTCTCCAGCGGCAAGGGCATTTGCGACTCAAAGAGGCTATTGATGGTATCCCAGTACCCAGAGACACCTATGAAGTGGTTAATGCTGAAATCAATGGAGGGAATAAGATCATTTAAAAGACACAGACTGACCTCATTCTCGCTGTTGAGCTTTTTGCAGTCACCTTGATATTTTTTGGCATCGTTGTATGTGTTGTTGGCCAAAACAGGAAAAATAGACTCTAGACAGCTATTGAAGTCGGAGCTTCCCGTAAAATCCACGTTGTGTTCATCAATGACACCGCTGAAAGTAAAACCTTTGGGAAGACAGGGATCGGAGACAGGCATCCGAAAACGGAAAGTGTCGTCAGACAAATCGTTTGCTTGCCTAAACTCCAGAAGAAGAGTACTGAGATACCGCGCACGTGCCTGGAACATTCCGAACCCAAGATACGATCCAGAGTACACACTAGCGTCCACACGGCCTGGAGAAAAGTATTCGCCTGTAGCGGCCGCAGAGGGACCATCTTCAGAAGCGCTTTTCGTGCTATTCTTAAGCTTCGGAAGTGTATGGAGAGAGACTCGATAGATGTTATTCATGTGCTCCTTAATTTCTGTCTGGTTGGGCTGGAAGACCACCTGAGTTGAGGCACCCCCCATATCTAGAAGCCCATAGGTGGTATGGTTCTTCCCGTGCTGATGCTTTTCGGGGTCATCAAAAGAGCCAATCATTTGGTTGATTGCCAACCATCCATACAAGCCCTCTATATCGCCATCGATGATGTTGACGTGAGACAGACAGTCCGGCATGAAAAAGTCGCTCTCCTCGGCCACGTATCGGCAAATGTTCTCGATGATGGGCTCCTGTTCATTGGGAGGCAAGAGCCGCATGCCCGCCGTGGCATGAAAAAAAAACGGGGTTCTGCGGTGCTCGGCCTTGGGCACAACCTTGCCTGCCAAATGAAGCAAATGCCTCAAATGGTGCTTTCCGACTTTCTGGGGGCTCTCGTTGAAAGTCGAAACACCGGGTTTGATTTTGAGGTGCCACTTTTTGCCTGTATAGACGCTGGGAAGTCGGCCGCCCACCTTGAACAGTTCCGAGTCCGAGTCGGGGTCCGAGTCCGAGTCCGAGTCCGAGCCATATCTCTCCGTGAGCAGCAGGAGCAGGCCAAATGATTCGCCACCGCTGCCCACAGCTGAGTCATGTGAAGTCTCGCCCGCGGGGCCTTCGTCATCTGCAAAATCCCGCACGTCTATTGGCTCGTGGCCACCCGTGAACTCCCGCACGAGGGAGACTCGTGGCTGGGCCGACAAGTCTGTGCCATGCTCAAGGGCGTATAGTGGCGAGAGCCAGCGGTACACATACACACGTGATCCGTGGGAGCCTGCGTCTACCACCACAAAGTAGTCATATGGCGTGTTTGTTTTTGCCATTGCAAGGAGTAGTAAAGTGGTGATTTGGTGCGCGTGGCTGCAGAAAGACACCGGGCGACCCCCCGGCGCAAGAAACAGGCGATTCCATGGAGCCGAAAAGAGATGGGCAAAACTTGGTGAGGCTCCCAAAAAGAAAAGGTGTATATACGGCAATGGTCTTGAAAAGCCATCCGATTTCAGGCATGCAGCGAACGCGCCTGCACACAGCCGCACCCTTATCACGGCTGCACCAAACTCTCCAACTCGCCATGTACCATATTATCGGGTATGTATAGCCAGAGCCACGACATCTCGCGAACGGCTCTGCTGTGTATAGGCGCTGGAAATGTAGCGGGTGGACCTCGCGTCCGATGATTCGGGGTGCAGTGCCGTTAAATACGCCGTCCAGGGGCTGTAACACTCTTCTGCCTCACGTCTTTGTGTTCATGGGTATGTGAAACAGTGTGGCATGTGTGTAGGCTCCTCGGCTACACTTGCGGTTGGGAAAGGGCTTGGGTGGCGAGCTAAATTCAGAACCTTTTCAGGCAAAAGGCGGCCAATTTTGGTCCATGTGTGTCAGCAGTTTGAACAGTGTATCAGGGCCCATACTTTCAGACATCCGGGACAGAATGTGCGCTGGATGTGCCGTTTAAGCACAGAAACTGAGCTGGACGTGCCGTTCAAGTACAAAAACTGAGCTGGATGTGCTGCTCAAGTACAGAAATTGAGCTGGATGTGCCGTTCAAGTACAAAAACTGAGCTGGATGTGCCGATAAAGTACAAAAACTGAGCTGGATGTGCTGCTCAAGCACAGAAACTGAGCTGAAGGATCTGTCCGAGCACCAAGAATACATGCCCCCTCCCCGCGGCGCTCACTGCTTCATTTCGGTCGTCAACCCTGACTGACCATATCCTAGTCTAATTCATCAGCCTGAATCGTCGCCAGCCTGTCTCTTTCGTCAGGTGCCGTCCTTCTCACACTGTGGCCCCTTCTCTTCGTGGAGATGTACGCTCTCTGTTTTTTGTCTTTACTAACGTCAAGGTCTGGCATTATCGGCCTCTACACTGCGTATGAGCTCTTGGAGCACGGCGTAGCCGGGAAGCATATCACGGTATCCGCAGAATACCTTCCTGGAGACGAGTCCATCCGCTACACTTCGCCATTTGCCGGCGGAAACTTCTCGTGTATCACCGGAAACGACCCGCAGACCCTTGCCTTCGATAAATACACATACCAGAACTTGGGCCAGCTTCAGCGCCGCTTGGGACCAGAGTGCGGCTTAGACCGCGTTAAATCGACAGAATTCTGGCAAAACAAACCACCCGATGTGAAAATAGCCCTGTTGATGTCGTATTTAGACGAGTGTGGAGAGGTTCAGGAAGTGCCTGCGGGTTGCGAGTATGGGCTCACCTTCAAGGCATGGAACTTCAACTGCCCTCGCTTCTTGAAAGCGTTCCAAGCATACTTGGCCTCTCAGGATGTAACGTTTGTCCGCAGAAAATTCACCCATATATCTCAGGCGTTTTCCCTGAAGATTAATGTTGTGTTCAACTGCACTGGGCTTGGCGCACGCGCCCTCGGCGGTGTCCAAGATCACAACGTCTATCCGACTCGCGGGCAGGTTGTGGTGGTCAAGGCACCCCACGTAACTCAGAACATGTTCATTTGGGGCTCCGACTTTGCCACATACATGATAAAGCGGCCGTTCTCGCACGACCAACTAGTGCTCGGAGGGTTCATGCAAAAAGACGACTGGCGAGCCGAAACTTTCCAGGAGCAGACCGACGACATTTTGCATCGCGCCACGGAGATGTTCCCAGATCTACTTGTACAAAACCCTCATGGGGCCAATATCGAGGACTTGGAGGTGTTAAGACCTGCGGCTGGACTTCGGCCATCCAGGCATGGAGGGGCACGTATTGAGCGGCAGCAGGTGGACGATAACTGTGTAGTGGTGCACAACTACGGGGCCAGCGGGTATGGATACCAGTCGGGGCTTGGGATGGCAGCAAAAGCCGTGAAGTTGGCTTTGGGACCGAAGCTATAGAGATAGCAGTGACTTCAAGCGCTGCAAAACAACTCAGCACCAAGCTAAGGATAGAAACCTCGCACCTAGAACTGAAAGGAAACTTCATTACTCTACGAACATACTAAAACTCCGCTTTCAAATTCTCGATATAGAGCAAATTCTCGATATCCAGTGCTGTCGTTGGCGTACCAGAATACACCGCTTTTCCATTGTATTTCTTGTGTCTACCTATTATTATTTCTGACTCATCAAAATCTGCCCTTTGCACTAGTCCTCCTTGAGGCCCTCATCGGCATCAAGGTCCACGCCATAGTCTGCAAGGCCCTCCCCCATATCGTTTGTCCATTCTACACGAGACATGTTGCTTCGAGGATCCAAGTGTTTCTTGATAAGAGAGACGCTTTTCATCTGCCTCAACTCATCGTCGGTATATATCCGAGGCGCAAAGTCAACAGGGCCGCCGTCTGGAGGCCACGGCAAGTTGAGTTGGTCATCGTCGTCGTTTTTTGGAAATTCCATACCATTCCCTTTGGGCCGTCCCCATGGGAGAACCCACGTATAGACTGGACCAAGGGCATTGGTAAGGTTTTGGAAAATGCCCTTATCGTAAGGAAAAACCAAATCGTCGGGGGAAAAGTTAGGAGGAATCACCAGGGCATCAGCAGCCGCAGGGCGGGCATCAGAGCTGACGCGGGGGCCAAGGGCGGCGCCACTCCTGTCCTCGTCGCTTTCCGCCTCCTCTTCTGCGTCGATAGTTCGGACGTCAAAGGCGTCCGTCTTCAAATTGCGAGACCACGAAACCAAGGTCCCCATTTCGGAGCCGTGGATACGGCGGTAGTTATCTCTGATGCGGAGCCAAAGGCGTTCTGTGTGGAACTGTGCCGCTATGCGGTCGTAGTCCCAGACCTCGATCTGGGTTTTGCCCGAGACCAAATGTATGGAGCAGCGGATGAAAAGAAGAAAGATGGCGGCAAAACAAAAGGCTGCCGTGGGCCACAAAACAAGCACTGCTGCCAACTCTGCGCGGCGAAGCAAGTACGCCGGAAAGTGCATGCTTTCGTAGTACACCGCCAAGCGCTTCAGAAGGTGCCACAAAGTCACGAGAAGCGCCGCCTCTGTCACCACCAAAAAACGCATAAAGTGCGGCGTGTTGCCATGGCCCACGCAATTGTTAAGCCAAGGACAATGGTGGTCCATTTTAAGCACGCACACGCCACACTTGCGGCAGTGGTGGGTCCGCTCGGGCTTGTAGATCTGGCATTTGAAGCACCACCTCAGCCCCGGCGGCTGTCTGGTCTTGTACTCGGCCCCCGGACGGCCGGGCGCCGTGCGGATGGCTATGAGATATGTGGTCCACACCAACGACGCTAGCACCTGATATTGTATCTGTGTACTGCGGTCCATGTTATGGCGAAAGACAAACCAGTGTGAGCCATAGGCGATGGAGGCAATGAGTACGCAGGGAATCCTAGTTAGTAACGAGGTTTCAGTTTTGGGCGATATCCTGTGATGAAGCCAGAGTCGTCTCAAGAGGCCGTCTGAAGAATGAGTTTTGGGAAGCCAAGCCGATCTTGACCATATACTTGAGCTCCGGAAAGCCAAGCCGATCTTGACCATATACTTGTTCGCCTAGTGTCGTCTACTTGGCCCAGAAATCAAACAAGGAGCAAAAGCCACAGTTCAGACACATATGGTCCACCAGCTGAACAATACATACGAAGATACCCAACCAGGGCCACTGAAACTCCCACATGCCGTGCAACCTTGAGAACGGCCCATGCGTACCCGTACACCTCATGTGGCACCTACGCACCCGTGCACCACCCTCCACCGACCCATTCCATTGTTTTGCACGGCTGTTCCCCGGATTGGCGCATGCTCATCATGGTGGGACCGGCGCTTTGTTCACAATACCGTGGTGGACATTCACCTAGCTGATACACGTGAATGTCACGTGCCAACACCCGACGGCAACGAAGAGGGTCCGAAATGTGACACGCCTCAAACCTGTGATCCGTTCGGAGATTAAAGTGACTTTCCAGATCATGCTCCGTAGGGGGCGTATTGAGAGCTTACCAAGAGCTGAAATGTCGGGGAACTTCATTGCAGGCGCCTTCTTAGGAGTGGGAAGAAAGCCTGACGCCAGATTTGAGACTACTTTCTCGGGTCTATATCATGAAATGAGTTGGTTCGAATCTGCTTGGGGTCGTTTTGGATCTTGTCTTGGCCATTGACTTCGGCTGCAAACCGCTCCTTGAAAAGGTTTCGGCCTTTGCCGCCAAAGTTGTGTATGCTAGCTGATTTCCGGCTCCAGCGCTAGCCATTTGGTTTGAGGCAAGGTTTTGTGGCTGTTTCGATACATGAATTGCAATCAAAGTGTTTCTACGGCTCCCGTTGGCTTGCACGAATTCCGAGGGTGGTACACCCGTACATCCCGCTGTATCAGCACGTTTCTGCCGGACATAAGGGACTCGGCACGGCTCCGTTCGGTCAAGTATCTCTTTTGCGAAGCTGTGCATAGCATGGACGAACACGCTACCACGCCAAAATGGTTAGGCGTTGGCGGAAACAGTCTCGGGGTGAAATCCGAGGGGGCGCAGGAACCGCAGGAGCCGAGGGAAACACGGAAGGCCGCTTGTCACTCGGCGGTGGTCTGTTGCTCCCGCTGTAGTTGCGTGGCTCACTCACAACTCCCGGGGCTGCCATCTTTGGCACAAGCCTTGGTCTCCAGCATAAGCCCTCGGTGCACATGGGCTGGTGCACGTGATCCGCGCGAGACCCGCACTCCAACTCCATAGTGGCGTTCTCTATACCCACCATCAAGAATGGTATGTTTGTCCGTCCGCATTTTGCCCACTGCTACTAACCTCTAGACGTCAATAGGCACAGGCTACGACTTGTCCAACAGTGTTTTTTCGCCAGGTATGTTTCAAACAATCGGGGGTTTTTGATGATGGTGTAGTGACACGCAAAGCTCTGGCTGTCTAGGGTGATACCTACAGCCCTGGGGCTCGGGCTTGAAGTTCAGGAGACGCAAGTGAAGGATATGTCCAATTGCTGGGCTTGAAGTTCAGGGGGTGCATGTGAAGAATGTGCAATTGCTGGGCGTGGGGTGTTTTGAGTCTGTTTCAGGATAGCCAACGGGCCTGATCACGCGGCCATACATGCCTGCGCCGGTCCTCGAGGTGGATTCAGGCATGTTATCCTTCTGTGCTTGCATGATCCTTCTCTGAATCGTTCAGTGTTATAATGCCCCACGATCATTCTCTGACTCGTTCAGTGTTATAATACCTCGCGATCGTTCTCTGGCTCGTTGAGTACTATAACACCTTACGATCGTTCTCTGACTCGTTGAATACTATAACACCTTACGATCGTTCTCTGACTTCGGATCTGGGCTCCAATTTCTGCTCTATGTTGCATTTGCTGACCGTTCCTCCGACTCTTTCTCGGGCCTGATTTAGCCTGAAATTGTGGCGGGTGTAACTGTCTTTGTATCTTATCAGCTTTCTCTTCATGTTTAATTGCCTCATTATAAACACCAACACAATACTAACATTCAGATGGCAGAAACTTCCAGGTGGAGTATGCGTCCAAAGCTGTGGAGAATGGCGGCACCTCTCTCGGCATCAAGGCCAAGGACGGAATTGTGCTTGCTGTGGAAAAAATTATAAATTCCAAGTTGTTGGTGCCCGGTAAAAACAAGCGCATCCAGACCATCGACCGGCACGTTGGTGTTGCGTACTCGGGGTTGTTGCCAGACGGGCGTCACTTGGTTAACCGTGGCCGTGATGAAGCCCACTCTTATGCCAACATATATAAGAGTCCAATCACTGTGCCACTTTTGATGGACCGCTTGGGTATTTATGTGCAGAATTACACCTGCTACAATTCTGTGCGGCCTTTTGGTATTGCTTCCATCATCGGTGGAATGGACGAGAATGGCCCACACTTGTACATGATTGAGCCTAGTGGAGCGTTCTGGGGCTACTCGGGAGTGGCGGCCGGAAAAGGCCGCCAGACAGCCAAGTCAGAGTTAGAGAAGTTGAACTTCGAGGAGTTGACTGTGAAGGAAGCCGTGAAACACGCCGCCAGAATTATCCACCAGGCTCACGAAGACAACAAAGATAAAGACTACGAGTTGGAGATCACGTGGTGTTCCCAGGAGACGGGCGGCAAGCACGAGTTTGTGCCTGAGCCGCTCTTGCAAGAAGCCATCAAGTTGGCCCATGAAGAAGATGATGATGATGATGAGGACACCGAGATGGCGGCATAGTTTTAGATTTTCCATAATTTGCTTACTCGCATTTAGCAAGGGCCTTTTTTCTGTCGCTTACTCTCACCTCGCCAGATTCTTTAAATTAACACATTCTTTTCAGCAGTTGGTCGCTGTAACTTGGTATGAAAAGACGGCAATGAGCTTCACAGCCCACTTTGAATTTTCCGAACAAACAAAGGTCTTGTGCGTCCTAGTATCTGAAAAGCTCGCGAGTTGAAGTTAAAATTGAAACATCAACTGTCGCCCTCTTTACAAAGAAACCAGCGCATAAAGGCGTAAGTTTCCCATCGCGTGATCTTGGTATATAAGTAATTGTCTTGTATCCAATTTTAAAATTCTTCCGTTTGTTCCAATAACTACTACACTCCTTCCATGAGTCTTTTCTCTAGGAATCGAGAAGTCTTCCCACTCGTCACTTTAAATTCTGATTCTCGATTCAATCCTAGATCAAATTTTCCAGCCGTGCAGTAGATAAGCCGTTTCATCCCTCATCTAACCTGGTGGCTCTTGCAAAATCAAAAACTGTCCGTGTAATGATCTTGTTGTCATTATTCTGCATACGCGCGCAGAGCACATGAAACCAAAACACACGGCTAGTCCGCACGAAGCATGAAAAACACCAAAGCCAGCGAGGCTGAATCAGACACGTATAGTGTCGACCAGCAAATGCATTCGCCGGGTACACGTTCTCTTAACCGCTCCCCGAAACAGCCTCTCGCGCTGCTATTAAGTCGGTCGCACACTAGGGACGTCGCATCCTTCCAGTCATCACAGATCTCATTTGATCACACAGCTGACTCCAGTCTGTTCATCAGTAATCCTGGTGAAAAGTTGGAGCATACACCCCACCAACCTCTTCTCTCCAAGCTGGAGGCATTCGACGGCCTTGCGGAGACAGCTGCTAAGGCGAATAGTGACCACGAGCTGGCTTGTGGCTCTGACCCACATGACAAAGTAGGAACTCTGGAGTCCTTAGACTCCAAACTGATATTTCCTACAATAGACCACGTTCCAGACATTCAAGACATTGAAACCGCCTCGTTTTCTGATAGTTTCGACAGCATAAGAAGTATGCACCATGTCCAAAATCAAACTGCGAATGGCAAATCGAAGGGCAGCAACCGCCCGAGTGGCAACCGCAATGGTGGCATTGCAGATCTGAGCGACAATCTGAATTTGCAACAAGAAGGCGGGCACACTAGGAAAGCCACTCCTACTTTTGAAAGTGAGAGCGGCAATGGAGATCGACTTGTTGAACCTGTTCACGCCAACGAGCACCCCAGCGAATCCCACCCATATATTTTCGAGGCAGATGCCGCAGATATATATGTGGAAAAACTGGCTGCAAAAGCGCCCTCCCACATTCTACACTCACCTGAAACACGCGCAACGCCTGCATTACATAAGAATGCTGATCCCCCACCAAAATCACCCGGCTTGGATTCTTTTGAGCCCGAACTTGCCGGATCGGCATTGATGCCCCACACGCGAAGTAGCCCATTCATTGAGCCTCCCTCCGCCAACTCCGTCGACTGTTCGATTGCAGACGAGCTTGATTTCCCTGCCCTGATCAACGATACACGCAGCCAGTTTGACCTAGACATCAGCCCAGACCAATACCAGGTGAAGTCGCGTAGTGGGCAATCTCCTTGGCGAAACTTTCGTGTTCAAAATACCTCTACGCGGCACACGGCCCCCAAGCCGTTTCTCAACAATACAAACATCTCGCAGACCAGCGCCCTTGCCAGCGGTGAGTCCATTGGGAAGGTTGATGAGCTCAAAGAGCAGCTAACTAACTGCAAAATCCAGCTCAAGCTTTACGAGAAATTTCTCCAGGACTTGATAGACAACAAGAAAGTAGACATAGGCGAGTTGTCTGATTTGACGCTCCATGAAAGGCTGCCGAGTCACAAAGAGATTCAGGAAGTGACACCGTCATCTGCCCCAGACGGCACCAAAAACCTTGTCGAAATGTCCTCCTTAATCGAGGACTTGTATCGCAGCTTAGAGGAATATCAAAACAAGTGGCGCGATTCGGACCAAAAGGCCTCTGCGCTTGCTCAAACCATTTCAAAATGCGTCTCTCAGCTCTCTTCAGTTCTCGATGGGCTCGGCGTTGAAACGCTATCTAATTCGAATGCCCCAGAGGAATATTTGAGCGAGGCTCTAGAAGTTCTTCGTGAAAAGGTAGACCCTAGGAGCCGTTCTAGGCCTTTGCGCTCCTTTCTGAGAAACTCTTCCTTCCTCTCAGATCATCCACGTCTGCGTCCGGAAATGTCTACAATGTCCCTGTTTGAAGACCATTCTTACCTCAACAAAGCCGGCCACGCGTATGATCCATCTTACACTCAGGAAATACATGCTTTGGAGGATGAAAACGACTTATTGAGACAGGAGTTAGCAGATCTTAAACGAGGATCCAAGCTGACCGTTCCTCAAAGCTCCAGCTTTTCGTCGCTTGAAAAGAATGTGGATAGAAAGCTTGAGGAGTATCAGGCTATTATTGAGCGCCTCCAGGCCGAGGTAAATGAGTTCAAGAACATGAGCAGGTCTATGTCGGCCTCGGATTTTGGAGACTCTTTCCGCGACAGATCGTCTTATCTTCAGACAGGCATAGACAAAGTACAAAGCGAGTATGATCGCTTAAGTCAAGACTACATTCTGCTACAAAAAAAAACGGAGGAGGAGACTTCCGATCTCCACAGTCAACTACAGTCGCAGAACAAGACCATTGAGGATCTCCGCTCTAGATTGGCCGCCGTGAAGGTGCAATATGAAGACGAAAATAAACAACTTCGTACTGACAAGGAATCCGATAAAGTCAAACTCTCCCACCATGTTCAGGTGCTACAAAAAGATAAGGAAGCATTGCAGCAAAACGTTCACCATCTCAAAGAGAAGCTATCTCATAATGTGAATGAAAAGGTGAGAGGTAAAGAGTCGATGCGAAGTGACTTGAGCCGCGTCTCCCTGCATTTCGCTGACCTCTTCAACAATGACGTGCGTCAATTCGAGAAGTTGATGAAGTCGTTCAATAAGATTGCTGACGATACTTCTTTAGAGGAGCCCAGAGTGAAACTCGAGCAGTTACTGCTTTGCACTGGCGAAGAATTGCTCACAAAATCAAACGATTATATTGGCAAGGCGAAGGATGCACACCGTTCTATTTCCGAGTATTTTGCTCGTGCGGTTGAGGTAATTGTGAAAGACCATATAAGGCTCCTATTGAAGGATGGTGACAAGGAGGCCTCTGAAAAGAGCTACATATCTGAGCTTGCTTCCAGAATCAAGACCTTGGAGCTAGAAAATGCCAACTTGAATAGAAAGAGCAATTTCGCAGCCTCGCCACGACTGAAACTCAGAATTGAGGAATTGACCAACCGCTGGAAAGCCGAGCGGGAGGCTAGAATACTTGATAATCGTCAGGCTAAACAGAGGTTTAAAGAACTAGAGCTGGTTAAAGCGCGTGCCCGAGACTAGATGGACGGAATTTGACAGTTTGCACATATATCAAGCAAATATACTAATCAACGACATGCTCGGCCTAGGTTATGTTGGCCTTGTCAATTGAACAAGAGAATTGTTAACTCGGGCTTTCCCGTAACTGCGGCCTTCGATCCCAAGCATTGATCCTTGTCCTTACCTGGCAAACGTCATGACCACCAAGGCAAACTAAATGTCGTGATCTGTTTTATTCAGCTCCCCGACTGCCTTCTAGGTCACATGATGATAAAGTACCGTCGCGCTCGACACCCGTACACCATAATGTGGTCGCGCCGAAAATTTTCCAGCATACATCACCTTTCAGCCCATCTTCAAAATGCCTGAACCAAGCTACGAGGAACTCGAGAAAGAGATCCAGATCGGAGATATTGATTTCTCTGACTTGGAGTCAAAGTACGCCATTAATGAAGATATCGGATTGGAGAACTACGTGGTTGTGGACGGAGCGCCAAAGGCCCCAGCATCCAAGGCCCCATTATTGGAAAAAGTTTTGAGAAAATTTTTGTCCAAAGTCGGCGAGGTAGTCGAAGGAGAGGCCGGTGTACATCTCCCGGTTGAAGACAACATGACCAAGGGCTATCTTTTTGTGCAGTACAAGACCCCAGAATTTGCTGCCGCTGCCGTGACACAATTGAATGGCAAGCCCTTGGACGCCAAGCACAAATTGTTCGTCAACAAGCTTTCTGATATTGAGAAATATTGCACCGATGGAAATGTTCTGAGCGAGTTCCAGGAGCCTGAAATGCCTCCAATGGAATCCCACGGTTACTTGAAGTCGTGGTTGCAGGATGCTTCTGGCCGGGACCAGTTTGCTTTGCACTTCTCCGAAACTGTTGGTGTTTACTGGAACAACCGCAAAAACGACCCCAAGCCTGCTTTTGAACCCAGAAAGGGATTCACTTCCAAGTACGCCAAATTCTCGCCAAAAGGAACGTACCTTTTCTCTGTACACCCCCAAGGAATTCAGTCTTGGGGTGGAGAGAACTTTGAAAGAATCAAAAAATTTGTTCATCCCCACGTCCGTTTGATTGACTTTTCCCCCAGCGAAAAATATATGGTTACCTTGTCGCCAAACCCCATCACGACCCCAGAAAACCCTGCCGACTTGGCGGACCATCCATTTGGCCCTGAGTCCGAGGGTCACAAGTTGGTTATCTGGAATCTTTTCACCGGCGAGGTTGCAAGAACTTTTGCCTTGCCTCCATACTTGGAAGGCCAGAAGGAAATGCCTTGGCCCTTGGTCAAGTGGTCCTTCGATGACAAGTAC
This sequence comes from Metschnikowia sp. M2Y3, assembly GCA_002370575.1. NCBI lineage: Eukaryota > Fungi > Ascomycota > Pichiomycetes > Serinales > Metschnikowiaceae > Metschnikowia > Metschnikowia sp. M2Y3. The sequence continues at coordinate 120,248 of NKYV01000006.1, forward strand.
TGCTGTCGTCAAGGTCCCGATGCTTTGGCTGTGTACGAAACCTCCAACTTCCAATTGTTGGACAAGAAGTTGATTAAGGTTGATGGAGTGGTCGACTTCGAATGGGCTCCCGCTGGTGTTAAGCTCAGCAAATCCAAGGCCCCCGAAGGCGATCACGTCTTGTCATACTGGACACCTGAAACCCCTAATCAAACCGCTCGTGTTTCTTTGATGCAGATTCCTTCCAGGGAAGTGCTTAGAACAGTGAACTTGTTCCAAGTGAGTGATTGTAAATTGCACTGGCAAGATGAAGGTAAGTCGTTGTGTGTGAAGGTGGACCGTCATACCAAGTCCGGAAAGACGTTTTTCTCCAACTTGGAGTTCTTCAAAACTACTGAAAAGGATATTCCTGTGGAGAAGTTGGAGTTGAAAGATGTTTGCATCAACTTTGCGTGGGAACCAAAATCAGACAGATTTGTTATCATCAGCAGGTTGGACGACGGTAACGACAACCCAGCCCTCCCAAGAAACGACATTACGTTCTACGAGCAAATTCCTGGCACGAAGGGTAAAGCCACCAAGTTCAACGTTTTGCATAAGGCTACAAAGAAGCACAGCAACACGCTTGTTTGGTCGCCGCAAGGAAGATTCATTGTCACTGCCAGAGTTGCCAGATCCAACGGTGAAATGGAGTTTTGGGACACATATTACGAAGTTGACGCTCCCGAGAAGACCAGCAAAGATAGCAAGAAGAAGACCGAAAAGGAAGTGAAGACCCATGACGTCAAGTTGATGAACACCGAGGCCTTTGGAGGTATGACCAACATCTCTTGGGACCCCTCGGGACGTTTCGTGGGTGCTTGGTCGTCCTCGTGGGTGCATTCCATCGAGAACGGGTACAAGACGTACGAATTCAGCGGAAACATGCTCCGGGACGAGAGTGTTGACCAATTCAAGGACTTCATTTGGAGACCCAGACCGCAATCCTTGCTCACGACCGAGGATATCGAGAAGGTCAAGAAGACCATGCCAGAGTACAGTGCGCAATTCGATGAGACCGATGCCATGGAGGCAGATGCCGCCACTCGTGAGGCTATTTTGTTGCGTCGTCGTTTGTTGGAGGAGTGGAAGAAGTACAGATCCGGCTTCACGGTGGCAGAGAATGAAGAGCAGGTCGAGGCCGAGATCGTCGAGGAGATTAAGGAGGAGATTATTGAGGAGAAGGAGGAAGTGGTGGAGTGATGCTGATGGATCATAGCCATCGCTGCACGGATGAATATTTCAACGAATGTATCTACAAATGGAAGGGTCCGCATGAGCCACGGCCAAAGTCAGCATGTTTGCGAGAATGCTTCCCTTCATGGAAGTATGTTGATCCATATTGTCTTGTCCGCGTTTAGAGAAACCCCGATCAAATGCACTATTTACACACTGTAGGTCAAATGCACCATTTACACACTGTAGGTCAAATGCACCATTTACACACTGTAGGTCAAATGCACCATTTACATACTGTAGATCATGTTAACGTCAGATGCCAGTCCCTGGCGGATGCACGCCTCGTTTGCAAGGTGCAGCCGGGCAGGATGAAGCGTGGGTGCCTTTGGGCAGTGTATTCCTGCATATACGGCCATGTTTTCAACAGCGTTCGAGGCGGTTTTGGGAGCTATGTGCATGTTGGCCCTTCTTAAGCAGCCTTGGTTTTCAACTGGAGGCCGTGCCACTTTGCAATCTCTTCTTTCAAAACCTCGTTTACTAGACGGTGCTGTTTTATCATGGGAACGCCCTTGAACGACGAGCTTTCGACGGTGATGGCGAACATGGAGCCACAGCCGCCGCTGACGTCACGGACGGCCAAGTTCAGCGGCGAAAAGGCGGTCTGAAGCATATCGTAGATTTTCTGCTCGTATGCCTCCATGGGGGGAGCGGAAAAGAGGCGAAGCGGGGCAAAAGTGGTACCATTCGGAAGCTGGCGGCGAGCCGAGTGCAATGGGATTTGTCTGATGGCGCCGAGACGCGTGGCGGTGGTTTTAAGATGGGAAATGGAGAACATCGATGGCTATAGAGCGAATTTGCGTTAGTAATGGGTGTGCAGAGAAGGCGCACAGAAGTCTGAGCAAAAGATGAGCAGCAAAAGATGTGAGCAGCAAAAGTGCTCCAGGCCAAAAGTACCGCCCGGGCCCCTCACGAACTTTGAAAAGGGCCAAGTGCCAATAAAAAATGCCAAACAGACCAGGGTAAGTAGCATTTTTGGCACGCGGGTCACAGATGACGTTGTGTGCCGTCCTGGCCTCGTGCACCCGTACCCCACTTGCAGAGCCAAGGCTCGGGCCACGGCAGCCATTTTGAAGTGTAGCGGCTTCAGCGGGCTGAGGTAATTGGTACTAAATCAGGTAATTGGTACTAAATCAGGTAATTGGTACTAAATCAGGTATATGGCACTACATCAGATAATTGGCACTACATCACATAATTGGTACTTAATCAGATAATTGGCATTAAAGTAGCACTTATGTGCATGTTTGGGGCTTGCGGGTACTTGAAGCCCCAGAACTTGCTAGGAAGCGTATTTGAACAGGACTCTGTAGAAGGCAACCGTCGTATCACCCGCAATGATACGTCTGCCCACTGCAATGCCACCGGCAAATCGCCCATGGCGTTTCATACCCATACGATGCGGTGGTAGTATTGCCACAGGCCTCGCTGCACGGAACGCCGCTCCGTCAGGCACTCTACCGAAACGTACCCAAAAAGGTCTGCATTGCATGCGGCGCAGCCGTTTCGGGCAGCATCCCGCCACGAGTAGATTCTGCCGCCGTCAGGCGCCAGAGCTCAAAATCCTGCACGCGCGCCCCACCACACCCCAAGAACCTCCTACTCCTCCCCCATATGCGCATTGTGGTCTGCGGCGACGCGCTCGTCGGCAAACTGAGCCTCATCACCCGCCTCGTCAAGGACGACTTCCCCGCGGCGGTGCCCGCGCTCCTTCCGCCGGTGACCATCTCCAAGGGCGACTACGAGGCGTTGGACTCCGAGCTGGAGACCGACGCCGAGTCCGTGTCTCGGGCCGTGCCCGCGTCGACGCTCGTGGACACGGCACATTCCGACCACGCCACGCTCAACCGCGAGCTAAAGCGCGCAGACGTCATCCTCTTGGTCTACAGCGACCACTACACCTACGAACGCATTCTGCTCTACTGGATGCCGCGCTTCCGCGCGTCGGGCGTCAATTTGCCCGTCATCGTGTGTGCAAACAAGGCCGACATGTGTCGGGACGTGGCGCTGCTCAACGTGGACGAATTCCTCCCCTTGGTCAACGACTTCAAGGAAATCGAGGCCTGCGTGCGCTGCAGCGCCAAAAACAAGCTCAACGTGGTGGAGGCGTTCTACCTCTGCCAGCGCGCCGTGACCCACCCGATGCTGCCGATCTACGACTCCAAAGAGGGCAGCTTGAAGCCGGAGTGTGTCAAGGCGCTCAAGCGCATCTTTTTCCTCTGCGACGCCGACCAGGACGGCGTGCTCAGCCACGGCGAGTTCTCGGCCTTGCATCGGCGCTGCTTTGGCAAACCGTGCATGCCCGAACACTATCAGGAGATATTGGAGAAGCTTCTGGAGAGCACCAGCACCGCGGGCGGCATCTGCGAAAGTGCCTTTTTGCTCATGAACAAGACGTATGCCCAGCACGGGCGCCACGAGACCATCTGGGGCATTCTCCGCGCCTATCACTACACCGACTCCTTGTCCATCAGCGACAAGTTTCTCTACCCCAAAGTGGACGTGCCGTCCAACTGCTCGGTGGAGTTGTCGCCGCTCGGGTACAAGTTTTTCGTCGACCTCTTCCTCAAGTTTGACAAGGATAATGATGGCGGGCTCAGCGATGGCGAGTTGGCGCTGCTCTTTCTCCCCACCCCGGGAATCCCCAAGCTTTGGACCCAGAGCCAGTTTCCCAAGTCCATTGTGCGCAACGAGGAGGGCCACGTGACGCTCCAGGGCTGGTTGGCGCAGTGGAACCTCACCACGTTTCTTGACTTCAAAACCACGCTTGAGTACTTGGCGTATTTGGGGTTCGACGGCTCGTTCAAGGCCATAAAGGTCACCAAGGCTCGGAAGCTGCGCCAGAAACAAGGCAAACCGTACCGTGGGGCGGTGAGTGACCGCAACGTCTTCCACTGCATTGTTTTGGGTGCTCCCAAAGCAGGAAAGACCTCGCTTCTCGAGTCCTTCATCCATGGCTCCTACAGTGACGTGTATCTGCCCACAATCACCCCCAAAATATGCGTGAAGGACATCGAGTTGCACGGGGGAAAGCAGTGCTATCTCATATTAGAGGAGTTGGGCGAGCTCGAGCCCGCGATTCTTGAAAACCAAAAACGCTTGGATCAGTGTGACGTGATCTGCTACGCATACGACTCCTCGGACCCAGAGCTGTTCCAGTACTTGGTGGACTTGCGCCACCGCTTCTCGGCCTTGGTCAACGACATCCCTTCGGTTTTTGCCGCGCTCAAAGCCGACTTGGACAAGCAGCAGCAGCGGAGCGACATCCAGCCCGAAATTTACACCAGAGACCTCTTTTTGGGCTCGCCGTTGCATATATCAAGCTCGTGGCCGTCCTCCATCCACGAGCTCTTGATCCAGTTGGTGGACGCTGCCACGATGCCCAGCACGGCCACTCCGGGCCTCGAGACTCACCCGGAGATCAGCAACCTAGATGATATGAAGCATGTTCTTGTCGCTGGCGGCGCGATTACGGTGGTGGCGCTTTTCCTGCTCTGGATCTTTCGCAGTGCCCAGCGGCTGCGCTCGATGTGATAATCGCAGCCTTGAAACACGAACAACACACTACCGTGGCATTGAAGTTCTACAAGGTTGAGGACCAGTGCTCGGAACCCCACCGTGGTTCCAGGAACACGGCTGCGAACTGGTTCGCGCACGCCGATGCGCATCACATCAAATGCGAAATCTGCTTCCAATTCCCCCAGCATCATGTCCAAAGAGTTCAAACCAGTGACGGTGGAGAAGGCCATTCCCAACACTTACGACTTGGGCCTTTTGGCCACTTTCGACCCCAACCCCTTGGACAACACCAAGCTCCGCGACGCCTCGCAAAAAGAAGCGTACTTGGCCTCTGTCACCAGAGACAACCTCCAGCTTCTAATCAACCAGATACTTTCGTTGCCCATCAAAACAACAACGGAGACGCACGGATCATCCACGGGCCAGGACTCCACTATGACCCTCATACAGTTGCCGGAGCCCACGACAGAGTTGCCCCGCGAAAAATCCATTCCAAAGGAGAAGCCCAAGACGAAATGGGAGAAGTTTGCCGAGCTCAAGGGCATCAAGGCCAAGCCCAAGGACGGCAAGATGGTGTTTGACGAGGCTTCGGGCGAGTGGGTGCCAAAATGGGGCTACAAGGGTAAGAACAAGGCTCTTGACGACCAGTGGTTGGTGGAGATTGACGAGAAAGTCAAGGGCACGCCGGATGAGATGGTCGATCCACGCACCTTGGCCCGTGCCGAGCGCAAGCGCCTCGTCAAGAAGAACCAAGGCCAGCAGAGAAGAAACCTCAGGCAACGGAGAGATTAAGAGGCTGTGGTTTTTTTGTGTTCCGACCCGACAGGCGTGCTCGGGTATCATTTTGCGGCTTCATGTGTCCCGCAGTAGCTGTGAGTCATGCCGGAGCGTCTGCAGAGCTTTTGCCAGTGCCATGACTTATTTCCAGACTCCTGTATTGTGAGAGCGGTTTTGTATGAGGTCGAAGCGAACAAGGCAGACGAGCTCGAGTGGCAGCACAGGGCTCCACGGAGCCGCGCATAACTGTGCAAACATTACAATACATACAGATATACTTTTTTGAGCAAGGTGTAGATCTTTACGGGCCCAAACGGGGCCATGTGAGATGGTTCTAGGCCCAAAAAATGCCGCCTTCTGTGTGGTTTTCACCGTCAAAACAAAGAGACCCACTCTCTTGGCGTGAAGAGGCGAACAAATTCCCAGCAAGCTTGCTTATATGCGTTTAAGGACTGGAGTAAGCATAATTACACTCGCACTGTTATAGGAATCGCACCAAGTGACAAAGGTACTGGCACCAAGTGTCACTGTTATAGGGATCGCACCAAGAGTCGAAAGTACCCGCACCAAGCGTCACGATTAAAGTACTCGCACAAAGCGTCACGATTAAAGCACTCGCCAGTATACCGCACTTGTCCATGACGAGAGGCTGCGTCAAAATGAGCATGTGATGCGGGGCCAGAATGCACTCTTCGAGCACGCTGCAGTGCACTGATACGGTGCGAATACGCAACTCGATACCCAAACACACTGGCGACAGACAAACAACATGGAAGCGGAAATCAACGCCTCCGCGTACCAACCAATGATAGACGTATGTTTTACAGTGCATTGTGCCCGGCAAAAGTACTGACCGCAGGCGATTTTGGGCGTGGCAGACCTCGAGCAGATCACCGTCAAGAAAATCAGAAACGCTCTTCTGGAGCTCTTTTCCGTGGACCTAACCCCACACAAAGTATGTATGACCACCGCCAGAAAGTGGCCTCCACTAGCAGCACACGCCGCGAGTACCCGATACATTGCCGTTTCAGTGACACCTCTCCTTTGACATATAGCGGGACCTTTTGAAGGACTACCAGGAAAAGAATCCGGGCGCTAGGCAAACTGCGCCACCCCCAATGCTATCTTTAGCACCCCGAAATAACTGCCCAAACGCCATGCTACCTGCAGAACGCCGTTTTCCGAAGTATGGAGCTGCTTTGTGAATTGTGTGTTGCGGTGGCATGCAAATGTAGTGTGCAGTTGAATGGTAGAGTGGTGGCGGTGCTCATGTCCGGAGCATTGCCAATGACACTGCAGATGCCACAAACAATCGGCACGTGCCATGCACATTAACTATGGGCGCAGATTCCTCCGAACTCTACTAATGGCAGAAACAAATCAACGACTTCATCTTGCAGCGATACTACCAGCTCGCGGAGGACCTCGAGAAACACGAAGACAACGAGAGTGCTCGCAAACGAGAGGAGGACGACCGGCGCCTAGCGATGCAGCTCCAGAGCTCGGAAACTGGTCCCAAGACCAGACGCGGCGCCGCAAACAAGGTCGCCAAAAAGAGTAAGAACCCGGCCCGCGCCGCCAGGAAAGCCCCAAACACCGCCTTCAATGCGGAGCTTGCAGTTTCCAACCCGCTCCACGAGGTTGTAGGCGAGTCGCGCATGAGTAGGCCAATGGTTGTTAAGAAGCTCTGGGAGTACATCAAGGGCCACGATCTCCAGGATCCGCAGGACAAGAGACGGATTTTCTGTGATGACAAGCTTCAGGCTGTGTTTAAAAAAAGCTCGGTGGGGATGTTTGAGATGAACCGCCTCTTGGGAAGCCATTTGTTCAAGGACGACGAGTTGGTGGACAAAAAGCACTCCAAGGAGCAAAATAGCCTTCCCAAGCAAGAGCAAAATGGCCTTCCCAAGCAAGAGGAAGATGGCCTTTCCAAGCTAGAGCAAAATGACCGCATTGCTTCTCCCGGACCTAAGCAGGAGGTGGTAAGTGACAATATGCTGGACGAGAGTGAGGCGTGATTCCGCCTGCTGCGCCTAGTATCCGAGGATTTTGGCTTGAAGCCTCTATTGTGTTAGTGTGGGGGTTTGCCTGTATGGAAACACGACTGCTTGTCCAAGGCTCCGATGGACTATCTCCTCAAAGGCTCTTTCATGATGCTTGGAGTCAAGAGTTCTCCAGAACGCCCGGCAAATTGTCTAATCCCCACGTCGACAATTGCCGTGGTCGGAAAGGCTCCGCTGGCATTTCGGTATTCGTACGAGCGCTTGTTACCAAGTAGTTGATCTTCCATGGCGCCGATTTCAGGCTGATTCATAAGACTTGGCGCTTTCTCGTGTCCTGTCGTTCAAATTCAACCGAAAGGATCTGTCTCTGTTGATTGGCCCGCCGCCCATTTGCCGAATCACTGACTCCATTGCCTTTACTCCGCATGTCCCAAGTATGGGGTGGGCCCCAAACTACAACACCACTTAAACGCCAAGTCATTTAGGGCCGCTGCGCGAGCTCATGAGAGCCGGAGCTTTTCCGAGCACTGTGGATTAAACATCACTGCAAACCGTGAAAGAACCGCTAGTCTGAAGCCGCTATATGCAGCATAGCAGGCCACAATGTTATAGTCACCGGTCGAGTGAATAGGCGCCGTCGGAGCCGATCCCCGCGGAGACTCTGGTTTATAGTTTGGCATATCGATATCAGAAGTCGAGCTTAAGCTTAGTGGTAAGTAGTGCCGCCTTAGTGTAGCACGCGCTGTAGCACGCACTGTGGCAGGAATAGCAGATAGCTACTGCTTCGCGCGACTCGCGACCAACAACAGACCCAAAGGTTCGGTCATTCTTGTCCACGGCATTTTGAAACGACTGCAGCGAGTGCCAAGTGCCAAGCACCAAGTGCCAAGTGCCATTACCCCTTGAATCCGCTCCTAGCATCTCGCGGTCTCTCCCCAGAGCCCCAACCCCACTCGAACACCAAAACTGCCATACAGCGTTTGGCCGCCAGCCCTTTCAAAGTCTGCTGCTTGTCTCTTCATATACACCGGCACCGGCATACAAGACGGCCCTTTTGGCTCGGCTATTCTTCGCCTCTCGTACCGCCTCAGACTGTGTTGCCAGTCTTCCTCCAACTGATCTGATCTGACTATCGAAGCGACACCCGAATTAGCGTCTCCTCGCCCCAAAACACATCCACAAACCCTCATCCGATTCTCCTTGCAATGAGTCGCCGCAGACCGTCGCCCGGACTGAACCGCACGCTGAGCCTCATATCCGTTCCTGGCGAAACCGCCGCCGACAATGTCGACCCCATGAAACTCTACCGCAGTGTGCTCAAGGTCGTTCTCTTGGAGTACATCAACGAGGCCCGGTTCCAGAAACCCATTCCCCGCCGCCGCCCGGGTCTGCCGGAGCGCAAATCCTCGGCAGAGCCCGCCATGCCGCTATACTTGGTGCCGGAGCTCAAGACCCGCTTGAACAGTATTGCCATGACGGGGTCCAAGTACGACGATGCCACGCGGCGCTCGCTTCTCCGGTTCTACTCGGACTTGCTCGACCCTACGGTCACCAGCGAGCTCCAGAAGGCCAATTTGGGCGTCTTGGTGATGAAGTTTGTCAGCGCCGCAAACAAGGAGTTGGTGAAGTTGGCGCTGTGTCCTGCCGATGAAATCAGCTCTCAGGTGTTCCGCCAGACGGAGCAGTTCATCAAGATAGTGGTGCCCTTGGTGCAAAAGGATAAGAACAGCGCCGCCTTGGTGGCCAAGTTGAACGAGCACCGCATAGCGCTCCAACCGCAAAAGGAAGAGCTGCAACTGCCAGGCGCTCTGACGGACGCTCGGTACCCTGAGATCCCTTACAAGGTTCTGGACATGGACCAGGCCTTGGTCGCTCTCCTTAAGAGCTTGTTTGCCGTGGACGACGATGTGATCCAGGCAGATATCTCGCTGCTAAAAAGCATCGTCACGCACAAGGCCATCGCCAAGGACGTTGAGCAGGTGCTTTTCTACACCGGAAAGGACATCGGAAAGTACGCCCCCAACAGCTTTCCCGACAGATCTGCCTACGACGAGTGGAAACAACGGGAGATCACGCTCTGTCAAACGCTCCAGAAGAAGTACCCTGTGCCGGCTCCGATGAAGCTTTTGCCAGCACCTCAGCTTCCCCAGGGCGACGAGTTCTACATCATGCCCTCTCGCGCCCAGATAAATCCATACACCGCCGCCTTGGCTAAAATGTTGATACTACACGCCCTGGAGAAGGCTCCCGACTCCTTGTCTCTAGATAAGACATCCCGCGACCTATTCTTGACGTGCACCAGAGTGTGGAGGCTAGATCCGTCTACCCGAGCCGTGAGCTTCTTTGCTGCAGCCCATAAATCAGGGCTCTTGGTCGATCCACTATACCGGCAGCCGAACGCCAAGGAGTTGGGTTTCGTGGACTTGGATACCTCCGCAGCGGCTCTTCTCTTCTGCAAACGGTTGGTGGAGGACGGTAAACTCGACTGGGATAGAAAGCACGCGTGGTGTACCCAGGACCAAGACGAGTGGGCCAAATACTTGGGCTACACGTACAGTCTGGTTATGCAGAGCATCAAGGATTGCGTGAGTGCTGTTCTCAATAAGAGTATCAAGCCCAAGTTCGGCCCTTACCTTACGTTTCTTGGTGAATTTGTGGAATCAGACTGCCTCTTTTGGAAAATAAAGAACCTGCCCCTTCCAGCAAAGTGGGAGAAGAGATTGACCCGCACATTACTCAGAGCATCGGAATCTCTGTATGCAGATCTGTTGGCTACGCTTCCAAGAGACAACACCGTGAGTATCGTCCATATCTTGGAGATTTGTGATGACCTTGTGAGTAATATAAAGATGCTTCAGAAACGGTACAAACTCCCGCTCCTTGACTTTTTGAATGTGAGTCATACTTATGCATCCGTGGTGACTGGCATGTTCGCCTCAGATGCAAACAACATCTTGAAGCACATTATCCTTCATGTGGAGGCCCAGGGCGAGTTTCTCAACTTTGCTGATGCGTTGGAAGCGTATAAATCCCTTTGCGAGATTCGGAGCATTCATGCTCAAGTGACGGATCTGCCCTCGTTTGCATTTGACCTTGAAACCTTCTTTTTTCCATATCTTGAGTCGTGGGTCCAAGAAAGCACAGAAAAGGTTCGAATGTTTGTTAACAATGCACTTAGTGAAGATGACTTCCAGCCAATTGACATCGAAAACGACACCACAAAGCATAGCACGTCTGTGCACGACGTGTTCTCTTTGATTCGGCAATACTTGGGTATTTTGCGGGGACTCAATTGGCAGAACGAGTACCAATTGGCGAGGGTGTACACCACTTTAATTCAAAGCATCAGCTGCAGCTGTCTTCTCTACTCTAGTCAGGTGAGTGAAATGATTATGGAGGATCTCAACGAGGAGAAGGCTCCAGACACTGCAGAAAAGAACGGCTGGCTAGATGAGGTCAAGCTGATGGTGACTCAATTAGGGAACGAGAAAATAGAGGTGAAGCCCTTTAATTTTACTCCCAGAACTTGCATCGGGCTCAACAACTTGAGCGCAATGAGGACTCAGCTTACAAAACTAGAAGACGCAATAGACCCAGAGGGCGTGTCGAATACCATGCTTAAGCACAATCCATCGTTGAAGAACCAATACACCAGCCATGTTTTCTCAATTCGTTTGGTGAAAGCCGAAAACCTCAAGTCAAACTCCGACTCGGCGAACCTAAGGCCCTACGCTACGTTGGTGGACACGCAGGCGCGGAAGATGATTGCCAAAACGCGTACTTTAGAAACGGAAAATCCAGAATGGGACGAGGAGTTCGAACTCACACTCGAGGCCAACTCCCTGGTGACTTTGTCGTTGACCATCTGGGAGGAAAAGTTTGGCACACATGCAGTATGTGGGCGGGCGTTGATTCAACTCGAACCTCGCAAATTCAAACATGACGGTATACCACAGGAGGTCTTCCTTGATTTGGACTCACAGGGTCGTGTTCTCACGGAGATTGCTGTGGAGAGTGAGCGAGATGATGCCATTTTCGCTTTTGGACGAGCACACCGTGCAATGAAACGGAGCGAACAGCGTATAACCAAGATGATTGTGGCCAAATTCTCCAAGTTCATCAAAAGATGCATCTCCAGACATACTTTGAAGGCGGTTTGTGGAAGCGCCGGCAACATCAAGCCCACTGAGCAGCAGATGGATGAAGCCATGATGCCGCTCTACAACTATTTGAACATGAACCTTGCAGTCTTGGCGCAGTACTTGACCAAAGACTTGCTTCTTTTGGTCATGCTAGAAGCGTGGAACGTAGTGGTGTCCAGTGCTGACATTTTGCTTCTTCCACAATTAAAAAGCTCGCGTGCTTTGAAGCTGTTGGGACTCAAAGTGACCTCGACGAGCAAAAACGGCTGGCAGTCTGCTGTGACCTCAGCCGTGGCCAATGTAACGAGCTCCATGAATTATCTCGGGTTTGGGAAGACCTTGACCAGCAACGAGATCGAAACGGTCATCAACTGGATCAATTTTCTTTGCGTCGACTTCTTTTACAACGATGGTAACGGCCCGCCCATTATACAGTTGAAAAACGATCAATACCAGCTGTTGCTTTTGATTCCGGTATACTACGAGGACGACATTGCGTCGTTGGAACAAGAATCGGACCGTCTTTCCCCGGCCTTCCTTCAGACTCTTAGAGACAAGAATAACGTCTTCTCCTCGGACGCTGCATCTCTTAGAAGCCGCGCGGGCTCCATAGCCCGAAGCCTGACCATTAGAGCGAACGCCACGGCGACTGCACGAGCCAAGGCAGAAAAAGAAGCAAGAGAACTCCTGGCGGATCCTTTGACGGCACAGACCTCGGCAGAAAACATCATTCTTCGACTTTTGTTGCTAAAGGGTGAAAAGGCCTTTGTGTCGAGAAGACTCGAACAGAGGGAGAGGTTGGCACACACCATTGCTACAGAGCGGTTGGCGCGTGCTGCTGCCGAGGGGACATTTAGATGATCGACCGTGTGCACATCCAACGCCAGTTCGGCCCAAGAACTAGGCGTTCTTTTTAGTCCTGTGTCTAGGCAAAGTACATTGGCTGCTTTGTTTAAAAAGACCCGGCCACTCCATGGCGCCCTCAACGCTCCATCGTGCTTTATCTCCCCCGTTTGAGCATACTTATTGTGTTTCAGAGCCTCAACTTCCATTTGAGTGGTCTCGGGTGCTTTGCTTTGCTTTGAAGGAGGCCAAGGCCCTTGATGGAATAGTCTCCAGTCCTTTGAAACGCTGGTACTTTCTCTACTGCACATGCTCTATTGCACGCTCTCGCAGCTCCACACGCCTTGTGCCTATTTATACTGAACGAAAATGTGTGGCCACTCCAACGGCCGCCCTATTCAAATGAAAAGTTGCGTGCCAGCCCAATGGGACTTTACCAACTTTACCCATTTTTACTTAGATATACTGTATGACTACTTCAAACACTGACTTTCCAAAACATGTGCAATTCATGGAATGTTTTGTATTATAAGCAACACTAGCAATAGCGTGCTCTTTTTTCATTGCTACCACGAAACAGCGAATTAGTAGTGATATGAGCGACTCCCTACAGCACACTTTTGTGTAATCTACCTTAGTTCGACTATTTGGATTTTGATCGATGCTAGTAGTTTGAATCCCAGCGGTCTAGCGATGTCCAAGGACGTGTGATCTAGACCGTTTACTTTTCCGCGGCGCCCTTTCCCCCATCATTCTCAATTGTCGTAATTTCCTCCATGGTGCTGTCGTTGGCTTCTTGCTGTATTGTTGTGTCGTTGTGTTCGGGTAGAAGAAGCGTGGAGTCAGCATCAATGGTGGTGTCTGGGTTTTTCGCTTCTGCAGGCTTCTCGTGAACCCTGGTTTCCGACTTGAAGTCCTTGACACCATTTTTGATTAGGTCTTCAAACGACTTGTTGAGTTTTCCAATGCTTTCTTCGGCCATGCTTGAGTTCCACGGCGTTGACTTGTCGTTGATAATGGCCTCAAGACTTTCTTTCTCCTCTGTAGCTTCTTTGCGCTTCACGTATACACTGTTCGAAGTAAATTGATCGAATGTTCCTTCCTCGAAGAACAAACGGAACGAGTTTTCGCATATTGACATTTTAAGCTTGGAGACTGCTTTGCCATTGCATTGATCCTCGTTAACTGAATCGAGGAAAGGTTTGTGAAGAGGCATACTGATTTTGGATAATGGCACGCCTTCGGTGGGGTGTGACATTACGTATGATGTCACGTAGTAGTTATATCTTTCTTCAGCGTTGGCATGGTCATTGATGGTCAAGTCATCGAGTCCTAAGAACTGAATATTAACCGAGTTTGTGGGCTGAATGTATGTGATCTTGAACATGTTTTCGTCGGTACCCATCAACGAACGCACCTGCATTCTGTACAAAATTTGCTTTTTGGCCGTTGTCGTGACACTCTTGCGGTCCTGCTCGAATAAGACAAGCATCTCTGAAGTTTTGTTGTCGGTGATCAATGTGTGCATGTGCTTGACCAATGACTGAACAACCTTGTCCAAAGTGTAGCACTTGTATGCCTTATTTCTGTATGCCTGGCGCAAACTCTCCTCATACCATTGATGCTCAATTTCGCCGTCCAACAATCTTTCTGCTAGACTCACAACTTGGCGGTAGCAATCTTTCTGTCCAGCGACTATTTCAATGTTCATTTCTTGGAGCTGATGCGATACGAGATTGAGGTCTTTAGCGAATTGGGGCACTTTGCGTGACTTGATTTCTTTTTCAACCTCCTCGTTCATACCTTTGATCTCACTTAACCTTTCGTAAAGTGTTCTGAAATGACGGAAGAAGACATAAACAGTCGTGTTGCAGAAAAAGTTGAATTTGTTTCTGCTTTCTTCCTTATCAGCCTCTCCAAATGAGAACTTAGATGACGTAGTGCTGATCCACAAATCCCCTGGCGCGTCTACCAGAGCCAATGGATTTTCCTCTGTTTCACTAGAAGGTGTATCCTCAGCATCTTCTTTTCTGGACTTTGTGGATTGCTTTTTCAATACATCACGCAAAAGATCATGTTCACGGCCACGCTTTCCTGATACAGCAGATTTCTCTGCACTTGTAGCTTCAGTCTCATCGTTTCTTTCGTCTCTGGTTTCACAAGCGCGTGCTTCTACTGCCTTTTCAATGGCAGTCTGATCAAGACCAAAGAAAAGTGCTATGAAGTGCTTGAAGAAATCGCAAAGCTTCTCCCGATCGCCTTGAGAATAGTTCGATGAGTGATTGATATAATACTCTGACAACTTAATTATGTCAAAGACTACTTCATCATCGGAAAACTGATAATCAAGTTGTTCCTGGGATTTCGGCATAAGCGGGTGCAATCTTTTGTTCTGCTGCTCCACTTTCACAGTGCTTATTTCGCTAACCAATTGCTTAGCGGTAAGAAGCTTTTTGTCGGCCTGCTTAAATGTTAAGCCCAAGTGGTCCAAAGACTTATAGAAAACTTTCTGCTCCATTTCTCTCCAGACCTTGTTCCACTCTCTCTGCGCCCGCTTCCATTCCTCGTCCTTTTGTTTCAATCTTTTTAACACAACAGGAACAGCAACAGCAGGATTTTCGTGAAGGGCATCAATGACCTCAAAGCCTCTGTCTTTATCGTAGATTTTTCTGATGACTTTCTTGTATATAGTCTGCGAAGTGTGTCCCAAACCAGGGGGAAGTTTGAAACTTGCCTTCTGTTCCGGAGTCATGTTGGCTATTCTATTGGCTATCGTCTCGAGCGTTTGAATAGTCCTCAAGTTGGCCTCCATGTGGTAATCGAACTCAAGTCTCTCCTCCTCAATTTTGAATAAAATATCCTCATACTGATTCTTTCTATGGGAAATGAAACCGGCATCTTCAGAGGCCCAAGTAGGGTGTCCAACCCACTCGTCATTTAAAACTTCCCAGCACATCTCGTCTCTACCCGAACAAGGCATGTAACTTTCGATTTTCGGCAATTGGCGGTAAGATGGGCCATGAGCTTTGCACAAAGAGAGCTCGATTTGATGCTTTTTGAAAGTAATGTCCTCCATGCTTTGAGTTTTCTCTTCGTAACCAACAAATTGCTTGAACCAGTTGAGCAAATCATAGTGGTTGTCGCCCAAGAAAGAATCTACCCTCTGCACAAGAGTTTCCTTGTCAATGATGTCCTGTGAAAATAAGTTCAACATCTTTAGAAATTCGTTATATGTCTGCTTGTTGCCGATGGCCTTTTTAACTTTGTCAAAGAAAGTAAGTTCCTCCAGCAATGACGAGCTTTTAGCCACAGCGCTAGGTGGCACTGGTTCAGGAATACCAGGGACTAGAGTAGGATTTGATTTTACAGCTTGTGCCGGCACGGGGGTGACGGATTTTTGCTTCGAGGAGCCAGTGGGCCCACCACGGACACTCGAATAAGCAGCTTCCTCGTTGTAATTGTTTTGGTATGGCGAATGCTGCTCGCTACTTTCCCGTAACGCTTCATGGTCAATCTCATGATTCATCATAGGCACGTGATTCCTATAGTTCATATCTTGAGCACCTAATGATCCTGAGTTGGGCTGAAAGTTGCCTAAAGGAGGCAACTGTGAGGCGCCATTCGCCGGATAAAAATGCTGATTTTCATGCCCATGCGGCTGTCCATTAATCATTGCCTGGTGGTCTTCAGGCCGCATGAGGAATTGAGGTGGTTGCTGGTTCCCAGTGTCCGGCAAAAATTGTTTGAAGTCGTTAAGAAGATCCGGGGAATTCGAAAATAAACGAGTCACTTGCTCATACACCTCTCCAATAGGCTTCTGCTCGCGCTGATAGGTCTGTAAGATTTCCAAAAACTGCTTATAGATGTCTGGTTGGTTTGCAAACCTAGTTTTGATCTTGTTAACATAGGAAATGGCATGATTGAATTCAATTTGTCCCCCCACCTGCTGCTGATCCGGAAACGGCGCTCCATTGTGAGGTGGAGCCTGGTTCCAATGCACTGGGTTTGGCTCTTGATTATCTGCTTGGGGCGGAGTACCAGAGAGATTTGGACGTGTAGTTGTACCCGTTGGGGTGGTTACTGTAATCGGGTTCGGGTCCGATGGGTCTGACGAACATTCGATCTTGTATCCTGGAGGCAAGAAAGTGTTAAACCCCTGGATCAAGTTCGGGTGGCCCCGAAATAAGGATGAGACACGGTCAATAACACCGGGAGTGTCGATACTCTGTGACTTGAAATCCTTCATAATATCCAAAAAATTGTTGTAGATATCCGCCTGGTTGTAGAATTGAATTTTCACTTGGTCCAAATACGACAATGCGTCCTTCACATTCAAAGGCCTGTAAGCATTTGAGGCAGCAGAGCGGCTTAAAACGCCTTGAGGAATGGCAGGCGTGGGTCGCGTCTCGGAATCCTCCTGGATATCTCCCTCTTGTGACCGCCGTCTTGAAAATCCTGCATCATTGATTTCGCCTGGAAACGGCTCCAGCGGGTGTTGTTGAGAGGATTTCTGGCCTTGGGCTGGATTTTGGCTCGGATTTGGATGTGGGCTCTGGTTTTGATTTTGGCTCTGAATTTGGCTTTGATTCTGACTCTGATTCTGGCTTTGATTTTGGCTCTGATTTTGGCTTAAGCTCTGTTCCTGGCCTTGGTTTTGGCTTTGACTCGAATTTTGATTTTGGCTCTGGCTCTGCTGATTTGGCTGCTTGGTAGCGGCATTTTCCAAAGCCGATGCTGGAGTGGAAGGTTGCGCTTGATTTTGTTGATGTGCCACATGAGGGAGTCCCTCACGGGCTCCGTAGATGGGATTCGACAAGTGCGAGCTCAAAGCGCCGTAGCCGGGCACTGGAGGGAAGCGTGCATTGACGGCGGGCGGCAGTCTATGGTCTTCATTGGAGTTGATTGAAGGAATAGTGAACACACGACCACCGGAAGTGGCGCTGCCTCGGTTTCCCAACGCGGGGAGAGACGTGAAGGGTACAAACTGCTGTGACGCCGTATCTAACGTAGCAGGTGGTGGCAAAACGGGGGGATTTTGCCGGCTATTGTTAGTATCATGACTGTTATGTCCGACCACGAATGTGAGCGAAGGTCCTTTCGGGGCTTTCGAAAGGCTTGGGAGGTGCACGGGGTCATTCAGCGGAAATTCATGCAGTGATTTCTTCTCGATCCGAGTGTATCCGGAAAGCGCCGGGGATTTGTGCATTGTACTGATGGCGCATTTCTTTGTCTGGGGGCTCGGTCTCTCTTTCTGTCGTCTCTTCGGTTATTTTCTGTCGTCTCTTCGGTTGTCTTTCTATCGTCTCTTCTGTTGTCTTCCTGTCCTAAATGCTTCGTGCAGATAGCTGACACATCGAGGACGTCGAAGACCACCGATGAACCAGACAGACGTCAACGATAATACGCAGCGCCGATCGCAGCCTCGATGCCCTCCTCTGTTTGGGGATCATGGCCGAAAAGCCGATGGCCACAGGCAGAGAAGTAGTGAGACAGCGTGCAGTGACAAAGGCAGATGTCAGCATTGGACGCGAGGAGGATTTGAGAGACAGGCGCAAAATGCTGCCAAGGAACACACAGCACCAAACACAAAAAGAAGGCCGGCAGGGCCAGGGAATGCGGAGCACCACGAGACCCGACATCCGCAAAAGAGACCCTGACTTTACGCAGCAACAAATGAAGAAGCGGATATGGTGAAGAAACCACCACAAGAACATCGGCCCGAAAACGGGCATGAGACGGGCGGCACGGGCGCCGAAATCAGTACATACTTGAAATTCTGGTTGATTGGAATCCCTTGGTTGGGCCAGCGGTTTTCTTGGTTGGACATGGTGGGATTCCAAAGGAGGGGTTTCAGTATGGAAATGACGAGATAGCGAGATAAAAAAAAGGGCCGGTGCGGATGCGTGCAGGAGCGGCGTTCTGCATGCTGTTCCGTTGGCCACGGGACTCCAACGTGTGCCTGCACACACGCGGAATCCACCGTGCCACACTGGGTGCCAGATTCCAGACCAGCGTGGGACAAAAGCTTCATCTGCTACGGGCGGATGAGGCCTTTGACAGGCCAGGAAGAAGGTGCCAGGTAGAAAGTGCCAGGAAGAAAGTGCCAGGAAGAAAGTGCCAGCACGAATGCAGACGAGGCATCGAGGGAGCAAACCGCAGGGAAGTCCAATTCAGGCCCAGAGCCGCCAGTGTCTGCTGGCTTCTGAAGGCAGTCGCCACGCTGGACAGGGCAAACCGCCAGCGAAACAGTGCAATACCGAAGAGGCGTGGGACACGGGGCAGCACACCCGTGCACCTTCAAACCTGTGCACCGCGGCCTCAGCGAGAAGTGCGCCGAAGGTCTTGTCCACCACCACAATGAACGCCCCAGACAGATTTGAGCTCTTCATCTTGCCCGATGGCGTGGAGAAGTACGTGTGCTTTGGCCCCGCGTGCAGTGCGGCTGCTTGGCCGGTTTCTCGGACCCGTTCGCCCTCTTACTAACCTCAGGATTAAGATCATCCCCGACACCAAGGTCCCCAACGCCGCCATCATCAAAATAGAACGAGAAGACCACACGCTCGCCAACATGTTGCGTGCGCAGTTGGCCAAGGACGAGAGGGTGATCTTCGCCGCCTATAAGGTCGAGCACCCGTTGTTTGCCAACTTTGTGTTGCGGATCCAGACCGACGACGACTACACGCCGCGGGAGGCGTTGAAAAACGCATGCTCGAACTTGATTTCCGAGTTGGACATTATGAAGACAAAGTTCAAGGACGAGTGGGCCTTGAAGTCGTTGCTCACGAACGATGAATATTAGACGCAACACGAGGCGGACCGGAGGTTTGGAGAAAGTCGGCGCGAGAAGCCGGCAAGGGTTCAGGCACAAGCGTGCAACGGTGGCCGGGCATGGGTCTTTTTTCCCGCCAGGCTCGCCCGTCTGCGCTGCTCCATCCGACTTTGTCTAGCTTGGCGCGCTTCCTGCTAATGGGCGTCGCCAACCGTTGTTGGGATCTGCTCCTTGAAGCCACAGGCCGCTGGCCATGTGTCTGAGAGATGTTCGGAACCCGCGACTCACACCCCAATGCGAGATGTGAAACGCGTGGAACTAGTTGCCATGGTCAGCCAGCAAAGGCTGCTGGGTTCTACGGATGATGGAGCCAAACGCACAACACCCAATCGGCATCAAAGGCCTGGAGTGTGCTCGGCAAGAAACATGCAGACATTCGGCCGAGGCATATTTGAACGCGCCCGATGGTTCACGGCGTATAACAATCTGCCGATATAATCAATATAATAACCTGCAAACACGATATAATCAATACAATAACCTGCAAACACTATATAACACGATATAACACAATATAACACGATATAAACAATAACGATACAAGTACTGTCACTGGCCTTCAGAAGTAGTGGCGACTCATTTCCATGCAACCATGAGCACTGGCCCTTCGCATCGTGTACGCTGACTCGTCACGACCGACTGCCTCTGCCGACAGACGGTGAATTTCAGGCACTGGACATCTCAGAAATATCACCACCAACACTGTCTTCTCATATCCCACACGACTTCTCACTAAGCGGGTCTCCTATTTATCAGTATTTATTAGCTCGAAACTCTCTGCGGTCGCCGTCCTCTATTCGCAGTTTCCCACGTATTTTGCGGTCGAGGTATAAATGTGCCGCAACCACCGATATCAAAACAGCCACGTGATAAACCTATCGCTCCAAATAAGATCACCAGTGGGTTTTCCTGATTCAAGTCTCGGCACAGACTCTGCATTTGGCCGGCGTGCTTATAATACGATGGTTATGAGAGGTGCAGTACTGGCAACAGCTCTTTCGGTTGGAGAAAGACGGCCGGAACCGTTTTCCCGGTAGAAGTCGTTGCATCAGAGCTGGAAATTATGCGAAGACGGGTGATCGATGTCAAGTGTTTTCGGCCCCGAAAAGCTGGAACTTCTCTACTACCGGTTTGGGGCTTTTCACGTGGGTAGCGCAGTTGGGCGACTTGTTTGACGATACACTTGGGTTTTTAGGCCACAAATCATACTGCTGGGCCACAGCAAGTCTCTGGTTTTGCGATACCACCAATGGCTTTGCTTCCGGATGTTGGGCGGTTGCATTGTTTCGGAGCAGATCATTGTTTCTAAGCAGATCCAATGCGCCGGCCCGATTGCAAAATAACAGGCGCCAGACCCCTCGAGCCTTAAAGGCCTCACTTTTGCAGCCACCACCACATACAACCACCACCACATACAACCGCCACCCCATACAACCGCCACCCCATACAACCACCACGTTGGCTCGCGTGCTATTCCGTAGCGGCGGCGGTTTCCACTGTATTGTCGAGGTGCCGTGTTACTCTGCTGGGCCGCGAGCCAATTCCCAAACCAAAGCAATGCTCTATGACGTGTTTGCAGACTCTTCGCTTGGCAAGCATTGAAATTGGCAGCAGGAATTGAAATTGGCAGCAGGTATTGAATAATAACCACTGGACACGTACAACCAGGTGGATCCACAAAAAGCTGCCGGAAACATGCTCTGTACGTTGGTTTTCTAGAAGAGAGGTATCATAGAAGACTGCCTTGTCATGACCCATTGGGCCATTGGTAAATCAGAATTAGAGCCAATACAGTTTCAAGTTACGTGTGACGGCGACCCGGAAAACATGCCCCAGAATTCTGGCCGGCCGTCGCCAAACGCTCGGCACATGGGTGCAAAGCGGGGCATCTTTGAGGACTCTCCCAAGTTTAGCTCCGGAGAAGTTTGCATGGTACAGTTGTTTGCTCTGCAGTCAGCAATGGCTCCAATAATGGCCCATTGCGCTTTAAATGGACCGCCTACACCTCCCATACGAGAGGTAGCGTCACCCATTGTCGAAACCAAGCAAACTCCGAAGCGGAACACGCGAGGAAATCCCATATAGCTTCCTGTGGAACATCCACCTACTAACAGCGTGGTACAGTATACAAGTTTGGCCTATACGCGGCACGGGTCGGTCTCTGTGGTCTGAAGAGTGGCATCTTGTAGTTGGGTATTACACGTATTCTATCGGTAGGCTCAAGCTCTTCAAAATCGGTCCCTTGATCCTGCGTTTGGAATCCGAGTTTGGGTTCCAGTTAAAGGTGCTCATACTCCCAAGTTCCCGCCGTTGCGAGCTGCTCTGGGGCTTCGTTGCCCATTTGGGCAATCCCCGTTGGCCGGTGTGCCGTTTGATACGCCGCCGTGTTTGGTATTATGTATGGTATTATACGAGACAAGTGCCCCTATGCTAGTTCATGAGTTTGCCCCGGATGGCGTGCTCGATCGTGGCAACCTTGCCCAAGCAGTCCGGAACGTCGGTGTTCAAGAAATTGCCCTGCTCTAAGACTAAAATTAAAGGATGGGTCTGAATCACGCGGTTGGGCGAGATGTGCGTGATGGCCAAGCCGTTTTTGGACACGCAGAATTTGTGGTGGTCCTTGAAGTTGAATTGCACTGTGCCGTTAGTCATCTCAAACATAATGTATTCGGCATTGCGCGTGTAGCGGTGCAAGAACACGGTATCCTTGCGCTCGTCGTTGTCCAGCACCTTGGAGAGATTCAGGTTCATGTACTTGGCGAAAAAGTCCACTATTTCCAACTGCCTCCGGGCCTGGGAAGGAGGATGGCTCACGGAGTTTTCGATGCACGCCCAGCCCTCGTTTTCGTGATGAATGAGTTCCAAAAAGCGGTCCAGATTGTGAAGCTTGAGAATGGTGTTGTCATCATTGAACAACACGCCAATGTCATCGTTATTCATCTGGTACAGGAACCCGTACTTGTTGGAGTAGTCCACCCACTTGCTGATAAGAGTGGGGTGCTCGCATGTCGGCAATTCTTTGACATCCAAGTCCAAGTGGCTCCCGCCGCTGTTAGTCAACGAGCGGAGCCGGGCAATGTTGTTGCACGTGTCGACCAACGACTGCTGCAACTTGACGATGGTCTTATTGAATTTGGAGTTGAAGTTCAACTTGCGCACCGTGCGGCCTGAGCTGCTCACAAGCGTGGTGGGAACGGCGATTTCCTGGTACTTGGCACGGGTGTCACCTGGCGACAACGACTGCGGCAAGACCGCCTTGGGCTTGTCGGAGTGTAAGTCGGCCTTGAGGATCTCAACGGGGTGCTTCAGGCGGGGGGTATAGATTCCAGCGTGAGTCTTGGCGTTGGAGAAGTTGAGCACGCTCTGTGCCTTGGAGAGCTGGTCGGCAAATGCCGGGGTGGTGGTCAACGACTCTTCCGCCGTCTTTGGGGGGAATGCGCCCTTGAACCATGGGTAGTCCAAGATCTCGTTGATGGAGGGCCTGTTCAACGGGTTCAACAGCAACAAGTCCTTGATCAAGGCCTTTGCATTGTCAGAGATGGGCTTATCGCTGGGGAACGAATACTCCGTCTTCTTGATGCGCTCGTAAATGACATTGACGTCCTTGGCCTGGAACGGAGGCTTGCCCACCAACAAAGCGTAGAGCATGATGCCGATGGCCCAGATGTCCACCTCAAAGGAGTGGCCCGTCTGCTTGCCGCCGAGCACCTCGGGGGCAATGTAGTTGGGGGTGCCGCAGATGGTGTACTTGCGGGACTCGGTGGAGGGCAAGATGGAGGCCAAGCCAAAGTCACCAATCTTCAAATTCATGTCCGGGTCAAAGAAGATGTTGCCCAACTTCAAGTCCCGGTGGATGACTCGGCGCGAGTGAAGGTACTTGACTGCTCCGACAATCTGCACCATGAACAAGCGCACCTCGGGCTCCAGCACCCGTTTGCGGGTTTTCAACAACTCCATCAAGGATTGGTTCGGACAAATCTCCAAGAGAATGTACACGTTCACGTCATCCTCAAAGCAGTCGATGAAGTTGACTATGTTGCTGTGCTTCAACAGCTTGTGGATCTTGATCTCCAGCAACAACTTGGTCTTGGTCTTCTCGTTCTTGATCAGCGCCTTGGCCACGGTTTTGGCCGCGTAGATCCGGCCCAGTGCATCCTTCATCTGGAAACACCGGGCAAACCCACCCTCGCCGAGAAAGACGCCTCGGCGGTAGTCGATGCCGTTTCTCGTGCGCACAATCAGCGGCGGCGTTTTGCACAAGGCCAGGAGCTTTTCCTTCTTCTTTTTCTTTTCCTCCACGGCTGGCGCCGTGTACGCGGCGTACTCTTCTTTTCTGCGGGTGGATTTGCTGGGCGTGACGCTGGCCTTATTGAGCTGGCCGTTGTTCAGTGGCTGCAACGGCTGGACCCTGAAATTCATACTGTGGGCGGTTCTGGCGGCGATGGGACGGTATAAGGCGAGGAAAGCGGATCAAATGGTTGGCCGATGGGGCGTGCGATGGGACCGGTCGGTGCTAGGGCTGACAATGTGTTTCACGTGCAATTGCAGCGGGATGAACTCTGGAATTGGGAACCTCTGTAGTGGACACCGTAGTAACGAAGCGAAATGTCTATGCAATCTATGATGGAGGTGTTTGTGATTCGCGAGCAGGCCGTGCAGTATATACGCTGCTGGACTTGCGGACGAAATAGGCAAGATGTATAAATATTGATGTTTGGACTAAAAGAGACTTTGCGAGTCTTTTACTGTGCGAGAGATGGCGGAACTGCCGCGGTGTTTACAAGGTGCCCGCTTTGGGTAATGATAGGTGCGTATTTACAAACGAAGCAAATGGAGGTGCGGCGCACCATCGCATCACGTGACTTCCCCGGACTTTCGCCGTGCTTCCTTTGTCCTGGCGACGCCGCCAGCAGACCGCTAGGTAATGGGAGGGGCCGGGCGCAAGGGCTGCAGCTCGCTGGGGCATACAGTTTGGCGGGGTGCCGGTTACCAAAGAGCGCAATCTGTTCAGTCGCGTCATGTGCCGTTTCCGTTTAGATCTTTGGACTGGAGCTGTACGCACCGCGGAATTTTCCATAGTCTTTTGAGTGCATGCCAACCCACTGATCTGTGTATGAAGCAACTTCTTTGAATTAAACATCCCGTCGCACCCCCGAGTCTGTTCACGTGTATGCGCAGCAGGGCGTACTTCTGGGGCATTTTCTCTTCCAAAAACCGGCTTTCCAGTCATCTGAGAGCTGACGCATAATAGTCTAGCGTTTGCAATAGATGCTCAGACAAGCACTTTTTCGCTTTTATGGAAAGCGAGTAGTCGGGGGTTAACCCGCAGATTGTTCAGTGGCGAGTCGTGGGCCCTCCTATTGCACGATGTACCCACTCATGTGCCTTGGGATTATCAAAGGTCCGATGCTGCCTGAATCGCTTGCCTCCTATCGCGAAAGACTGATAACAAAAAGCCAAGCACCTTTCTTGCGGAGTCTAATTTGGCTCTTTAATGAGCTCGGACACAGCCATGAAGTAATTCTTTAATCAGGTAAGCAAAATGACTCTGCAATGTTTCACACGATTATGAAAACAAACACACAACTCTGGCAAACAGTCAAGAGCACCGGTGTGCCAATTTTGCATCCGTATGGCAGCGGATCATAGCACTCATGATGCAGCCTTAGCACTTAGAGGTGTGTGGATTGAAACTAGCTTTTAACAGTCTGGGGCGCCAAAGAAAGTGTGCTCAATATCACAAACAGTAGTTTCAACCGGGATGTTGTATCAGATTTGGGAATGGAGAGCCGTCCCCGACACAGGCCATGTACAAGCCTAGCAATGTCGAATAATGCGCTCTCATCTGAAAACCTCATCTTTTTCAGCACCAGCTCTGGCTAAAAGATCTGCGTTGATATTCCCTTCGGAATCCCCGTGCCCCTTCACATGCTTCAATACCACGTCGATGTTTTTTGCTCGTAGGCTTAGAAGCCGTTCGCTGGCATCTTCTACAATATCCTTGTTAGACACTGCTTGCCCTGACGCGGTTTTCCAACTATTTTTCCTCCACGAAGGCGCCCAGGTTTCTATGGCATTTTTGGCATACTGCGAATCTGTATAGATTTCGTAGCGGCAGGCATACCCTTGGGCGTGTTCTTCTTCGATGCATAGCAAAGCATGTCCCAATCCGTGGAGCTCTGCCCTCTGGTTTGTATGTTTGACTGGCATTGTTTCCACTGCACTGAGTGGCACCGCCACGTTGCGCACATCGCCAGGTCCGAAGTAGACGCCATACCCGGCACGGGGAGTGTCGTGCTGGTTGTTTAGAGCAGAGCCGTCGGTGTATATTTTCTGCACTGGTAACCCTTGCGTCCCCACAGGATGATGGGACTGGACAGAGGATCTTGGCTGATCCACACTCCGGGGTTCGCTCGGTGTATATACGGAGCCATGCGAACGGAAGCGGTCAACACCAGCATCGGAGCCACTATAAGCAGAATAGGAGCCGGAAGCTTTGCTTGCGCCAGGGTTGCGGGATTCCTGGTGCAGAAATATGCTCGGGTCATTCTTGAATGACTCGTGGCTGTCAGCATAAGCCCTGGCTTCACCTTCCGTCTGAAAGCTCTTGAACTTGGCGCCCGAGAAGCCAGTGACCAGATCCGAGCACTCGTCCCAGGAGTTGAATACGCCGCGCACACGCCCTTGGGCAACAGCGTAGAACTTCTTCTTCGCCATGGCGGTTGAGAAAAACTGGCGTATTGTGTGGTTCGGAGCTGGAGCCCGGCTTTTGTAGGCTCTCGCGGGGCGCTTGGGCTCGCGGTGCTGCAGTCTCAGAGGGGCGCATGCAGTCCGTTTCGGTTTAAAAGGTACAGCGTTGCTGGCTACACGCTGTAACATAGATCGAACTCAGGTAAAGTATGCATCCAGAGTGGCAAAGCCGTATCAGACATGTTTCACTGGTGGGGTGTGGGTGCTAGAATACATTTGGGTCCACCCCGCGGCTACATTTCGATACGGCTATCCGAGGGCGGGTACGGTTTCCCTCCTCAAAACCATATCTCTGCATTCGAGAAGGGCCCCAAATGGCTGAAACAAGTCGGAAACAGGTTTTGCCCGGGCGCACTCCTTTCATGCCTTCGAAACCATACATTGTGGCGGTTACAACAAAGCTGCAAATTCGGCTTGGTCCACAAACTCAAAGCCACACGAAACATGCGTTTGCATGTATAATACATAATGGGCCCTCGAGCCTCATTATGGCTCCAACAGCAGGCTCGCCTTTCTGGGCTACGCAAGCGCTCATAGTTTCCGCTTGTTGGGACAATGGCACAATGGCGGGAGCCAGTGCGTGTCAAGCGAAACTTTGATTCAGCATGATGGCATGAGTCTTTTGATATGGGTGCACATAAGAGGCCAGAAGTATTTCAGCAACCCGAAGAGGGGCACTTTTGCGGGCTCCGCTGTGTGGCCGGCGGTGCGTGATACATGTGTGAAAAGGCTGAGCTGTCAGGCAATGGGTTGGCTGATTCTGAATGGCTGTAGTATGGTGGCCGCATGTTGATAGCTTGGTGTACAATGCATGTATATCGAGGGCTCCCACTGGTGTGCGTGATTACTTTTAGGGGCACTATGCCGCAAACGGCTAGGACCACGCTTTGAACTTCAAGTGGAGGTTTAAATGCAAGATACCTTTTGAAACACAATGAATTTCGGGAAAGCTCTCGCTAATCCGGTCAGCAAATTAAGGGGCTACAGTGAAACTATACGAGCTCTCTTTAACAAAGCCCCCTACCTTAACGCACACCATCTGTGGGGGGACTTATTTACAGCATACTCTTTTGAAATAGTCGTGAATGTTGGCGCACGTCGCCTTTGCTTACCATCGGAACAGCGGGCCAAAAGCAAACAGCTGCGAGGGGTGAAAACTCTAATGCATAGAAAATGATTCAAAGTGAAACCTGTGTCATGCAAGGAACATGTGCGGCGGAATGCCGTTGAACTTCAGCCATCATCTCTTCTCCGAGGTACTGGTTTTTGTGCGCGGTCGTGGCAGTCACATAACAGGCACAAGTTCTCTTCCAACACATCATGAGTGACTCCGAGGAGGTGGCGCTATCTCAATTGTCCAGGGCCGTGGAGGTCAAGTCTGAAGACGAGGCGCCGTTGGCTCTGTTGAGCGAGAAGAAAAAGAGGAAAAAGAGCAAGGACGAGAGGAAGAAAAAGAAGGCCCGCACGGAGTCCAATGGAGGTAAGAAAGCCAAAATTGTTCAGCCAACGGGCGTCAAGGAAGAAGACCCCGAAGACATTCCTCTAACTGAGGTGCCCAAGACAAAAGCTCCAGCGGCCCCAAAGAAGAGCAAAGCCCCCAAGGTAAGAAAAGCCTCTCAAGCCAGTGATGCAAAGTCCCGTGAACCTAGCGAGGTTCCAAATTCTCGGGAGGTCTCGCCAAAGAAAGACGAGGAGGATGAGGATGACTATAAATGGTGGGAGGACGAGAAATTCGGTGAAGGTAGTGAACGATGGCAGACGTTGGAACATCTGGGTGTCATCTTCCCGCCTGCATACGAGCCGTTGCCCTCCTATGTGAAGATGTACTACGACAGAAAACCGGTGGACTTGCCCCCTGCTGCCGAGGAGGTTGCTGGCTTCTTTGCTGCCATGTTAGAGACCGACCACGCCAAGAATCCTGTGTTTCAAAAGAACTTTTTCGAGGACTTTGTGACGATCTTGCAGCAAGCAGGCGGCAGCAAAAGCATCAAGCTGTTTGCCAAGTGTGACTTTTCCAAAATGCATGCCTATTTTGAAAAGCAGCGGGAGGAAAAGAAGAACCAGAGCAAGGCTGAGAAGAAGGCCGCCAAGGATGAGCGCGACCGCATCGAGGAGCCTTACAGAACCTGTTTGTTGAACGGACGAAAGGAAAACGTTGGAAATTTCAAAGTGGAACCGCCGGGACTTTTTCGTGGGCGTGGAGCTCACCCCAAGACGGGTAAGGTCAAACGTAGGGTGTATCCCGAGGACATCACGCTCAATTTGGGAGCGGAAGCTCCGATTCCCAAGGCGCCAGAGGGCCATTCATGGGGCGCAATTCGTCATGATAAGTCGGTGGTCTGGCTTGCGATGTGGAAGGAAAATATTTCCGACACTTTTAAGTACGTGAAGTTGGCGGCCAACTCATCCATCAAGGGCATTTCGGACATGAAAAAGTTTGAGACTGCTCGCGAATTGAAGAAGCACATCAGCCGCATTCGCCAAGACTACAACAAGATGTTGAAAGACCAGTTCATGCAGAATCGGCAGATTGCCACTGCCACCTATCTTATAGATATTTTCGCTTTGAGAGCTGGCGGAGAGAAAGGAGATGATGAGGCTGATACGGTCGGATGCTGCAGCTTGCGGTATGAACATGTGACATTGAAGCCCCCAAATACTGTGATCTTTGACTTTTTGGGTAAGGATTCCATTCGTTTTTACCAGGAGGTTGAAGTAGACCGCCAGGTGTTCAAAAACCTTCGGATATTTAAGAAGGAGCCCAAGCAGCCAGGAGATGACCTTTTCGACAGAATCTCGCCAGCAACATTGAACAAGCACCTCCAGGGCTACATGAAAGGCTTGACAGCTAAAGTCTTCCGTACATACAACGCATCGAAAACCATGCAGGACCAAATGGACCTCATTGCCAACGAGGGAACAGTGGCAGAGAAAGTGCTAAAGTACAATGCTGCTAACCGAACTGTGGCAATTTTGTGTAATCACCAGCGGTCGGTTGCAAAGGGTCACCAATCGTCGGTCGACAAGATCAACGACCGCATCAAGGAGATGGAGTGGCAAAAACTTCGGCTCAAGAAGATGGAGTTAGACTTGGATCAAACACGGCAGTTCAGTGATCCCAAGTATTATGCAGAGATAAACGACATGCCCAAGGAAATGATGCGTGAGATTATCCACGAACACGCTGTCAAATTGAAGGACCAGGCCCGCAAAAAGTGGGCGCGTGATAACGAAAAACGAGCCCTAGAAAAAAATGAACCGCTCACCAACGAAGATTTGGATGAAAAGCTCAAACATGTGGATGAGTTGGTGGAATCATACCTCAAGGAGGTAGACCTGGGCGTGGTACAGGCACCAAAAGGCTCTACAGTTGAAAAACTCCGTAATCAGGTGGAGAAAATCGAGAACAGAATCACTAACACGAGCTTGCAATTGAAGGATAAAGAAGCCAACTCGGAGGTCTCGCTTGGCACATCCAAATTGAATTACATTGACCCGAGATTGACTGTGATATTCTCCAAGAAGTTTGGCGTGCCCATTGAAAAGCTCTTTACCAAGACGTTGCGTGATAAATTCAATTGGGCTATTGAGAGTGCTGACGAGAATTGGCGATTTTAACACTGAGATGAAATGGACGCATATAAGAAACGCGGTGAAATGAACATGTGTCCCGCGGGCAATCAGGCACAAGGCCATTGCCAACGGGTGTCAGTCATTTTCACATATCATTTCTTCCACAAGTACATAGGGGAAAGCGGCTTTTCCGGGAAGCTTCGCACAGAAACGAGGATTCTCATTGATCCGAGTCAAAATTGTATTCGCCTATAAGCACATGGCATACACTGCATTGAAGTCATATTTCCTGCCGGGTCGCGGCTTTGACGAGCATTTAGCAGTACAAAACAAGCCTTTTGGATTCTACAGAGGAAAGCCATTGCAGAGTGTACGCATGTGGTTCCGGCAGAGGAGTATGTCTTGAACGCTTGTTCTCCAGCGGGGGCTTGCAACTATCCCTGTGCAACAAAAAGTGATGGCAATCTCGCACTTAGTGTTTGCAGTGTGCGGCGTAGGTTTGAAGGGGCATAAAATATGCAATTTGAGCTTTATTAGGCGCTTTCTGTTGCATCGAAGACGCGAGCCCTGTCCCAAGATACGCACCCGCGTCATGCACAGTCACGTGATACTACCGGCGATGCCGAGAGGCCATAGACCAGCGTAGTCCGTGCAGTGCATGCTACAGAGGCAAAGCGGGGTCATGTGGACCGTTGGTATTGCCACCCTGGCTATGAACAACGCAGATGCCGAGGGGCGCCACTATTGATAACTAACGGCTGACGTACGCGAGATGCACTGTTGCGCTGTGTGCAGGTGCGCGCGTCGCGGTCCTCTGGCCCACGCGTCGCAGGCACTCATAACAAACCCGACACGCCTTTTTAAGTGCCTGGCCGCCGCCTTTAGGAATGCAGCATGAAACTTTCTCTTTTGGCGTGGCTAGTCGCCGCCACTGCTTTGCCGATGGAACGACACATCCACCACCAGCACCGTCCCAACGCCCAGCAAGCGGCAACCGCATCAGCGGTGCCCACGAGAAGCAGCACGCTGTATGTGACGAACATGGCGGAGGCGCTCGCTGTGAGAGCAGCGAAGACAGAGAGTAACGATGGTAGTTCTGAAAGCACAGGCAGCGCAAAGAGCTCCGCAAGCAGTGCAAAGAGCTCCGCAAGCAGTGCAAAGAGCTCCGCAAGCAGCGCAAAGAGCTCCGCAAGCAGCGCAAAGAGCTCCGCAAGCAGCGCAAAGAGCGCCTCCACGGACGAGACGGAGACAGACAGCGCCAGCTCCCAAGCAGAGAGCCTCCAAAGCCTCTCGCAAACAACGTCGCAATCGCTCCCGTCGGTATCCGTCACGAGCACCACCGCGCTCCCCACGCTATCGACGACGTCGTCGTCGTCGTCCGCCACATCATACACATATAGCGCCGGGGTGCCGAGCGCGCAGCAGAACCCGTATCTCCAGCGGCTGGCGCTCCCCACCAACACCGTCTTCATTGCAGTGGCCGGCGTGCTTGGCCTCCTCACGTGCGGCGTGTTTGCCGCGACGCTCGCCATCTGGTGGGACAGCCGCCGCAAGGCCAAGCGGGACCGCGAGGTGCAGTACTACAACCCGTTCTCCTACGCGGCCTCGGAGAAGGGCTTGCTCTCCGACTCGTCGCTGGCGTCGGCGTCCTCGGCAAGCACCCTCTCCGCGTCGCAAGGCCGCACCTACCGCGAGATGCAGACGGGCTTGAAGAGCGCCGGCACCCGCACCTCCATGACCATCAGCCCGGTTTTTGAGATGATGCAGAACTCCCGCTCCAACGTGGACCTCCCCCTTCTCGACTCTTACTCGCTGCTGTCGACGCCGGACCTCCTACATCAAGACCGCACCTCGGCCACGGACGTGCTACGAATGGACCGCCACGACGCCCGCGCGCCGGACCCGGCCGCTCGCTCGGCGCCGCCGGCCCGCCGCTCCCGGCCCCCTTCCCAGCTACTAGACGACATGCTCTTGGGCATTGAGTATGGCGAGGAGTATCCGCGCGGGAGCTGATGCGCCTGCATGCTTGCGTGGCGTTCGGCGTTGCACGACACCCCATGCCGGGGTGGGCGGCTGATGGAGGTGTCTGGCGCCTCGCCGTTTTAATACTGTACCTTTATCTCATCGCCACGCCCCCACCCTGCAGTGCCAGCGCCACTTAATAGCACTTTTATAGTTCGATGGATAGTAGGCCACTGAGGCTTTTTGCATGAAACCGCGTGCCCGATTGTAGAGTCCAAATGCGGACGGCCTTCGGCTGTATGTGCTTGCCTCTCTGGCGCAGGACTCCGGCACCAAACACCTTTTACACTGCTTGGAGTATACCTTCACTGCTTGGAGTATACCTTCACTGCTTGGAATATACCTTCACTGCTTGGAGTATACCTTCACTGCTTGGAATATACCTTCACTGCTTGGAGTATACCGTCACTGCTTGGAATATACCTTCACTGCTTGGAATACATCTTCTCACACCACTCAAGACCTGCACTCGCACTTGGTCATAGCAAATAGTACATGCATTCCAAACACCCCAAACCGTGTTCAGATCCATTTCTTTCCAATTGACCCCACCACTTCAAAATCCTCTCCACAAGATTTCACCACTTTAAAATCCTCTCCACAAGATTCACCATTCCATACTTTCCACTGGCCTCTCACCAGATAATCAGCCGTCGCGCGCGTTTGCAATGTCACACCATTAAGCAAAACTACACCGTAAATCGCACGTAGAAAAACACCTCCCGCCACCCAACCCCGCACCCAGCAAACACGGCCTTCTCGCCGCCACAAGCACCCCTTCTAAAGCTCCTACTCTCGGCGCATCACAATGTCCATGCGTGGGCCAGTGGTGCTGCCACGAGCAGTATGCCGGAGAGACCGCGCCCGCAGCCGACTTCCATGCACCCCACTTGCTCGTGCTCGCCGACTGGCGCGGGGTCCCCCTGGCTCTCATAATCGCACCGTCGTGATCACACCTTAAACTACCCATTGTAACCGGCCTTTCTCAAGTCACCACTACACACCTCCAAGCAGCACCCATTCCAATCCACAGGCTCTACGCAAACCCCTCGCCACCACCATGTTGAACACAGCCAGAGCCGCCAGAGCGCCCGCAGTCGTCAGAGCCTTCACCACGGCCGCCGCCAGAAGCGCCAAGAACGATGCCTCCACCATCGACTCCTTCAGATTGCCCCTGCAAACGTCCATCAACGAGTGGGAGTTCAAGTACGATTTCATGCCCAAGGTGTCTCTGCCCAAGATCCCCCCCGTGAGCCCCGAGGCTGTCAAACAGGATATTGCGCTCGCGAAAAAGCAGCAGGTGGAGAAGGAGTTGCTCAACAAGGAGGTCAACCAGTCCTTCAAGGTCGAGGCCAACGACTCGGCGGTGTTCCACGGCGGCGAGTCCGTGGCCCCCGAGCCCGAATACATTGAGCTGGGCTCCAAGCCGGTGGACGTGTCTCGCCGCAACGCTCCACAGAGCCTGAAAGTCGCCAACACGGAGAAATACGTGCAGCTGTCCTTAAACCCGGAGATCAACAACCCGGCCGTGGTCAGCTTGGGGCACGACAAGGCTGTGGACCATTCTACGGCTGATGTGGACCACACCGCCGAGATCCTAGACGCCGAGATGCCCGCCGCGGAGCCCCCTCGTGCCTCGACCCCTACGGCCGTCAAGTTGTTTGCTGTTTTGGGCTTAGGCGGCTTGGCTGGCTACTTTGCCTTTGGGTCGGACTCCAAAAAACCGGCCGCTTAGACGCTGAAGCCGAGACTTGCAATCGCAATTGAGATGAATTGCCTTCTCCCTCGCCATGACGAGTGGATATGGCTGCCTCGAGAGCCGCCACCTCCATTATGTCTATCAAAAATTGTGATGGTTGCTGATACCACAATGGTAGGTAGTTTACCGCTTTCTCAGGGAAGTCCTACCGTCGTTGTGTCGAATGCGTCGAAATTGTATCTGCTATGACCCGCGTAGTTGTGTTATTTCGTACTTATAAAGATGAACTATTTCAGGTGCCGCCTCGCAACTACGCGTTGGCAACTTTATATAGTCAGGTTGTAGCGCACCCCCATGTGCCCAAGACTCGAATATCTTGTCAATTTGTTCACAGAATTTCTTCGTAAACACTACGTTGCTCTGGATGATAGTCACCTCATGGGGTGACATTCTGTATTGTGGGGTTTCAGCTATTTACATAGAACGGCATTTCCTGTGCCACCTCGTCGCCCTCCTAATAGTGGCGAGAGGCTTCTTGGCAAGCTCTCAACTGCTGCAAGTAGTAGTCACAGACTTGCATGTTGCCGCCGTTGTCCTCCAAGCACTGGGTGAACGTGCGGGCATCTGTTTCACAAGATCTGCCCTGCTGCTGGTAGCTTTGTTGCTGTTGCGCAGCCAAGTCCTGCTGAGGTGCCTCTGCTGGGGCAGAAGAGCCACCAAACATGGAGGTGATACCCGCACCCAACGTGTGGCCGATAGTGGAACCGACGGCAACACCGGCAGCGGTAGAGGCCATCTGACCGAACAAGCCGGGTCCTTGCTGAGTTTGAGCAGGCTGGGACACCGGCCGGGATTGGTGCATGCTGGAAGCAGGGGCTGCAGCGGTGTGGGCAGAGCGGGCCTGGGTCTTAACGGGAGCGGATCTTCTTTGTCTGGGCATTGTGTTGGAGTTAAAAAAATGGGGGTTCGATGCTTAAGTATGGCGGTGCGCGGAATGTCGCGGAATGTCGTGTATGTCGCGGAGGCAAATGGCGCACGTGCCGCAGCACCCGGGCCAGCGCCACCTGATAAGAAGCCAGGGCGGAGTCACATGAGCATTTCGCCGGTTGATACAGCGTAGGCAAAGAGAGAGGCGGGGGATTGCCCGCCCCGAGAGCATCGAGCGAATTTCGTAGTCACCCAGTATATCCTCAGTGCGCCAAGTGTATTCTGCATGCACCATTCTGATCGGAATAGGAGCCGGACAGGTCGTCAAGAGGCACGGTTTCCAGCTTGTATCCACGTGAGACAAGCTTAGGTCACAGGCTGCCTCTGTGGTCTTAGTGCCTCGGAGAATGTGTGGTTGGTGAGATACATTGCCGTGACACTGTGCACGTGACGCGCCAGTGTTCGAACGTCGGGTTTGCAAGGGGTCTTTTTAAACAAGACTTCTGCGAAGGGAATCAGCATCACTTGGATGTGTGGCGTTGGCAAAGTGCAGGTTTGGTTTCGGCGGTCGTTCCGCATGGTATGGTGGCACAGCCCTCAAGACTAGTCATGTCTTGGGACGAGAGCTCGCTGCGTTCGGCGGTGTCCGTTAAAGAGGCAGATTCCGCTGGTCGGTGCACACTGCGCCGCTGGTCGGGTATGGTCTGAAGTGGCCAAACGGATCGTTCGAATATGACGCATTCCCGAAGGCCATGGCGCTCGCGGATCAGTATCAGCGAGGAGAGGCGCCTGACAGTCGGCAATCAAGCAATGCAGAGCCATTGCGGTGAAGCGGCAAGCACTCGTCTCCCGATGCTTCCCCTGTTGCTTGGGCCGCCGCATGGCCCCAGAAAGCGCATTTTGCATCGATAGCAAAGCCAGCGAAGCATCAGCCAAAGCCACAAGTACCATGTTCATGTGAAGAGAGACGGCGATCGAGTGCACTTTGGCGCTCTCCGTGACTGAGTTCATCATTACCTCAGATGGGCACCATGGGGTCCATCACGCAACGCCTCAAAGTCATCAAGTGCCTTCCGCCAGCGGATTCTGGGGAACCTCGAAGATGCCTTGTCTTCATACGGGTTTGAATACTGCCGTCACGAGCCTAATGCCTTGTATGGGGCATCCAAAGCAGTAATCAATGCGCTTCAGCGGATCACACGAAGCCACTGGTTTCGGTGCACAGGTGGTGATCCCAAAGCCACTGCAGGTCGTTGCACAGGCGGCACCACAGCATTTCTTCCAATACTGCCATGTCGTATACAGGCAAGCAAAGGTGGTGATGTCTTATACAGGCAAGCAAAGGTGGTAGTGTCGTATACAGGCGAGCAAAGGAGGTGGGTTTTGCGTGGCCGGCCGTTGTGTTTTTCGCAGTCGTCCGACTCGGTCTCGAGCGGCATGCCTGGTCGCGGTGCTGCACACTGCGCACACATCTTATCTGCTGGCCTGCGACCGTTGTTTCCCTGGCACTCGGCTACACTGAGCACCCCGAACCACTGGTAGCACAGATATCGAGGACATAGAGATATTGAGGACTTACAGATATTGAGGACTTACAGATATTGAGGACTTACAAATACCGAGGACTTAGAGATATTGAGGACTTACAGATATTGAGGACTTACAGATATTGAGGACTTACAGATATTGAGGACTTACAGATATTGAGGACTTACAAATACCGAGGACTTACAGATATTGAGGACTTACAGATACCGAGGACTTACAGATATTGAGGACTTACAGATACCGAGGACTTAAAGATATCGAGAACTCACAGATATCAAGGACTTAAAGATATTGATAACTCACAGAGAACTCACAGACATTGAGAACTCACAGACATCGAAGACCCACAGATATCGAGGACCAGCATTGCCGCCTCCACAGACCTATAGCGCTTAGACCCTTCCCAGACAGGCCCCCAAGAACACACACATGCCCTTCTGCCCCCCCTTGCGGCGGTACGCCACGCAGCACAACCTATACCAAGTGCTCGAACTACCGAGCAATGCGAGCATCGCCGACATCAAGAAGCAGTTCAAAGTGCTCTCCAAAAAGTACCACCCCGACCTAAATCTGCACCTCAGTGACAGCGACAAGGAGCACAACCAGCAGAAATACGTGGCCATGGTGCTGGCATACGACACGCTCAAAAACGCCGCCAGAAAGAAAGAGTACGACGCCACCTTGGCCACCGCATCGCCGCGGCCCGGCCCGCAACGCCGCCAGTGGGAAAACGACTACTACGGCGAGGCAAAGTACCACTCCCGAGGGCGTGCGCTGGCAAGCTACCTGCTGGCGGGCTACAATTACGCCCGCCACCGCGTGCACAACTTCTACACGGGCCAAGGGCCCAAAACGTCCCACTTCCTGGGCCTGCACCGAAACCACGGCGACCGCTACGACGTCCCTCATTTCGACTACAACGAGCACCTCTCCAAGCTCCTCAAGTTTGAGCAGCGGATCATCAACAAGCGACTCTCGGACGCGGACCGCGTGGCCATCATCCGCCAGTTGGCCCCGGATGGCGACATCTCCAAGATCAACGAGGAGACCCTCACCAAGCTCCTTATGCGCCAGGCTCGCTCCAGCCAGCGCGCTCCGCAGGCCTCGGACCACGCACACACCTCCCATCCTTACATGTACCAGGCGCCGAGCGACCTGTCGTTTGGCGTGACGGCAGCATTGCTAGCGGGCGGCGCCGGCTCCGTGTACTTGCTCTACCAGGTGCTCCTCTGAGTGTCGGTGCTACAGCCAGCGACATGGCGCGGCTCACTTGTGTATGCTAATGGATCTTCGGTAGTGCAAGATCACTTTGTAGTCCTCGTCGTTGTATCAAGGCGCCGCATTCCGGCTGTTCTACAGCGTCTTCTCATGGTGTTTATTGTGTGTGACATGACTCTACTATTATGCAAGGGGGACTAACGGTCGACTTCTCCAAAAACCAAGTCCATGGTACCAATGATGGCCACGGCGTCGGCCAACAAGTTTCCTCTGGAGATGTGGTCGAACGCAGCCAAGTGGGCAAATCCAGGCGCACGAATCTTGCATCTGTATGGTCTCTCGCTGCCATCAGACACGACGTAGACAGCCATTTCTCCCTTGGGGGCCTCGATGGCAGTGTATGTCTCTCCAGCAGGAACGGCGTACCCCTTGGTGAACAACAAAAAGTGATGGATTAAGGCCTCCATATCTTCCTTCATAAGGGATCTTGGTGGAGGCAGCACCTTGTAGTCCTCAACCTTGACAGGTCCCTCGGGCATGTCGTTGATACACTGCTCGATGATTCTTAACGATTGTCTGAACTCGGTCATTCTGCACAAGTAACGGTCGTAACAGTCTCCATTGTAGCCTACGGCCACATCAAAGTCCACCAACTCGTATGCGTCGTAGGGCTGAGCTTTTCTGATGTCGTAGGGGATTCCGGAGCCTCTGAGCATGACTCCAGACAAGCCGTAGTTCAACGCATCGTCAGCAGTGACCACACCCACGTCTTGGGTTCTGGCTTTCCAGATACGGTTGTCGGTCACCAATTCCTCAGTCTCGTCAATTCTGTCACCAAACTGCGTGGCCCACATATAAATGTCGTCCAACAAGCCCACAGGCAAGTCCTGCGCCACACCACCCGGTCTCACGTAGGCCGTGTGCAATCTGGCACCACTGACTCTTTCGTAGAACTCCATCAACTTCTCTCTCTCCTCGAAACCCCACAAGAAAGGCGTCAAGCCTCCAACATCCATAATGTGCGACAAGACAGACATGCAGTGGTTCAAAATACGTGTGATCTCGCCGAACATGGTACGCACATACTTGCCTCTCAAGGGAACCTCCACATTCAACAACTTCTCCACGGCCAAGGCGAACACCAACTCGTTGGTCATCATGGAAACATAGTCCAACCGGTCAAAGTAGGGCAACGCCTGCATATACGTCTTGGACTCGATCAACTTCTCTGTACCACGATGAAGCAAGCCCACGTGGGGATCCGACCTCACGATTTCCTCGCCATGCAACTCCAAAATCAAACGCAAGACTCCGTGTGCAGCAGGATGCTGTGGGCCAAAGTTGATCGTGAAATGACGCACCTTGGTGTTCTGCTTCTCCACGTGTGTAGGGTCATCATCACGTCCCCATGTCATGTCTATCTCGTCCATGGCTTCTGTGAATGTGGTCTTACCCAAAACGTATCCTTCGGGGGTCACGGTCTCTGGTGTGTGGCCCAAAGCGTTCGTGTATGGTTTTGGCTCGGGGGCCGCGGCGGCCAATCTAGCGCCGGCGGAGAACAGCCTGTTTCCGGCCATGGCCCATTCCTTGGCCAAGAGCCGCTGGGGACGGGCGGCGGCTATTCTGAGTGATCTTCTGAGCATGGTGAAGAATGCGTTGACAGAACTGGAACGAGTGTTAACGAGGGTCGCTGCAACGTGAGTTGAGAAAAAAACGACAAAGCGTGCGAGGCGATTGGATGGCGGACACCCGTGCACCACACCCGTGCACCAGGGGCCACTCCGGCTCCACCCTTTTGCTAGCGCCAGCAAATGCAACCGCTAGTGGCCCCGAGTACTGCAAATTCGGTTGACTTCATGAGACGACGCCCTCGTCGCATCGGTGCCGGGATTGGCGGGCATTGTCTGCAGGACCCCACTTGGCTCCGAAGGTGGGCTCTGCATTCTGCATTTATCCGGCAGCCCGAGACGGCCGGATCGTTCAGCAGCGGGAAAGGCCACCGGTGGCTGCAGGCGAGGAATGCCGTGTCCACCTTTTTCAAGACGACGAACCGACGGGTCACGTGTTCCGGCTTCTCCGCCACTGCAGCCACAGAATTTCAATAGTCAGCTACGACAACTTTCATAAGTAATGCCGAAAAGGATACGCCGCATTTCCACATAGCAAGAAGACTTGTCCACAACATGCCCCGCCTAGCTTGCCGTTATGCAGGACATATGGCCGTTTCGGTGACAAACAAAGCACATGGGAGTGGAGCGCCCCGTGCGCTCCTTCGAAAACAATTCAGTCGGGAGGTGGAAGCGATACCTGTGGTAGGATGGCTGGGGTAGGGTGCTTGGTACCGCACATGGTGCCTGCAAGCGATAATGAAGTACCATGACTGCGCATGGTGCATCTGGCACTTCAGCGCATAGCAAATCGCGGGGCGATGCAGAGCTGTGATATCTGGTGCTTTGGTATGGTTTCAAGGGCCATTGCTTGATCCAGGGAGCCTTGAGCAAACAGCCACGTAGAGGCAAGCGCCCCACATGAAGATTCACATTCTACGACATTTATAGCAACAGAGGGGGCTAAAATTTCCGAAAAAGATGCGGTGGCTCAATGGCAGAGCTTTTGATTCCAAATCAAAGGGTTGCAGGTTCGATTCCTGTCCGTGTCATTTTTTTTCGCTCTTCTCATCTCAACAACTACATGGCCAAGAAGCAAAAGCCCGAGCCAGCGCCAGCGCCAAAAGATGCCAAGGCCAAGAAGAAGCAGGCCAAACAAGAAGAGGGGGCCGAGAATGCGCCGGCCAAGCCCCAGCGCGGCTTGGCCATTGGTGATAATTTTGGCTGGACCGGAAAGCTCCCGGCCACTCTCCTCATCGAGCACTCCCAGAAACAGAAATGGAACAAGGTGGTGTTCGACATGAGGAAAACGGGCAAGGGTTTTGTCGGTGTGGTGGACTTGAGCTGGAAAAACCCCAAGACAAACCAAGACATCCACCTCCGCTGGTCGCCGGAACAGGAGGTGCTTGCGCCGCGGCCGACCACCAACGAGGCCCGCCATTTTGCCGCCACCTATGCCATGTACCGACTCAATCACGTGAAAAACCTCAAGATGGTGCTTCCTGTGATTTTCAGGGACTTCTGGGGCGAAATGGACGCTCGCAGACAGGTGCTTCTTAAGGAGGACCGCACGGCACACGACCGCTACTACAACGCCAACCCGTTTCAGGTGCATTTGGAAAAAGTGCTGGCGATGGAAAAACGTGACAAGGAGCGCCAGGTCCGGGAGAACTCCGAACTGAAGGTGCGTCGCCCGACTGTCAGCGTGGAGCTGAGCGTGTTGGGCCAGGGCGGCCCGAAAAAAGAAGCCCGGCCGAGTGGCGTGACTGCTGTAAGTCGGGCGAAATCAGGAGAAAAGCCCGGCATTTCCACGGCTTCGGGGGGCGCCAAAGGAGCCCGCAAAGGCCCACAGCAAGCCATGGTACATTTCCCCTTCGGGAAAAAAGCGTGGGAGGCGGCCCCGTTCGTGGACTTCCCTGCAGAGCTCCGTGACTCCATCGAGGCGTCCATCAAGCACCACATATCGTGGGTCGAGTCGGACAGCACGCCGGATCCTGCACACAGCACGGCCTGGGCCCAGCAGCTTCAGGCGCTTGGCTTCCGGCCCTCCCACGTCGAGGAGGCGTTACTGCATACCTGCTCGTTCGTGGATGGGCTCGAGTGGCTTTTGTTCCACGTGCCGGAGGACGATCTTCCTGCGTACTTCGAAAGGAGAGATGAAGACAGCAGCGTGTCGTTGAAAATATCCAAGGATATCCAAACAGAGTACTTGCTCCAGCGATTGATGCTTTCGGGATACGAGAAAAACGTCGTGTGGCAAATGTACGTGCAGTGTGGGAGAGATGAGTTGCGGACGTGTGTGGCGTTGACCCACCTCACCACGGGCACGAAAACGGACGCGGCCCCCGCCGCTGCTCTCGATTTGCCAGCGAGTTCAGAGTCTTTGGATTTGTGGAAAATGGAATTGGAGGGCATCAGCGCCATCGGCTCCAACAAATTAGAAGTCCTGCACGCAGACCAGGTGGCCACCATTGTGCTAAATGCTGTCGGACTTCCGGAAAAGATTATTCTGGTCAAACTTGTATACACCCAACAGTACCCAGA
The DNA here is from genome assembly GCA_002370575.1 of Metschnikowia sp. M2Y3. NCBI lineage: Eukaryota > Fungi > Ascomycota > Pichiomycetes > Serinales > Metschnikowiaceae > Metschnikowia > Metschnikowia sp. M2Y3. The sequence goes on from NKYV01000006.1 coordinate 161,503, forward strand.
CGTGATGCCGGGAGTGCAGATAGTGGTGACGGATCCGTCGTTCAAGTTGGCGAACTACATCAAAAAAGCAGTAGTGCAGCACTTGTACGCCTTTCTTCGAGACTCGCAGCTTTTCGGGGAATGCTTTGTTTACTCCATTTTGGAGTGGTTGGAGGGCAATGTGCTCCGGGTCATTGAGAATCCAGGGCCCTTGGTCCAGCATGCAGGCCGCGCACGTGCTGCAAGAGAAGCGGCTGCGAAAGCGCCCGCCGCCCTCCGAAAGCCCGCTCGCCAACTGCCCTCGGACGCAGCCGCTGTGAAGAAGGAGTATGAGGCACGGCTTCAGTCCTCCCGCTGGAAGAAAAGCGTAGCCCAGCGAGAAACGCTTCCTGCATACAAGATGCAGGCCCGCCTCGTCGACGTCATCTCCTCCAACCAGGTCACCTTGGTCACGGGCGAAACCGGGTCTGGTAAATCCACCCAGATTGTGCAGTTTATCTTGGACCATATGTGCAGCACTGGTGACTACACATCTTCCATTATCTGCACGCAACCACGCAGAATCTCCACGATTGGCTTGGCGGAGAGAATATCGCACGAGCGGGTACAAGAAGTCGGGGGCGAGACCGGATACATAATCCGAGGCGAAAACAAAACGTCGCCGAAAACTCGGCTTTCGTTTGTCACCACCGGTGTGCTTCTTCGCATGTTGCAGGGGCCAATGAGCAAGACACGTGACCCCACACGTGACTTGCTTGCTGGGGTGTCGTACGTCTTTATTGACGAGGTGCACGAGCGTTCGGTCGACAGTGACTTCCTCCTCATTATTCTCAAGAGTCTTCTCAAAAAATTGCCCCACCTCAAAGTGGTTTTGATGTCGGCGACCATAAATACAAGCGTGTTTATGGATTATTTTGATACCAAGGTGCACCACCTACACATCGAAGGCCGAACGTTCCCCATCACAGACGTGTACTTAGATGACATCTTGACAGATTTGGACTATTCCATGGAGACTTACGATGGCGTCATCAAACCCAAAGCTAACCTGCACTTTTTTCTGACAGGCCAGCTCAATTTTGATCTCATTGCAAAATTGTGTCTCCAAATAGACAAGAGACTCACCCTGGAAAACAACGCTGGCTCGATTTTGGTGTTTTTGCCGGGTATCATGGAAATCAATCGGTGCATCCTGCATATCGAGAGGGCCTATGCCAAGACGACCAAGTCGTGCTGGTGTCTCCCGCTTCACTCTGCGCTCCTGTCCAAAGATCAGACTCGAGTGTTCCAGCTCTCCAAGGGCCAGCGAAAAATCGTGGTGTCCACCAATATCGCCGAGACCTCCATCACCATTCCCGATTGCGTGGTTGTGATCGATGCAGGACGCCAGAAGAGCATGATATTCGACAGCAAGTCCAACCAATCCCGTCTCATTGAAGACTGGTGCCTGCGGGCCGAAATGGCCCAGAGAAGAGGCCGTTCAGGGCGTATACAGGCCGGCACGTGCTACCACTTGTATACAGCGGAGACCCAGAGCAGTGTCTTGGCCCAACCCGTGCCGGAAATCAAACGTACAAAACTCGAAAACTTGTACTTGGTGGTGAAGTCGATGGGCGTCGCCCGTGTGCTGGACTTTTTGAATCTCGGGCTCGATCCGCCCGAGGAGCAATCGCTCGCCAAGGCTAAGAGTATGCTCACAGAGCTTGGAGCACTCACCGACGACGGAGTGGAACGACTCACCCACTTGGGTAAATACCTCCTGTATCTTCCCACCGACTTGCATGCAGGAAAGCTATTGATACTTGGCTGTATATTTGGGTGTGTGGACATATGCTTGACCCTTAGTGCGGTAAGTAGTAGTGGGAGTCCTTTTTCGAGCAGCTTTGATATCAAGGAGCAGGTGAAGCTCGCCAAGCAGAAGTTCGGGAAGCATCAGGGCGATTTAATCGCCTCTGCGCTTGCGTATCATGAGTGGGAGCAACTCCCGAAGCCCCAAAGGAAGGCTTTTATAGCGGAGAACTTCTTGGGATATATGGCGCTCCAGGATATCCAGACCCAGCGCATGCAGTATCTCCTGACGTTGAAGGAGCTCACGTTCGTTCCCATGGACTACCGCAGCGAACAGACATACGCCGAATTCAACCGGAACAGCCAGAACTTCCCCGTCATCCGGGCGATCATTACCGGGTCGTTCACTCCGCAAATTGCTCGCGTACAACTGCCGGACACGAAGTATACCAAGAGTCTAGTGGGTGCCGTGGAGATAGATAGCGATGCCCGCCAAACCAAGTTCTGGATCCGCAACGAAAAATACATCGGCGAGCTAGAAAACGCTAGAGCCGGACACCATTTTGACGAATTGCCTGCTGCCAGGGTCTTCATCCACCCGTCCTCGTTGGTCTTCGAGGAAGCAGACGGCACTGCATACAACCCCGAGGCTGCCTCCGGTACCGGCGTCGACTTGACCCCCTCCGCCAAGTTCTCCAGCTCTTCGGCCATCCACAAGGCGCCGTTCGTGGTCTACAACTCGTCAAACTACACGTCTAAGTTGTTTCTCCGCGATATCACGCCCACCAGCACCATCAGCGCTTTACTCTTTGGAGGCAGCATTCTGTACGACATCTCCAGCCACGTCTCTTCAGGAAAGCGGTGCCCGGGCATAGTGCTCGACCTGTGGATGCCGGTCCGCACGTGGTGCAAAAACGGCGTGCTTCTCAAGCGGCTTCGTTTGCTTTTGGACCAGGTGGTCGAAAACAAGCTATCGCAGTGTGCAGGTAGCGACGACGACGAGATCTTGGAGATCATCTCCAAGGTGTTGAAGTAGATGGCGGAAGAAGTGGCAGTGCCGGCATTTTTGCGTGGCTTGCCGCATGTATCATGAAGCCGTTTGCCGATACAAATACGGCTCTTCGCTCGTCTTTCACAGGAGAGCGGCTGCAAGTAACTCCAGATAAGTAGCGCCCTCGGCGCCCGGACGCCAGTCGTGCAAATAAAGTCGTCTGGCCGCCACCATACAGCGCAAGAGGGTCAGTAGGCCTCGAGAGGCCATGGGCGGCCGAGGCCAAGTATATGCAGTACATTTCTGTGGTACAACGTCGTAGCTTTGGCGGCAGCTGTTCCTCGGTCTAGAGCGCCACGTCCATGGAAAAATCCAGACGGGGAAGGTACGATGGCCGATGAACGGTGAAGATCGGCATGGTTTGCAGCCGCTCACGTGACCGCACATGATGCGCACCGTTGCTTAGCAACCACACCCTCGCAACGGTCCCAGATCCAACCGTTTTTGCCACCACTAAGATTTCATGGAACAGAGGACAAAGTCCTGGAACAATGGCGTAACCCAAAAGCAAAACCTTCAGGGCCCAACGCCCGCCTCCGCCACCGGCCTGGATGCAGGAGAGACCGCCCCGTTACTCCAGCACAACCATAGAGCGAGTGATGGCGGGAATGGCAGCAGAGGACAGTCGGCCGAGGCGGCCGAGCACCAGATCGGGGACGCCGGAGAAGATGACGCGGATGGCGACCTCTCGCAGCTATCGCAAGCAGTGAAAGAAACCGTGCCCCTCCATGACGATGTCAACGTGCCCGTTTTGACGTTCCGGGTGGTTTTTTTGGCCACCATTTTCATCGTCCCGGGTGCCTTCATCGACACGGTCAACGCCTTCCGGACCACGGCTGCCGCATACCTGGTATTCTTTGTACAAATAGCGTGCCACGCGGCGGGCAACTGGATGGCCCAAAACCTCCCGAGAAGGCGAGTCAAATTTGGCGTCTTGGGGTTCCACACATCCTTCCACTTGAATCCGGGTCCCTGGTCTATCAAGGAGACGGCGCTTGTCACCATTGCGGCCAAAAGCGGTGCCACTGGCAATTTGGCTACGAACGCGTTTGCGTTGGTGGAGATCTTCTTCGATTACAGAGTGCCTGCTGTTGCGGCCTTGGCATTCATGTGGGCCATTGTGTATATTGGCTACTCATATGCAGCGATCGCAAAAAACGCCGTCAGTTACGATCCCAAATTCCAATGGCCCCAGACATTGATGCAAACGGCACTTCTACAGAGCCAGGCTAGAGGGACGGGCGAGGCCGAGATGCCATACACTGCCAATCAAGGACGCAGCCAGTCCAGCGCCAAAGGCTCTAGTGCAGGAGAAAACAACCTCTCTTCTGTTGGTGGCCAGAGTGAAGACAATGGTAAGGCTGCATCTGATGGCGATAACGCAAGTGAAGGCCGCCTGTCCACCGCTTGCAGAGGCTCATCTGGCGTAGAACTCTCCGAGCAAAAATCTCAGATGAAAGTTTTTTTTCAATGTGCTTTGGGACTTTGCCTCTGGCAAATGCTTCCCGAGTTTGCATTTCCTATGGCCTCGTCCGTGGCTATTCTCTGCTACATGGCACCCAACAACCACAATATCAATTTTCTCGGCTCCGGTCTAGGGGGAATGGGTGTACTCAACTTCTCCTTTGACTGGGCTAACATCACACTGCAGGTTATGTTGTACCCTTATTGGGTGCAAGTCATCCAGTTTATTGGTTTTGTCTTGGGTGCATGGGTGCTAATACCTCTCGCGAAATGGTCGTCCTTGTTTTCATATAAACACGGCTTGATGTCAAATAAACTTTTCACAGATGATGGCCACGTCTATCCCACAGAAAAACTTATCACATCTGGCGGAACATTCAATGAGACTGCTTACAGTATATATGGGCCTGTACACCTTGGTCCACAGAGGGCGTGGAACATGTTTTTTGACTATGCCGCCTATGTCTCCGGGCTCGTATGGGTCGTTGCTTTTGCTTGGAGCAAGTTGCAACATATTTGGAACGGTAAAGCTCAAAATTACAATGACCGGCTCAACAAACTCCACCGTGCTTACCGGGCTGTGCCATACCTGTGGTATGCTGGGCTTTTTGCGATCTCTATTTTATTGTTGGCACTTACTCACAGCGTGGGGTCGCTCTTCATGCCCTGGTGGACATGTCTTATTGCATTGGTTGTGGGGTCCGTGATCATTACTCCGCTTATGTGGCTTTATGCATTATCAAACTTCCAGCTCCCCATCGGCACCTTTAACGAGCTTCTTTACGGGTATCTTATTCAGGACACAGATATGAAGCACCCGGCTGGGGCAGCATTTTTCGGCAGTGTGGCAGGGGATGCATGGTATAGAGCACAGTTTCACCTCGAACTGATGAAGTTTGGCTTCTACAATCACATTCCGCCTCGGCTTGTGTTTTTCGCCCAGATATATGGTGAACTTATTGGAGTGCCAATTAACTACTTGTCCTTCAGGTGGGTGATGTCGTCGAAATGGGACTATTTGACGGGGAAGAAATCAGACCCGTTGAACCAATGGACGGGCCAAGCTGTCGAGGTCTTCCATACTAATGCTATTCAGTACGTGATTCTTGGACCTCGCCGTCTTTTTGACAAGTACCCCGCGTTACCGTACGGATTTTTGCTAGGGCTCATATGTCCGTTGATCGTATTCTCGCTTAACAAGCGTTATCCTAACAGCAAATTGAACTTCGAACTTTGGAATACTACAGTGCTTTTCTCGACATTGAGCCACTTTTACGGGAATATATCGACAGGATACTTCTCAAAGTTCATTGGTGGTACGGTCACTCAGCTCTACGCTTTTCGCCACAAACATCAGCTCTGGGCAAAGTACAACTATGTGGTGGCGGCTGCTTTGGATACTGGTTATAATCTCGCCATGACTTTTATATTCGTGATGGTGTCGTTGGGCGTGACTATGCCCTACTGGTTCGGAAACAACGAGAAGAGTGTGGAGCGCTGCTTTGCTTTAGAAAAATAACAAAGCCTTATTAAGCAGTCTTCTCATGAGTCACGACGAAGTGCCACCGGGTATTCTCTATCAAAATTAGTGAATACGGGCGCATCGCATAAACATACAGGCTATTCGCAGCCGGGAATTAACAAGCTATTTATATAGATCAGGGTCGGTCATTGGTGGAAGTCGCACGAATTAGCACTTGAGGGAGGGAAATGCTTCCTTTACAGTTCATGGATTTGGCCAAAATGAATGACTTCTCTCGACTCTTGAGGAGTTCTCTTAAATACGTATCCGGATATTATAACGAATCCAGGGCACTTGATGAAGCATCGAGCCTTTTCACAGCTCTGGTAAGCCGCATGCTCGATGCGTAAGGTTACATGCAAAACAAACCCGTGCACCACGGCACCCGTACATCTGCGCGAAAGGAAAACCAGACCCGTACACCCATCTAAACACACACGGCAACATCTTCCTCCATGAGCCAGAACCCAAATCAGCCATCTGCGGGCCAGCAGAATATGATCCAGATGATTCAACCTGCTCAGGCAACTCGTCTCCTTGAGGCGCTCAAGGAAGAGCTCGCGCAGGCTAAGGCAGCTGGTGCAGACACCGCCAAGGCCAGACAGCACTACGCCCGGGCCGAACAAATCAAGCAGGTGCTTGTAAATTACCGTCAGCAGCAGCAGCAGCGGGCGGCGGCTTCCAGGCTCAACTCTGCTGGCTCTGCAGTACCAGGGGGTGCTGCTATGCCTGTGGGCTCGCCTTCCGGCCAGATGCTCCCCAACAGTGGCATGAATAACATGGGGAACCCTACGGGCGATCTAATGGGCGGCCAGAGTGGCAACATCGGTCCCGGGGTACCTAGTGCTGCAAACAGTGCCGGTTTTGGCGCCAGCAATTTCAATGGCAATGTGGCCGCCACAGCAGGTGCCGCAGGTGCCGCAGGCGCTACCGGTTCTTCTGGCGATAACGGCACTGCGCCGGTTGGCACAGGGGTGACCACGGAGAAATACAACCAGGTCCGCACCCGGCTTCAAGACTTGGAGCGGCGGATTCGGTCGCTCGAGGCGGCCAAGCGACCTGATATGAAGCCCGACGAGTCCACTCAAATCGATAACCAGCTCCAGGAGCTCCGGTTGAAGTACGGGCAGTACTCCAAGTTTGCACTCTACATGAGGAACCAGTTGGGAGAGCTTGTGCGGAATCCTCTGAATCCGTCGACCCCAAGCGCTCCTCCGAGTGCTGTGAACAACGGCACGAGCAATGTCGCCGGGTTGCAAAACCAGGGCGGAAATGCCCATAGCGTCAACTCCTCCGCGACCCCCAACGTGACAAATGCGCTGCTCGCGGCCACCAACGCCAACGCCCAAAACTCCGACAACACGGGTGCCAACACAGGGTCCGCTAGCGCCGGTGCAGGAACACCGGGAGCCAAGGCCCTGACTCCAAGTGTGACCACGCCGGTGGCGGGCGGTGTGAATCTCCTGCTGGTAACCAAGTCATCTGTCCCGTCAATGCCCATTCTGAGCACGATCAATGTCAAGCCTCACAACCCGATTACATTGAAACCGGGCCAGAACAGCGTACGTCCTACGCTTAGCGGCGGAGGTACGTCCGGCCTTGGGCAGGTGATAAACTCGCCCGCCATTATGCGTATGCCCACGTTTGATGTGGCGTCCACAGGACCCTTACAGGACAACGGCGGGCGTGTGCTAACAAAGCGGAAGCTCACTGAGTTGGTAAATACCATTGGAGCAGACGAGGGTGACGGGAAAACAACCATCGATGGAGATGTGGAAGAATTGCTTCTCGATCTTGCAGATGAGTTTGTGAGCTCCGTTACCACATTCGCGTGTCGCTTAGCCAAGCACCGGAAAACAGACTCTATCGACGTTAGAGATGTTCAGCTTCATCTTGAGCGTAATTGGAACGTACGTGTTCCGGGACATGCCATGGACGAGATCCGTAACATGCGCAAGTGGCAGCCCAGCTCGCTGTACAACCAAAAGGTATCTGGTGTTGACATTGTGAAGGCCGTCAATGGCAATATCAATTGATGGGGCGCAGGACTTTTAGTACATATTTCACCTGACTCTTCGAATATGTAAGAGTTGTTTCCAATATTGCAAAGTTTCGGGGCTCTATCGAGCTTTTCATCTGTTGCTTTGCAATCTCATCTATCAGCGCCTTGGTTTTGTTGTGATGCTCTTCATTTTTTGGCTGCAATTCCATCTTAAATTTATTGGACCGTTGATTAAGAGGAAGACCCGGATAATCATTCTCGAACCGTCGAATGAGGGGTACTGGAAATCAGGCATATGGCCTTCGCTCTACAATGGCCGTATCTCTTGCTCAGATTGGTTACTTAGCATTCTGTTGGAACAGATATTCACCGGGTAGAACTAGTGATCTGGGCTCTACGTAACACTTCAATCCTGGAAGGTTCTGGAATGTCGATACGAGACGCAATTGGAGAACAATCCAAACAAACTACGATGACTGGTTGGCTGAGAAGGGTGCGGAAAAGAGCATTCAAGTCGTATTCAAGGCCGGGTTGAAAAACACAGCTAACAGGTGATATAACAAACTTTTATTGAAGAATCCGATGGAGATACGACTTGTTTCGCAAATGTGCTTTGGCAGACACTGTTAGGGAATTCCCTGTGAACAGTAAGCGTCCATGATGCTCACACGTAGCTTCTAGGAACCCAACACTTATTTTAGTTTTTTCTTACTTGTTTGAAAGTATTTGTATTTTAGAAGAAGACAACTGTATGATGCACATCAAAGGCGTGGTTGTTTCATCGCCATATGCTCCATATATCTCAATCGTAACTCAGTTGGGAAACGCCAGCTCAAGATCAATATTTGGTAGCAGCTGATCTCACTCAAAAGTCCCAAATTTTTTGTGATCCAGAGAAGGACGAAAAGTCGCTCGGGCACAACTTTACCGATCAAAGAATAGAAACCTCCGGTAACTGTTTTGCATTTAGAAGTACGTGCAGTCGCCTCATACTAAGCTGCGGCTTTATACCGCGAGTTCTCCTGAAGTAACACCCCCTCCTGTACCCAATACTTCAATGCCTGAGACGTCACATACGAGGGCATCGAGCAGGCCATGGCCACGGTATCCAAACTCATGGCATCCATGTCGTCATCAAAGACCTCAATCACCTTTGCCTGCGCAGGGGTCACGATGTATTCTTTACAAGCAGCAGGGGAGCGGATTTCCAACTTTACCGATCCTAATGAAGGGATCAATTTGATGTCCCGCCCCCGCTTGAGCTGTTTGTACTTCTCAGCGTACGCGGCAAACTCGGCCTCCACGGGAACCGAGAAGTAATCGTTTTCGGAAAGCGTGTCATGCACACTGGGCCAGTAAATTTTGGAGAGTATCAGTAAATTAAACGGCATTGACTCTGTCGTCTTGTTTGATGGCAGGAGCTGTGAGTTGAGCTTGAAACTTTCGTCGATATCGCGAATCATGACATCCAACAATGTAAACTCGCCAGCACCAAAACGGGTCTTGAGCAAGTCCACGTACCCCAGGATTTCCTGGGGATTATACTTATGAGCCTGTAGGAGTCGATCACCGAAAAGCTTCGTGAACTCCTCAACAAACACAGATGTCAGGTGCACTATTGATGTGAGTGCCTGCACAACATCAAGAACCTTTCTCTTCTTGAAGTCAGGAAGCGCGTCGATTGGGTCCGGAATCCAGTCGATATCCGACAAGTCGTCAACCACCGGTAGATTTTGGCTAGAAGGTAAGACGATAGCGTCCGCTATTTCGACCAATCGGTTGGTGTGCGGATTTTGGTCCAACATGGCTCGGACAAGCTGTAGCACCAAATCAGACCGGCTCTTCAAGTACCGCCGCATGGGCCGGGCTACCTTGTCAAGGAGCACACCGGTGGGATCCACAACTAAAAACGCCTTGAGCGTCTTCGTGTACACGAGAATGATGTCCACGGTGTTCGAGGCCAGATTGAGTAGGAAGCGCCGGCAGTCGTGCACAAAACGTTCCACGAGCAAGTCTCGGTGCCGCGAGTTCTGAGCCAGAATAAGGCACTGGTGGAGCTCTGAGAGAGCAACAGCCAGCTGCGGAAAGACATTCACCATGGAATATATCTCACCGATACGGAGGGTGATAAGCTCGTCGCATGCTATTGACACCAACTCGTCCGAAAAGGAGTCACGCGTGCCACAAGCAAGCTCAAACGCAGGCGACAAGGTATCGTGCACCCAGCGCTGGATGTGGCCCAAGACAGCCTGAGTCCAGCGTCCTGCACATAGAGTCTGCACGTGCTCCAGGATCCGTTTTGTAGCGTGGCGGACAACGATTTCTTGTATGGTAACGGCCATGCCGACCGACGAAAGCAAGTTGAGGATGGAAATGGGGTCCGATGGCGACAGGAACGCCCGCCCTGCAGGTAGTGGCAGCTGCAAAGCCGGGCCCAAAGCCGGTCCCGTGTCTGATTCCAAAGGCTGCGCCGTCCCCTGCTGCAAGAGGGACTCGTCCACTAACGACTCTAGCTCCGCCACAAAGCGAGGCTGGAGGAGGTACTGCATAAAGTAGCTGTGGATCCCCCGTTCGAGCAACTCCGCCGCCGGCGGCGAGAGCTGGAGTAGGGTCGCCTGGCGGGCGTAGTAGTTGCGTAAGCGGGCCACTTGCGGGGCAGTCACTCGGAGCAGAGCCAGCGCACACAACAGGCGGAAGTGTTCGGCAAACTGCTCCCGGATCGTGTTCAATAGGAGCCGCACAAAGTCGCCGTGCACATTTGGGTCTTTGAGACACCGCTTCACCGCCGTACGAACACGTGGCAGCGGCTCGGGCAGCGGGTGCGTGTCGTAGAAGGGGTGGAGGTGACCTAGAAGCACGTGGAAGTCGTTTTCTGAGTCGTGCGGGTCGACCACAAAGTCCAGAAGCGTTTGCACAGGGAAGGCACGTGCCACGGCGTCCGCCGTCAACGGTAGTAGAACCATTGGGCCGATGTGAAGCGTGGGAGGGCAGTGATGTGGAAGCGCCAGATGCGGCTTGTGCTCGCGTGGAGGTGCGTCACGTGATCCCGCTTCCATCGAGAAGCCTTTTTTGAAAACCGGTCTCCTTTCGTAACCCACGAAGTTTAGAGAAGATCCGGGTCTTCACAAGATCCACTTCCAGGGCCCTGACATACGTGGGGCGGCCGTGGAGTCCGGCGCCCAGGGAGGTACGGGTGTGCTGCTGCGTTCATCACGTCCGGATGTTGATGTACGGCTCCGGCCCCCACGTTTATCCTCCAAATGGTATGTGTTCTCCACGTTCTCAGGCGCCCCGAACTAACCGCAGTCGCCCAAGTCCGAACTCCGAAAGCAGTTTTGTGCTATCACCGGCGCCAGCGACAAAACCGCCGCCAAGTTTCTTGACCGGCACCACTACAACCTCCACAAAGCCGCCGATGCGTATTTGGACAGCGCCCCCGTGAGCGAGGATCCAGCGCTTGCCGCCATTTTCGCCAAGTACCAAGAGTCCCACGACCTTATTTCCGTGGACGGCACTTTGGCGTACCTCCAGGACTTGGGGCTTGAGCCCGAGGACCTCCGCAGCTTGACCACCGCATACCTCTTGGGCAGTGCACGCATGGGCGAGTTCGAGCGGGCCAAGTTCATGGCCTTCTGGCGAGTGGCCTTGGATGAAGCGCCGCTGGTGGCCGCCATGGCCAAATTGATCCGCGCACGACACCAGCAGATCGTGCTGGACGACGTCGAGTTTGCACTGTTTTACGCCTACTGCTTTGACTTTGTGCGCCTGAGCGACGTCCGCATCAAGTCCATCTCTCTGGACGACGCCACGGACCACTGGCGGCTCTTGTTTGCGGCCCGGCCGGGCCCTGTCGGTGTGCAGGACCGCCTTGAGCAATGGTACGACTTTCTTCGGGCCGAGAACAAGCAGGTTTCCAGAGATTTGTGGGTCATGTGGCTCAAGTTCGTGACGGAGGTGATTCTGGAGGATCCTCTGGGATTCTCGGGCTACGACGAAATGAGTTCCTGGCCCAGTGTCATTGATGAGTTTGTCGACTGGCTTCGTGAGAAAGCGCTTTTGGCACGGTAGAAACACGGGCTCCTAACGCCCGAGCTTTCGTTGCATGCTCGAAACTTTTGTTTGAGTCGGGCTTCTTTTGTATGATCGAACACTTTTGTGTGCACCAAAGACATTGTCTGAACAAAGGCACCCCTTTGGCTCCGCTCACTGGTGTGGTTTGCTAGCTACACACCTCAGCGCCTTCTCTCCAACCGGCAGACTCCGATGATCCCAGAGACTACAAACGCACGGTCTTATATAACGTCCGAAAGTCGCCGCCGGTTAGGGAGCGTTTACTCAGTGCCTCAGGTGATAGTGTTGCTTACTAAGAGACTCACTTCACTCACCGGAAACTGCAATTGCTGCCCGCAGCGCGACACAAAGGCTTTTACCTGCCAAGACGTTTGCCGGTGACTCTAATTTTGAGCGCCAAAGGCTTTCATGGAACGCGTTGCCGCTCGCCATCTTATCAACAGTCGCAGAGCTTTGCGAATGCTCCGGTCAGCTTAGGCCGTGTGGGCCGTGGAACCTCTGGACTCAGTTATGCCTTTCTGGTAACTGAAACTAGATGGTTGAAAGCGTCCGTACAAGAGGTTGTCGATACTGACTAACTGCCGCGTTGAGATGTAGCCTCTCGGCTAACAGAAGCTAGCAGGTAGTCCACTACGACTCGAACTCGGCGGGCCAAAGCGCCTGTCTTGTATACTCTTACTTTAGACTCATTGCATCTATAAAACTAACAACAATGATGTAGCTTCTGAAGAGTGACGTAGCTTCTGAAGTGGACAAACGACCCTGGCGCCTTGCAATGGAGGCTTTGACCTCATTCGCTTAGGTGGCTGGGGAGTTCCAACAACCCACAAGCGCAATCTCCTGATCCGGTAACAGATCGAAGAACGATTCGAAGTGCAAGTCGACGAGTACCATTCATCAATATGGTTGAGGACTTTTCGGGTCTGCTGCCCCTCAGTTCAAGAGACGCTCGATACTGGGCTTGCGAAATGTCAAGAGAGCTTCCGATGCTTTAGCCACCCTGATTTCCTCACAAACTTCTTGCTGTTGCTCTTCAGAAAGAATGTTGATCACGGAATTGGCTGGAGGCACCTTGCTCTTAAAGTAGCGCTTCCGGGGAAGTGAGCTCACGTATGCCGAATCGTCTGCACTAGAAACATTTACGCTCAGTGAACAGCCAAGCGCTTGAGGCTTTAGGGAATTGGGAATGTAAGTGAGCGCAGGGTCGGGAAGAAAGAAGTTGTTTTTGACCTGCGATTTGATTGGTATGGTGAATGGTGAGGTCTCCGCCGAGAGCAGGCCGTGGCGTTGTGAGCCCTGAAACCGAAAGGCCGAACTGAAGGAGGGGAAGCTTGAGCTCCCTTTCATGCTCAAGTGCTTGTCATCTTCCATTGCGTCGCTTCTCCCCGCCGTTGTTGATAGCTCGTTCGGTCCTGAGCCTTCTGCAAGCTGTACTCCGGTCTCCACCCCGCATTCTTTGGCCCTCTCCTTCTTACTTGGAATGCAGGAGATCAAGGGGGTCACCACCGGCGTCAACAACTGGTCTTCAGCCGCCAGGGCTTGAAATCTTAAATTGCTGACTGGACTTTCCGAGCTTGCACTATTGGAGCTCGCCTCTTTCAGGTCAATCTCGCTCTCTTGCTCCTCCTCTATGGAATCACCAAAACTGAACTCCTGGTCTATGTTGCGATATTGGTTCACATCCAATGAGACTTCCGAAAACGACACATCAAAGTCATACTCCGGGTTGTGTTCTTTGAGCATCTCGTGTTGCTTCTGGATGATATGGTGCAAGTACAACATGTACTCCACTGACGTCTTCAAAATAGTCAACTTGTACATACCCTCTGACTTGTTGGATACGTTACGGATACCGATTTTCTTACCGTAGTTACCCTCCATATTCCTGCAAGCAGGAATGAGGTACTGGAGTGCTTCGAATTCTCGATTGATTTTGATTCGCCGCCGCTTTTCTATCATGGAGTGCAACTGCTTTGTTTCCGCCTTTCTTCTTGCAAGCTCGTCTTTGTCCACAAAAGACGATGACCGTCGTCTCTTTTTCTTGGGAAGGTCCTCCATCACACCGTACGTGCTGGAGCATTGGTTGTAGTCATTAGAGAGAACTTCGTAGTTGTGATCCTCGGGATCAATATCCTTGTTGAGCTGGATAATGGTGGTTTTGAGCCTTGGCGGAGCAGGTAGCATATTAATGAAGAGTTGTGAATGGAAAAGATCAGGTCTCGAGTCAATCAAACGACAGTGGAAACCACAACTCGAGAAGCCGGTAGTGCTTGATTTTATGCCAAGATATGACCAAACAATTCCCGAGATAATTAGGGACTTTTTATAATATGAAACAAACGTTCAGTGGAGTTTTTGACTTGGCCTCTCGAGCTGAATCTGGGATACAGGCCCATTTATGGCCTTGCAGGCAGAAATGCATCTCGTGGAAGCCCCACGCGCACGTTGACGGGTGGGACCCACGTTTTGCAATACACACATCAAAATATTCCCAAAGCATCCAATTTTCACAGAAAAAACCACTCAGGCTGAATGCATCAGGGGACGTTTCTATAGCGGCTCGGGGCCCGTGATGCCGTAGCGTTGGGGTGGATTTCATCGCACACGTGGGCATATGAGGCGTGCACTCAAAGTTTATTACTATGCGCGGCGCCTATCGCTAAGCGACTAAGGTCTTGTGACTTATTAAAGCCACATGAAGCCCACACGTGAAACAATTAGCACACGTGACAGCTATCGTATCGCATCCGCCGTATGCACAAATGTTTGAGCTCAGGGCTGCCAGTATCGCTGGCACCTCCGCCACAACTTTGCTAGTCACGTGCTGAATCGGAAAAAAAGCTCCTCCAAGAGGCACTATCCTTTGACTGTTTTCGCTGCCTTTGTTCACTCAAGAAGCCTGGTTCGAAACGTGTCGATACATTTTTGCGCGGTTTTCTCTCCCCGCCATTCGTAGCCATCCAAAAGCTTATGATATGCCACCATCACGTTGAGCCCGCCGTGTTCGGTGCTCACGCAGGAACACACGAAATGGCTGTCAGTGACACTCTGGCTGAAAAACATTTGAACAGGTTCCCAATCCTTCTCCTGCATGCAGACCACACCGAGGTTGGACACTTCGATTGTGTCTCTCTTGTGGGACTCCATTTTCTCCAGCATGAACTTCCAGATATTCACGTAGTCCAAGAGGCCCGTGAACATAAATGGGCGTCTGGTGGCAAAACACTCCTTCAAGGCCGAGGATACTTGCGCTGCGCCTGCCCACACATCTGTTTTCGACGCGAGATACTCCTTCACTGCCGAGATGCAGAGACCGTAGCGGAGGTTCTTCTCAGGGAAGTACCGCCGGCCGTTGACAGCAATAGTTACACTTGCGGAAAACGGCCCCAAATGGGGCAAAAATGCATCCTCCACACAGGACGCAAGCTGTGCAGTCAAGAGGGCTGTTACGGTGGTTCCATTCGCCCGACACTTGTGTAGTATTCGAGCGCTTTCTTCTGGAGTGTAGCGGATCATCTTGAACGTGGAGTCGCTGCCGCTTTTAAATGACGCCACATTGAAGAGGGGCTCGCGGAAGAAGTTAGGATAGCGACTCGAAAAGTAACTTCGATAAACCTTGAGGGCTATGTCTGGCAAAGAAAGCGTGAGAATGGTGACAAACTTAAACCACATTGATGACATGTACAAGCTAGTCTCCTGATCTGCAGAGCGTTCCACCACAACCCCCATGTCTTCACGCTCAAATAAAACATCCACAAATTCTAGGGCCTTGTTGGCGTTTGCAGCCAACGCGTGGGCCAAGTCTTGTAGAAAATTCACTGCTGAAGTGCCGTCAAAGAGCATGTGATTGGACGATAGCACCACAAACTGCAGCCCGGTTTTCTTCTCGTCTAAGAGAGTCAAGTAGTACGTCGGCCGCTGTACATTGACGGCGATGCGCACGTGTGAGAGCTGCTCGAAAACCTCATCATTGAATTCATCCACAGAAATCTTTTGTACCAACTCCGAGTACAACACTCGCTCCACCGGCCGCATCTCGTAATTTTTGCCATTAAGGCTTGCATCTTCGGTTATAGAATCGCCGGCGCTTTCCAACAAGGAATGCATTTCGGGAGGATCCGAGTCACTTCTGGAGGTATTCCGAAAAGCGTTGCTGTAGAGGAAGTAGTGAGACGGAACCAACTGTCTAAGGGCGTTCAGGAGCAACGCGTCGGAAATTGGCTGGCCAAACTGTACAGAGACATTGAAGCCACGGTTCATGACCCCCGTCGTATCACGGTGGATATAGTAGCGTTCGAAAAAAGAGACTGGTCGGGACATGACGTTCACTCACCTCTAGGAACGATGATATAACGCGCCTGTGTGCAGAACGCGTTAGGGGCCACTCCAGTCAGAGCGTTACTGAAGTGATGGCATCTATTCCATGGACATCAATGGACTTGGAATGACTCGGCGTCACTGAGGCATAGTGAATGATGTCACTCTCCCAGAACCATGAAGTTGATATCCATAGGTCGCATTGGTGGCACAAATCTCATCCGTACCAAAAGGCCAAAAGTCTCAAGACATTTAATGGCGATGAGTCAAACCATTGTAGCCCTCCATATTACAAAACTGTAGCCAAAAAGGAAAACAGCGACTGGATTTGGAACATCCCACAATCGTCGCGTGAGAAGACAATGAGCTCTGGCCTCTTCGCCGGGCCCAAACTGCCGACCCCAAACAGATTATGGTCCCGTCCATTACGAGGCAGTTTTAGGTAATCCCTTTCGACATGATGAAACGACGAACCCTCATAGGGCGCGCAAAGCCTGCCACGCCGAGGCCCACCATATTCAAGGGCCAAGCGTGCCTGAATCGATTAGGTAACCCTCTAGAAGCAACAAAGATCCGAGAATGAAGCTGTACCGTTGACAGCGAGCATAGAGACCATTGTGAAGAGTTGATGCCAGAGATTTCGACACAAACTGCGGCGTTCACTTTGGGCAAGTGAACCACTACTCGACGACCGCTGCAAGATACAAACATCAGACAAGCGCCTGAAACCCTCACCTCTTTAAGTTAACGGTGACAGCTTGCAGCATCTGGAAACCCTGGTCTCCCCCATTGACTGCTGAGCTATGGGAATTTTGTAAGAAGGGCCAAAAAATAGCTGGGAGCTTCATGGTTTGAGAAATGGTGCAAATGAAAAGCTTGGACCTTCACATTTTGAGTGAAGGGACTGCCCACGCCATCTTCTTGCAATTTGACGGCTCTTCTTCGAACCCAAATGTCTTTTTTGTCCACGCAAGGCCGTTTTTTGCACCCCAACAGTCGTCTCGTGAAATACGGCACTCGTGCAGCTTCCGAAATCAGTGGTTTTGGCCCCACCCAAAGCCAAATATTCTTTACGATGGCGACAGCCGTGCAAAGCATCAAGAGCGAGAAGCTCCTCAAGGATTCCTGTCGGGTGTCACATTCCCAGATTTGCAGCCGCAACAGCACACTAGTGCCACCAGAATAGTCAGCCTTGCCACGCAATAAGACGCAAACGTATGCGTTTGAATCAGCTTCGAATATCACCCAATGATCTATTTCTATCGAACCCAACAGGAATGGAGACACTCGACCTGAAAACGGATTATATGCAGGCTGATCGGGGCTCCTGAGTGTGACTGCACGTTGTTCGCCGCCAGGCCAAAACGTTCGATGACGGATTACTCGAAGCCCCCTCGCTTTTTTGCCGCAAATGGTTGAGTTTTGATTGTCAAAGCGGTCCGTTGCATATTTCGGGTGCGTCCCTCAACTGTCTCAGCGCTCAAATCCTCCTCTCCTGCACGCATCGCACTCATCTCGAACTCATCTATACCACAATACCATGACGCTAATAATTCCGGGGGACTCGTTGCAGGCGTCTTTAGACGGTAGCTCCGCCGTGACCATCGGCCCAGGTCTTTACAAATGTCCCAAGAGTCAGCAGATCATCCCTGTGCAGGTGGGCACGCTTCAGGAAGCGAAAATAGGCAAGAACAGCCTGAAGGCGGCCGAAAGCGCCCAGAAAAGCGGGAAATTGCTCTATCTCAACTCCAATACCAAGCGCTACATCCCACAGGTCAATGATTATGTCCTTGGCATTGTCACAAACGTGTACAGCGACTTCTTCAAGGTGTCGCTTCAGGAGTATTCGCCTGGCGTGCAGCTTTCCATGATGGCGTTCCCAAATGCCACCAAAAAGAACAGACCCAACTTAAAGCTTGGCCAAGCCGTTTACGCCCGTGTCTCCGAAGCCATACCGGAAATTGTCACCGAGATCGAGTGCATCGACCCCGAAACAGGGAAGGAGGGCGGCTTCGGACCGCTAGACGAAAATGGATACCTCTTCGACGTGCACATGAATTTTGCCCGGGAGTTACTTTTCAACAAGAGCAGTTTGTTCTTGGAGACGCTTGCAAGTCGCGTTTCGTTTGAGATTGCTATTGGAATCAATGGCAAAGTGTGGCTCAAGTGCGGTGCCAAGGACAGCGTGGAAGACGAGGAGATGCCAGATGCCGACAAAAACCAGCTCTCAGTGCAGACTCTCCGGTTATCTTTGGCGGGTGCTAACTTTTTGCGTGCGTGCCAGACGTGCTCGCCAAGTGCTGTCGAGGATGAGTTGAGGCGGGCATTTGAAAAGGCGCTTTGATGGTGAGTAGAATTGTGCAAGTCATGAAAAGTGTCACATCAAATATCTTCAAGTACGACTCAAACGTTGCAAGTCGTAGGGCTTATGGAGCCAGAATCCGAGGAACCAGTGAGTTGGTGAATACCGGGAAAAGACTTAAAAAACACGCAGGAGGGACAGGTGTAGCGGAGAAGATGGCTATTTTCAGAATCTCATAACCTGATACTCTTTGAAAGCGCAGGACCCAATGGATCCTCCACAGCTGGTCACCACAGTCCAGTGTAGAAGGCTTTGAAGTCGCAGTCCCAGAACTGAAGTTTTTAGACTCATATCATAGTGGTTTGACAAGTATGTAGTATCGTGTTCCAAAGTCCAAAGAGCAGAGCTATTACTCTCCCTTGCAACGATTACCTCGGATTTGATGCCTCAAATGCCCCTTTGGGAAGCAACCGAGAGAATTCGCAGTGTAATTGAGTTGACAAACCTCAAAACAACCCTTTCAGCCGCACGTAAGCTTCTCGCCCATGTCAATCATACTATATATCCGTTTGGCTAAAAAGGGAAGCTTCATCCGATAAGAGACAGCCATGCGTCGACTTTGCAACATAACTTCGCTTTGAGGCATCCGCAAAACAGCCTGCATGATTTGGGGAGGCATTTTATATGGCAAATCCCATCAACAGGCCATCTCTTGAACCACGGCACGAAACGTCCTTGACCCAACAGTCCATCTCCTCCTGCATGCGGCCCATTGCACGCATATGCAGTCTTATCGAGCTTGAAAAACGCATCGCAGCTCCGTTGAGCCCCAATGAACTCTGCGGCTGATAACCCCACGGCAAAGGGCCTGAAAAAAACGCTTAGCGAGGTGATAGCCGCTCAGAACCGCCGCAAAATCGAAAAAGACCTTCGCCGCAAAAACTACCATGACTTGCAGGTTCAGGGGACCAATAACTCATCCATTGTTTCCAAGAGATCGGTAGAAATGCTATACAATCCAGTCTTAGAGCCAGGATCTCATGATTGGTTTCTGCACTTTGTTCCCAAAGCAAAGCGCCGCTCCCCTGCAATCAACAGAGGGTATTGGGTTCGTATGGAGAGTATAAAGCAGAGTGTGCTTCGCATTCAAAAGCATCACGAAACCGCCGTCAAGGTCGTGAACTTGGGCTGTGGCTTTGATCCCTTCGCTTATAAAATGTTGGCCGATGATCCTGACAACTATATCTTCTACGACCTCGACTATCCAGAGCTCGTCCAGAGGAAGTTGGCCATGATCCATAATTCTCCAAGCATTTTGAATGTCATTGGTGTCCCGCAGCCAATCTCGGCCCAAGAAAAGGCTCTCGGAGTGGTGCTCTCCACGAAAACGTACAAATTGGTGGGTTGTGACTTGAAGAACACGGCCTTGTATGACAAGCAAATGACGCACGTCATTGGGGAAGATGCCCCTGCTATCTTCATTGCAGAAGTGTCACTCGCATATATGAAACCAGAGGATGCCAATCCTGTTGTGCGGCTACTGTCCCAGATCAAAAACTGCCATATCTTGGTGCTTGAGCAAATAATGCCGTCAGGCGCAAAGCACTTCTTCGCTCAAAAAATGCTCTATCACTTTGATCACTTGACGTCGCCATTACAATGCGTGAAAAAGTACAGCACCAAAGAAAAACAAAAGGCTCGTTTCGAGGAATATCTTCCGGCCGTCGAGGTTGTGGACTTGTTTGAGAGTTGGAATCACTTGGTTTCTGCAGAAAACAAAGCTAAGGTCCGCGCAGTAGAGGACTTTGATGAGTGGGAGGAGTTTATCATTTTTTGCCAGCACTATGTTATGATCCATGCCACCAACGCAAACTTCCGGCTTTTCCCAGCTGCACACACTTCCTCGTACGATTTCGCTCGGAGAGAGATTTCAATGGGCCTTCTTGCTAATTCGCCAGCCAAATTTTCCGCCTCTTGTGTGGGAGAGCGGGGGACGTATGTTTTTGGCGGAATGCACCAGACACGCACAAACAAAATGATGATGCTTCCTGATGTTGAAATCGTCACTGAGAACACGCCGCTGCCCAGAATGTGTCACACATTGACCCAAATAGAAAAGGGTAAATTCTTGATGGTTGGCGGCCGCGCGCGTCCAGGGTCTCATATGAAAGATGTGTGGTTGTTTGACGAGAAGACACGCCTATGGATACAGCAGAGCGATTTGCCAAACGGACTTTCCCGACACTCTGCCGCATCGTTGGGCCTGGGGGTTCTTGTTTTTTCCAAAGGGACCTTTTTGCTCTTTCAATTGGGCGAAGCCGTCTCGTATAAGAAGCTTCAAACTCTGGAGGAACTCCCACCTCTAGTAAGCGCCGGAATGACCTATTGCCCTACTGAAAATGTAGGGTATATAGTCGGAGGCATGCTTGACGAAACACTTCCGGAAATAAGTCCGGTTTTATATAAATTCTGCTTGGATGGAGATTCTGTGCAAGTGTCTGAAGCAGCTCGGGCCGATTATTTCGCGCGTATTGGATGCATGGCTACGCTCAAAGGCCTGCATTTATTCGTGCTTGGCGGTGCTGGCCATGTGCTCCAGGATCAACACACCACGATAATAGACTATGATCTTGAAGGCAGCACGGTGAGTGGGTGCTCGATGCAGGACGACGTATGGGAAAGTGGGCCGCTTTTTGTGGGGAGCTCGCTAGTGGAAGGCGCGGTCTTGGGAGGAGGAGCTGTTTGCTACTCGTTTGGCAGCAGTTATAATCCGGGCTACTCCATTCTGTTCGAAAGTGATAAAGTGGCGTGACCGTGGGCGTTGCCATCTCTATAGACCTCCGTATGTGGCACTATACTCACAACAAATAAACACCCGTATGAATACTCGCTACCGAACAGAGAGCAGGTCACAATGCGATCATTTGTTCCATGGTGACTGCGTTTGAACAACCGTGAGGCTAGCGATTTTTGGAATTGGCGACCTGATTGATTCCGTGCCCCGTGTCCTAACCTTCGCAAGATGGGTCGCATCGGAACACACTGTTTGCATATACTAATTGAACTCCACTTGCGTCCTCTGCATGTCTGAGAATTTCATGCGTCAACTCCGCATGCATGAGGATGCCGCCAGCAACCGGTGGTACTAAGAAGCCGCAGCCGCAGCCCCAATTGTCCTGTATCCACCCCGATATTAGATGAATGATACCAACGCTCGCAACACGCACGGAACAAACTAATATGTGTGTTTTCGTGGCTGTTTCACTCATGACTTCTGATGGTGATACGCGCGAGCCCCTTGTTTCAGATCGACACTCCCCTATACCATTTGTAGTTTCCATTTCGAGAAGCCCCCTATCAATTTCGGGTTTCACTTCACCCTCAATTGGTGTGAATTTGGGCACGCAATCGTGGTGCTTGCGACACCTGCTGCCGGTTCCAGTGAGAAGCGCCAAATTTTTAGCCAGGGCGCTATCGTGACTTAATCTCTTTTGGCACGGAGCGTGCTTGATAGTGTATAAGCATACACTCCCAGCAGAAATATACAGGCAAAGCGAAAATGTCTTGGAAGCGCTGCTTTTCCAATGGCATACTTCTTCAAACACAAATCTTGCCTTCAAAATAGTGAATTGTTGCAGTAAAGGTGGCACACAAATCGCGATGAAAGCCAGACAGCACTGCGATAGTGCAGAGAACCGAATGCATTAAAAAAAAAAAAAAGTAAACAATCTGGCGCATCTGTTTGCAAATATTCACACAAAGCCCTGAGAAGGGCCCGAATAAATGGGGGTTGGTGATGATCAGGTTCGTGGAGCAGTGCCGAAAGCAAGGATTTCTGAGGCCAAAGTAGCGGGAAATTGGGCTATCAAAACCTCCCTCGTAGCTCCGGTTGCGGAACGCGTACCTGGCTTTGCCGCTGCACAAATATTGCTATAATCCGGTATCATGCGCGCGGGGGTTCCTTAACGCATTAGGCACAACTGCTAGTTCCCCAAGCATTAATGGCGCTCCAGCCGTCACCCCTCTCTTCTTCCCTCACGAAATCCTCCTGTTGATTTTTGCTTGTCTGGGCCCTCTTTTTGCCTACCCGTGTCGACCTCTTGCATCCTCGTCCCAGCTCATCCGGCTTGCTCGGACTTACCCTGAAAGTCCGCGAGCTTACTAATCACGGCTGACTCGGCTTCTCCCCCTCCGCCACGAATGCAAGCTACAAATCACATAAGGACGCCCCCTCTAGGCGGGCACGATCAAGCCCGGCCCCGAGCTTCGCTGGCATCCAATCTGCCATCAGCCTTTTCCTACACTCAGTCCCCTCTTGTGCTGCCTGGAGAAACACCCCTTTCAATGAGGTTCATGCACAAACCCTCGAGATCAAAGATCGAATTGGAAAAGGCCAATGACCCTACGAAACAGAACTCATTAGCAAACTCGCAATTGCACCCACATGACCCACTTTCTTCGGTGGAGGCATCCTCCGACGAATGCAGCTCAAACTCACACAGTCCTGTGCCCACAGGCCAGGCTGGAGGGTCCGTCCCGGCCCACAATTCTCTTTCGACCAGTTCGGAAAGCAAGACCCCTACTAATCTAAAGCATCTTCAGACTCATTCCCTGGAAAGCCCAACATCTGCCCCGAATAGCCCAGAGACCCCAAACCTGGCTCACGCCTTGGTACGCAAAAAATCTGGCGAAGTGCTCAAGTCACTCTTGAAAGAGTCCAGTTCCTCCATCAAGCAAAGGTCCCGCTCTTTACCTTCAACTCCAACATACAAACAGGTTCACTTTGGTGGTGATAATGATGTAAAGTATTTTAAAGCAAAAGACCGGCCCGCTGCCATTCTGGCCCTGAACTCGCCAACTCAGCTTTACGATGACGATGATGAAGAGGATCAAGCAAACATCTCTCATTTCTCCATGGAAAGAGGTGCTGACTCCTCTACCCTTGCATCCTTGACTCAGGCAACCCCACGAAGCTACTTTGATTATTACGACGATGAGCTTAATTCTCATGTGGATGCCAAGCTGTCATCAAATCTTCATTCTCCCGCATCCCACTTCGAATGGAACCTAGAATTTACCAACTTTTCTTTCAAGTCGTACCACGAACGCATTGCCCTAGAGTATAAACCATTGTTTTTAGAAAATTTGTTCGTCTCGATGGATGGAAGATATCTTTTGGGGCAGGTAGCTGTGCTTAACTTGGCTTACGAAAAGTCAGTCACTATTCGTTATTCTCTTGACAACTGGTGCACAATTGTTGAAATACAAGCGTTCTACATCCCAGATTCTCCGGCCGTTCTTAAAAGTCATAACTATGATCGTTTCATGTTCAAAACCTCTTTGGATCTGTTCGTGAATTGTTATCCCCAAAAACTTCAGCTGTCTTCGATGCAAGCGATTACCACCGAAATGTGTATCCGATATATTATTCCCGGCCAAGAGATGTGGGATAACAATGATCAGCAGAACTACAGGTTTGTTTTGCAAAAAAATGTGTCGCTTAATGAAGGCACCAGTCCTACTTTACCTCAAGGGGCCAAAACGAAACAAGATGCACATGCTAAGAAACCAAAGTATTCGTCATCATATCTTAAAAAGAGACACTCGTCTCCTCACACCTCTGCGCCTGCATCTCTGAAGCTCGAAGATCATTCACCCAAAATTTTTGGGCGTCGTCCATGGGCGCTGCCTGACTATGACGACTTTCAAAACAATAGCTTTTACCTTTCTTCGCCTTTACTCAACTACACTGCCAAAAATAATTTCAAGGATCTTTTGATTGATGATCAGTTGAACAAGGACTGTGATACGTACGCAGGAGGCAGGACTTTTTCCACTGACTATGTGTCCCACTCACACTTAGCGCATTCGTCGTCGGAGGAAAGTTTGCCTTCCCCTGACCAGCCACTGGAGACCATTCCTCCACTTGCCGCGTCAGCCAAAAAACCACATGAAACAATGACTTACAAGGAGCTCTTGGATTCGTACTGTTTTTTCAATTCTAACACCAATGAAGGCGGCTCAAAAACTACTCTAGTGTTGAGCGAAGAGCCTGGAACTCACTTGGATCCTAGCAAAGTGTGCAACACAAATTGCGGCAATCTGGACCCCGTCTTCACGGTCTCATCTTTTTTGAAGTAATTTATAGATAATCGCCAATTAATGTCCGTAAGCTGCCAGACCGCAAGATTTTAATAACCAACATCCGGGTTTATTTTAGAGCAACTCTTATTTTGAATATATATATAATGTACACAGACGTGCAGGTACACGCTTCCTCTTCCTGGGTTCCAGCAAACATTTGAAAAGAGTCCACCTAACTATCAGGGCCACATTCACCACCACCTCCTCGTCCCCAATCATCAATTGTATGTGTTTAGTCCAGTCGATGAAACCCGACATGAGAATGTAGTAAGCTTTTTTGAAGAGCATTAAGTCTAATCAGGTATTTGGCACAAACCTTTCATGCGAGATTGTTCAACTTGAATATAAAAAAGACTTTTTGACCCTTTGGCGATCATATATCACCAGTCTTTAAACAGAAACTTGAATTATGTATCCCTTTAGTACATTTTCATCGAGCACGTGAGCTATTGGCGTATGATCTTCGCTCAGATTTCAAAATAATCTGACGAAGAGTATGCACCTAGATTTAGCTGAGTAATATGGCAAGGACCTAATTGAAATTGTACATCTTAATCGTACCAGTTTCGAGCCCTGCAGCCACCAAATGACTCGATAATGCGACGCAACTCACACTGGCCTGGTTTCCAAATGTGTGCAAACATTTGCCGTTCTGTAAATCCCACACCTTAATAAGTTTATCATGAGCTCCGCTTACCACTCGGAAATTGTCGGCACTTATGGACCAAATACCTTCGATGTGTCCAAACTGCGTGCGGATGCACTTTCCCGTTTTGACGTCCCATAATTTGATTGTATTGTCCAATGACGATGTAAGGAGATGTGAGGGGTAATTTGGATTGTCAGCCCACGCTGGCTCAGCCTGTAGTTCCAGTCCCGGCTCTTCTGGCCGCTCGTTTTGCTCGTTCGTTTCACTACTTTGATCTCTATCGTGCAAACTCTGCTGCCGGCGTTGCTCGTATTGATGATACTGCATGGACGGCGTTGCATCGTCTAACAGGTCCACAACCAAGTCATCAGCCTTATAAACGAAAGGTATCACTGTCTCGATCTGGCCCACGTGGCCGTTGCTGCCCATACCCCCAAACACTCGGAGACATTGGTTGGTAGTCATGTCCCACATCTTAACCGTGGTATCATCCGAGGCACTGAACACTGTATTCGATGGCTCGTGAATTTTCACGCAGTTGATGCAATCAGTATGTCCTCGGAGAGTGTAACATGTGCGCAGGTCGACATGCCACACCTTGATGGTACAGTCGATCAGTCCTGACACAATGGTTTTATTGCAGAAATCAATGCTCGAGACAGCATCATCATGGCCACGATAGGTCAGGATGCACTGGCCAGTGTGATAATTCCAGACCTTGATGGTCGAGTCCAAGCCCCCCGTAATCAATTTCTGGGAGTCAAACGCCAAAGCACGTACACCCTTCAGGTGACCTGCAAGCGTTCGAATACACTCACCGCTGTTCACGTTCCATATTTTGATGGTGGAGTCATACAGGCCCAGAATCAAGTACTTGCGGTTGAACTGAAGGCACGCCACGCCGTCAGTATGGCCAACAAACTCCATCAACGAATGCAGGCCATTGCGCCAATTTTTCTCGAGTTGGTAACGCTCGCTGTACACGCTCTTCCATGGACGTTTGCGAGGCGGTGCAGACCCCACCGAGTCGTCATCAGCAGACTCGGTGAGCCGGCGCTTCTTATCGCTCTTGATGTTCTCAAACCGGGCCCGCTTCATGTGCATTAATGGAAGGCCCCAACCACAATTGGCACACTTGCGATCGATGTGCTGTTCACACATGTGATGCCACACGCGATCATCATCCGCCAACTGCTTCCACTTGCGAGACACCTGCGCAGCATTGCACAAGGACTTACAGTCGAGGTAACATAAAACTTTGAGAGCAATCTCGACTGGCAACGTAGCAATAAAGTCGATACGCACCAACTGCGAGATTTCTTGCGAGATTGTCAGAAGCTGCGGAAAACAGCACTGAGA
Source organism: Metschnikowia sp. M2Y3 (assembly GCA_002370575.1). Taxonomy (NCBI): domain Eukaryota; kingdom Fungi; phylum Ascomycota; class Pichiomycetes; order Serinales; family Metschnikowiaceae; genus Metschnikowia; species Metschnikowia sp. M2Y3. The sequence goes on from NKYV01000006.1 coordinate 188,151, forward strand.
CAAGAGGCCTTTGAGTATAAGCGCCCGATGCAGATGCGGAGCGGCCAGAAATATCAGCCACACGTGCGAGATGGCCTCACGGTCCCTCGATGGAAGGCTTTCTAGCTCGCGCTGGATACGCACCATCTTAGTGGCATCGGCCTGTTTGTTGCATATTATATCTGGGTTATGTCTGTAGCAGAATTTATGAATGTTGTCCTTTGGGATGTTCGTTTGATCATTGATATGCTTCATGAGAAACGGGGTCACCACCGAGATGTCGGAGTTCTTTTCCGCCGTTTTCGTGGCCACTGGCGACGTTGCCACCGGTCTGTTGATCAAGTTCACATGCTCGGCTTCGTCCTCGGCCCATACTTGCAGTTCGGGTGCTGCTTGAAAGTTTTGTGATGCCAGGGACGCAACGCCGCGATCCAAAATCGTCAGAAAGCTTTTTGTGGTGGTCTGTTCGGTTTCCGGCAGGCGACAGGGGTCACGTAAGTCCATGGCGGAAAGTGGCTGTATTTGAGCTTGTAGTAAATGTTGGGCCCGCTGTATTTGTGTGGGTGCTGTGGGTGCTGTGGGTGCAGTGTGCAGTGTGCAGTGTGTTTGATACGCAATACAGAAGAATCAGAGGAAAGGTTCTGGCCCCGAATCCGTTTATTGAAAGAAGACAAATGTGTGGAGGTGACTAATGGCGGGTGTGGCTCGCGATGTGGATCCGCACGGCTGCAGTGTAAACATCCGTACATAGATCCTGCATATCACGTCTGTGCATCACGCCTCTTCATGGCACCCGTGCACCGAGCTTTGGAATGGTAGAGGAGATCGACAGCAAGACCGCAAACGCAGCAGGAAAAGGCGTTCGGGGCTTTCGGTACTTGCATTTGTTGCACTGGCGTCGTGTTCTCCGGACCAGCGACAAAAGTCGGAACTGAAAACACGTGCTTAAAGCAGTATAAGGTACCCCAAGCGCCTTCAATCAAAGCGCCTTCGGATCTTTTGCCGGCACTGTAGTTGTTTTGTCCTCAACTTCCACATTTCTGCGAAAAGCGGCTGTCTTGATTTCTTCGAAAAGCGGCTGTCCTGATATCTTCCAAAGGCTGAATTGATCCTTGAAATCTCGGCCTTCATACCACGCTGGGAAGGTATTGCATGCAGTCGGGCCCCTTCCATACATCCTCGTAATCCAACTTTTCTCGGGCCTCCGCAGATCGGGACCAACACGAAACTCTCTCTTTCTTTATCTGTTTAATATTCCGAATGCCACGTAGCCAAACAACTGCCAAAGTCCTCACGTGCTTGGGCACGAAGATCCACCCGTTCGGTCCGCGGTGTACGGGTCTGCAGGCACACGGGTTTGGCTCCCGCCGCCGTGCCCGCACCCAAGCAGCCGGTCTCGGAAGCCCGAGGCATAACACGAGCTATGCCGTAAGTACAAGCTGACTAATTGGGGCTTGTGGAAGGTTCCATGTGCTTCTCTTCCTGCATATTTGTTTTCCTGCACACACGGGCATCGCACATCGGTGCGCAACTCACATCTTAAAGGCCATGAAGCGAAGCACAAGCTCGGAAAACATCGAAAAGAAACAGCGCATCATGGAAAACTTTCCCACGGTGGGCGACCAGGCGCAGACAACAGACATTCAGGATGCCCAAGGCCACCCTGTGCAGGAGGTGGAGTCCCTCTGCATGAACTGCCACGAAAACGGCACCACCCGCATGCTCTTGACCAAGATCCCCTTCTTCCGGGAGATCATCGTCATGTCCTTCGAGTGCCCCCACTGCGGCCTCAAAAACTCGGAGATCCAAGCAGCAGCACAGATTGCTGAGAAGGGACTGAGATATGTATTCAAAGTCGAGAAGCAGGAGGACTTCAGCCGGCAGGTGGTCAAGTCTGAGACCGCCACGTGTTCGTTTGCCGAGCTCGACCTCGAGATCCCGCCTGAAAGAGGCCAGTTGACCAACATCGAGGGGCTTCTCTCGGAAATGGTTGCAAATTTGAGCCAAGACCAGCCGGCCAGAAAGGAAGCCCAACCAGAAACATACGAGAAGTTGGAGGCGTTCATTGCCCGCGTCAAAGGCTGCCTTGCGGGGGAGAACCTCCCGCTCACGTTCTCCGTCGATGACCCGGCAGGAAACTCGTGGGTGGAATATGTGCCGGACCAGCCCGCCCACAAATGGTCCATGTACGAGTACAACCGCACAGCCGAACAGAATGTGTTTTTGGGATTGCTCTCTGCGGACGATGTGGCGCAGCAGAAGCGTGTGGAGGCCGAGGCCAAGCGAGCCGCCACCAAGAAGAACATCACGTCGTCGTTGCAGAAGGACGCAAAAGACGAGAAGGATAGCGAGGCCACCGAGGCAGACAACGACGACATTGAGAACTTGGCCTCCGAGGTGCAGGTCTTCCACGCCACGTGCTCGAGCTGCTTCGAGGCGTGCCAGACTAATATGAAGACTGTCAACATCCCCCACTTCAAAGACGTCATCATCATGTCCACGGTGTGCGACCACTGTGGTTACAAATCGAACGAGGTCAAGACCGGTGGAGAGATTCCCGAGAAAGGCAACTCCATCACGTTGAAGGTCACTGACCCCGAGGATTTGGCCCGCGATATCCTTAAGTCCGAGACCTGTGGCTTGAGAATCCCCGAGTTGAACTTGGACTTGACCCCGGGCACTTTGGGTGGTCGTTTCACCACCATCGAGGGCTTGTTGGCTCAGGTCTACGAGGAGTTGCACTCGCGTGTTTTCAGCCAGACGTCGGACTCGATGGAGGCGGAGACGAAGCTGCGCTGGACGTCGTTTTTTGCCAAGTTGCAGGATGCCAGCGAGGGCCGCATCGCCTTCACCGTGGTCATGGAGGACCCCTTGGCGGCTTCCTACATTCAGAACGTCTACGCGCCGGAAAATGACCCAAACATGGTCATCCAGGAATTTGAACGGACCCACGAGCAGAACGAGGACTTGGGCTTGAATGATATGCAGGCCTAATTCTTTTCAGACCCATGCTTATCACTTCAGCCACTCTACAGACTGAGTTTTATTTTTAGCATTTCTCTATAGTCGAGAGGCTCAATCTAGACCATTTTTGCATCTAGCCCTGCGAGATTCTCGGCTTTTTTCTAAAAGTGTTGCGTATTCCATTGTGCACTATGAGCTTTAGTCATTCTACTAGATCTCTCACGGACGGCTTATATGTGATAACGTGTTGCATCACGTATTTAATGTTTCCACCTTGTACTGCACGTTTGAAAATTCATTTTCTTACTGTGTACTACTACTTGTGTATACATTGTACCTTGTATCCAGCAAACCTTTATTTTTAGTATACGTTGTATTCAGCGTACCGATTTTCCCAAAGCTTTGTACAGTAGACTGTTGTGTTCGGTACACCCTTGCGCTTAGTACACCGCTGTGTTCAGTATACCTCTCTTGTATATTTGATACCAGCACCGTCTTGGTTTGTATAATTTCAGTTACTTTACAACATGAAGAATTCCATTGTTGCAGTATGTCAAAGTCTAAAGTCACTCCTCGACTTTTGACTCAGAGGGAGCAATCTCGCACACATAAGGTTAATTAGCTTCAGCTAACCCCATCATTCTAATCCAGTCAATAGAAATTAGGCCCTTGACTTCCACTGCTCTCTCTATGACGAGAGTATTCATGGCCGGACGTCGTAGCTTCTGCTGCTCCTGCTGCTTCGGCATCCTCAGAGTTTTTGAGAAATTGCTCCGTGGAGAGTTCCCCCCGCTTCCATTGCCTGTATCTCCACCGGCATGCATAGCCTCGGATTAAGTCCAAGCAACGCTGTTTCTTAATCCGTTTGTCGACTTTCCCAAACAAAAGCCGGTTTTCCAAAAAGTCAATTAGCACAAGACACTGGCCCGCATCAAATGCTGTGTAGAGCGGTATTTGCGTGATAAGCCGCGTGAACGAGATGCCTACCTCCTCATGCAACTCCATGTTCACCTTGGCCTCCTCCACAAAGTGGGCAAGCAACTTGCGCTGTTTTCTTATTTTAGGCACGTCCATCCTCGCAAAAATCTGGTTGATTGCAACGTAGTCAATCGTCACGTCGTAAGGATCTGCGCTGTGTCGAGTAATCCACCTCGAGGTCATTCGGGGAATTGCCAATGAGCCTTGGTGCATCTGAAAGCTCAACGAGCCTCGAAGACTGTGCAAAAGAGGACTTAAATAAGCCACGTCAATGAAACCAGTGCCTTTCGGGTCATATTTCTCCCAAGCCCTCTTAAACTTCCTTATTTCAGGCCGAGAAATCAAGTGGTGGTATTTTGTTCCGCCGGCAATATAACTAAAACTGTCCAAAATAAGCGAAACAAAAAGATTAAGCATGATGTACATCGAAATGAGATTCCAGGACATAAAGAACAAGTAAGCGTACTGTTTGTTTCCACAGTCGGACATACCGGTCGTCGCGTCCGTAGCACAGTACGGCTCTTCCAAGGTGAAGTCCAGCATTATGTAATTCCAACCCTCACCGAACGAGCAGCGAAAGAGCAAAATTAAAGCCTTGGGCACTGACCGGAGATTGATATTGTTGCTTGTGTTGGGGCCGATTTTGGTGAGCCCAAAAACTTGGTTCATTGCAATAGCGTATGCAATGTAGATGATGAACCATGTGAACAACAACGAAAACAAGGACGGAAACGACGCTGATGCGAACTTCAATAACTGGTTTAGCCGGTCGCTGCGCGGGAATAAGAAAATCAACAATGCCACCAAAAACAACTTGTTGAAATTTATAAACACATTACCGGAACTAAGTCGAAGACTGGTGCAGGTCGAAACCCATGCTCCTACCGCCACCACGAGGCAAAACACATTCCATTTGTTTGAGACAAACACTTTGTAGCCCTGGGCGATGACCATCATGACATAATTGGCGAGGAAGCAAAAGGTTGAGACAAAGAAGAGAGCGTACCGAACGCCTCCTGGAACTCTCGCGGGGTACGTCTCGAAAACCAACGCACACAAATGAAGGACAAGGACAAATCCTAGAACAGTTTCCCACACGCTGCTTTTCTCCACAGTCAAATTATAGCAGAACCGCCTAAAGCGACCTAATTCCTGTGTATTTCGTCTTTTTGATGGCTTGACCTCTCCCAAAAACTTCTTAACGTGATACCATTGTATTTGCACCTCCGTCAAATAAGCTCGGCCTGTGACTTTGGAATAATTATTAATGACAACAGAAACAAATAATGTCAAAATAAACACCGTGCTGATAAAGTTGAAGGCTATGATGAAGATGCCATTGATCGGTGAATTAAACATCTTTTGCGGCGTGCCCACCCCAGTGCTTTGCATGACATTGATGAGAAGATCTGTCCAACCCTCCAAAGACACAATTTGATAAAATGTCGAAAATGACGATCCAAAATTATCCATGTGCAACAATGGTCTGGTATACACTTTCGGATTCAAGACGTCCCAATTAAATGGAGTGTTGGCGTATTCGTCGATGCAAGCAGAAAACTCTGAGATTCCATCGACGCAGTATCCCAAGCGCCCGTTAAACACATTCAAGCCCCACACTGAAAAGGGAAAAAGCAATGTGAGGGAAATAATGGTGGCACTAAGAATCTTGGCGAATCCAGACAACATCGTGTAGTGAAAATTATTCTTTGCAGTTTCACTTATCGTCAAAATCCTGAGCGCTCTGAGTGCCTTCATTCCTCGGACAATACGTGATAAGTCTCCGTCATTGATGAGGTATGCAATGAACTCGATCCATAACGAGACCAAGGCCCCAAAATCTAGCCAGTTCCAGGGCAGCCGTGCATAAGCGTTGGGCGTGAAAATTAAGCCATCTGCAGCCACCTTGATAAACAATTCCAAGGTGAAAATGCCTTGAAACATGGTGTCAACCACGAATGACCAATTCCATCGACCCTCTCTCTGTTGCACCTCCATTCGATAAATGGGTGTAAGATAACATGCCGCAACGACTATTCCTACAGTCGATACAAACATGATCATGGAAAATATATCACCAATCGTTTTGTTAGGTTCCACGCCATCGATTCTCTCTCCAAAACTCGATGGCACAATTCTTTGGCAGAATCTCCGAACCATATGGCCCGGCTCCATCATATAGAACACTGTGTTAAAGCTGGGGTTTTCCTTCAAGTATTTGTCTTGGCTCTCGACCAAGCTTCGTCTCTCGGCGAGAACTTCTGTTGCAAACCGCGAGGGCTCAAAGTTCTCCATATTTGTTTTGAGTTTTCTTTTGGCATAAAACGGATTGTTTAGAGATTTTCTAAAAAACGCCTTGATTCGAGCAATCATCTTTTCAGAGGCAGATTTGCCCTCTTCATCGGTAGCGAGCATCAGGGAAATCTCTTCGAGCTCCTCTCTACCATCTTCCCCGTCCAAAAAGTCATTGACGGCGCTACCACTTAGGAGCAAGTTGGTTACTGCTTTCTCGATATTTCTCTCCTCTCTCGACTTAAACCATTTAGCTTTCAACCGAAACATCCAGCCTGGTGGTTCACGCACCATCAGTAATCGTTTGGTCATATCGTCAATGAATTGTCGCAACTGGTGTTTCCTTCTTCCTTCCAATGAGACCTCTAAAGATTTGGCAATGACGGCAATAAAAATATTCATAATCACCAAATTACTAATGGTGAACCATATGATGAAGATTATGGCCCCGAAGGAGCGTTGAGCCACATTTGTTGCATAGCTCTGTAGCGTATACATAATATCAGCCCAATTTTCGGTCGATGTGATCACGTAAAGCGTCATAATAGTGTTCGGTAAGGTATGCATTGCAAATTGCACATCATCTATATCATCTAGCGGCACCGTGCCGCCAAAATACCGAGACACAATGACAGAAGTCAAAATTAAAAGAATGAAGAAAAACAAGGTCAAATCGAAAATCGCCTTCATGTTCTTTGTAATCTTGATCCAAAGCTCTGAGGTAACTCGGAACGCTAGTACAACTCTGTAAAAACGAGCAAGTTGGAAGAAGGTCATCCAATAATAAGCATGGCCCAACCTGTCCTTCACAGGTCCTAGGATTATCACAGATGTAACAATGGCCAATACCGCATCCACCACGTTCCGGTGACTAATGAAGAACGAGCGCCAGTCCGGCAAGTAAAGAAGAAAGCGCAATATAATCTCCAAAAATAAAATGCTCGTGAAAACAGACTCAATCCGATACAAAAGTGAACTTTTTTTCTCTTTCATGTTATATGTTCGGTAAGTCTGAGCAACTATCGAGCCGGTAATCACCAACAAAGACAAAAACTCAAGGCGGTAATATAGCTTCAACAATGGCTTTCTCTCTATTAGATTGTTGATTCGTTGCCCATGAAGTCCATCGTTAAAAAACCATGACTTGATCTTTGCTTTTCGGGATTCGAAACTCTTATCCTCTTCTTTAGCTGCAGCCTTTCGTTTCTTTTCTTCCTTCTCCTCCTCTTGTACGAAGTCAAAAGACGCCACAATGATAGCAATGAAAATATTCATAAGCCAAACGGTGAGAATGTAAATTCCTAAAATGAAGAAAAGCGCAGCAGCCACATTATCGGAGTCCATGACATCGTACATCGTGTCAGAGAAAGTGTTTACACTGATCAACACAAAAACGATTTGCATAGCTTGCAAGATATTATCAAAGTTGACAGTTCCACCGTATGGATTTTCCCCGCTTTGGCAAACTGAGTTCACGGGACACCACCAACCTTTTACATAGCCGGTTTCTTTTCCTTGTCTATCCAAGTAAGGATGCGGATGGCCATCCGTGCCAAGGTAGGCGCCACAATAGCCATCTGAGTTAATATATGTGTCGGTGGGATCATCAGGATTTGTCCATACGCAATGTCTGGAAAGGGACGATTTGAACGACTGAACACCAATGATGGAGATGATAAACCAAAAGCAAACCACGAAAATACCCACGTCTATCAATTGCGGGATGGCGGATTGGCACGCCCGGAGAATTATGTTTGTACCCGTCGTCAAGTTAAGAAGACGCCAAATACGAATACAACCCAACGCATCAAACAACTTGAAATGAGTCTCGTACTCCCAATGGTTAATATGTAGAAGCAAAGAAATCCAAAATGATACAACCGATATAAAGTCGAGTCGCTGCCAGCTGCTCCGAAGATATGCTCTTTTGATATCCATTTCCTCGACTGTTTTTCGTAAAAGATGGGTTTTTATAAATGTGTTGCGTTCGAAGACCCGCTTCAAAGGGTTCAGCTCCAAGGCACCAGAGATGGAGCCACGACGATTGTTCAACGCGTGATGCACGGCATGCCCGCTACCGGTATGGTATCTCTGTAAAAATAAGTCAGGAGAAATCTCTTGGTTCAGAGAGTACTCCGTCTCGACAAGAAACGGATTTTCGGGCGAGCTATGCGCCGAGTGGGGCTCAGCGGGCACTTTTTCGCGTCTAATCGGCATCAATATTCTGAAGTGCATCTTTGTTCTCTCGCGGAGAGACATCCAAGCAAGCCAGAGACTGCTGGTGGGGTAATCCATACCCAATGCGTCGAATAACGCCTTGTCGTTCACAAAGCCATATGCTACCAGCTTCACGCATATCTCCACTGTGTAGAAAAGGTTAATACCCAACAAGGTCCAGTCAGCGTAGTTTGATTGCAAGTCCAACTCATATGAGCCGTAGCTCCATTGGCGACTCGCAAGCACCGCTGTTTGTGCAAGAATCATGGCCAAGATAATGCCGTTGGTGCTTCTTCGGGACGCCATACGATGGCACCACTGCCGAAACCTAGACGACGGGGGGAATATCATAAGCGACTTGCCAAAAAGCTCGGGCGGCTCCGGGCGTATGCTTTCGTTTCGCACAGCTGGGGAGGGCACGTTTGGCGTGTGATATAGGGCGGGTGTGGAGCCATTTCCGCTCAAGTCGAGCTTGGAGTCTGCTTTTTGCGAATGGGCGGTACTAGAGCTCGACGGAGGTATGCTATTTTTGACGGACGCACCCACGGGATCGTCTAGCGGCACGGAGTTGATGCTATCGGCCGAGGAGTTGCGAGAAGGGTAGTGGCCTATGGGCAGGCGCGAAGAAGACACAGACGCCTGGGACGGCCCCAAATGAGTGTCTGTTAGCAAAGAGGAGTCTTGTGTATTTATGCTGTGCACGTCGGAGATAACCGGCGAGAGTGGAAAGGAGTCCGGGTGGGTATCGACTGTGGGGGTTGCGGGGTTGTTCGAGCCGGCAACTCTGTCAGAGATTCGGGTCAAAAGCCCCAAGATTTTGGCGGGTGACAGAGCACTGGGCCGCTGTGCGCTTTGCGGCGGAACAAAGAGCCCAGCTTCGATATTGGGGTCATACAAGTCGGTTTTTGGCTGCGATTGCAGGCCCGCGTCGTTCAACGTGATCATGGGGATATTGTATGTGAGGTCGGCATCGGTGGCCGAGTCGTCGAGGAACGGGTTTGCCCGGTTCTCATCCGCATAGCGGCCCGCTGAGCGCAGGTCGGACAGGGAGGCGGCATGTGGCGGGGTGGAAGTGCCAAGAGGTGAAGCGGAGTTGTGCCGAGAGAGCTCCTCGGCAGACTCATCCACCATCCAAATGTGGCCCTTCAGTGAAAAGCCCAACGCCTCGTCCAACTGCTCTCGGAGGTACTGTGGATCGGACTGGAGCGTTTCCCCCAAGATATCGTACTCCGCCAACCCGAGATCTTGCGACCGGCGGTCACGCTCGATGCGGGACGACAGCGGGGCCGGGCCTTCGGGTTCGGGGTATGTGAAATCCTGGAGCGATTGGCGCCTTCCGGAGCGAGAGCCGCGCGAGTTGGGGGAGCTCTCGGCCTGGTGAAAGCTGCTGGAGCCGGGCATGAGAGAGTCCACAGAGATGTGGGACGAGCGCTTCGACATTGAGAGGCCGTGGTTTCGCTGGCACCGTGGAAACTAGCCCGGGATGTCGTGGGGTCTGGGCGGGTGTGGTGGGAAGTCTCTGGGGCAGGTGACGCCGCGAGATGCAGAGCACGGTTGGTGTACGGATGCGCCCGGAAATGCCCTATATTTAGCGGCGCCGGGTATGGGGCGGCTGTGCAGAGTGTTGGAGGGATCAGTGGTGCTGCTTAGGTAGATCGCTGCGCGCTACGTGCACGCGCGGTCCGCGGGCAGGCACAGCGACTGAGGCTTAGCGTTTTTCATGGAGCGTTTGCAGCACGGCTATTTATGAGCGCCACGGGCTCAAACCCCGCCGCACAATGGCTGGCGGCGAAAGATGGGCCTGTGCGGGGCCACGGCTCCTGTACCGCCGTTTTACGGGAAGAGACTTGCCGGCGGTTGGCCTGTGACGCCACGGCGACCCATTCGTGGAGCCCGCGCTGTTATTTGCGTGGAGCCCGCGCTTCTTGGGTGGCTGCGGGCGCACGAGTTGCCGAACCCCTTGTCACATTGGAAGGCCAACGGCCGCCGTTCTGTTTTGCACTCATACCTGTTAAGGCCTTGTCGCACCCTGCGAATGCCTTGTGTTCCTCTTATGCACCCACAGGTTGCGGCAAATGACAGTGACGCTCTCGGGCGCCACAACTGTCGGAGACAAACAGAAGTGCGAAGCCGCCACCGCCCGTATGTGCAAGAACGTCGCTAAATCCTCCACTGTCGCCTCTCCTTGGATATTCACTCGGTGTTGGTACGGCGCAGTACAAGTTGTACAGTGATTTGGTGAAGCACTGTGCAATTACACTAGACACCACACGGCCCTCACGGAACATGCACGCGGCGGTGTTGCCCTCGTGGTATCGTGCGGCGCAGGCTCCGCCAAATATGGAGGCGATCGCAGTAAAAAGAGGCTGCAAATCCCGCCCATCTCCTGCTAAATTCCAAGCAGAAATTCCCCCACTCCGAGCCGAACATCACTATGCCTCTAACACAGATGGTGGGCATTGGCCGACCTGCAGAACACCCTCCGGCCCTCGCATCCGTACACCGCGCGCCCACCGGAAAATTCATCTGCATGCAAAAACCTCACCCACCGACCATGACTCTTCTCCAAAACAGCAAGAGCCAGTTGAAGGCGCTCCGGCAGCTTCTGGCGCAGATATTCGGCGAAACATACAATCCCGCCGGCGTGCGCAACGGCGCCAAGGTTCTCCGTGCGCCGCTAAAAGGACCGGCCGTGGCCGCCTACTACGGCAAAAACGACTCGGCCCCCACGTTCAAAGACTTCAAGGAGTGGTTCCCGGAGTTGCGCTTGGTGGACCCCAAAGAGGCTTACCGTGTCAAGATGGTGGCCGACCGCAAGAAGAGAAGCAAGGGTGCGCCCAAGAAAAAGAGCAGTTAATGCGCTTGCTAGCGATGTGGCTCGGGAAGGAGACTGGAGCGCTTCGGCGAGGTCCATGCGGCCGATCTGTGTGCTGGCAATGACTTTGCAGATTTTGTGGTGGTGCCTCTAGCCAGAAACGGCCAAGGGAATAGGAAGGAGAGTAAACAAAGAAAGCGAGCGACTCTTGTCAGACTCTTGCCTTCATCCGGGGATTCAACCCCGAAACAAAGGCGTGACTGATTGTGTTACTCCAAGTCAACCGTCTATACATCTGCCTCGTCACGATCACCCCCAGGCCCAACAAAGGCGCGTTGCCTCGTGGCCCAATCTGCTTTACGCGTGTATATATGATTAAATTAAGTAAGCGATACTTTGAGGCCTTTAGAAACAAGCCAAGATGGAAGCCAGGGAACGAGCCAATACCGAGTGTTTGATGACTGGGTGCCATATTCTGGGTGCAAAAAACACTCGGTGCTGCCCATGCGTACCGTACCCAGTTTCACACGAAGCTGCGATAAACCTTCTGCCTTGTTCAGCGCTTTGTTTGAAAATACCCGACTTAACGTCCCTCTCGTGGTTCAGCAGCATGTAACTTCCTAAGTCTTTGATACATTCGGAGATGGCTGGACCCTCGGAGCACCCTGACCGCTATGATACAAGAGAAGCGCGCCTATTTGGGCCGCTTGTTTTGGAAGGTGTCGGTGATTTCGTCCGGGTACGCGGGGGAGACGCTTGGAAGCACAAAACTGTCCACAGATCTCACCACACGCCGCCACAACGGGCCGCTCGGGGTATCCTCCACTAGACTTACCGCCAAGTCACCCTTACTCGCTGAGAATGCCACGCGGCTGAAGACATAGCGGCTCGTGGCCACCACCTGGTGTGATCCTGCATGTAGTGCCAGCACGTGATCGGAGAAGGCCACCACAAAGCAGCCCTCCACCTCTACCGCATCCAAAAACTTCAGGTCCCCAAACACACACAATACCGGCTCGACCCGCGGCGCGGCGCCGCCCGTGCACCGTAGCACACACACGTTTTTCTCGGAGGCGATCACGTGAGTGTCTCCGAACGAGAAGCCCCGGCTCCACTTGAACTTCGCGGGAGGGATCCGGCTCAACTTGGAGTACTTGATCTCGTGGTCTATGTCCTGGAAATGCGACCATATGACCGCGGTAGACATATCCACCATATGCGTCTTGCCTGGAGAAAGGCTCTGAATGTCTATGATCTGAGTACAGATGGTCAGTTCTCGGCTCAGATCATAGCTCCCGCGATACCTGAGAATATAGTCCAGACGGCGGCTGTGGTGCTGCTTTTCTTGGTCGGCGGCAACCGCCATCGGGCCGTTGTGTGTGCCCCAAAGCGTGTGGAACTCTGGGTCACGTGACTCGGCGACGAGCGTGGGAACCGCGGTGCTTCCCGCCCTGTGGCCTCGGTGGATGCCGAACAAATTGTACACGCGGACCTTCGGTACCAAGGCCTCGGGGTCGACGTTCATAAGCCACCGGCCCGTTTGCGACCACTGCCATTTGGCCACGTTGCTAGAAAGCTGCGGTAGCTCCATCGACACAAGCCGAGCGCACGCCGTTCCGTCGGTGTAGAAGTGCGAAAGGCGCGGCACAAGGTCGGGCGAGCGCCGGGCACGCTGGTTTTTGACGTGGTACGGCTGCGCCACCACGGACCAAAGATGCGGGTTTGTGGGGTGGAATATCACCTTGCTGCACGGCTTGGGCACTGTTACAAGCACCTGAGTGGCGAGGAGCGAGTACACCTTGAGGTGGAGATTGAGGCGCGAGAATACCGCAAGCATGGTGGAATTTGTGTATGCCCCTTCTGGGACGGAGGCCGCGGGTGCCGGCCGAGAAGGTGGGCTTTCTGGATTCGTCATCTCCTGCGCCTGCTCCAGCGTCTCCTGTCCCTGAGCTCCTTGAAGAGCGGGGAACCACTGCAACCTCTCGATTCCCATGGGGTCCACCTCTATCACGCCACAGACGCCGCCCGCGACATCCAAGACCATCACCAACGTGGCTCTGTCGCACGTGACAGAAACAGCAAACTTCAGGGACCTTTGACCCGCGGCGACTTGCTCCCACTCGATTTGGTGCACCACCAAGTGTGCTCCTGCATGCAGTGCCGCCAGGTGCTCTTCGAAGATCTGGCGAAGATTGTGGAACGCGGGCGGGCCCGTCTGCAAGAGCAGATGCACCTGTATTGAGTTGCCGCTGGCCACTGCGATGAAGCAAGCACAGCGCGAAAGCAGAGGCGTGCTCATGAAAGGCGATGTCAGCAGATGTTCTCGGGCAGCTCAGCGTTTGTTGATGTTGATGTACAGGCGCACATCCGTACACCAGGGACGCGAAGCGGCCAGCAGCCATTCAATATGAAACCCTGGCGCGGTATGCAAGAAGGCGGGGAGCGGGGCATCGGGCATGAAGGCGGTGTTGCAGGGTTTGCTGCTGGGCAAGAGAGCCGAGACTGCGCAGCAAAGCTTCAAGGCGCAGGGTGGCACGGCCACTACGCACCTGGAATCCCCCGACAATCCGGTGCTTCGGAGTCAGAGGCGCATTCCCCGGTCCGAAGATTTTCTCGCTATATCCGATCTTCACAACCTTTTCTCTGCATACATGGACAAAAGGGAAGGATGCAGGCAAGGCGTGGCGCTCATTGACCACAGCCCATCATTTTCTGTGGGTGCAACTGACGTGTGGTTCTGCATACGCTCGTGCGACCACAACACTCATCAAGAACCCATGCCTGCAGACACACAAGCAGGCCACTGGGCCACAAATTCTGCGGAGCAACGGGCTGTTTTATTGCAGCCTATGCAAGCACGATCTAGGGGCTGATGCCGGAAAGCTGCAAATACCGTGCCTTCGGGTACAAAAGCCGTGTTTTCGGGTACAAAAGCCGTGCCTTCGGATACTTGGCCATGTAACAATACATCCTGCACAGCGCCCGTGTACCGCGCAACTCCACCCTAAATCATATCACGGTCTACACATCTGCAGCCATACCGACCACATCCGCGTCTGCATTTCAATGCCGCCCAAAACGAACCCGCCGAGACGCCGTGGCAGGCCAAGAAAGTCAGAGACAGTCGCCAAAACCGGTGCCAAAAGTGGCAAAAGTGCCACGCAAAGCTCCTCAAAAAATACCGCCAGCCTTCCCGGCATCAAGTACGTGCCGCTGCGTCACAACTTCAGCTCCGACGACTCGGACGACTCTGGTCTCCCTCCGCTACGGTCGAGTCAGCCGCAGTCGTTGTTGGGCCTGCACAACACGCTCAAGCAGCTTCTTTCCACAAGCTCTAAAGCCGAGCTTACAAAAACCCCCACCCGCCGTAAAGCTGTCCGGAGGCCGTCCATTTCAAGTGACTCGCCGATAAATTCCGCCAGCACGCCCATTTCACGCTTGAAAAGGGCCACTGCGCAGCTCAACTCGCCGGAAAATTGGGCCCCATCACCGGCACACTTCGACGGCGAACAGCGGCCAAAGCGGAGCCGGGGCAGCCGAACTTTGAAAGAAAATGGAGAACTGGTATGGGCGGACAGACATGGAAAAGACAAAGGTAGTGGCAGAGGAACCGGAATCGGAAATAGCCATAGTGCGGACTCGGAACTACCGGCCAAAAAGTCCGCCAGCGAAAGATACACTGAGACTGTGTCGTCCCGCTTGGTGGATTTGACAGATGATTCAGTGGATTTTTCCACAAACAAACGTCGGTCTTCTTACAATAACCGAGGAAAACGACAGCTGTCCGTGGGAAACGGCTACTCGTCCAAACCACATCTGCAGGTGTCTGCACACGAATATTACAAACTGCTTGATCCGTCCATTCCAGAGCCGAACCAGATGCGCCAGCTCTTGACGTGGTGCTTCAAAAAGTCTATGGATAGCTCGGAGGAGCATGAGGTCTCTACTGCCGATGACGAGACCGCCAAGGGCATTGCCAAAATCATAAAGAGCGAGTTGCTTGCTGATCTCTCCAATGGCACTATATCTACCAGCTGGTACAGTCTTAAAGATCTGCTGACTGAGCTTGCGGGACGACGTGTGATCAAAGCTAATCCGTTGAATGAGGCCAACAAAGAAAGTATCGAGGTATTTCGGCGCAAGTTACGGCTGTTGGAGCTCGAGAAGCTTCAGTGGAGAGAGGCGCTAGACTCCAATCTCCGCAAAATTCAGGGTCTCGCTGCTGGATTTGGAATCACCGATGCCAATGGAACCGATGATGCCCAAAACGAGAATGGTGGTCACTCAAGAGACGAAAATGAGAAGCTAGCGCTCCTTCGACAGTACCTTCTTTCTCGTGGAGGGGGCGACAAAATACTTGCCCACGTAGTTGGTGAGTCCGAAGCATCGGAAAAATTGATGGATAAAATGGAACTGGCGGCAAAGGACTCTCTGCACGTGCTCCGCAAGCTCCCTGACAATATGGACCAGCTTTTCCACGTTCTGTACCAGCTCAAGCAAAGTCTTGGCTTGGTAGATCAGGTAGAAAAAGAGCTTTTAACGGCGCAGGTCTCGAAGTTGGTCAAGTCGTTCATGGAGCGCAACGACAAGACAGATAAGTGGAGCCATGTGTCAACGCGGAACCTTATGCGGGGCATTGCCAGGCTAGACCTGGCCAAGCGCAAGGATTTCTGAATCGTTTTGGTTGGCTCGATCTAGAGGCCTGTGGGCAAGACTCGCCCCACCTGCTTGCAGCCATTTCATAGAATGCCATCTGTAACATACTGTACTAATAGATCAAAATAAATCTGCAACGTAATTTGCTGTAATTTCACAACCTTCTACTTCTATTTCAGCTTAACGCCTATCGCCACTACTTGGTTTGATACTTTTATGAAGCTCTTATTTTGGCCAGGGCTTACATAATATACATTTGAATCAGCGCGGGCCCGCCATAGTATTTAATTGATATCAGCGTTAGAGTGATTATGAATCAAAGGCCTCTGCCATTGTCACAAGTCGCTTAACTCCCGTTAGCCAATTGCCTGCCTCGACAGCATGATTTGTGCTGAGATCCTGGTTGCAAGAAGCCGCATTGCTGAAATCTTTAGCATCCAAAGCCAATGCCACCTTCTCCAACTGTTCTGTTGCTTTAGACGACAATTTTCCACTATTCAAGTCTCCAAACAAAAGGTTCAATCTTTTTTCCATGTCTGCCACATGTTTAGCATACTTAGGAGGCGCCTGAGGTTTGATTCTGCCTAAAATAGTTGTAAAAGAAGCTTGAATTGATGCAGAAGCTGCTTCTGTTGTTTGAGGCGCTTGGATCACTGGTGGTGCTCGGCTCACTGGTGGTGCTTGGCTCACTGGTGGTGCTTGGCTCACTGGTGGTGCTTGGCTCACTGGTGGTGCTTGGCTCACTGGTGGTGCATACTGGCTAACAGGTTGTCTCACTGGTGGTGCTTGACTCACTGGGGGTACTTGGCTCACTGGTGGTACTTGGCTCACTGGTGGTGCTTGGCTCACTGGTGGTGCTTGGCTCACTGGTGGTGCTTGGCTCACTGGTGGTGCTTGGCTCACTGGTGGTACTTGACTCACTGGTGGTGCTTGACTCACTGGTGGTACTTGGCTCACTGGTGGTACTTGGCTCACTGGTGGTGCTTGGCTCACTGGTGGTGCTTGGCTCACTGGTGGTGCTTGGCTCACTGGTGGTGCATACTGGCTAACAGGTTGTCTCACTGGTGGTGCTTGACTCACTGGTGGTGTTTGGCTCACTGATGGTGTTTGGCTCACTGGTGGAGCGTACTGGTTGACAGGTTGTCTCACTGGTGGTGCCTGGCTCACTGGCTGAAGGGAAGAGGCAGCGGGTGCAGATCTAGCTGGGGGGCCTGGAGCATACTGGTTTGTTTGGGTACCCTGAGAAGGACTAGGAGCATAGTGATTCACAGGGGGTGTTGGTGGTGCATATTGGTTAGGTTGTGGCGTGGGAGGAGCGAATTGATTGGGTGGCAATGAACTATTGTTCACGCCGTTCGCTGGTAAAGAAGTTGATGGTGGTGGATTCGATGCAAGCCCATTCACGCCATTTTGTGGGCCATTTGCCGCACTTGATGGTGGAGCATACTGGCTATTAGGAGGCTTGTTCGTAACGGGTGGTGCGTAGTGACTGGGAGTAGCCTGGCGGGACTTTATCGGAAGTGCACTGCCAAGCGAGTTCGGCGTTGAGGTTGCAATTCCAGACGCATTCGCTGTTGGTGGGGGGCCCACAACTGGTGAGCCTCCAAGCCGACTTTTGTTCGCCTGGTATCCATTATTGGGCTGGTTGTGTGTAATACTCGATTGTGAGCCCCTTCTTGATCCACCAGCTGGTCGCGACACAGGCGGAGGTGGCACAAACGACTGTGAAGATTGTCTGCTCATAGGGGGTCCAGGCTTTTGGCCAGCGCTCAGCGAGGATATAGTCCTTCCGTGGTTAGGTCTCCTGGGCGCAAATGTAGCTGCACTTGTGGGCGGCGGAGTATAAGGATTTTGCACTGCTTTTGCTGAGCTTGGAGCTATGAAACTGTTAGCGGGTGGTGCAGCGTAAGTGATTTTGGCTGGTGGCGCGATCGTGGGAGCATATGGATTTTTTGGTGCAGTCTTAAGACCAGGGCCAAATCCAGCTGTTTGAGCACCCGAGAGCAGCCCAGTCGAGCTATGCGCTGGGGATGCAGGCTCTGGGCGAGCGTACCGTCCACTGCTATTCCCTAATACGGGAGTATCTGGGTTTGAGCCCAGCGTCACCACTCTGCTCTTGGGAGGAGGAGGGTGCACATGACTCAGCGCAAGTCTCGAAATGGGAGGCTTGGGCGATGGGGCAACAGGTTTTGGTGAGGATGGCGAGACACCTAAGCCTAAAGCAGCTGGTGGGGCTGGGGTACGCCTTGCGGCGGGCCGGGCTGATTTGAACGTGTCAGGGAGATCATTCCATCCATCCGTGTCATTCTTCTTGATCGTCGGTGGCGGATGCACGGCTACTGGTGGAGCATCAGGTTGAATCATTCCGGGTGGAGGTGCATATGAGCCCGTAGGCTGAGTAAATGCGGGTGTTGAAGGTGGACGCACCACCCCTATCGGAGCAAGACCTCCCTGATATCCACTAAAAGATGGCCTCTTTTCCTCTTGACCTGGATTGTAAGGGTTGAACACAGTGGGTGTGGGTGCGTTCGCTGGGGCCCCTGGCACAAACATATTTTGAGCTCCATTGACCCCTGCTGGTGTGTACCCTTGAAGGGGAAGAGCGTTCGAAGAAGGAGTTCTCGACATGCCTCTTGGGGCAGCTAAAGCTGCCTTATTCCCAAGACTATAACGGCCGCTTCTAGCAGCATGTCCATTAGAAGTGGGGGCAGAAGCAGAAGCTTTCCGGGAAGAACTACCAGTGGCTTTGGCAATGCGGTCCTTTTCTGTCTTTACGCCAGCATAATCATCCGGCAAAATTGCCATAAACTGGTCTGCTAGTTCGAAGAATCCACTCGAGGCAGCCATGTTAGAGAATTCAAAAATAGCCTTACATACTGGCTCGATGGATGGACCCGCAAGTGTGCCCGAAAGTTTCGATATAGAGCGGTACACTGAGAGTTTTTCCACAAATCCAGATAATGCTAAATATCTAGCGTCAAGAGGTGATGAAATCTGTTCAGTTTCATTTTGTAGCAAACTTTGCTCAAGAATAGGCAAATCACCAAGCCAAATGGCGGAAACTTTATCCAATGCATTGCCCGCTAAATAGCAAGAAAATGCGTTGTCTCGGTTTTCTTTAGATGAAAGGTCATGCTGCATGACACGATCGCCCAATTCTACCATTCGATGGTTGAAATCTTCTTCGTCCTTGCAGAAGGAAGAAATACTTGAGGCAATGTCCTTCCAATCTGATATATCGGCATTGGCAACAACATCCGCGATATCTTTTGAGGATGCGGAGTAAATCAAACGAGAAGTAACATCGGAGGCGGACTGTGCAAAGTAATGGTTTTTAACCTTATTTTTCACAGCTTCGCTTTGGTCTAATGCCAAAATCAAGGCCTCGGTCAATTTTCCCTCCGACAAGCACAAAGATACAGCATCCAGGATCTTGTAGTTTAAAAGAAGTTTTGCCAAGCGCGAATCCACTGCCGACTTTGAGGCGTCGATAATTTTAAAGTCTCCGGTCGGCACATAGATGTCCGTACCCTGTTCCTTCTTCGCTTTAGCGTCCTTAGAAAGACTTGAAAAAAACTCACTTTCATTTTCAAGATCCAACTCAGGCTCTTCGCCCAATGAATTGGAGTCAGATTCAAGATCAAGTCCCTCAGGATCTTCATCTACTAAAGATTTAAACAATTGACTTTTACCTTGGCTCTCCAATTTCAGCAATACTTCCCAGTCAGCCTTATCGGAAGAATCTCCCGACAATTTGGCTGAAATAATCTCCGAAAAATCATTTGACTTAATTGCTTTTTGCAACTCGGCCAACACATCGTTCGCGGGGTTTTTAGAAAGAAACTTAGAGACATGCACAGCGCCCTTACCTTGAGAGTTGTTTACAGTCACTAGTTTGGAGCCAAAGCCAAAGCTGGCGCTGCATGGGCGTTTAAGCCACTCGGGTGCTTGTTGCACCTCGAAAACAGCCTGTTGGACCTCTGCAGTAGCAATGTTGGACCAGAACTCGTCGTCATTGTTGGACCGCACTTTTTCAGAAACGGGCGGAGAAGTGTCCTGCAACGTTTGAATAATGATTTTTGCGTCAAAGGAAGCGGTGGCAATGACATCCGGAGCCCGGGGTGCAAAGAGCGTAGAAAAAGCCCAGTTCGCAGCGCTAGGATATTCACCGAGCTTGACACCCGTGACTGGGTTCCATAACTTAGTAGAATTGTCCTTGCCTGACGAAATCAACAAATTTGCATCCTGCAAACACCAGTCCAAGGATAAGACACCTTTTGTGTGGCCCTGCAAAATCATCTCCGGCTCGGACGCATTTCGCAAGTCCCACAGCATTATTAAAGGGCACAGGTCACTCTGGCTCGCGGTGATCAACTTTGTCAGTTGCGTTGGGTGCCAAGCCACGTGCGAGAAGTCTGCGCGGCCCAATGGCCCGTTGTAGGACAAGTGCAACACCTCTCTTTTCAGCTTCAAGTCCCAGATGCTGGTATATCCAGCGTTACTGGTAGAAGCCATGATGTGTGGCACAGCATTGTTCCAGGCCAAACACGATATTTCATCCATGGGTGTCATGGGTCTACCAGGAACGAATGGCTCAGCAAATGTCCTCAAGTCCCAGATATAAATGTCACCCTGCAGGCCTCCTGAAGCCATAATGTGCGGCTGGATCGCATTGAACAGCAAGGTCTTAGCCCCGGCCTTGTGAATTGTAGAAGAGTGGATGGTGGCATCATGCAAAGAGCCTTGTTTGATTAAAGTCTCCACATTGTAGAATTCCACCGTTCCCGTTTCAAGCGCAGCAACTAACACTCCGCGCAGGTACGCATCGAACGGGGCCAGCCATGCCAAGGCATAGAATTTGTGGTCGACATGGGCGGTAAATATTGGAGCTCCCGCCAGGGTGCCAAAGGGGTCCCAAATTTCCAAGGACGAAGCGGAGGAGAAGTTCAAGTCCACAGCACCAGCCACGGATGCTGCAGCCAAAAGTGGGATCACGTCATGACTCCATGCAATGGTCAGCGTTCTGTTGATTTCCTTTATTTTCATGGTAAGGGGTGGGTGGCCTGATGGCGCCGTCTAGGTCTTCACACGGGGCTCACAATCTGGAAAAAGTGGCAGGAGTAATTGCACGTGGCAGGAAGCGTGTGTCGAAAAAACGAAGCCAGGAGTCGAGAGAAGCGTATGTTCTCAGCAGGCGGTGTGGAGTGGAGCGGTGGAAGTTGTGGAATTTTGACAACGCACCGACGCGGATTTGTGTGCAGGATTCCTCTGTGCAGGTGGGTGGGAGCTGCCCGTGCAAGTTCGGGCGCTCAATAAAGCTGCCACTCGCGGTGGGGAGCTATCAATGGGTCCGCTAGGCTGCGTAAGACGGTTGCCCTGTTTCAATCTCACGTAGCTCGCGTGAAAGCAGAGGCTCGTGTGCCCAATGTAAGACCCGTACACCACCGGTCACGTGGATTGCTCGGGCACCACGAGGTTTGCGGCCATAGCTGAATACAAAACGTTCATGAGGTAGGTGATACACTTCCGCGTCGCAAACTATAAAGGAGCACCGCCGCCCCCAGACTCCCTAGCTATGCTTTTTCTCTGTATATGCTGCAATGCTACTTGCGCGTGCGAGCCTTGAACCGTCGAAGCCTTGAAATAGCGAGTCTTGTAACAACAACCGGCGCCAAATGAGGCCTCATCCTGAGCCACAGTTCCTGATCTAGTAGAAGATGTGTTTTGACTACCTGTCGCCTTTTTTGGTTGCTATGGGTATTTTAACAGTACACTTCACTCAACGGCGCCGTTTTGACATAGCGCGGCAATTACCGTATCTGGCGTAAACATCGGACTCCAATTGGGAGTAGCTACTCTTTGGACTGTTCGGTTCCGCTAGCAAGAGACACAAAACCCTCTTCTCCAGTACTCGTGGGAGGGCCCCAAAGCAGCGAAATTGCAGTAATAGCCGCTCTTTAGCGGCGCCATGCGGACCACGAGAGACCAGGCCGGGAGCCTGCACACAGTGACGAGGGTGCCACGACGGACCCACCTTACATAGATGCACTAGCAAAACCAGACAAAAGTACTATACGCGGAGATTTCACGTATTGCGGACCCACTGCTCCACGAGTGACAAAAAACCACTACCCTCCATAGGCATTCAATTGTCAAAGGCGCACCTAGTCCAGACTTGGGGTGCTCGGCTGCGAGCACGTGATGCAGCCCTCCGGGCATTTTCTTGGGGTGTTGGCCGCCATGCTTCACTTCCAGGCGCCCCCAGAGGGGAAAGGGTAGGGGAAAACAGGAAGCGGCCGGGCCGAGGTCTTCAAGAAAATGGAGGGTGAAAAACTCGGGCCGGGGGCGACCTGCACACACCTCGGCTATGCGCTCGGGTGCAGGTGTTACAGGACCACCATCTATCCAGGGTCGTTCATCTGTCTCCTCCGACCCATCACAGACCATAGATTCTTCGTGCGTAGTTTGACAGCGAGTCGGATAACGAAAAGCCATTTCACTGCGCAGGCACATCAAACACAACTTCAGTCAGAACACAGCTGTGGACCGTCACGTGAATGCCGCTTCAGAAACACCATCTCCAGCTAATCCTCCACCACCTCAGAACCAGAGTGGTGGCGCCGGCCGCCCGTGCGTACATCTTTGCATATTTGTACATAGTCCTCCCGAAACTCGTCTCGCATGCCTCCAGAGCCATCAAGAAGGGCGACTACGCAGAGCTCTTGCAAAGGACTCGCAAAACGCTCTGGAGCGCCACAAAATGGGGCAAGTTTCCTGCTTTCGCCTGCAAATTGCTGCTCTTCATCAACTTGATTGAGCCCGGTATCTATATGCTTCTCCGGCGGTCCCGGGCGTTTTCCAACAAGCGGCGGGCCTTGTTTTGCAGCACGCTCTTGGCCAGTTTTATTTCGTCGTTGGCCAGCTTCAGGCTGTACCAGAGCCACGTGATGACGTATGGCCGCCACAACTCGCTCGACCTCACGCTCTTGGTTGCTACGCGTGGCTTGGATACGGTGCTCTCCAGCCTTCTCTCGTCCTCGGTGTCCTCGGTGTCCACGCGCGACTGGTCGCTGCTCGGCGACGGCCTCTTGTTTGTGGCGTCGTCGACGCTCATCATGTACCTGTGGTTTTTCCACCCCCAGAGGTTACCGCCGGCATACCGCAACTGGATCACCTCTGCAGCGGACATGGACGGCGGCATAGTGCACGCGCTCAAATCGATCAAGGAGGGCGACGTGAAGTATGGCACCGAGACAAGTGTCTTGTACGACTATGCAGACCGCCTTGGCCAGCCGAGGGAATCCGTGTCTCTTGTCGCCAACCAGCCTCTCCCGTGTGAATGCGTGCACGCCTACACCACCAAGAATTGCGAGGCTCACGCGGTGTACCGCTTCTTGCGGGGCTTCAAGTTTGCCTTCAAGTTGTACGGCTCCTTGAACTTCCTCATGCTCCTCATTCCGAAAAGGCAATTCTCCATGCGGTCTCGATTGCTCCGAGCAGTCATCTCCACCTTTCGCTCGTCGTGTTTCCTTGGCTCTTTCATTGCCTTGTGCTGGTACGGCGTGTGCTTGGGCCGAACCCGGCTTTTGCCGAAGCTTTTTCCCTCTGTTCCTAAAACCCGCTGGGATGACACCATTTGCGTGGCGCTGGGCTCGTTTTTGTCGGGCTTCAGCTGTTTTGTGGACACGGCACAACGGCGCAAGGAGTTGGCGCTATTTGTGGCTCCACGTGCCATGGGCACCTTGGTTTCAACCAGCCCGACGCTGAAAAACCTCCAGGTCGAACGTTTGGTCTTTGCATGCTCCATGGCCGTGTTGGTGGCCTCCGCCAAGAAAGATGCCAAGAGTGTGCGTGGGATCTTTGGTAAGGGCTTGGAGCTTGTGTTTTCGCTCAAATCCAGGGCGTAGTCCCCAAGGCTGACAGCTGCCGGTGTCGCCGCTTTTCCAGAGCTTGGAAAGTGACGAGACATCGATCAAACTGGCTTGTATAGGGTTCTTGGTGGCTTGTTTAGTTCCCGTCACTGATCAGATATCGGTTGACTGTGATTACATCCTTGTCACGCTGCGCCCGCCTACTTTTCGTGACGCAGTGTGTGAATGATAGCTTTGATCAACGTAATCACTGCTTTCAGCCCTCCCCGCTTCGCGTCCTCCGCAGCTGAACATGTGGCTAAGCTGTTTCTACGCTTTTAGGACGCAACTGGTTCCCGAAGTCATTCTCGACTTGTTCTCCACTCGAGTTCTATTCGAGTTCCATTCGTATTTTTTTAATGATTCAGCCCTCGTATATTATCCAACGCTTTTGTTGACACTATAACACTTTGACACTTTTGACACCTTTACAACACTTTTGTCGACACTCTCACACTTTACCAACACTTTTGCTAACTCATCAACACTCTTATCAACGCTGCTACACTCCTATCAGCGCTGCTACACTCCTATCAGCGCTGCTACACTCCTATCAGCGCTGCTACACTCCAGTGATCCGCCTTGCACTTACCAAGCTCACACATTCCACGCTTGTTCCCGTTGACTTTCAGACGACATATAGCGATTTTTCAGTGCTTTCGTAAACTGCACCCGCTATTTGCCGGCGGCCTCAACCTCAGCTCGCCAGCGCCCAATCCTGCCCAAAGCAGCATCTGTCCCCGTAGCACATTGGCTTTAAAGCCGGCCGAATACACCGCCGTCTCAGTCTGCTCTCCGTCACCACTCACAACCGCTACAGCCACAGTAAACATACCCTTTTCTGCCAGACCGGGCCTGCGGCCTGCACACAGCCGCGCTGATGAGCACATCGCACCCACTACACGTATTCCCCAGATTAACACCCACACATACATGGAGGAAGAACACACCCTCGAGTTCGAGCTCCCCGTGGCGCCGGTAGCTAATCCTTTCGCCTCACACACAGATCTTGCATATAGCCTCGAGCTCGATGACCGCGACACATTGCTATGGCGAACCTTCGCCATTCTCGCCGGGCTCTGCGACCCCGTGACACAGCCCGAGGACAACGAGGCTGTCCCGCTCAGCGTGCACACCTTGAGCAGCGTTGCCATCACCCTCTCGTATCAGACGCTTTTGGAGATCCGGCGCGAGGCCAAAGGCGAAGGCAGGGAAAGTAAAGACTCCAGCCGCAAGGAGAAACACGCCAAGGACGGGGAAAAAGACTCGGCGCTGGATGCCGAGGTCGACCCCCCTGAGGCGTGGGCCACGTACCAGTCGCCGGACGTGGCGTCGCTCCGCTTCACGCTTTCCACAAAGCTTTTCGCCATTCTCCAGGCCATCAACAAGGTGTTGCATGCCGACGACGAGTTGCGCGTGCGCTATCTCCACAACAACGTCAAGAAATGGGAGGAGACCGCCGAGTTCTGGCTCCCCGATCTTGGAAAGGGCTACTCCGACGATGACGCTCTAGACCCGGACTTGGCGGACCGCTGGCTGGCGCTCAAGCTCCTATACTACATCTGCTGTGTGGTCATCATGGCATTGCACCTGTTGTTTGCGCCTGTTGACGGATCGCCCTATAACACGGCGCTCAACCCTTACCTGGAGCAGTTTCTCCGCCTATGGAAGACCCACACCAGCATTATCGCTCTCGCCCTCGAAATGGACCGCGAGCTTGAGGAGGAGGCCTGGGCAAACGAACTGGAGTATCTCGGCACGCCTGCGTTGGTTAAGCGCACGCTCTTGGGCTCTTCGGCCGTGCGCTGTGTTTTGGCATACGCTTTGGAGCCCACAGAAGGAAGACTTTTCCACGCAGACGACCTTCTGGAGCCCAAGTCGCTGGCGGGCGATGCCTCTTCCCAACTCGGCGACAACGGCCGGCCCCGCCTCGAGAATGATCTCTGGAACGACTCCCTCATCAATTTCTACGACCCATTGGGCCGCTCCGCCAAGGCCTGTGGCGCTCTCACGGCGGACAAGCGCATCTACACGCTTTTGGCGTTGGTTCGCCGCCTGCACCTCGCCCTCTCGCCAACTGCTGAGGGCAACTCACCTCTCCACTTTGCTACATTTCCCCACTTTGACCACCACGAGTTCCTCGCGCGGGCGCTCCTCAGAGCAAATGCCTATAATGCCGGCCACGACCTCTCGGTCGACATCTACTACCAGGACCAATTCGATGACGACGTCAAGTATGTGTTCGGCTACTTCGACTCCGAGGACGAGGGTTCCGGCTCGGAAAATGACGACCCCAAAGAACTCTACGGCATGGCAGAGCGCCAGAAGGAAGATGAGATCGAGTTTGACGAGCAAGGTCGAGATTGGCGCGATTGTGCTCGGGGCAAGAATACTTTGTTTACCCCCGAGTTCTTGCAGCTAGAGGCCGAGCTGCGCAAACTAGGCGACGAACGCTTGTCTGACCATTTTTTCTTCACCTGGTTCGAGTTGCAGCAGGCGCTTGAGTTCCTATCCATCGCCAAAATCGAAAACGTTGACACCTTCATTGATCGTGTTGGCCAGGTCACCGTTGACACCGTGGCCAAGAGCATTCGTGACGAAGCGCCGGGCCGCACCAGCAAAATCAGTCCTGACAAGATTCACAGCTACTTGGTGTCGAAAATCCGGCCAGATCTATACTACAAAACCACCGTGGAGTTCCCGCTGATCTCGTTTTTCTCCATCACCAATTTCGAGCTCATTTTGCTCCGAAACCCGCATTGTGCCATGGCCCTTCTTGATGAACTCTTCATGTGCAAAGGCTTGCGCCGCTCGCTCATCTGGTTCTTGACTCATAATGTCAACCCTCTGATGACGCTAATCAATTATATGTTTGAGCTCGTGTCGGGCTTGAGAGGTAATTCTGAGAAGCGTCAAGGAAAATACACTTTCTCGCGTCAAGGATATTTGGAAATCACGCCTGTGGAACAGCTGATGATTCTTCATGAACTCTTCACCTTTGCAGGAGCGCTTGCATCTGCAGATGAAAGCAAAATGTCACAACTGGCTGCTGCTCGCATTATCCTCTGCCTTTGTGTGATGATAAAGAACCTTGTGCAGAGCGGCATTATAAAGAAGAACTCAGACGACCTGTTTGAAAACTACTCGCACGATATTCAGGTATTGCTCGTGCCGTGGATCGGAAAGGTCCCGGAGGCACGTGATTTGTTTTTCTTATTCAAGCTGGATGACTACCGACCGCTTTTGGAGCCCGAAGAAGACTCTAATATACATGAACAAGAAGACGAGATCGAAGTGGATGACGACATTGAAGCTGCTATCGAGCTGCTTCGGGGCCTCAGTGTGGCCGAGTACGCCGAACGGCTGCTGGGACCGAAAATTCAAGTCACATTTGAGCGATTTGCTAATCGTATGTTCGACCACGTACAGCAGCATTTTCCCGGCGCTACAAAGTTAGACGTGGCGCTCAATAAGACATATCAGACTTCGAAGGACTATAGCATTTTCCTCACACATTTCAACGAGCTTGCCCGAAACAGCACTTTCAGCAAGCGATTGGCTGACTTGAGCTACACGTTGAGTAGTATGGACCAAGAGACTGGCAAAGATGATCTGAAGGCAATAATGGAGAGTTTGGCTGCGGAGGCACAGGACTCGGAATTCAGCGATGCTTTTCTAAATGGGGAGGGCGAGTTCCAGGATACTACGGAGAAGAAAAAGAAGAAGGGAAAGAAGCGGGGCAAGAAGAAGAAGTAGGCCCGGAAGATTATCGAGACATCCGATAGTTCGGTACATGATCACGTGATAAATACCCGCGCCGAACAAGTCGGCAATTGGGGCCTACATATCCACCAATGTTCACCCCACTTCGTAACCAAACCAGAAACATCTTCAGAATGTCCCAGAGAAACATCATCACGCCTGTATGTGCGCCGCTCATGCCTCGCCGTTCGTACTAACTTCAGGTTAAAACAGCCAATGCCCCACCCCCAGCCGCCTCCTATTCGCAAGCCATCAAAGTTAACGGTATGTTCATATAGTGGTACACTAGTCATGAATCTAATGCAAATGCTGTACGGTATCATCGCAAGATTAGTGCCAACAGTTCTGTCTACAACGAGAAAACTAACCTCAGGCTTCATCTATGTTTCGGGCCAGATCCCCTTCACCCCCGACAACAAGCCATTGTCGGCCAAGCCCACTATTGCAGAGCAAGCCGAGCAAGTGATTCAAAATGTGTCCAATATCTTGGAAGCCTCCAACTCCAGCTTGAACCATATTGTTAAGGCTAATATCTTCTTAACCGACATGGACACCCAATTTGCCGAGTTCAACGGCGTGTACGGCAAGTACTTCAACGTGCACAAACCCGCCAGATCGTGTGTTGCGGTCAAGCAATTACCATTGGGTGTTGACTTGGAAATGGAGGTTGTTGCCGTCGAAAAGGAAGAGTCCAAGTTGTAAGCCAAGCCACGCTCAACGCTTGCACTAGGGCCAGTGATTTGGCGACGTTGAATCCCAGGCGTCCACGGTACGTAGAAAAGCCACCTTGGGAATGCAGAACACGGAGAATATGTGTGTTTGTGGCTACTATATACAATCCATGACTCCGAATCCAAACTCTTGCTGCAAAAATTGTAAGGGTTGCGCTCCCTCGGGCCCCGAAGACTAAAGATGCCAGTAGTTGTTGTAGACGGTGACTCATGCGCTTGGCGGCCTGTCAGATCGAGGACAGTACTTCGACAGAGCACCATCTAAGCCACAATTTCGGCGAAACGACATTGTGACTCCATGGACCAATCGCCCTCGAAACGACAGACTCGTCTAGGCAAACTGCCGGCCAGAAACCTCGTGCACCGCCCTATGGTGTGCCGAATGCGAATTGCGATTATGGTGCTTCCTGCACAGAAGCTGGCTGCAACTCTCGACTGCCCAACGAACAACGGGGAGTATAAGCGCCGTTCAAAACGGAGACGCTTGCTTCACGAAATCCATCGACGAGCAAGTAACTGTCTTGTTTGTTTCTCGGCGTGCTGAGAGGGATACTCTGCAGTACACTGAAAGATCTCTTCAGACTGCAGTTGTAAATCAAATGGTCTTCAAACTACATTCCGGAAGTGTGGGATTATCCGGGGAAACCACCCATTCCCCGTTGCCTTTGAGCACCGCCGTTTCTTGGCACCAACACCGACTCACTCAAGTGGATATACACGCTAATAGCTGTGATTTCTGGGCGATATGCTCTGATCTCCGGGGTGCTGCCATTATAGCAACAAAGAACCTTTAGCATTTGGGCGCGTGTTTCGATCCAATAGTGCGGTTTCGCCGGCGCGTATGACGCCACTGCCCCACTGTCTCTGTGGCGTGAGGGATTGGTTTCAGTGCAGTTGAAACTAAAGCGGAGGGGCTTTCTTTCCTTGAAACGGAATATCTTGCTACTGCACGTGCCTCGCCCGGGGAAGGCGTCTGGCTTGTTATGCCGGGGAATGAAGAAGTAATCGGGCGGCTCATGGGGTGTGTGCAGGCGCGCACGTTTATCTACTATTCGCTATGCCTGATATGCACCGTACTCCACTGTGCCGCTTACCTCACCACAGACCCCATGACTCCAGTATCGTACACCAATCCAGAGATTTCGGAGCACAGGCCTGGGACGGAGGTCCATCTCAAGTACGGCTTTGGTCCTGTTCCCGCCGAAACGCACTTCCGCAAAGTCTTCCTCTTTGACATAGATAACTGCTTATACCTGCGTTCCACGGAAATCCACGACATGATGCAAGTCAAGATTCACCAGTATTTCAAGAACGAGCTCCTGCTTAGTGACGACGTTGCCCATGACTTGCACATGAACTACTACAAAACCTACGGGTTGGCTTTGGAGGGCTTGGTCCGCAACCACCAGGTGGACGCGTTGGAGTATAATTCCAAGGTGGATGATCTGCTCGATTTGAATGCTGTGCTCGAGTACAATGTGGCTCTCCGGGAAAAGTTGATTAGTCTCCGCAAGTCCGGCGGCTACGACTGCTTCTGGCTCATTACCAACGCGTATAAGAACCACGCGCTACGCGTGATCTCCTTTTTGGGGCTTGGTGATCTTTTTGACGGCCTCACCTTCTGCGACTATGCCCAGAACCCGATAATCTGTAAGCCTATGGCGGCGTTTTTCCAGAACTGCTTCCGTACTCTCAATGTGCTGGACCCTCTGAGTCTCTCCTTTGTGGACGATTCCGCCATCAACGTCAAAGCGGCCGCTGATTTGGGCGTGCGGGAGGTGTACCACTTTGTGGAGGCTGACGATGATTACAAGAAGCTCGCGGAAGACCCCGACTACGAGCGCTACTACCAGAGCGGGAAGGTCAAGATTATCAGACACTTCCTGGAGTTATAGCAGCTTTACGCAGACTCGGAGTGAAGACCGGGCACTTGCTTCGACATGATCAGCAAAACATCGCTAAATTTTTCCCACTTCACGAATACAATAGATGTCGTGGCAGTCTTGGGGACTTGCAAATGCCGTGGCTACGGACTGCTCCATGTGGCCGCAGCTTTAGCATTTTATAGTTACCCTCTCTTATTGCCAATGGTATTCTTGGGGTCATCCGGGCACTTGCCGGAATGTCAACGATAATCTTTCAAACATGTCAATGGTGGACTGCAGAGAAAACGGTCAATTCATTGCTTTTCTGTGTGAATGCTATTATCGAATTTGTAGAAAGTCCATGGTATGAGCACTCGAGCTCTCTACTGTCGTCAAGCAAAACGGGGGCCTCATGATATTCCTATTACGTCATGACGCATCACACCAACACCAGCAGGCTTGGCCCAACCCAACGAGTCTGCTCTG
This sequence comes from Metschnikowia sp. M2Y3, assembly GCA_002370575.1. NCBI lineage: Eukaryota > Fungi > Ascomycota > Pichiomycetes > Serinales > Metschnikowiaceae > Metschnikowia > Metschnikowia sp. M2Y3. The sequence continues at coordinate 218,806 of NKYV01000006.1, forward strand.
TTTGGAAATATCTGGAGCCAATAAAGATCCAAGAACAGCTGTTCTGGCTGTGATAGCATAACTCAATCCGGGGTGATAAACGGTCATCTGGCACAAGACCATCATGGAGAATATACCATATGGCAGGGCTCAACCAGCAGTTAAGTTTTAGTGAGTGGCGCAGCCATCGTATGTGTATCCGCTATGCCAAAGCCCAAAGCGCTAACTTGCCAGTGATTACATGGTTGTTTTGCGACTTTGACACAGCCTTCCTCTACATGGCACAAGGTCGGTGCAAACACACGTTGCAAAAGCTTCACGCTATAAAGGCGCCAAGAAGTATGTTAGAATATTTCGGCAGAATCACGGGCAAGACAGGACCCCGTCTGCATAATCTGCGGCCTCTGGTTCCTGCTCGATTGTTACATATGCGCTACAGGCCTTCGGAGTTGCTACGGCCAGAAAGCTTTTTTCATTTGTGCTACTGTGATGGCAATTGCACACTTCAAGCATAACTGGAATACATGGACGGCTGCAACTTGGCCTCTACTCGGGTGCTACTGGGAGATGTATGGATGTCTGCTGGTGCATGGATGTGCGCGGGCATTAGCCCTAAGAACGTCACATGACCGCATCTGCCGGGCGCGCGTGCAGGCACCTCGCACCGCACCATGCAAAAAATTCTCATTTCCTCCGCTACTATTGAACTACATCTACAACAATGGCTGGACGTGTTACTTACAGAAGACAAACTCCATGTATGTACAGAGCACAATAACAGAGAACGCCGACAGCTTCCAAGCGAACCGATGTGATGCGGACGTTGCGTGTACAGAATACCTTCGAGCCGACGGGTGGTGTTGACTTTTCACTCAACAGTGCCGGAAGTCAGCACGGGAGGCGCCACCCGGCAGATTCTTTATGTGCAACATGATGTATTCATTTCGGTCGCTGGCTGGAATGGCGATTGAGCTTTTATGAACCTCGTACTAACAAACAGACAACACCAGATCTAACAAGATCAGAGTCGTCAGAACTCCAGGTGGAAAGTTGGTTGCCCAACACGTCAAGAAGCAGGCTACCGTGCCAAAGTGCGGAGACTGTGGCATTGGCCTTCCAGGTGTCGCCGTCTTGAGACCAAGACAATACTCTCAAGTCTCCAAGAGACAAAAGACCGTGCAAAGAGCTTACGGAGGCTCCAGATGCGCTAACTGTGTCAAGGAGAGAATCGTCAGAGCTTTCTTGATCGAGGAGCAAAAGATCGTCAAGAGAGTCTTGAAGGATCAACAAGAGAAGGAGAACTAGTTCCTAGGTCATAATGTACATTTGAAAACATGCGTGATGTAGACAAGCATCTTTGCCGATGTACCAACAACTCAATCTGCCGAACCAAGGCAGGTGTGGGGCACCGTAGCGCCAAAGAGAGTCGTAGAAAGCGAGTCTGCTGTGACAGGGTTCGCCGCCTATGGGCGCTACTTTCCGGCTTGAATCATTTTACTATGGGGGAGTTTTACTTTCCAACTTGAAGCCGCTTACTATGGGGAAGTCTCCAACTTGGGGCCGCTCACTATGGGGAGTTGGTTCAAAAATTCTGCAGTATACATTCACCTCTCGAAATGGCACAGGCCGTATTTACCCACCGGACAAAAGAGGGCCTGGCCACTTCTCGGGTCCTGTGCTCCTGTCTTCTTCAAGAATGAATATCGTCAATGCCCCAATGACACCAACAGAAGCCACAGAAGCTCACTGCTGGACATCCCTCGGGCTCCAAGCACCACGTCCTGTATCTGCGCAAACGCCCTTTTGCTTGTCGGCAAGCAATCTGGATTACGTGCAGGTGGGGAAAGTTCGACCGGTATGGCCCACCGTCGTAGCCCCCTAAAATCGAACCGAACGGTATGCAGGGCCATCTGCAGATAATTGCTACTGTCATCTCGGAGCGGTCATATCGGAGCGTCCTAAAGACTGGAGGTGATGCGAGCTTCATGGCTTTTCAAAGAAGCCGCCAATGCAAGTTTTATAGCTGTGGTGACCCCGAAAGCCTCGAAGTAGTATCTTTGGAATAGGCTGTGTTCAACGCGCAGTGTCTGGAGTAGATCAGCACAAGACAGTGAACCCGACTTGCAACATTAGCGATAAAACAAGCCTCTTGAGCAAACACTCGGGCCAAGGCACATAGGCCTGCACCGCGCGAAGACACGGCCTTTTCAGATAAAACACGGCGGTCAACGAGGTCCCATGAAACGATGGCTTTTGCAGGAAATCAACATTTCTGCACTGTGGTCGTGCAATTGCAGCCATGGACGAGCACAAAGATCCACAGCTGTTCAGCCGCTGCCACCTCGCTAGTAAGTTCCGTGTGGATCGAGGTTTCTTTTTCGCGCACCTCTCCTATCGGAATAACCTTATCGGAACGCAAGGGTATGCGCTTATCAAAAGTATATAATCGATGGCCCTCGCCCTATCCCGCCACCTCTCTATCAATTCTCTTTTCTTCCTCTTCTCCTTCGCCTTCTTCTCCTTCTTCTCCTCCTTCTTTTCTTTTCCGTCTGAAGACCCGTCCTCTCCTTGCCTTCAATCCTCTGTTCATGGACTCGCTGATTTTGGAGCGCTCACTCAGGAGCGTGTATATCCCGCCTGAAAACAGGGCCAAGGCAAAGAACATCCCTAACTATCATCCCTGTTTGATTGTGCAAGACCTCCAGACGGAATTCAGCAAAGTCAAGCCTTGTGGTTGCGCAGACGTGTATTGCGTCAAGAACGCCTCGCTGTGGATCCCGAGGGCAAAGTAGCTTTGCCAGTTCATGATCATGTGCGCTAGGCTTTCGGGCGTGGGGCTGGCCTGTTCTGCTCTCAAATTCAGGGTTACCGTTCCCTTCAATCTCGAGTCACTGGCTGACTCAAAAATACGCAGACGGCTCCTCGGAGTTCAATAGCAAGGTTGCTGCAACCAACAGCTGGCATCGACTCTTATCGAGCACTCCCAGTGTTGGTGTTGCACGGTCCAACCCCACTTGGATTTCGGCCGTGAATAGCCCCAAGCACAGTGCAAAAGTCACCTTCAATTATGGTATCGGCGCCTTTACACCTATCAAGTGCCCCAAATGCCACAGCATGATGGCTTTGAAACGGGCTATGGACGGGGGCACCAATGCTACCAAGCGCCTTTGCACCGAGCTTGCGCCGCGATGTCGAGTTGTTGAATCTTCCTAATTTTTAATTTCAAAACTTACTTTGTAGGCACATTTTCGTGAGGTCCATAACGAGCACTGCGAGAACATAAGCAAATTTCGCCGCTTATGGGCACACTTCCATCTCGTGCCAGTGGAATTTATCGTCCCTGTCGTAGAAGAAACGGCGCTTCTTTTCGTCGTCGTAATAATCCACATGGTCGATGAACATGGCCACCACCGCAAAGTTCTTCATGCCGCTCTCCTCCTTCTTTCCATCAACGCCTCTAGAAATTTTGTCGATAAGTTTTTGGTTAGCCTCATCGAGTTCTGCTCGCGGCGTGGGGCCTCGGAACGACAGTTTCAAGCCCTTAGAGAGCAGACCCCACAACCGCTGTATCTCGTTGGCCCATTCTTCTGTGCTGGGCGCTGCAAATTCCAGACTGCCCAAGTCCTGGAGATTTGCAAACGACATCGAGGTCAAGCTGCCTTTTTTCTGGATGTCGCTAATGAAATTGGGAGAGATGATCGGAAACACCAATGGAGTGTCCTGAACAGAAACCTCGTCGCCAGTTTTGGGAGCGGAGACGGCCCCAAACAGTAGCCCTTGATCCGGCTCCCCAGCCTCCTCATCCTCCTCGTCGCTGGAATTCGCCTGCGAGTTCATGTTTATGATATGCCTGGGTTGGATGCGGGCCAAGTCCAACTGCGGCACGTGGTCGTCGTCGATAAGCCTGGCATGTCCCCGTAATCGAAACTGTTTGCGGCACTTTTCAAAGTAGAACACGGCCTCGAATCGGTCGTTGGCCATGAGTTCTTGGTACTTGTCGGTGCGCTTGTCGGTGACAAAAGTAAGCACATTGGTGCTTTTGTCGTCAAAGAGCCAGCCGCGGTTAACGAGCGTGCGTGTATGGGGAAACCCTTGGCTGTTGACTGTGGCAAACTGGAACGTGGTGAACGGCGGCTTGCCTTCTTTGGCGGCTATTTCGCCTTCCATCGCAGATACAAACACCGGCACCCACGATGCCATGTATTGGAGCTGAATCATCGGAGGCGTGAGAGTGGCTGGGCGGAGCAATGTGAAGAAGGATCGAATCAGATCACAGGATCGGCAATGTTGTCGAGGAACGAGAGCAATTGAACCTCTAGGCTAAGTACAAGCGGCAAAAAAACGCTGGATTTCGCCTGCTTTGCGTGAGCGTTGTTCAACCGTAAATCCAAGGGCCGTGGTAGTCACTAGCGGAATGCGGACCACTAAGTTCGACGTTCTGGCTTTTCTAGGTTGCTGATGCTGGAGCCGAACAGGGCAACTTCAGGGATGATATGGAGCTTGAGCGGATCGGATTCAAATGACCAGTCCTAGCAATGTGCAGATGACACAAATGTATCAAAACAGAATGTTCAACGAATGATTCCCCCTTGGTGGTCGGTATGGAATGAGCAGAGGGCTGCTTTGAGAGACGTCCGCGCAAATCCGTGAGTGAGACGGGATGATTCTGGTGTGCAGTACCTGCAGTCGTGGCTGGGGCTCTCGGGAAGAAGCGATGGGTGAAAAAGACGAGAGGTTAGTGGTAGGGCAAATTTTCGGGTCTCATTTTCTACTTTTCTACTTGTAGTACGCGCAGAGCGCCACTGGTCACGTGCGCACCGGGGACGGCGGGAAGCCGTGGCCAGCGTCACGTGGGCGACCGTTTCGGGCTTGTCTCAGACTTGTTTCATCTGTATTCACGCGAGCCGCCCGTGTGTTTCCGCCGGGCGCCGCCATGCCTGTTAATTTGGCCGGGTCCACGTGGTCGCTGCGGGTGCGGCCGGGCCTGTAGTCTTCATCTCGCTAAGGTGTGCAGCCCGCTCTATGTGCAGGATTGCCTGATGTTATTCCAGTCGCCTAGGAGCGATGCGCCACCTCTCGAACGGCTTGGCGTCTCGACAGCACTTGCTGTGGATTGCGCGGCAGTTGCACTTGCAGCTCTACTTTGTCATATGTCCACTTGTTATTTGTCTACTTTGTTCACTTATATACTTTGTTGCTCGTCTACTTTGTTCACTTCAACTTTGTTCACTTATCTATTTTCACTTCTCTACTTTGTTGACTTATCTATTTTCTTCACTTCTCTACTTTGTTAGTTGTCTACTTTATTCACTTATCTACTTTGTTCACTTATTACTTTGTTTACTTATCTACTTTGTTCACTTCGACTTTGTTCACTTCAACTTTGTTCACCTATCCACATTCACTTATCTACTTTGTTAATCGTCTACTTGGTGAATCGTCTACTTGGTTAACTGTCTACTTTGTTGTATTTGTATTTCTATCACCCCTCGTCAAAACGCTCGCCTACGCTCGCCTGACTATTTCTTCTCGTCAAAACGCTCGTCTTTGGAGCTCACGGTGACCGGCGAAAACGACTTCTTCAACCCGTCTATCACCGGGGTTTGCCCGAGTTCCTCATGGCTGACGTACTCGTCAATGTTAGGTCTAGGACCAGTGTACCATTTGTGAGCGTCAACAAAGAACCAAATAATGAATAAGAGCATGGGGCCGAAAAACACCACCACCGTCCAGTTCATTTCGCTGGCGCTCAAGTTTTTGCCGGCAACGTCCGGGAAACACAAGAAAGGGACCATGGTAGCCACAAAGGCACACGAAAGCATACCGACTGGAAGAGAAAAGCGGCCAAGGTTCCATGGCCCGGGCTGGAATGTTTTCCTGGCATATGTGATCTTGAGGAATGTGGGCATGGTGAAGGAAAAGAAAGCGGAGATACCGCCCACGGAGAAAATGGCCCCAATGGCGGTCTCGCCGGCAAAGATCAAAAGGAGGAGAAGCTGGCCCAAAAACAAGTTGAACATCACGGCCAACACAGGCGTTTGGGTGTATTTGTTGACTTGTTTCCAGTACTTGGAACCGGGAAACAAGCCATCTCTGGAGTATGAGAAGGTCACTCTGGAGGCGGCCAACATACACGAACAGCCCATGAACCACGAAGACACAATGGTCAAGGCTGTGCAGCACACGACGTACTTTCTACTCATGATCTGCGCCAAGTAGGACACAAAGGGCTGGTCGGCGTCCAGGAGCGCCTCCACATCCACGACCGTATACGCAATGGCCAAGATAAAGAAAAATCCAACCGTTCCGCCGAAGGTCGAAGTCAAGCAGATGGCCCTGGGCGCAGCCACCGAGGCGTTCGAGCACTCCTCTGACAAGTGAAAAGGAGAGTCGTAGCCCGACATGGCCCAGATCACACCCAAAAAGGAGACCAACATGGCGACACCGGTGGGGAAGTCGGTCTGGTTGTCCAAGCCCCATGCGGTGCCGTTGGAGTTCCACTTGGGCACATCTTTGTACATGTTTTCTCTGTCGTTACATGCAAAAATCATCACAAACACAATGATCAAAAACAACATGTTGATTGACGTGCCCATGTTATTGAATTGAGCCAAGAACTTGGTGGGGAGAGACGAGATGGCCGCGTGCATGATCATGATGGCAGTGGTCAAGCCATACAACTGCCCATTGGTTGCTTCGAAGCCCGTGGTGTAGTTTGCAGCGGCAAAAATCATGGACGCCCCGGCGTAGTTGACCGAGGGAGCTGCTGTGATCTGACACATCCAGTTTGAAAACGATGTGATGAAGGTCAAGAACGGCGCGTACTTTTTGGGTGCCAATTGAGACACAGCGTATGGAGTGCCCGCCGAGGTGGGGAAAGCCAGGGCCACTTCGGCCATGGAGTAGGCCACACTGATGACGCCTCCGACGGCCAAGATCCATGGGATGGGCGAGATGCCCACCACAAGCTGTTGGTATGAGAAGGTGGCGCCGATGGAAGGAAGCAAGCCCAAAACAGAAAACGACACGGCGAAAATGGAAAAGGCGCTGAACTCACGCTTGAACTCCTGCTTGTAGCCCAAACTCAAGATCCGGGCCTCGTCGGAGTCGATCTCGTGGTCGATATTGAGCACGATGTTCTGCCCGGAAATCACCGATTGGATTCTGAGGTCGTCCACGCGGATCTGCGACTTGACGGGGTTGAGTTCCAAATCAGACATGGTGAGAGAATGTTGGGGGACGGGGAACGGCGGCGCAAGTCTCGGTGTCGGAGACTACTTGAAAATCAGCGGGTTGGGTATCTGAAACTGTCACAGGCCAGCGGCTTCAGAAGTCAGGTATTCCGGATAGATCTTTGGCGGGGCACGAAGATCAAAAGGGCAAGGGGTTTGCTGGGGAGAACAGTCAGCGAAGGTGCAATGGAACTGGTCGGCTGCGGCAGTCGGCGCACCCTCGCGGACTTATATGATAAGCAGGGCCATCGGGAACTGCACGGAGTGTGGGTAGGCGGCCAGAAGATAGAAGAGTGGAGGCGGTAGCGCGGATTCCTGCAGACTGTCCCGATGTGCGCAGCGCGCGGCCGTGATAAGCCCGAAGCGGTAAGTCGAAAAGTCTTATCGAGACCAGACCAAACGAGGCGCATTGGTGCGACTCCCGCGAGAAACAAGCGGTGGGCGAGTTCGGGGCCGCTTGAAGGCGCTGCTCCTGGCGAGCACAGCTCCCCGAGCTTTCGGCAACGCGGCCGCGAGCCTGTGTGCTCATGGCGGGTGTGGGGCCGCTGCTGGAGAAATGGAGCGAGTGGCGAGTCACGGTGCGCGGCGATGTGCAGGGCCAACACTCGCAGCTGTGAGCGGAATAGTTGTGAGATTACGAGATCTGCGGCATCTTAAGATTTGTGACAGGGACAAGAAGCCCGGCGCTCGCGGGGTATGCGAGAGAAGCGGTGTGGCAACCGCTGGGACGGCGGTAGGAGACCGGGTCTGCGTTGCATTCCGGCAATGTGCGTGAGTCGATTGGCCAGAAGGTGCTTTTGGAGGCCAAAGCCGGTCTTTCCACGCTGTCGGATGCGCAGCGTCTGCACCGAAGCGTGAGATGGCTTATCTGGCGAGCGTATTCGGTTTCGTCGGTTGCTTTACGCTGGGAAAAATGCTGTGACGACGTGCTTGGGCAGTGTGTCCTGTGCTTAGTTTCGTTGGACGAAACGAGCAGTACTGCGTTGGATCAAACGAGCAGTACTGCGTTGGACGAAAGGTTGCGATTCGGCGCAGTCAATCGCTTGTGGCCTTCTTCAAACTCTTCGGTCGAGGGACTTTGAAAACTGTTGCACGTCTTCTCTACATCGTGCTCGCTCAGGTGTTCATGGCTCAACGCTATTCCGCATTTGCCATGTCCGCTTCTTCCTCGCTGTCTCCGCCGCTCTACTCTCGTGTGACTTCTCATTCTCATGACGTTGTCTGTTCGCTTCCCATGTCGCGTTTATGCCACCCTTCAAATCTCCTCCTTCAAATCTCCCCCTTCAAATCTCTCCCTTCAAATCTCTTCCTTCAAATCTCCTCCTTCGAATCTCCTCCTTCAAATCTCCTCCTTCAAATCTCCCCCTTCAAATCTCCCCTTCGAATCTCCTCCTTCAAATCTCCCCTTCGAATCTCCCCTTCAAATCTCCCCTTCGAATCTCCCCCTTCAAATCTCTCCACATGCTCATCATGTCTTCTTTCATCCAAAGCTAGTTTCGCAGCTCAACCCTCATATTTCTTGTCCCCCACCTCATATACCCGCTCTGCATGTCTTCATGGTTTCTTCGCTCGTCTCCTTATCGCTCCGTCCGATCGACGAGTGCCCGGGTTTCGCCGCACTCTAGACGCTGACGTCACTTGGCGAAACCGCCTCCTGTTGCATGCGTTTGCACGCTGGTGTGGAAGCACGTTGGGTACTTCCGTGGCATTGATAGGAACACGAAAGGGTCGTAGAGACAATGGACTTGTAATCAGCAACGAAGGCTTCAGACATAAAGATAACAGGCCAAACTTGGCGGACTGCTGAAGGCGGTTCGATCATCTCTCTCTGCTGTGCATCAAAACATTGTTGTCTCTGAGCACACGTATTGAAGCCCACGAACTGAAGCCATGAACTTGAACCCCCAAGTTCACACTGCTGAAGCACTGCAGTCTTTCCCTCTCGAACCTTCCCGAGACGCCTACGGTGAAGCCTCCAAATGCCAATCCTACGCTGTTGAAGACGCCCGACATCTTCTACCACCCACGCAATTCTTGGGTCACCCAATTCTCGGGTACCCCTTGCCAAACAAGGACATTCGCCCCTTTCCACCACCGCCTCGCCTCTCGCCGCCTCTTGGGCACTAAAATGCCCGTGCCAGTGCCCGCTCGTGTCCTGCACCGGGCGCCTCCTACATCACCACCGCCGCCTGCACACATTCGCTCATGCTTGACCTCCGGCCTTGTCTCCCCAAAAACGCATCCTACTCCTATATACACCTCTCGACCAAGGCATACAGGTGCAAGGCCTTGACCACCGCGCCAGGCGACTCCTACAAGGCCAAGCATCTCTTTTTATTGGCCGACAATGCTTGCAACGCCATAGTCCTCGGCGTTGAGGTCTACGTGTACTTCAGCTTGTCTCAGGACCACTTGACGCGGCTGCTATTCGTGCCAAAGGCCGATACCACGGGTCTTGGCGGACGCTTCTCTGCGGCGGCAGTCATCGAAGCGTTCATGGGCCATCTTTTGAGCATAGACGCCAGCACTTACTTTGGGGACGAGGCGCGGCGCACACAGGAAGAGCTGCTCAGCGTGGAGCCGGCGTACGGGGCCCAAGCACGCGAACGCCGCTCTGTCGTGGGCGATCTCAGGCACTTGAGCCAAGTGCTCGTCGGGCAGGGCGACGCGCCCGTGCCAGAACACAAGGTCTCCATGAGGCCGGTCAAAAAGGAGAAGCTTCCGAGATACTGCTCTGAGTCTGCCCGGATTTGCATGTTCACCAAGTCTGCGGACGCATATCTTTTCCCCGGCTCCGAGACCAATTCCGGGAAACACGTGGCGCCAGGCAACGCGCTCTTTAAGTGGTGGCTCTGTGTGATCCACAAGGTGGTGGAGGGCCGCGGCCAGTGGGTGCTCAGGGCCGACGTGCCAGGATCCGAGCCTGGCGCCGTGCAACGGCTCTTGCCTGCAGGATGGGCCGTGGGCAGCCTTTATCCCGACGACAGCCTGGTGTTGCCAATAGTTCCCGTGTTTCCTGACGATCCCAAGGGACGTTTTTTGGAGCACTTGGTGGTGGAGTCCCGGGTGCTGCAGATGACCGTCCGCCGCTTTTGGTACGAGCTCGGCTACCGGCAGGAGTTCCGCCTCGGTAGCGTGGTAGGTATCATCGGAGCCGAGTCGGCGGACTTTCATAATCAGTCCTCTAACTCGCATGAGACTGCAGACTCAATGCTTGTGAGTGTCAAGAACTACAAAAAGCTCAGGGACTATATTAAGGGGCAGGATTACAGTTCCCTTGAAGACATACAGGGCTTGTGGGGCCAGGGAATCCCCGAGATGTGTCTCCGGCTGAAGATTCAACTTGTGACCCTGCAGGTTACCGGGAGCAGGGAAGCCCGCATCAACACTGAGGTTTCGAAGCCAACCGTGCTCTCTGTCAAGCGGCCTGCAGTCAACAACCTTAATGGATTGGTGCGGCGGAAAAAGTAAGTGAGAAATAGGACTAGATGACTAGAAAGAGTTACGAGAAACACTAGATGGCAGATGCAGGGCGGCCACCAAGAAGAGTAGCAACGACTCATCCAATGTAGCTACTGCGCAGGCTCATACCTGCGCATCCCACTACTTCTGTGCAAAAAATTGATTCCGCCCAGGATCGAACTGGGGACGTTCTGCGTGTTAAGCAGATGCCATAACCTACTAGACCACGGAACCGTTTGTTGAGAAAAAACCTTGTGGGACTTTCAGTATCTACAATTTTAATTTAAAGCATCTTATGCCAGTACTACCTTGTATTTCTCACTGCCGCCACATCTCGCTGCCGCCAGCGAGCAGCCGCTCTTGCCACCAAACAAAGCACAGTTTCAATCAAGTCAGAGGATGCGCAATAAACGCGGCCGGAACGGAACAAGGATTTTTGAATGCTGACTGAGCAGCCCTCGTCCACGCGGTCGACTCGGAGAAACGCCGCGCCGCATCCGCATCACCAATTGAGCAAATCTCCGAGCGATAACCTCTGCAGTCTAAAAGTATATAAAGTGGTACCGCGCAGCATATCGAGGCTCCCCAAGTGTTCTTTCCACCCCATCTGAAATGCCCAAAGTTGTCATCATCGGAGGCAACTTCGCCGGGCTCTCTGCAGTTTCCATTGTGGCCAAGAACGACCCCTCGGCGGAAATCACCTTGATCTCGCCTTCCACGCACGCCTTCTTTAACGCAGCCGCACCCCGGCTACTTGTGGAGCCCGAGTTGTATGAGCAGACGATTTTCCCCGTGGAGAAGATTGTCGAGGAAAACTCCCAAGGCCGGGGCAAATTCATTTTGGGAACGGCCACAAACGTGGATCTCGGCGCCCAGACCGTGGCGTACAGCGCATCCTCCGGCGACGGCGAAATCGGATATGATTTCTTGGTCGTTGCATCGGGCACGCAAACAAAGTGGGGAGGCTTCAAGGTCAACTTGGATCACAAGGCCGCCCAGAGAGACATTTTGCTGGCCAGTGAGAAATTGAAGACCGCCAAGCACGTGGCCGTTATCGGCGGAGGCGCCACGGGTGTTGAGACCGCCGGGGAAATCGCCAGTGTGCACAAGAACATAAAGGTGGACTTGTATTCTGGCGTAGCGCCTTTGGCCACGGTGGCGCCCGTGTTAGCCCCAGCCTCCTCGCAACAGTTGCAGGCGCTTGGCGTGAACATCATCCCGGACGTCCGGGTGGAGGTGTTATCCTCGAGCGGCGCGCAGCAGAAGGTGAAGGTGGTCCAGGGCGCCAACTTGGGCAGCGAGAGTGCATACGACCTCGTGTTGGAGTGCTACGTCTCCAAGCCAAACTCCGACTATCTCGCAGCCTCGGTCAAAGACAGTCGCGGCTATGTGTTGACGGACGGAACGCTATTGGTCAAGGGCCATGCCAATGTTGCCGCCTTTGGCGATGTGGTTGCGGGCGGCAGCCTGAGTATTGTGGACCTCAAGTTTGGGCAAATGGGCACATTCACCAAGACGTTCCGCACCTGGTTGGCGGGCACACTGGGTGCCTCGGCCCCTCTGCCGGGCCTCTTCGGGTGGGCTCTGAGCTTCTTTGGGGGCACGGCGGAGCCTGCAGAGTCCTACAAGGGCGTCACGCACACGTTCTTGATTCCGATCTCCAAAAACGGCGGGGTGGGTATGCTTTTTGGCTGGCGCGTGCCCAACTTTGTGGTGTACTTCCTCAAGGCCAAGCACTACATGATGCCAGAAGCCCGTTCCAACTTCGGGTAGGTCGGGGCGTAATGTCGCCGCCGCCATCCATGGCCAGTAGCGAGTCTGCTCATTCTGGCTGCGTTCAACGCCCATCATTCTTTTTACCGTCAAACACAGCAATAGATTCGCATTGGCTGTCTAACACGCTTCGGCATCAGTTTTCAATGGGATGAGATTCATTCGTGATGTACTTTCGATCTCTTCTCACCCTCTCATCTCTCACTCTCTCATCTCTCCTCCGCTCACTTCGGCCATCGCGAAGCACTTATACCTCCAGTCCACTCGAACAACTGCACCATCCTATGGATCTAGAACTACTACTTTGGCCATGAAAACATGCCGCAAATCTCTCAAACTGCTCATGAGTGATCTCAGTTTACAATCGCATGATAATTGGAGCGCCACGAGTCCCGGCAATTTGACTGCCAGTCTCGTGACTCGGCCCGTTGCACTTGCCGGGACAGAAGCCTGCATGGTGGTTATGCAGCAACAAAGCCAAGTTAAGGGTCACGTGTAGCAGCTACGTGTTCCTGCACAATGCTTAGCAACTTAAGCTAGCTAAATCTGAGACACGACGCCCCAGCGCACCGTGCCAAGGGCCCGTGGTGTTCCTGCATATAGAACGGCTTGGCGAGGCCATTGTTGTCTGTTGGTTTCGGCAGAAGCTGAAACTCAGCGCCACAGCCCATCGATACTCTTTGCTGAGCGGGATAGGCGGATGGGTCCACCGAAAACCTGTGGCCCCGCAAACAAGCGAAGGATGTATCCTGCATACCGTGTGCTTAGGTGGCTGTGCGTCATAGCAAGTATCACCACTGCCCCATGACCTGTGGCTCACATAAATACCCCTGGGATCGTAGCTGTTTAGTTCGGTCCTTTTTTTATTCAATTATCACAAAGCATCAGTCATAGAAATGTTCCGTATTGCCGCTAGAACCATCAGAGCCCCTGTCGCCAGAATCCCTGCAAGAAGCTTGGCCGTCTCCAGAGCCAACTTCGGCATTGTGGATGCTGCCAAGGACGTGTTGGACAAGGCAAACAAAAAGACCGGCGAAGTTTTGGCCTCCACAATCGACAAGACCGAGAAGGCCACGCCTTCCGCAGAACAGATCAAGGAGACGGCTGCAAATGCCGCCTCCAACGTCAACAAGAAGACCGGCGAGGTTTTGGCCGACGGCATCAACAAGGCTGAGAAGGCCACACCCACTTCCGCCGCCGAGGCCAAGGAAGCTGCCGCCAACGCCAAGGAAGCTGCCGCCAACGCAGCCTCCAGCGCTAACCAGAAGGCCGGCGATGTTTTGGCTGACGGAATCGACAAGGCCGAAGGCGCCGCCGACAGTGCCAAGGACTTGGCTGAGAAGACCAAGAACACGGCCGAGGCCAAGGGAAAGGTGGTTAAAAACGCCGCTGGCTACGACAACTTGCAGGACAAGGGCGCCAAGGTTGAGTCCGAGCAAAACCGCCCAGACGACGCCGTTTAAATAGGCACGTGAAAAAAAAACCCTGTCATTGAATATTTTGTGTATTGTGAATCTCTGTCACGATATTTTGTGTATTGTAAATAGAAACTCTGTCATGATATTTCGTGTATTGTAGATAGAAACTCTGTCATGATATTTCGTGTATTATAGATAGAAACTCTGTCGTGATATTTAGTGTATTCTAAATAGAACCCCGTCTTTAAAGGTGTGTTGTAAGGGTATGGTTTTTGTCATGACCCATAAACTCAGATGGAGAGACGGTGGATTCGGTAGTAAAGAAATGCTTGATGCGCACGAAGCTCCAGCATTGCAATAAGTCTCGTGCAGGATCCGCCAGAAGCCTCATGGCGAACGCTCTCGGGGTTGGGGAGACTGTTTGCGCCCAGCCCCACGTAATAGCACATCTAGCTGTAAGCATCAGGGAGCGCCGTCCGCCCCCGGCAAGGAATTGCCGACGTGACATCTTTCATCGCACTTTACTCTCGTGTCCACGGTTCTGGAGTCGTGAGTCAACACCTGACTTTTGGTCTCATGATCTAAACTCCTTATAGAAACTAGCCAGCTTGCACGTGAGCTCCAGTCTCTCACATCCACCTCGCAATTCGTGTTGCTCTCGTGGGCAGTCTTTATCAAGACTTTTTTCGTCATTATTTCGTTTCTTTGCCCTTGATGAATTCCGACGTGAAATCGCTTGGGCTCGTCTGCTCCTTAGCCTCCAGTAAGAGCTTGGGTTTTCTTTCGATTATGGCCAAGAAATTCAGCGGCACATAGCCCACCTTCCCTGTTCTCAGGCGCACCTTCCACCACTTGCTCTCATTCCCAAGTGGATCAAGCTTGGACAAAATGGCCACGAGCTCCTTGGGCTTCAACTCGATCTCGATATTGGGGTTCTCGGGGTTGAACTCATATAATGCCTTGGCAAACTCCAAGCTGTCTGCATCCACAGCACCACGAATGCCTGCACCCATGCCCTGCTGCTCCTGGAGCCGCCTTTGTTGCTGCATCTGCTGCTGCTCGTTGAGCCGCTGTATAGCCTTGCTCAATAAATAGGGAATTCCGACCGATGCGGCCAAAAACAACAAAAGTGGTTTGAACGACATCCGCGCTGAGCCGCCGCTGTTCTGACGTCTTAAGGTCTCCTCCAACTTCTTCTGTTTGGACTCAAACTTGCTGAACTCCTTCATGTTGAGCCCATGATTGTATGTACGGCCCGTGAGCTTATAAAAGAGCTTTTTGGCGAACTTGATGACGGCAAATATCCCGAGAAGTGACCCCAACGTATTTTTGAGGTTGCCAAACTGCTCAGCAAGAGACACCATTGTGAAAAAAGATGAATGCGTGGCCATGTATGTTGCCTCGAGCATCTGAGCAAAGCCGCCCACGGCACCAATGATCAGCTCTATGAGCTGGAACGTGGCCTGGGGACCCTCGCCAAATCCGGGGCCGCTCATGCCGTTCTGGCCGTAGCCGCCACCATACATTCCGGACATCCCTGAGCCATACATACTGGAGCCATAGCCACCATATCCGCCACCGTACATTGACAGGCCAAGGCCAGAGCCATACATGCCGGACCCGTAGCCAGAGCCGTACATGCCCGACATGCCCGAGCCGTACATGCCCGACATTCCAGAGCCGTACATGCTTGACCCGTAGCCGCCACCGTACCGTGAAGACCCGTAGCCGCCGTAGCTATTGCTAAGCGACGAGCCCATGCCCATTCCTGCACCGGAGGCGCCAATGCCCATAGAGCCGCTCAGATCCGCTAGAGACGTCGGCCTTTCGGGAATCTGGGACTCCGCTAGACCCCCTGTGCCTATATTTGTATCAGCGGTTGCTGCGGCTGCACTGCCGGCACTTTCCCACGGTTTCGCTCTGGGTGTACTCATGTTGGTTGTGAGGAGAAGTTGGTGAGACTTTTTTTTGATCACTCCCTCCGGCATGCATTGGCGGGGCGCGCACGTGAAACCGAGGCCGCTAGAGAATAGACTACTGATCAAGGGCTCCTTGACTGCTGAACGCTTTTGTGCCTTTGATATTTGAATATTTAGATTGCTCGGAAGGCCCAGTCTCGGGTGCTCAGTTTGGCTGTGGTGCATCACTAATCATTGCTCGAGCACTGCTCTATATCACACCAGATTGGGCACTATTGCAGCCACGATCAGTCGCCACCCGACGAATAAATGGCTTGGCATAACAGATGCACAAATCGGCAAAGCGCAAGGTGGCCACGTCGCGCCGTTTCGCCTTTGGAAACGGCCAGGTGGTCAGCAACGCCGTATAGAGTTGAACTGCAATCTCCATTTTAGTGAGGAGAGAAAGGGACTTAGCAACGTCTGCATCCGAGAATAAAGAATAGAGTAGATCTTCCACGACATCCGCCTCCAAGTACACAAGTCTTCCCTTTCCACCGTTCATAAATCATTGCTTGATGTCGGTAGAACTGCGTCATCGATGCTTTCTTCCTCGGGCAGCACGGGCGACAGGCCAATTTGCATTCACCTCAGAGTTATGTAAGAGGCTCCAGTGACGAGCTTAGCCGGTTCAAGTGGAGGTACACATCTGTGCCGTAACCCTCCATAGATATAAGTTTCAAGTCACCACCAAAATATTGCGCATAGAGGCGAGAAATTGGCAAGCCGTAGCCAAAACCGGCCATAGGCGCCTTGAAGCTAGTCTGGTTTTCTGAGTCTAAAGTGGGTGTTTTGTCCACCGTGGTGTACAAATAAGTCCAGATGAGCGGAATCTCGCTCCTCGCAATACCACCGCCCTCGTCGGAGATTTTTATAGCAATATCTTCGTAGCCCTCGGATATGATGACCTTGATTGCAGGGAATTTCAAGTCATTGAGATCTATATCCTCAGCCTTCATCTCTGGGTTCTCGCGAATCATCTGCTCCTTGAGAAGCGGGGTGTGGAATTCGATTGTGGCACGGAGAGAGTTTTTCAACACCTCGAAAAACATGTGGATCAAATGGCCCGGCACATACATGAAATTGATCAGCTCCTGCGAGGCAATGAGTTGAATCTCGGGCGCCTCGAAAAGACCATAGTACTCTTCACAAATATACTTTGCTGTTTCCACTGCGTCCTCTGCAATTTCCCTAACGTTGCACTCCGTGCAGATCACCCCAACATAATTATTACGGCCGCCACGCTTAGCCTCGCCATTTGCACCGTTCATGAGTTTGGAAAAGCGCTGGCGCGTTGGCAGCGCCTGTGACATATTGAGCGCAATATGTTGGCCAATAAGCATACGGATCCCAATTCTCAGCATGTAAAAGCGGTCCAAGAACGTCTGGATGGCCAGGTTCACCTGGACAAGCTTGTGCTCGGTCTTCCACTCTTGAACTCCCTGCGCCATGGTGGCCACCGTGGCATCATGCCGCTTTTTGATCTTCAGAAGCGCATCCAAGACGATTTTGTTATAGTCGTAAACTTCCTTGGGCCACACGATATTGGTGGGACATGGGTTGAAGTAGGACTTGCCAAAAGTGGGGGCGTCGGCCCGTGAGCGGGGCGGTGCTGGCGTATGCGACACGTGGGGCCTGACTACGATTCCGTCGTCCGAAAAGACGTTGTTCACGGCAGGGTTTGTTTTCTGTTCTTGGGCCAAGTTTGTCGTTTCCTCCGTGCTCTCCTCTCGCGTTGTGAGCTCATATAGCTGCGCCCGAAGCTTTTCATCTATTTGCGGCTTTGGCAACGACGTCAACTCCTCAAATGACTGGGCGTACCAGTTCTTGACCTTGATGGTCAGCGGCATTTTCAGGAGACCCAACGGAGCATTTTCAAGATCCCGCACCTTGAGGGCAAGGCGGATGGGAAGTTCCTCTACGATGAACTGCAGCGCAAGAAAAATCAGCCCGGGAGACGGCGACGGGCCGAACTGCACCATCTGCCGAATATTTACAGATGTCTGGGGGTACCCCGCGTAGCGGACGATTTGCTCGCGGAGTGCTTTGGTCAATTCCCAGCCTGTTCCCATTGTGTAAGCTCTGAATATGATTGACTGTGTGGATTAGATGCGTTGTGGAGGGTGGGGGTTCTGTGTATGGGGTCTTTTGCCCTAGAAACTTCGCTTTGTGTCGGAATATATCCCTTCTTCAGACCCGGTAATTCCAGATCAGTGGATATCCCTTGGAAGGTGCAGATTCCTTGGAAATTGGACGAGTAGTCGAACAGGTTTAACCTTAGGGGCAGGATGTGAATCTGTGGGGCTTCGATACACAAGTACCGTTCACAAGTGTTTTGGTCGTGTGGGCAGAATTGTCGCTCTGCTCCTTGTATGCGATTTTCCGAAGAGCTTTGGATACAACACCGGTGATTGCTGAAATGCGTTGGTTGTCAGTAGGACGAGAATGTGGTATCGTTTCTTGCACATGTGTGGGGAACGCAGCTGACTGCACGTAAGGAGTCATATCGCGCTCCGCTCGTCCACGCACATGGCCCATGACTCAACCTCACATGATCCGTGGTGCAAACCTGGCTGCACGCCGGCACCGAGGGCACCGTGCCGGCCTTTATCCTCTCAACAACCCGTCCTCTTGGGATCAACCACACAGTCTTCCTGCTGGCCACCAGAAGAGGTTTGCTGCACTTCTTCGTGCACCCGTGCACCAACTCCGCTGGCCCGCGCTCCTCGGTCCGTTGCCGGATCATTTGCGGGTGCGGCTGTGCCTGCATACAGCGCGCGCCATGACTCAGCCCACCGTTCAGACTATCCGGGGTAACGGAAACTTTCCATATATATATTGCGCATCCGCCACCCTAGTCGCATCCATCTTCTCTCGACGACGTCACAAGCATTGCACCCGGCAGTAATAGCACCCAATTCCTTCGCAGCCTCTAACAATCAATAATCATTTGCACATCACAATGGCCAGATTCCTCTCACTTGCCTCTCTCAAAACCGCCTCCAGATGCTGGGTCCCTATTCACATCCCGCAAGCCACCTTGAGGGCGTTTTCGTCGCAACAACGTGCTGTTAACTTCAACCACGAGCATGACAATGTCAACATGGTTGTCAACGACGAGGTCTTGGTGAACGAGGCCAAGGCTCTCCACATCGATACCGCCACCTTCGAGCCCACCGTGCACTCCGCGGAGGACGTTTTCACTGCAGGTCCAGTGAACAAGGCCTAAGTATATAGTAATGAATTATGACAATGATCAAATGTAGATGTTGTCAGGCGAAGCGGCGGTCGTCTGCGTAGCTGACTGTCTTGCGCGCCATGGAGCTTTTCTTTGCCGACCTCGTTTCACATTAGCAGGAGCACTAATTGGCAGCCGAGTAGAATTGCTTGCATGACGGCGCTTCCAATCAAAGCGTTAATGGAGACTTCAATCAAAGCCCAATTGTTTGCGTGGTACATTTCCATACGAAGCTTTTGCCGTCCGATCATTCATGGCCCACGAGGTGTGTCGTCACGTGCCTGATTCGCAGCACTGTGGTGCCGATCTGGTGTGCATACAGACGCACCAACCTCACTCGCAATTGCACCATGCCCCACACCGAGGGTGTGCCCATCATCCGTTCTCCAGAAGGGCTCGTGAAAATCCAAACCCCGTCATTTCGGTCGCCTTTTCACTGCTTCTCTTCTTTTAGTCTCTGAAATCTCTCTTCGCTTCTAAGGATACTGTTCCTGCAATTGCTTCATCGGTCCGTTCAGCGATTTACACGCCTTTGATGAGCTCTCTTCGCGTGGCAGTGGGCCAAATGTGCCTGTCCTCGAACCTCAGCAGCAATGCCCGTGTGGCCACAAAATTGATTGACAGAGCTGTTGAGGCCAAAGCCAAGGTTTTGTTTCTCCCGGAAGCCGCGGATTATATTTCACGAGATGCTGAACACTCTGTGCAACTCGCAAAGAATACCCACGCCGACTTTGTTTCGGTGATCCAAGACAAACTTCGAAGCATCCCGAAAGCCAGCGGGCTCCATGTGGCAGTCGGCATCCATGAGCCAAGTCCCGATGCGGCAAAAGTGCGGAATAATCTAGTGTGGATCAGTAGTAGCGGGGAGATCACACAACGGTATCAGAAGCTTCACTTGTTCGACATCAACATTCCCAATGGTCCGATCTTGAAGGAGCTGAATTCAGTAGAGCCCGGCAAGGCCATCTTGCCACCTTTCGGGGTGCCGAACTCCGATTTCAACATTGGATTCTCCATCTGCTACGATATTCGGTTCCCCGATCTCGCCCTAAAGCTCCGCAAATTGGGCGCCAATATCATCACCTACCCTTCTGCGTTCACAACAAAGACCGGTGAGGCCCATTGGGTGGCCTTGGGGAAAGCACGTGCAATTGACTCGCAGTGTTTTGTGGTTATGGCTGCCCAGTGCGGCCCACACGATGTTGATGCCGATGCACCCGGCTCTACATCAGCAAAGTCTAAGCAGCCTCGAGTAAGCTTTGGCCAGTCGCTTATCATTGGGCCATGGGGTGATATCTTGGCACAGGCCAAAGATTATACGGACCGAGAGGCCGAGGACCCTGACGGTGATTATTTCGAGATGGTACATGCAGACCTCGACCTTGAAGCGTTGAGCAAGATCCGGGAAAACTTGCCGATTTTTTCTCACCGACGGGAGGATGTGTATTAGCATTGGCTGGAATATGCGTATACATCGACCTTGGATTGTATGCAGAGCAGAGAGGTTGAAAGCTGCCCTTCCATGCCTGCGCTCGTGAACTCATTTCCCATCATCTACATTGTAGCTTGTTTTGAAAACATTGCTGGAAACCATCCAAATATTCAGAGGACTCTAAAGCGCACGAGTCCCTCTGAGGGTCAGTGAGAAAGGTGTAGTGGCTCTGCTTCCCGGGCCGTGTGAGCATCCCGCCCGGAAAAACTATTGCAGCCGTGCGCAAGGGGCTCCTGTGTGCACGGCAAAACTGTTATCAGTCGCACCATAGTGCTTGTCGACTGCAAAAGAAATCCACAGCAAGCCCCTGTAGTCTGGCAACACTCTGATACGCATGCTTCGGTGTTTCAAACCGGTCTCAAAGGGAATTTCGCAACAAGTGGTATTTCAGAGTAGTGAAGCTGACCGAAGAACGAAGGCCGAGCTGACAGCGTTAGCAGTTGCAAAAGCCCCCGTCACGGCTGCCCAGGTTTGCAAGCGCCATCTACGTTGTCTATGTCAGACCACTTCTCTGACAATGCAGGCGTTCTTCTAGGGGGCTCGCACACCACCGGGTGGCAAACAAGAGGCTCATCAGAGCAATATATGAATTGCCATGCACACCGCATATTTGAACGCGCCCAAAAAATTTCTCCTCGACTCCTCGAAGCTGTCGGGGTAGAAACCTGGTTTTGTCTGCCATGGTTTTTGGTTAATGGGACAGTGAAGCTTGAATTCCACATGCGGAGGGGTATCTTTGGGCTGGCCGCGCACCTGTCGTATAGCACCGGCTGTGCGCACTTTTCTCCTCACATCTCCTCCCTCGAATTGAGTCAGTGGCCCGTGGCCGCGAAAAACTGCGCCGCATTTTGACAGGCCCACCACCGTTCCCTCTCGACTCAGCGCAGGGCAAACGTCGCAAAGGGATTTCCTATACATTGTCGGGCTCTATCTCTTGGTGTAATCAACGGCCCAACAAGACTTATATGCACCCGCTTTGCAAAGCAGCCAGGTGATTTTCCCTTAGTCACTGCAAAGCAAATCAATACTGCCCCGTGGCACCTCATGTGCAGCTGCGGCAATTTGCAAAAACGTTGCGAACAAGGGACTTTGCCACCTTATAATCGGGACAAGTTTGTAGCAATTCGGGACCTCGATTTTCACGACGATGAGTCAGCATTGGAATACCAAACATTGATATTGACACACGCAAACATTGGTGCAGAGTCCTTTGGCTCTCATAAAGTGGTACTATACACCTGCTGCTGTCGTGGATTGTCTACTGCTGCCTGCAGAATTTCTCCGTGGCATTCCAGGATCGTGGCTGTGATGAGGGGTTTGCTCAAACTGCCAGTCCTGTCAGGAGGGGTATTTTGAGATGAGTGCATACATGTGTTGAGCTGCGCGCTATCGCAAGCAAGGCGCGCAAATATGGAAGCTTTCGAGGCTCCCGGATTAATTTGCCCTTTTTTTTTGGGACCAACACGCGCTGTGTGCAGGCGATATGCCAGAATTACCCCTCCCATCGTATAAGCCAACCCGATAAAAGGACCCCGTTGCACAGCATTTTCGCTCCTCATTACTTCGAATTCAAACACCTATTCACAACTGAGCCCCATACTCCCTGATACTTTGCCTGTTCAGCTTATATATCCATTCTTCAACAGTTGGATTATCTTCAATACTTGCCTCTCCATCCGCAAATGCTTAAAATCGCCAGATTGATCACAAAGTCCACCTCGCCAACACTCACCCTTTTCCACAACTCCAACTCCAAACTTTCACACCACTTGCTTGACCGCTTGGCCATCCATGAGGGTCGCTACGCTTTGGACTTGAGGCAAAACAAATTGCCTCTGTACGAAACATACCAGTTCATTCACCAAGATTGCATGGACGTGCACCCACAAAACAACCGCAGCTTTGAGAAGGTGTTCCCTGCATTGCTTGCGTCACGTGATCACTCGTTCTGCAATGTCGAAGTGAAGAAGAACCTGAAGCAAAAGCAATTTGTTCGTGACTTGGAATTGCTCAACGAGGACCAGTACTTGCAGCAGCTTTCAACGCACTCTTCATCTGAGTTATGTCCCTTTATTGTCGACTGGTCGAACAATTTGGTGGCAGTTGATGATGAGGGCTTGGATGTTATAATGCAGAACTACAGAACCTGTGGCATGCAAAAGAGCAGCAAGGTTCATCAGGCGCTGGGCACGGACCAAATCGAGATTCCTCATAACGGCCCGGCGTTCAATTTTACTTCTCCCGCATCGAACACCGCCGTAAAGTCGTCGGTTGCAGCCGCATCCGTCATGTCGTGCGTGCACCCTCACATTGCTGAGTTTGCAGACCTTTTTTAGCTTATCTTGAACTTCTTCTGCGGGGCTTTCATTAATAATTTATAGACCGAATACACCTCGCAACCTCAATTAAATCAGTAGAGACTGTGTGGGCAGGATATGTGGCTATTGATCATCCAGATATACAGATCAGAGTCTTCGTTAGCAGTTTCGAGCATGAATGATCGACACAAGCTGCTCAACATGTGAACGAAAAATTACACTAGCTTCCAGATGGCTTGGGTTGAATTAAAGCGCTTAAAATCGTAAAATTGAAGTTTTATGCGATACCCATTCTCTTCGTCACATACTCCTGTGCCAAAACACCAAAGGTAAGCCCCAAGCCGTCGTGAATCCATTCCTGCACCCATTCGCTGGGATCCACGGCATCACCCTCCTCTCCTGCGTTGAAAACGGCGTCCACGTCTTCGCTGTTGCCAGCCACCCAGCTGGCCCAACGAGCGGGGAAGGGTTGTGATTTGCTGATAATTGTGATATTGTTGGTGATATCCTTAAGAATGAAGGTAAAGGAAAAGGAATTTGCATTTGTGGCCTCAATTAAAACCGGGGCCGATGAATCCTCGTTGTCGGACCCGCCGCTTCTCTCGGTCCCAGTACATATGGGCTGGATGGCAATAAACACGTTAGAAGAATTGATTTGGTCGCTCAACTCCCCCAGCACCAACAGCTTGTTCTCGACCTCGGTGATTTTCAAGTAGTCCTTCACCGAGGAGTCCAAGTTGGCGAAGCACAACTTCTCGCCGTCCAAGGCCTTTCCGTGAAACATGCCCAAGTCTGCATGCTTATTTGAAGAATGCTCGTGCTTGTGGTTGAAATTGGATACACTGGTACGGATGCCGCCCTCCACCTGCCCCATTACCTTGTTAAACTTGGAGGCACAGAGCGAGTCCAAGTAGCTGATGTTCAAGTCGTACACAAGGAAGATGTTGAGCAATTCGTCCTCCTTGTCGGCCAAGCCATCCTTGATCTGCTGGGACATGGTGGACAACATGGAGTTGAGTTTGTCGGTAATGTGAAGAATCTGCTCCGTGTCGGCCACGCCTGAGTTTTCTTTAAGGAACTTTTGCCTCTGCTGCGACAACTGGTGTGACGTATTGGACGCCAACTGGTATGTGGACTCGCTGAGCTGGTGGGCGTTGGATGTAAGCGAGCCCCAAAGCGACGTCACTTTGCTGGAGCCCTCAGACGACCACCACGAGGAAATGGATTCCAAGGGGTTGGGTTCTTGGCTCTCGCGCTGCGTCTGGGCGTCGACCTGGGCGCCAACCTGGACGCCAACCCGGGCACCCACAGAGTCACCTGAGGCGATCTTAGCGACGCCAACTGCGCCGCCTGGCGCAGTTTCGCTGCCACTCTTGTCAGTAACGTTCTGTGGCTCCGGGGCCAGTTTCTTCTCCGGTTTTCTGTTTTCGGCCTGGGCCGGGCTTACAGCAGCCGAAGCTGCCTCAGGCGTTTCCGCCTTCGACTCGGTTCTCTTGGGCTCCAACTTGGAGCGCGGGGGCCCCTTGTCCTTTTCGTGCGCAGAGAGCTCGTCTAGAAACTCTAGGAAATCGTCGGAGGAGTCGGCCTCTGCAGCCGCGGCCTTGGAGTCCGGAAGCGAGTTGATGAAGTCGAGAACGTCGTCGGTGTCGTGGCTCATGTGGATGAAGAAGTTGTCGTGCGCGTTGGGTGGGGATACGTGTAGGACATGACAAGAGCGTACGCGAGAATGTGAGGGAACGCGGTGCGGCACTTGTCACCACGACCAAAGTGGGAAAGGAGTGGCATTGGTGGCATTTAAAAGGACTCGCAGGAAACTGATCGCAGGAAACTGGTAATCAGACACGAAGGGGAATTTCCAAATGGGAACCCAATCTTGCAATGTGCGTCGAGGCGTTGGGTGTCGAGCGACGGCCACGGGTCGGGCAGGTGCATAGCGAAGCCGCTCTGGCGCAGAGTATGGTGTTTCATCGCTTCCACAAAAAGGCTAGAGAACTGTTGCACGTATAAAAGACGTCGCCTCCGCCCATTGCGCTGTGAGCGTGGCGGTGTGTGGTTGCACGAACGGCACAGGGCCACTGCATTGAGACGAGCACCGGAGTGAGGGCGGGGCCGGAGCACCGGAGTGCACTACGTCTGATGCTCGATTCAAGAATTCAAACCTTCCCAAAATCTTTCCCGGTTCCAAATGAATGCCCAGGCCAGAGTACACACGTGAAGGCACGAGGTTTGCGGCCGTGGGTGCAAGAGTACTCGAGGTCATTGCCGTGCGTGCACTATGTGCAGTATTGTGCGGCACCTTCACGTGGTCGGGTCCTTGGACTGGCCTGTGCACAGGCCCCGGCACCTCCCCACAACACGCCACTGTTTTGCTCTCAGACTCGGGGGGAGTGTGGTGGCTACCGCTCTATACTTGCAGTTGTGACGGGAGTATTTTTCGGACCAAAGCTGATTTTTGGCCTCGTTTTTCTTTTGGTCACCGCTGCGAATGACTGCGAAGAGTTATAAATATGCGCATTTGCCCTGCTAATCGGAACTTAACACTACTCCCACAGATTAAAACGAAACACAAGCTCAAGATTGACCGCAAGGCAAGAGGCTCTTTTCCGCCAGCAAACTTGAATTCGCAAGGGTGCCGAGTACAAGGCGACGCGGTTGATGACAGAATTTACTTAGAGCCGTGGCATAGACGGGGTAAACACGGGGATACGAGTGCTTGAGTCACAAGGCCCCAGGGCGTGCCTGCAGTCTGATGAATGCTTCGGTTCAAAGCTACCGGTAGAGATGCCTCGCCTCACTACAATTAGGGACCAAGGCGTTATGCTACGGTGGTTGTGCGAGAGCTCTAGGGATGCGCATTTGAACTGAGGTCTGCGTCTCGTAACTCCCACTGATGCCTTGCTATAATGGCCGCATTAGACTTTCCACACGGGGCAGCTTCACAGCTCAAACCTGCAATCCTCGACCCCACGTTGAACAGGAAAAGCCGGTGAAAATGGGGTTGAAAAAGGGTGTTATGCATTCAAGTCATTGCAATGTACATGTGTGGAAGACGTTTTACGATGAAAAATGGATTTATACTTTCATCACAACACTGAGCTCGTCGTACATGGAAAGTACTCTCGCCACACTAGTTGCATGCATAAGTCGTGGACCCCTACAGGAGTTAGTATGCACGAGCTGGCTAAGTAGGGACTTTGCATCGCATCTGCTTCGAAGGTGCGGAGTGCAGGGCGGACATGTCTCGCACAAGCAATTTTTCCAAGCCCTTGGGTTTGACATCCAACCGAGATCAACCAGCCCGACCGCCTGTTTAATGTTTCAGTGCCAAGCCCCGAAACCGACTCACAGGTTGAGGCATTTAACAATTCCCGTTGGCCGTCGAGTGACTACCTGCAGCATAGTTTGCATATTGCCAGGCGCACATTATGAGAAGCTGCGTTTGAGATCACAATTGCATGCAGATATCAATCAGGTCTAATCCAACCTTCGAAAACGCATATAACCCCGCGTTGCAGAAAAGTCTTCTGAACGGAGCCACTTATGCTCACTGCACTTGATTCAACGCTGTAGTATTGGAGCTAGGATTTCACGACGCGGTAACGGAATTCAGTGCATACAACCAAAACCAGCGTCGGCGACAATGTAGAGATACTTGACCCAGGTCGAGGCCAGGTATAAGTCGAGTTTCAGCATCGCTCAAGGGTGCTCTGGCGCACGCTAGCCTTGCATGCGCGATAAGCGCGGGCGAGACGCATACTATTATATTTAGTGCGACAGTACCACATCTGAGAGCCCTAAAGCGGTTCTCATGATAGCTGCACCTGAGAACTTTTGCAGCCGCGAGCAGTTATATTTAAAACACCCGCCACATGTCTGTACTTTTGCGCAGTTGAGATTACGCTTCCAACCTGTGCTCTGGCGCCCACAGTACGTTTTTGATAGTCGGCACACTTGACACAGTTTGTCCTTTTCTCATGATTGAAGAACCTACCATGTTCTCGCCAAAGCCCAAGCTTACCTGGCGAGACAAGATCAAGCGGCGCTCGTTCCTGCTGCCCAAATTGCAATACCGGAAGACACCAAAATCATCGGAGGTTCCGTCGCTCTCCAGCTCCCGGGGGCTGACGCCAGCATCAAAACTGAATGACCTGTCACCTCGGCAAACGCAAGAAGATGTTTTCTTGACTGCTCTTGAGGTGCTAGATGCCCAGAGCGTGAACGATTATGATCTCCTCATCGACAGTCAGGTGCTCAAAAGAGGCAGCTTGACGATTCCGCCTCCGCCGCCGAGAAACAAGATGCAAGGAGCCCAGCCGCTAATTGAGTCCCACCGCATCGGCCCCAAAATCAAGCCCTTTTTTGCCCACTCGGTGGTAATCGAGCCTCGGCTGGCGGAGTGCTTCGTTTGCCATGAGCTGCTCGAAACTAAGCTTGAAACAGAGAAGTTGGTGCCGCTCACGTGCGGCGACTGCGTTCACAGCGAGTGCTTTCACATCAGCGCCAAGTATAGTTTACAAGCCGCCATATCGAGGGGCACAGTCACTGCTTGCTCCTCAGAACAGGAGGTGCAAACAGCCATCTTTCCAATGTGCCAGGGTAAACGGTGCCGGCTGGAACAATGGCCCAATGCAGTGGCCCCGCTTGAAACAGCCTTCACCGAAGAAATTCTTCTGGAAGCTATGCTCACAATCAAACTTAGTAGTGTGCCCGAAGTGGCTCGCCGAAACGAGACCCCAGAGACCCCCACCCCACACCACTTTCAACAGCATGACCACCCAAGCCACAGCCCTCAATCCTCTCTAGCCTACGGTAATAGGATCTCGCAGTTCTTTATAAAGGAAAACTCTGAACTACGATTCAGGCCCGAGATCCACTCACGAACCGTGTCTTCCCCGGTGACCCCCCGCAATCAGTCTCTAGGAAACGCCTCTGCTCCGCGATTGTCAGCTGGGCTGTCGTCGTTTCTCCGGAAGAGCTTCCCTCCTAACTCCTTGGACGTGCCTCCTTTGGAAGAGATGAGAAATCTCGTTATCAAACACATGTTGCGTGCATACGACTTCGATCTCAGCATCTTGACAACGTTGGGCTCGTTGAAGTTAACAGATAAATTATTCGTTTCTTTAAACGGACTGGAATTTCTGCAACAGGCCGTGTATTTATTCACCGGTTTTTTGGTGGTAAGTGACGGTTCGTTGCCGTGCCTTTTTCCTTTGGGAACCAAGTTTTCCATCTCGACCCCAGATCCCACTGTTCTCTGCCTAGTCTCGTCCGACGCAAACGTGCCGCTGTTGAAGTTGCATTCGAAGATCAGCAGTATAGTTGAAAAGTGGGGCATTGCCGTTTCGGACACTCTGTTGCTGATTCCCACCGAGTTGGTGACTTCCTCGATGTCTATGAAGGAGCTCAAAGGAGATACACAGAGCAACGACGAGGACAAAGCCACAGAGGCAACCATTGGTCGTATTTTGGAACTGCGCCAGCTGGCCGTTCTCGATTCCACATTTTATAACGCCTTTTCCCGAGATAGCGTGGCCACTCTCAAAGATCGAAATGTGAACGACTTCGAGAAGGAGCTCATCAGCTATGGACTAGTCCCCCCTGCGGAGGATTTTGAAGGGTCCGCTGACACCGACTCTGCGACAGCGATAAGCCCTCTTCACATCGCACGGCGTACACTGAATGACATTCCGGTTCTTTTGTCCTACTCCGACCTGGAGGCCTCTATGAACGAACCACACTCGGATCTGGACTCGGACCTGGACTCGGATCTGGACTCAGAATTGATCTCGGAAATCAAGAGTAAGTATCATCTTCTAAAATCTTGACTGGTCGTACAGGACGGCCGTGTGATGCAGCAAAATCACTGACCTACATATTTAGCAGAGAGATCGTATCGGGCTCATCAATGCTGAGAAAATATAAAAGACGAGCAAACGTTTTAGTGAGCGGTGGGCAGCAGCTAGCTTAGTAATAAACCTCTTACAACAGTGCTCATATATTAATCATCTCTCTTCGTCGGTATTGCGATTAATCTCTTGGAGGATGTTGTAGACCCACATCTCTCGTTCCTGGCGAGAGCGAGCTTGAAAAACTAGAACTTTTCCGGTAAAACCCGCCTTGCGGGCCATATGAACAAGACCAGGGTTTTTCACACCTCGGGTGCCCTCCATGCCTTTTCGAAGTGTTCTCTTTCCCCCAAACCAAAGAGAAAAACTACGCATTGAATCGTTCTCGGAGGATTTCCATCCGTCGGGGTAGACACGCGGCAAAATATTCTCACCTGGAGTCTTGCTGTATTTTGTCTCCAAGAGATCAAGCTGCGTGTTGTTCTCCGCGTACACATAGCACTCCTGAATGGGGATCGCCAAATACCTTTCATAGTAAGGCGTCTTTTTCCAGAGACCAGTCACCTTGGACCGCCGATGCAAGGAGAAAACGAGGAGAATGCCGGGACAAAGTACCATGTAGTACTGAACAAAACTGGCATGTTTTTTCTGTTTTTGGTAAACGGGCCCGGCAGCAAGCACAGCCGTGGAAATAGCCATGCTGGCATTGGTAAAGAGTCGAGCATTGGCGAATGAGTTTGCAATCTCTATGCTATGCTTATCGAAGTCCACGTTCAGATCCACTGTGTCATCAATGTAAAACTGGCGTTTGTTTGCGAGCTTGGTGGCAATCTGCGACTCCACGAGCTCCTCAGCATGCGCTCTCCAGTACTTGCTCAAGCTGGATAGTCTTTCCATCCACTCGAATTTGATCGTTCGAGACGGAGCCAAAAGTTTCACCGAGCTGCCATTATATAGCTGCAACTCAAAACCACAATCCATTAGCTCCGGGTTGTCGATAATTGTGGGCGAAGAGTACCAAAGGTACGATTGAAGATACAAATGATGCTTGGCAATTGATGCGGCGGGAATCTCCTGGACATTTTTTACGCAACATAGGTCGACCATGGCTTCTGCACAAGCTATGTGTTGTATGCGCCGAGAGAATTCCTCCACTGCCTCAGTATCGTGGGCTTTGAATTCCGGCAGATTAAGCCAGCTCAAATGGCCATAGGAATCAACTTCAAACGGGTTCTTCAAATAAATTTCCGGGATCTGCGAACGGAGGTTCATTCTCTCGTCCACACTCTTTGGATCTGCATGAAGAAGCACATTTTTGGGGGATGGAGGTACACCGCGGAGGAATTTAGAGAAGAATAAAATATTATCGGCAGTGTGGAAGTACTGGATGCGGTAGAATAACCGGAGGCTCAGGTATTCATCGCCTTTGATATTGGTTATTCTTGAGAGAAAGCCCTCAACCGGATAGGGCCGCTGCAACGGCTCCTTCATGCCTTTCTCCCCCTTCGAAGTGCTTAATACAGTTCGTTCGACCAGGCGAATTTCAAGCGACGCAGACTTCTGCAAAAGATGCGATTGCACAAAGAGCAGCTTGCCTGAATTAGGAAGCCATTCGACGCGGTCGTAGAATTTGAAGCAAAACCATGGATGCGGATTAGCCTTGGCCCAGTCTTGTAATTTTTTGTGGCGCCCAGAAATGGCTTTAATACGCTGTGTCAACTGCTCTTTCAAGTATTCAAGCAAAGGGTCTCGAATAATGTCATATCCAAATTCTTTTTCGCGGATCTCCAAGGAATTGGCACCAGAAAAAGCTTCTTGGAGGAGTTTATGAGGGAGATTAATCTGAAATTTGACATTTGTGTTGGCAACATTGACCTTGAGGAACGCAAAAAAGTCCTCATCCAAGATCTCCTTTATCATGTACAACCATTTATATGCCACACTAATGAGTCGTGTGTTCATGATAAACAAACGAAGCCCGTCAGCTACGGGGTCTGCAATGCAAATTGACTTATCAGAGTGACAGTAGAAGTCAGTCATGAGCTCCTTTCTGATTTTGAGCTTGTGATCGGGCTTTGCGGAAAAATCCTTTTCTTTTTTGACTTCAAAAAACTGCACCAACAAAGGCGCAGTTGTCGAGTCGGCTTTTCGGAGAACAACGTGATACTCTCGCCAATGATCGAGAATTCCGAAGTCTGCGTCATTTCGCTGGCTGAGCGTGGTGAGTGTTCGCACGGTTTTGGACTTCTTGATCAAAACTAACATCCGGTCAACACGGATAATGTCGCCGGCCTGGTGCTTGCGGAGAATGGACTCCACAAACTGCATCTTGACGCGGCCTTTTCTAGCAAGAGAATGACTCTTGCTTTTGCTTGCTTTGCTTGCTTTACTCGCAATTGCCTGAAATTTCTTCATGTGGCGGTTTTGTTTCTTCTCTGCTTGTATAAATTCTTGATGAAGGGCATCTGCTGCACTTTGTTCGGCCGGGGCGGGTTCGGCAAAAGATACTCGATCTAAATTATTTCTGGAAAGTGGTGCTCGGGATGACAGTAACGAAAGGGCCAGTCGTGCGTCAGCATAGGGAGACGGAGAGGATTTGGACAGAAAGCTTTTAGAGGCTGATTGGGAAGGTCCTTTCTTGAGAGGCGCTTCGCGTATTTGTATCTTTGGAAGTTGCGGGGGTCGAAAAGAATCCATGTCTGAAGGATCGTAAGACACGCTATTGCTTTTGGTGGAATCGTTGTTGACAACCTCGCTTTTTGCAGTCTGGCTTCTGGCGAGATTGCCGCTGGACTCAGTGCTCTGCGTCACAGCGCCTTGTTTGACGTATTGACTCCAGAGCCCTTCATCTGAATCATTCGGATGGTCGTCTTTATAAAAGTTCGCTAGATCATTGGAGTGTTTATCCTTCGCTTTTGGGTCCAAGTTTTCAGGATTGCTCTCATTTTCACCGCTGCCTCTATGTAAGGAAGCCGGAGGATTTTGGGTCGAAAGCGACAGATTCAGATGCGTATCGTCTTGAAAGCGGAAAAGATCTGTATGAAACAAATCCTGCGGAGAATCTTCTTCCATATCGCTTTCGCTCTCTTCAGAAGCCGTCCCATAATCCAACAGTTCGTGACTGTGTTCTGAATCCTGACCCAAGAGATCGTTGACCTCTCGAGAGTCAAAGATGGAACCTGCGTCTACCCCCGACGTATCCAAGCGCAGATCTGCCTGGACCGATCCAATGACCTTCGACGACGTGTTTCTCACCCAACTTCGAACAGAAGCATTCGATTTCTGCCGTGGTTTGAGAAAGATGGATGATTTGGAAATGTCCATCCATGCGTCAGGAATTGCGCCGAGGAACACAGAGTAAGATAGGTAGCTCACATCTTCGGCACTGCCATGCAAAAGTCGGAATGCTGTGAATGAGCTCCGGGGGATATTTATAGGAACCCCGGGGCTGCCCAGCTCGTCCACATGCGTGGCACTTTCCCTGGACCACTTGGAGCCGCGGGACCCGTTTTGCCGCTTGGCCTCGAGCTTCGATTCTTCACCTCCTTCGAAAACTTCGGCCGCCCTCGTATCTCTGTTGCAGACTGTCAGCTGGGAGGCATGGCTGAGTTGTCGTAGCGGCGGATGGTCTTTCAGATGCATACGATGACTGAAAGAGCTTGAGAAGGCTCGTGGAAAGCCAAACGAGGCAGAAGGAATGTGGGTCGAGAGCAGCGGGAAGCCACGGGTATAGGATCTTTGCTCCGAATTTCACTGAGGAAAGAGTGCAATCGCAAGTGCTGGAGATGCTGCACGGCTATATATAGTTTGTGTTTACGCGCCTCAGCCGCAGTAGCAGCCGCACCTGTACACCTGTCGAGTGATGTGATGTGATGTATAAGACGAGGCAGTTTATTTGCTTGGGTGACATTTTATATAATGTCGCGGAGCTAAATTGTCTCGGGTGTATTGATTACACAGTGCCTTGTTATCTCTTTTTCAGAGTGCACCCATCACACAATGTCCTCATCTTCGATACCCACGGAGATTCCCTCAGGGTTCATGTTCTCCGGGGGAGAGATACTTGGGACAGTTTCCAAGACCAGATAACCTACTCCGGCCGAGATAATCAAAAGGCCCAGGAGAAACCTAAAGATACTAGAGCTGTTGATGCTTGCACCTATCAAAATGTAGACTGCTGTTAGTGACAAGACATGGGAGTCCATGAAAAAGAATACGTACATAGACCACGTCCGATGAAGGAGAAAAGAAACGAGCCGTAAGTGTATGCCTCGGAAGGCACGCGAAATTCTGAGGTTAGTAGAGACTGTGACGACATGCGCAAGAAACGTACCAAGAAGACCAATTACTGCGCCAAAGCCAATTATGTAGATTCCGACGATAAACTGCTGTTAGTATTATGAGGGGAACGGAGGCTAGAAATACATACGGATTGACTGTGTGTTAGTATTATTGGAGGTGATCGGTTCCATGGCCAGCACAATACGGGCACCTAGAGATCCGCCAAAGCTTTGAAACCCCCTGGTTTCAACCGGGATTCCAAATCGCGAGGAACAGAGGGAGATGGCATAGTGGCCGACGAGCAAAGCTCAGCCTGCGTATGGCCAAAAACCACGGTTTATCCCTGCGCTGGCCAAACGCCGTTGTAGCATGGCAGTGATTGGCACAGCAGGCCCAGGGACTATCATTCTGCATTCACAAAGACGCTACATACATTCCACTGAAGAGCTGGGAAAGGCCACACAAAATCTGAAGTTAGTAAGCACGGGTGTGGGGCATGTCTCGTAGAGGCCTGTCGGCAGAACACAATACCAGGGCACTCTGGAGCCGCTATTTCGCTGAATATTTGATACATACCGAAAGACCCGCAACAGCCAAGTTGGCGGCGCGGAAGAGGCCATTGAGGTCCTGTGAGCCCAAAAGATCCATCGTTATTGGGGTAGGCAGCGTCGGTCGCGTCTGATAAAGGCGGGAAGCGCCGCCTGCAGGAGGCGCCAGTATCCGCCTGCAGCACCACAGGTCTGTTGGCACTGGGTGTGGCACGTTAAACGGGGCAACCGGCACTTGTTTGACACGAGTGACCGTCTCTTGCCAAATGGGTGGGCAATAAAGATGTGCGTGCTGTTGGGTTTCGGCCCAGTGCCGTTGCTTGATGCATGGAGCGAACTTTCAAGCTTGAGTAGCTGTAGGACAAAAAGTCATTAATTGAGGAGGGGATAAGCCAGAGGACCCACGAATGATATGTGTGGATGAGCGGCTTCATTTGGGCCAAGTTTCCAGTTGTGAGATTCCCGCGTAGAATCCGTAGACCCATCCTAACTGCCGTGGATATTATTTGCAACAGCCCTGGAAGTTATTTGCAACAGCCGTGGACATTGATTGCAACAGCCGTGGACAATGATTGCAACAGCCGTGAGTACTATTGTTGTAAATTTCATGGGATCAGAGACCACGGCAAACTCCAATAGGGCCGCTGTGGGCACCGGATTTCCATTGAGCCTTGAAAACTAAGTATGTTTGCTGTAGTCGCCAGGATCACAGCAAATAGCGCTGGACTCTGGTACCAAAGACTTTCCATGGCGCTTTCTCCTCAGAAAGGTCCATCATAATATAAAGGAGTATTCCATTTATTCACAATTCATTGAACTTCTTTGGAATCGTCGGGGCCAATTCACGAAAACAAACAATCCTTCAAACACTCCACTGCAATACTGGCCACACGTCGGTCATTTGATGCAGTGACTATCTGCGAGCCATGAGCATAGCGACTGGCTGAGATTCGTGCGATTAAAGCGCGAGATTGTGGGAGTAGTTGTTGGACAAAGGAGTTGACGAGAGGTGCTTTGATTGCGTGAACGAGATTTGCGGCCCAATAGTCGAATTGTAGTCCAAGTAGTCGAATGATAGCCCAAAAAGTCGAATGGTGGCCCAAACAGTCGATTTGTAGTCGAAATAGTCGCTTAATTAGTCCAAATAGTCGATTTGTAGCCCGAATAGTCGGTTCATTACTCCAAATAGTCGATTTGTAATACAAATAGTCGATTGTAGTCC
Organism: Metschnikowia sp. M2Y3; assembly: GCA_002370575.1. NCBI lineage: Eukaryota > Fungi > Ascomycota > Pichiomycetes > Serinales > Metschnikowiaceae > Metschnikowia > Metschnikowia sp. M2Y3. Next base: position 253,573 of record NKYV01000006.1, read on the forward strand.
AAGTAGTCGATTTGGTGCCCCAATAGTCGAATTGTAGCCCGAATAGTCGATTGTAGCCCCTTTGGCCGCAAGTCCCATCAAGTGCCTCCACCGCAATTGCAGTAGATGGCCCACTCAGTCGAAACTCCACATGCAACCTCAGTGTCTAGCGCTCCGCCACGGTTCCTTTCTGATGCTGGGTGCATGTTTGCCCCTATGCGCCCAAAGTATACTTGGAGCACTCGGAGTAGTCTTGGGGCACCTCCAAATTAGTCTGGGACCGTGGCCAAGATATTTCAGAGTACCTCCAAAGTATCATTTTGTGTCGCCCAAAGTATCCTGTCGTGTCGCCCAAAGTATCCTGTCGTGTCGCCCAAAATCCCCTGTCGTGTCGCCCATGCCTCGTGGTCGCACGCCGATCTCATCTCGACGCGTCTTTGCAACCGCGACCAACTACATCAATACTTCACAATGTCTGTCGCCTCCACGCTAGAATGGGTGGTCAGCCAGAACAGTACCGACAATGACGTCCGCCGCCACGCCGAGTTGCAGTTCACCGAAAGCGCCCGCCAAAACCCGTCGCAAGTGTGCTTCGACCTTATCCAGGGCGCTGCGGACGAGAAGGCGCCCGTGGACGTGCGCCAGTCGTGTTTGCTCCATTTGCGGCGGATGGTGCCACAGTTCTGGTCATTGGCGTTTTCTCTGTTTGTGGGTCCGCCAATTGACCAGGAATTGAAACGGGCTATCCGGGAGAGCGTGCTTGCCCTCGCCACGGGCCTGCCGGAATCCAAGATCAGAAAGAGCAGTGCCTATGTCATCGTGCAAATTGCTGCTGCAGACTACCCCGACGAGTGGCCATCATTGTTAAACGACTTGTACGGCCGGGCCGTGATGTTTGCGGACGAAGTCTCGGTCATGGGCAGTTTGGCAGTGCTCAACGACCTTTTCGACGACTTGATCGCCGAGGACCAGTTCTGGGATGGCGGCGTGGGCAACCAGCTCATCTCCTACATTACTCACATGCTTGGGCAGCTGCTCTCGCCGGCAGCGAAGACCAGTGGCTTGAAGTTGTACCTCACTGTGTTCAACACCTTACTGAGTGCCGAGGCCTTGGAGCTGCCGGAGCGTCGCAACTCCGTGCTCAACCACATTGTGTTTCTATCCGAGCTTCTCCTTAAACTCTTGAAAGACTCGTCCTCGGCCGTGGACTTGGCCCTTATAGAGTTCAAATCTTACATATATAGGGTGTTTGCGCAGGTGCTCAGCAACTTTGCCCGCCACGTGCCCCCGGCAGTGAAGCTGGATTTGCTTTTGGCCACGGCCCAGGACTTGCTCTCCTCGTCTGAGATCTTCACCGCCGTGTGTGTGAACGAGGAGGCGGTGGCTAATGCCCCTGCTGCCGATGTTCTGCCGCTGGATCGCATCACGCTCCACCTTGTCGACTTGTTTGATACTTTGTCCATTTTGCAGCACCATGTGTCTTTGTCTGAGGGCTTGCCTAGCGACCTTTTTTCGGCATGGATTTCGAGCTTGATCAAGTGCTCGGTGTATCCCGCTCAGATAGCTGAGGATCATGTGGCTGATTTCAACTCCTTTGTGACTGAAACCACTGGCTTGTCTTCTCAAACAAGCGTACGTGACTCAGTGCACGACTTCCTAGCAGATTTGAGAGATAAAGATGCCACTGCTATCTTTTACTCTCTCAAAGAAAACGCTTTTTCTGCAAACCCTTGGGGCGTTGCCGAGGCGCATCTCTTCGTTCTCGAGGGTCTTTTTATGAATGAAGACGCCAAAATTGCCCGTTCCGACTTTTCTCCTGCCGCTTTCTTGAACAGTATTTCTGCGCTTAGATCGGCGCCATTTCTGAACCCCTTGGTGCATGCCAAAATCATACTACTCTTACCTCGCTTCATTGAAAAGTTCAGTCTGCAGTCTTCTGTAAATACCCTTGGCGTGGCAAAATTTAGAGAAAGCATTCAGGATGCTTACTCGCTTCTGAATAGCGAGGAAAATCTGATTCTTAAGGCCAGCACGTTGGTAAGCTTTGCTTCGTGGAGAAATATTTCTGGCCTCAACTTGAACCTCCTAGGCGACGAAGCACAGAGACAAATGATTGAGATGGCATATCTGCTTCTCGAGGAGAGTGAGGAAGACACACTTCCCGTTTTGCTCGAAGCAATCTCAGTCGCCATAGACGTGAACCATACTTCCCTGATCCGTGTTTTGACTCAGGGTAAACTCACTGTGCCTGAGATCATAATGCTCATTTCATTTAAAGATCCCGCAAACGTCCAGCTTACCATAGACTCTGTGGAGTGTTTGCAAAATATATTGACCGATATCGAACCCCCACAGTACCTCCAAATATGTGAAACGTCGGTCCCTTATCTTCTCAATGTTATTAAAAGCCATTCAACGCATGGAGGTCCAGTTGAGTACAGCCCTGCCTTGTTTTTGGCTCTAGAGTTGCTCGGTAGTGTTATTGGAGCCGTACCAAACTCGCTGCAAGATGGGAATGCTTTACCCAAAGACTTATTTCTATATGCCTTTCCCGTACTTAAAGACCTCATTTTGTCAACAAACGATGATCAGATTCTACAAAATGCAGGAGAAGCATTCAACAACTTCTTGCAAAATGGCTCTCAATGGTTTGTTGAATTCACGGATCCGGAAACTAGCGAGAAAGGTATGGATATTCTTTTGCGTATTTCATCTAAGTTTTTGGCACCAGAGCTCTCGGATAGCGCCGCAATGAACTGTGGTTTAATTGTCATCACTCTATTTGAGAAATTTCAATCTGTGCTTGATCAAAACTTCTTTTACCAACTTCTTCAGGCCACAGTAAAAAGGCTCGTGTTGGCAAAAGAGGTCATTACTATCGAAAATTTGGTGATGGTTTTTTGCAAGTTAGTGCTCAATACATCACCTGAAACTTTAATCGATGCATTAACGAGCATGCCCATAGAGACCGAGACCGGTACTCAAAATGGGCTTGTGTTAGTGATGCCAATATGGTTCACATCTTTCGAAGTTACGCGTGGTTTTGAAAAGATCAAACAAAATATTCTTGCCTTAGGTAAGATCTTCTCTATCGGCGATCAACGTGTCTCGGAGCTTACGGTTGATGGGGATTTAATCCCTTATCACGAAGATAAAATCGTTACGCGATCGATGTCTAAATCTATGCCACAAAGGTACACACAGATTCAAGCGCCACAGAAAATCTTGAAATTGTTAGTATCTGAATTAGAATTTCAGTGCCTGCAGCCTGATCCCAAGGATTACATGACTGCGAACGTGGAGAATGAAGGAGATGAAGACGGCTGGGAGGACATGGGCGATATTGGCATACCTACTTTCGACAAGCTACAGTCATATGTGGATTCTGACGCCGATGAAGATGAACAGGTCTCGGATGAGGGTATCAAGGACATGTTGATCCAGTTTTTTAAAGAGTGTATCTCAAAAAACTTGGGGGACTTTCAAGCCTACTATGAGAAGCTCACTGACGAGGAAAAAACAGTCATCTCCGAAAACGTCATTTTTGAATAAGGATGGACAAACACCAGTCTTGAAAAAGAAAGAGTGAAACTTGGAAACAATCATGTAACATGGAAATTCCATCATGAGAAGACCTAATTAGATTTCGCTATCAACTCTATCAATGCCTCATCCTGCATATAAATCCCGCGATGCCATCTCATGAGTCACCATTCTTGAGCGACCATGTTTAAGCATCTCAGAAAACCGCCAATTATGTCATTCAAAACGCAAATACTCCCTGTGGACAGAAAGGCTATCCACTTCTCTGGCGATGATGTTGCCATACTGGACGAAATCACCTCACAGAATCTCACTCATGCAGCACAAAACGTTAAGATCCCGGGGTCCGTGGTTGCTTTTCCAACAGAGACAGTTTATGGCTTGGGAGGCTCTGCAATAAATGACGAGTCAGTCAAAGCGATATATGAAGCCAAAAATCGGCCCGCAGATAACCCTTTGATAGTTCATGTGTCTAGCATCGACCAGATCCAAAGAATTATATTACCACAACTGCACAGCATTCCCCAAATTTACGAGAAGCTAATAAAAAAGTTTTGGCCCGGGCCATTGACAATTTTGTTGCCCAGTGAGAAAGGCTCTCCGGTTCTGAAGCTAGTTACCACAGGGCAAGATACGGTGGGTGTCCGCTTGCCTGAGCATCCTGTGGCCCGAGCATTGATTGCCTTGAGTGATACTCCTTTGGCTGCACCATCTGCAAATGCATCAACGAGACCGAGCCCTACTTTAGCAAGTCACGTTAAATTCGATCTCGATGGACGGATTCCTCTTATACTCGACGGCGGCGCGTGCTCTGTTGGTGTTGAGTCTACAGTTCTTAATGGGCTTTGTGATCCTCCAATGCTTCTCCGGCCGGGAGGAGTTAGTGCAGACGATATTAGAAAGCATGGTGGCCCGGAGTGGAAGGGCCTTGTGACTGCAAAGAAAACCGCCGGAAAGCTTGAGGCTGTGCGCACACCAGGCATGAAATATAGACATTACTCGCCGACGGCTAAAGTTGTTTTGTTTTCTGACTGTGGAAACGGAAAAGAGGCCGTGTCAAAGTACATGGCAGGACGAAAGGAGAAAGTGGCTCTTTTGAGAAGCGTGCTGTTTGCGCCTGCTCAGGAATTGGGCGTTGATGTTGTGATAGAAAAGCATATGGGGGAGACCGCTATCGAGGTGGCTCGCAATTTATTCCGCGATCTTAGAGAAGCTGACGAGCTGGGAGTGGATCTTATTTTGGTGGAGGGTGTTGAGGAATGCAGCGATGGTTTGGCAGTGATGAACAGGCTCTCAAAGGCTGCCACAGAGTTAATTTCGGGAATAACGCCATAAATTTTTCCTGGAGCGGAAAGTGCTTTTTAAGGGCCTGCCACGAGAATTGGAAGGGGCCACGATTATGTAAAGTTTCATGGCTCCCAGTATGCGTGCAAACGAGAAGTCGAAAATTGGGCTATCTTGAATTGCTCCCAAGAGTATGCAAATGACGTCGAAACTCTTGACCTGACAATCGTTGTGAACTCAGCCCTACGCCCATTTCAGACAACTAAGCATGGCTCAAGACTACAATGCACATCAACAAGCTTATACTGTGTCTTCAGATACCGCGTATGGATACTTTCAGAAGACTATACTTTAGTGAAATCTATTGATGGTGATGCCTAGATGACGATTTCAGAGATGATTTCTATATCCTGCCCATGTGATTTGGTCTTGATTGCATAATTCCTGTCTATTGACTTCGAGACTGGGAGTCGAAGGACATACATAGGCCCGAAGAGGCATGCTCCAAGTTGAAGGTTCACTGAATTGTGTAAGCTACAGTAGTGGCTTCTCCTTGATAGGGCTCGCTCAGAGACGGATTTCAATATCCCACCGAGGATGGCAACCTGTCAAATGCTACATGAAAGCATGATAAGGTTCTGGAGTCACGAATTGGTTGGATTAACCCTTTGCTTTGATACGTACGAATTGCTATAATGAATTGCTTAAGGCGCTCACCCTTGGGGCTTTTCCGCACGGCCTCCTTGTCGATGAAGTAGCCATGGATGCAGAAATGTCGTTCCCGGGCTACACGGCGGAAGAACTCGAACCTCAGCTCTTCGCCATTACACGCATGATCAATGCTAGTAGATAAGCGGTGCACGGGTGTGGCCGGCATGGAACACGCGCTCTAGTCATTCCTCACGGCCTCCACAGGCCGCCCAAACACCCTAAACACCACCCGCCACTGCACTTGAAGCAGCGACCCACGTATTCGAGTACTCCCCAATTGCCCAATTTAATCAGTGCTTTTCCCGGTACATCTTGAAAGCACTGACTCACTGCGTTAAAGGCACAGCTCAAAGGGCCACGATCCAAGAGAGCCACAATTCACCCAGACTCTATTCGTTGAACTAAAAAGCGGCTGCTGTCCACCAGATAAAGGTCACGGATTTTTGCGCAAGCGCTGTTTGTCATCGTCGCTATTAACAAGCCATACGCGGTGCTATCAGTCGTTTCACCAGCTGTCTGCTGTTTCATCTAAACGACTAAACGAAGCACGTGGCGACAACCCAAACCCACTATGTGCCGTTTCATGATCTATAAGGGCCGCGAGCCTATGATGCTTCTGGACCTTCTTACAAGGCCGGCTCACTCAATCATCAACCAGAGTTTTGACTCGCGGCTCCGGCTCGACATGCGCAACCCCATCAACGGAGACGGCTTTGGAGTCGGCTACTATGGCGACCAAAACGAGCCATGTGTATTCAAAGCCATCACCCCGGCGTGGAACAATGTCAATCTCAACTCCTTGTCCAACTGCACGGAGTCGGCGCTTGTATTTGCTCACGTGCGGGCATCAACCCAGGGTGTGTTGGCCGAGACAAACTGCCACCCGTTCCAGTACGGTAAGATTCTCTTCATGCACAATGGCGGGATTTCTTCCTTTGGGAAAATCAAGCGGCGAATCATAGACCACTTGGATGACAAGTTTTTCTTATTCATCCAGGGCTCCACGGACAGCGAGTGCTGCTGTGCCTTGTTTCTAGATACGCTTTTGAAGATGGGCTATGACCCTGAAGATCCTACCGTCACATTCAACCACACAGTCTTGCGCACGGCGCTTCTCACCGTGACCGAGCTTATAAAGAATTGGCAGCTTCAGGAGACCACGGAGCCCTCGCTCCTCAACTTTGCTGTCACTGATGGAGAGCTGGTGGTCGTTTCACGCTACATAACATCGAAGACCGATGAAGCCGCTAGCTTGCACTTTTCCACGGGGCTGCGCTTCCTCGAGTACGAGCCCAACTTGTTTAAAATGGAGAGGTTGAACCGCTCTCAGGATGTGATCTTTGTGGCCAGCGAGCCTTTGACCTTCGAGCGGGGTGATTGGACCTGCGTGCCCACCAACACAGTGATATCTATTACGAAGAATAACACGGTATTGATGCATCCAATCGAGGATGAGTTCTACGACGCGCAAATGTCTGAGCGCTCCTCGGGCTTTGCCATGAGCAAGGGCTTGATTGGCGGCGTGCCTCATAAGGTCACGAGCGTGGACCTGGCAAATGAGATTGACAATGCTGTGGCTCATTTGCCGCCTTTGGAGCGTGAGGGCAGGAAGCTGGAACAGTCTATCTCGCCGCACCAAAAGATGGCCATTGCTTGAACCAGGTGTGCCACACGTGCGTCTTGTACTCATCATTGACGGTCGCTCTTACCAGCATTTGTTGCATGACACAATAGTATCTATATAATATATGTATCTAGTCTATTCTGTCCTCTATGTAGCGCCACGCTGTGACAACTAACCATAAGATGTCGTACCGTCATCAAAATTATCAGCCCTTACTGGCCGCACGCGTGAGCTGGTTGCTCTGCTTCTCGACGAGATCTTCTTCGCGGAGATCGTCGTCGTCGCTATCCGAACTGCTGGATGTGTTGTCACTCAAGACGTTCTTATCGTTGCGAAATTGTTCGCTCACAAGCATTCCTTTTGAGTCATATAGCGGATTAGCTTTTTTGTAGGACATGCCGTCATCGTTTGGGTCAATGTAGTCGTCATCATCGTCGTCATCTTCGAAGGTCATATAGTCTTTGGTGCTATCAGATTCCCCATCGGTGAACTCCTTGGCTTTGTTGTTAAGCGACGCCATGAACCCACTAGATCCTGAGTTATTCAATTGCAGTGACATGTAGCTGGCAAAATGGTCGTCATCGTCCTCCGACTCAGATTCAGACTCGTCACTAGAAAAGCGAATATTGTCCGATTTAGGTTTTCCTTCATCAACATCTTCGGTGAATTCCTCTTCTTTCCCGTGATCTTCATAGGCATTTCCAATGAGATCATGATCTATTGAGGGATCGAGGTTCAAGTCCGAATCTAGGTCGCCTTCTTCGATTATTTCACCGGCACTTTCGTCGAACGTGTTCGACCCTTCTTCATCGTCCACATCGCTGCCTCCTAAAATCGCATTGTACTTTTTCCGCGTATCATATAGGACGCGGCTAACATAGTCGCTCCACAACTCGTCTTCGATTTTTTCATTAATAAGACCACTCACTGTCCCCACGGGATAAAGCTGTATAAATTTCACAACTTCCTCGGCTATCAATGTAAGGTGTCCCATGTATCCAAGTCTGAGTCCACCATTAGACTCTTCATATTCATTACAGAGTCTCTGGCCTTCCGTGATTCGTATGGTAATATTACCAGAGTGGAATATGTCGATAGCCAAAAACTTGTTGAAGCCAATATCCATCGAGCCATTTAACACCTGCTGCACGATGTCAAAGACAACATTGTGCAAAAAATTGTTCCATGGGAATTTGAAAAACATCGAAAGAATATTGGATATGATTTGGGTGTCAAAAAGTTGGATCTTGAGATAATCACCGACTACGGGATTCTCGCGCATTTGTTCTTCAGTCAAGTTAGCATTTGCGTGTACCTCCTCCTCCTCATCCAACTCCACATCTCCTTCCGTGCGATCTCCTTCATGCATACTGGCGTTGAACAGATCCACTGTGTCATTGAATTCACCTTCGTCGTTGTCTTTCAGACTTTCTTTGGCTCGTTCACGAGATTTTTGGGTTTCATGCTCAAATTTTTCTGCAATCTCTCGTTCAGCCTCAAAGCTTGGGGCTAGGTCATCTTGAGACATTTCAATGACTTCATTATATTTGAAACCCATAGGATCAAAGTCTTTCATTTTCTTCCTTAAGTCGTCGCGCACTTTCACCACATCGTAGCCCTTATTATCGTTTAACAACGCCATATTAGAGCAGTGTAGAAGCTCTGCTATCAACTCACAAATTTTGAATCTTTCGAAACCCAAAGGCTCAATCTCACCGAAGGTGGTTTTAAGCCTGACTTGCGAATCAGTATGAGTGAGCAAATTGTTAAACTCGTTGATGCGCCCACCAAATACCTTCACTAAGTGGCCTAAATAGATAGGATCGCGTCCAGTCGGGGGGTGACTTTCGAGGGTTATGTAGAGCACAGGAAGAATGTCGTAATCTGAATTGTTTTTTCGGATAATCTCAATAATAATTCCCACTCCGTTACCCAACGCGTAACCGCCTTTCAACATGATATCACAGAGCTCAGACATGGTTTCGTATGAAACAAGCTCTCTAGTTAATTCGTTGGGGCCGATAGTGGAGTTGTCTGTGGTTGAGTTGGCAGAGATAGTGATTAGTGCCTTTAAAAAGTCAGCAGCAGAGGATTGACGGGCCATTTCTATATCGGAAGAGCTCATCTCTGGGGTCACCGATGTCCCTTTCGGCACCTCATCCTCATTATCTTCAGTTTTTCTTTCTTCTTTCAGTTCTTTCAGTTCTTTCAGTTCTTTCAGTTCTTTCAGTTCTTTCAGTTCTTTCAGTTCTTTCAGTTCTTTCAGTTCTTTCAGTTCTTCCAGGTCTTTCAGTTCTTCCAGTTCTTTCAGTTCTTTCAGTTCTTTCAGTTCTTCCAGTTCTTCCAATTCTTCCAGTTCTTTCTCCTTCACAACATTCTGGACGTTATCTTCCGCGCTCTTCTCGTCCTCGTCCATAGCAAGGGCCTTAACGAGTTTTTTGATCAAGTCCTGAGCCTGCAAAAAATCGATGATTCCAGTGGAGTTGTCGGGCTTGTCAGTTGAAATCAATTTCAATAGGAAGTCCATCAAAGGCGGGTTGGACAAGTGGTTGATGAACTTGTGCACGAGATTGGGCTGGTTGTCAATGAGGTAGGTCACCATTTCCTCGCATTTCATATCCAACAAATGCTCCATGATCTTCATGAAGTACGTAGCAAGATTGATGGACAAGGGCGGCTGGACGTCGAGTATAGACCACAACTTATTTAAATTCTCCGTCGACTCCATGACTGTATCTGTCAAGGACCACACATCTGCGGATAGAATCTCTGCAGCCAAGGTGGCGAAGCGAGTTCTCTTTTCGTCAAACGTTTCGTCTTGCTCATCAGTCTCGTTGGCATCCGCCTTTTCCTCAGAGTCCGAGGTATCAGAAGTTTCTGTGAGCTCCTTTTCCTTGTCGTCTTGCACCTTGGCATCTGTCTTCAGGTCTAAGCTCAAGTTCTTGAGTGACACCTCGAGCTCGTCGCCCGTCAAGCTCTCCAGGATCAAAAGGTCCACCAAGAGTGCAATCACGGAGTCGTCACGTAAGAACTCCAAGAGCGAAGAGTTGTTGGACATCAACTCCTGCAAGAGATCGCTCTCGTCAAATAACTTGACAAGCGTTTCGGCGACACTGGCCTTGGTGTCCTCTTTGGCCATGTTGTAGTCTTCCAAGATGGTCAGCACATTGGAAAGCGACGTGAAACCATTGCTTAGTTTCCAGAAGGAACCGGACATGGCTGTTGCTTTCTGGTGCCCTGTGCTACTGCTTCTGCTTGAGGCTTTGGTGCGGCTCTTGTTCACTCCAGGCTTCCCAGCTTTGGTTCGCCGGACTTGTTTGCGGCTGGCTTTGCGGCGGGGCCGAAGAGCTGCTTAATAGCTGGGCTTGTTTGTGACCGCTGGAACGTCAATTCCTCGCACAGTCAAGCTTGTCGTATGTCTGTATGCTGACAGCCACGCTAAAAGACGGTCGCAGGCCTTGGTTGGTGTGTGGTGACGCGCTGGTCGGATGGTTTGATGGCGTAGGTTGTGCCGGCGCAGACTCGATACCAGAAGGGGTTTCTTGCCGTATTAGGTCCGGAGGAGAGGCTGGCGTGGGGATTTCTGTTGTTGATTTTCGCTCGGTTTTTTCTCCTCGCGCTAGCAACAGGAACAGTGCGTCATCTAGATGGAGCGCACCCAGCACCGGGCCGCTTGGGCTTTTCCACGCGCTGGATTTGCCTTGGGAGAGTTCGAGAAAGAGGCGATGATACAGGCCTGAGACGGGGCCCTCTGGTTTTGTGGCGTTTCACTAATATCGCTGCCAAACTACGGAGTGCGGCCCCGCCGTTGACCGCACAGGTGCAAGTGCGCTTCAAGACACCGAACGGACCGGCCCGAACAGCGAACCATGCAGGTCCAAAGAGGGCAGATGCGGCCGGGATGTTACTGAATAAGAGCCCATGGGAGTTACGGCCGCAAGTCCAAAGCACTACAAATGAAGGGCAGCCGGAAAAGCACGCAGAAAGCCGCGGTCACGTGACGCGGCAAGCACTAGGGGCCACTCTTCCCAGCGCCGGCGGTGTCTCACGTGGTGCGGCCAAGCTTTCTGGAAAGCTCCGGATCGCTCTAAGGTGTTCGTGGGCCAAGTTCGGGTGCATTCATAGTCCTGTTGTGATGGTGCTGGTCGCTGCCGGGCGTGCCAAATGTGCACACAACGCTGGCGGGTGGCGACAACCGGGCTCTGGCAACACGCCACGGGCCTGATTTCTCCACGCCTTTATCGGGGCGAAACGGGGTCTTCGGGCAGGTGTATTTTGCACACCGCCCACCTAGGTCCATGTGCACGTGACCCGCACCACGCGAAACGCACGTGCGCGCCCTCTGAAAAAACCTTCTCGCTAGCCACTCCACCTTCTTCGCTACCATGTTCAAGCAGTTCGCCAGAAGCAGTGTTCTTGGCATGCGCACGTTTGCGGGCTCTGCTCGCGTCACCAGCTCCGTGTCGCAGGCTTTGCCCGCAGTCTCCGCCTCAAGCGGTGCTTCAGCATCGGAGTTAAAGGCTCTCAAATTCGACTCCAATGGCAACAACGATTTGTACGCCATTTGCAAGATTCACAACATCCCCTATTTGGTGACCAAAGGCGATCGCTTGATCTTACCCTACAAAATCCGCAATCTAGACGTGGGCGATGTTTTGAAGCTAGACAATGTTACCACGCTCGGCTCTCGCAACTTCACCTACTCTAACGCCCAGGGAATCGCCCCGCTGGCCTTTTGCTTGACGGCGACCTTGACTGAAATCACGCGAGAGCCAAAATATTACGTCTACAAGAAGAAGCCCAGATGCAGACGTCTCAAGACGGTGGAGGTGGAGCCCTTCCAGACTCACTTGACCATAAGCGAGTTGAAGGTAAATTAATCAGGCGGTTGAATTTGGTGACTGGAGCGTGGAGTTAGCGGAGTGCCGAATCAGGATTGCTGTCGGCGATTCCTAGAGTCAGCCAAAGATACCGATCCCGAAAAGAGCACTGAATCTATCAATACCGGCGCCCCTGTCAGAACCCTGAATCGATGCTAAAGTCACGGCAGAGTTTGCCGCTGAAGCCGATTAAGGAGCTTAGCTCGTTCAATACGGTTTGATGTGCCTGCTTTGTTATACGTGCTCGAGTGTACTTCTCTAAAATACCGAGTGACAGGCTACCGCGCCATTATGCTAGGCATAGTCAACAAAGGACCGAGGCGAGGGTTGTAAATAGTAATGCATGTTATCATACAGATGTTCAGCGGCACTCGTGAGTTCTTTTTGAATCAAATCCTCATCATGAGGAGCACCGGCTTCCATTTACGCTCAAGAATAGCGATAATCTCTCATTATTCCAATCTTGTAACTATAATCGAGAAAAAAAGTTGCATTTCTATCGTCGATGAGCTAACTTACTTTCGTTGAAGATGCCAAACTATTTCAGCGCTGTTAGACGGTGAGTATTGTGAACCCATTGTAACTGATTCGGTAATCATGGTCTTGAAGGATGCCTATACTTGCTTGTCCATTCGTCTTTTGCTCCTTATCGCATTTGCTTTTAATTGATTTCGCTAAGTATGATCCCTTGCTTCACTTGATGCTCTTTTTCGAGTTGTACTTGATCATATCACTCAACTTCGTGCTGCCGAAGTCAAAACCATCGTCTTGCACAAACTTGTGGCCAAGCAACTGCTCCGCCGTAGGTCTCTTCTCCGAGTCGATGGTGAAGCACTGGTTTATGAAATCTTTTGCATCTGCGCTCACCTCCTCTGGAACCGGGGGTGCCAACTTCGTCTTGCCCAACTTGTAAATGGCACTGATCACTGCTTCGTTAGACCAAGGCCGTTTTCCGGCGAACATTTCGACCATAACACAGCCGAGCGACCATATATCAACCTTGGCACTGTAGCCCTGTTTTTTGTCCTCCACCATGGAATGGATCACCTCAGGCGCCATCCAGAATACCGTGCCCTGCATGGACATCTCCGCATTGTTACTGTAGATGTCTTGGGATTTTTTTGAAATGCCGAAGTCAGAAATTTTGCACGTGCCGTCAATTTCCAACAAAAGATTATCAGCCTTTAAATCTCGGTGTAGAATTCCATTTGCGTGGATGTACTTAAGTCCCTCTAATACCTGTTTGGTAATAAACTTTACGAGGGACTCGTCAAACTTTCCGTATGACTTCAAGCACGACGCCACAGAGCCACCCGCCACATACTCCAAAAACAAACTGTACGTATGCTTGCTTCGCTCCAGGCCTAAATACTGCACAATATTCAAGTGATCCAAATCTTTCATGGTCTCAACTTCTTTGTGCAACGCGTCGAAGCCCTCCATGTTGCTGGAAGAGTCAAGCAACTCCACCTGCTTGACAGCAAGCATTTCACCCGTGGAAACATTGAGCGCCAAGAACACCGAGCCAAAAGAACCACGTCCAATAAGTTCACCTTTAACCCAGGCAAACTCTTCGTACGCATTGCTGGCGACCTTACGGATACGACTTACGTATCCTTTTTCAATATCATCTGATGTCACCTCGACAACCTTTTGGCCCCAGAGTTTGGTGTTGGCACGGTTTAGAGACGGGTTGATGGCGTTGTAAACATGTCTCTTTAGACTCTTGTCATTACGGGCCTCAGAAACGGCCTTCATGCTAGCCAAACGCTTGATCTTGGCCTCATTGGCAACGATTCGAATAGTTTTCATTTTCTTCTGAAGATTGGAGCCTTCCCCATAGAAAATTTCGTCTTCGTCCTCATTTGAATTTGTGGGGGGAGAAATATTGGCATTGGAGAAGGTTCTGGATATGGAGACTTTGCGTGAGGCTGGATTGCTAGTGGGTGGAGTTTTAGTCGGTAACTCAGGAGCCATATCGATTATGGGCTTGTCTAGAATAGTCTGCGGGAAGTATTTTTCAAGATTGTCGTAGACTTCCTCCACGGGAGGCCGCACATCCATAGGCTTAACATGTGCTTTCTTTTTGATGGGTTTCATGAAGAATTCGTCATCGTCATCGTCATCGTTGTCATTGCCATTGTTGTTGTCTTCTTGATTATTCCTGATGGGCCTAGCAAAAAACTCGTCATCACTCTCGGTAGCCTGGAAGCTAGGAGCTCCACTGAAGTCAAACTTCTTTGAGCTATCGAACATCTTCGAGGTTTTAGAATCTAAACGATTAGAGTTGATCAGAAGAGACGACTGTGCTTTCTTACGCATCGAGCCACTTGTCATTGGTGGCGGAGGAGGTTTTCTTTTCGCCACAAATGAGCTCTCCAGACCATTGGAAGCCGAGCGAATTGCAGAAGCCAGGCGCGATGAATTCGGAGAAACGCCAAGTTCCTCTTTGAATGAGTGAATCGTAGATGCAGATATCGGGGACACTGAAGTATTTGTCACTGAGGACGAGTAGATGTTTGGAATCAAGCGAGGCGCTTTGCTTTCACTGGGAGTTTGTCTGCGCTTATCGAAGTCAATTTCTCTTCCGGCTTTTCGAAGCACGGTAAATGTCTGAGGGTATTCGAGCGGGTTTGTCATACTCGGCGCAATGCGGTTTTTGGAGGTGGCATTGGAAGAAGCCGTAGCATTGTTATCTGAAGTCATTGATTTGTTCGAAGTAAAATTACCCAAAAAAGAATGGTTCACGAGGGGTTTGGGTTTCCCAGTCGCTGCGTTGGGGCTTGGGGTTCCAACTTTGGGGCTTGGAAATCCATAATTCGTGGCCCCCTGCAAAATACCATGGCCCGTATCGTGTCCGTGTATAGGCGGAGTTCTCATATTGCTGATAGCTGAAGGGGTGGTGCTGTGTCCCCGCCTCAGCGGGGGCATGGTGAGCTTAATGGGCAATTTATCCTTTTCAGCGGAGTCTTGTAATTCTGGTTTGGGAGGCTTCTTATGGTCATCGCGCAGATGGCCCTTGGAAATTTTCTCCTTGAAATTCAAGTAGTCTATAGCTTTATCCCTGGGATCTTGTAGAAGGTACTGCGGCGTGGCGGGGTACATTTTGCCGTTGTCGCCCGAGGTATCAAATGATTTAGAGTCGGATGACGTGCTAGAGAATGTGCCTGTCTCGTGCGTGAGATCCACACTTTGATGCACGTATAGTTTGACCATTGCATCGTGGTTCACAGCGGTGAGGAGCATCTCGTCCGAGAGAGCGGCTCCAGGCTTGCTGTGAAAGTCTGTGAGATGAAAAGTAGTCTGTCCAATTTCCAAGAGCTGGAGGTCGCGAGAAATCGCTTCTCGAATGTGTACTGCTGAAAACTTCTCGGGGAGCATGACTGAAGAGAAGGACAAATTATCCCTTGAGACAAGAATCTGCTTTGAGGGCTTTTCTATAGCCGTAGGGAGATTCTCCGCGGGGAGGAGATCCGCCAAACTAGGCAAGGATTGAGGGGTCGATATAGACCCGCTTTTTGAGCTTGGAGCCACATGAGCTTCTGGGAGCGTCTCTTTTCTCTCATGAATTGGTGTTTCATGCCCCGGATCCTTCGTCTCCATCTGAGGTTCTGTCGAGATGCCCCCTAGCCTCGTCCTAGAATCCCTTTTACTCAAGTCGAGGATTTCAGAGGCTTCGTCAAGACGCAACGCATTGAAACTTTTGGCGGATCTGGGAGATATTTCCGGCTGGATCGGAAGGTACAATTGCGATATTGATTTGAGAGAGCGATCTGAATTGCTCGAGTCAGGACGGCGGGAGTCCACTTCACGACGGGATTTTCTCTGTGAGTTCAGCTTGACGAGTGATGGCGATTGCACCTGCTTCTTGATCTCTGCAGCCTTTTCACCACCGTACTTCCGAAGGGTGCTGAAGATACCACTTTTACGAGATCGCGTTGAATGAAGCGCATCACCAGATGACGACTTATTCGATTGCAGCTGGAATTCCTTGGGATTATCAAAGGAGGAAGTGCGAACGTGCATCCTGTTGAAAAACTTGTTCAGATGTTCCTTGGACTTCAGCGACCCGGGATCGACATAGGAGTAGGGGCGGGGTTTCGTTGGAACCAGAGAGTTTGAAGTGACACGGGGTGAAGCCATGGACTTTCTATGTTCGGTGAAATCTTCCTCGGGCGGCGAAAGCGCCAGGGCAGCATTATACAACTCGCTGCTGGGAGGTTTGGAGGCCGGCTCCATGTCTTTAAGCAAGGTGATAAAACGGTGGATGGTGGAGGTGTCGTCGTTTTCGTCCAAGCGCATACTCAACTGTCGCCAAACAGAAGAGCTGGGATCGTAGTTTGCCAACTCCAAGAACCGATTGCCCGAGATTTCGTTGCGCTTGAACGTATCCTGCCACGTGGTATTGAACCCGTGGTGCTTGAGCCAAGAGAGCACATTGGACATCAGCCATCCCAACCCGGAGCTACTGGACTTCAGTTGCGTGTTCATCACGTACTTAACGAACCGCTGCTGATTGTTGTTGGTGATTGTAGAGGCGTTGGATGTCTGAGAGATGTTGGAGGATTGCGAGTCGTTTCTGATATGGGCCGGTTGAGTCTCGAGTAACAGGGGCTTCGAGACCACAGAGGCTCTTTCGATGGACCGTTTTCTAGACACATCATGCTCCGCTTCGTTGTCATGCAGATTCTGGAACGGCGGCACCGAGAGCGGGGCGCGCGGGTCTGGGACCACCAGAAGCGCTAGCAGGCTCCCACTTTCATACGCTCCAATGAGCAGGCCAATGGCATTGGAGTTGACAGACGCGAGCGACTTTTGCGGCAGACTCAGAAGCTTTTCATGAGCAGCGTCCCCAGTAGGGCGCATGGTAAAAGACGACGGGCCCAGCAGCACGAGGTCAGGGGGCTCGTCTCGGGTCGGGGAGATGCGGAGCTCCGAGATGTCAGCGTCGAAGCTGAACAGGGTCGAGTTCTGAAGCTGCGGCTGGCGGCCGGTGTCTTTGGGGAAGGAAGCGCCAGAGGAAGGCTCCGACGGATCCAGAACTTCGGTTCTCCGAAGCGGGTCGGAACTGTAGCGGCGTTCGCATGACCTGCTGGCGGTCGGGGAGCCGGAGAAGGCCGGAAGAGTGTAATCGGACTGGTGTGCTGACGACTGAATCAGAGGATACGGATATGCCTTTGCCATGGGCCGAGAAAGCCGCAGATCATGCGGTAGATGCGGCGTGATGCTGCTTATACCGCCTGCGCTAAAGCCGGGCGGCGGCGGAATGTCGAGCTCGCCAAGACCGGTTGTGGGGTAGGGGAGTTCTTTGGCCTGCGTCGCTGGAATTGGGTGGCTCTGCTTCCGTTGGTCAGGCCACATACCCCCGGCAGCATCAGACCCACTTCCGCGGGGGATCCAAGGGTCTGTATGGGCATTCATTGCCGGCCATGGCACGTGTCCCAGACCGTTTGCGTAGCCCCCAATCCGCTCGTCGGAGGCAGCATGGCTTTCCCGTACGGAGTCGCCCGCCACCAGGCGAGCGCTCGGCACGGCACCTTCTGCGTATATCGGAGTGATGGCCGCACCGTCTCGTGTCCCGGAGGCGAAGAAGTCGAAGGAGTCTGAAACCGAGTCCTGTGCCTCGAGGCTGGGCGTGGAGCTGCTGTGTTGTCTTGTGAGGGGCCATGTGTCGGAGACGGCACGGCGCAGCACGGCCTCCGCGTCGGAAGGCGCCCGGATGCGCTTGCCGTCATACGTCACCGAGCGGCGGTTCATGGTGGATGGAGAGCGTGGTGGGCGGAGAGGCAGAGTACTGGTACAAGTGCGTCATCGTGCCGCGCATACGTACGCGGTGGTATAGAGCACCGGCTGGCACACTGACCTCTATACACAGTCATCGGCGGAGGTCTGCTGCGAGGTGTGGTGGCTAATGGCGGGAATTGTGCCCTTGTCGGTAAAGTATCTACAAGTTCGGTGGCTATACAGAAACCCAAGGGCCGCAGCGTAATCTTAGGCCAAGATAAGCATACTGCGTACTACGAGAACGAAACTGTCTTGGGCTCAAGGCCGAGACATAGAAATGCCTTGGGCATCTTTCTCCTTTGACAGGGAGTGCGGATCCGACGCCAAACACATGGTTTGAGACCGCCAGAGCCTCTATGGGATGCCCGAAAATTGGCAGACATGTAGAAGAATGCCTGGCCATGTATATTACGAAAGAGCCGGAAAGCCGCTCCACTGCCCTAAATCCTCTTGGGGAGTTTGCCAGAACTGCAAGTGTTGTTGCGATTCGTTCGAAGCCCATCAATTGAGTTACTGACAATCGATGGCATCGCTTTCAATGTCGTCCTGCTCCTACCATGGGAGCAGAGCCCATGAAATGTCGACGACAAATGACAAACTTGCTATCCAGAAGAAGATACCGAGACCGACACACCTGTACACCTCTAGCACTGAGGCCTTGAAGTCTCGACCTACCTCTCGAAAAGATTTATCTTGAAAGACGTGCAGTGAGCTCAAGAGCCGCCAGTGAACTAAAGAGCCGCCAAAGGCCACGGTGGGCTGCTCTGGGGCCTACTCCCCGTTTTTGCCGGCGAAACCTAATTATTCGGTCCTTGTTTGTCTGCAAACTTGGGCAGAATCGACCGGCACTGCATGTACTCTGTCTGGGGTCGCATAACCCGCGCATCAACCCAACCGCACGTCGATAAGTGTATCCAAAGAACGGCCCCGGAGAACCCATGGCGCCAGAAAGTCACTAGATAGCGCAATAGATCTCACCCATCACATATCTTCCGCCGCTGCGTGTATTACCATAAGAGCCGCTCTGGAGGCGCTTCGTCCAACAGGCTCGAAACTGGCAACCTCAAAAAGCATCTCCAGAAAATCACAGGCGCCATACCGTCGGTTCCCGCTGCGACGAAATCGCTGTAAGGACGCAACACTGGGGATCTCTTACTAGTCGATCAAGCCCTCTATTTGCATGCAGTAGTCAATGAGTATCTTGGAGTCAGACGACGTGGACACGGAAGTGCTTCTAAATGGGCTCGATGCTCCATATCCGGGGCAAAGACCCGTATTTACGGCGGATCTGGATAAATCGGACTCAAGCCTTGAGCTTGGGCGTGCCCCGCTACCGCTGTTCACTGCTCCAGAACTTGCGCAGTTGGTGGACAACCTTGAAGAGGTGGTGGCCATTCTTAATGAGCTCGAGCTCGGCTTTGTGCTGCATTTTGCCACTGTCTTCAAAACTTACGCTTTTTACGTGTACGAGGAGTATCTGGACCAGGCGACACCGGCAGACTATCATACTGTTCAAACCATGGCCGACATTGTACACGCCATCATAGTCTTCCAAAACGGCAACGACGACTCCCACGTCCATCAAGTTATCGACAGCCTTCGAGCCATCCATGACGTCTTGTGTGTGCCCGAAAGCTCCCAGACTGCCTCGATGATTATGCGCCTCGTGAGTTTTCAGCAGCAGGCGGCCACTGTCTTGCGGCTCAGGTGCCTTCGGAAGTGGGGGTTAGCATACAACCGAGTCTTGCTGCTCTCTTCCGTGAAATTTCACACCGAAGGTCGTTACCTTAGCCAATGGCGAGCCAAACATGTCGCATACTGCCAGCTTACGTTGCAGGCCCAGATTTATGCTGCCAAGCAAAACAAGGCTCGTCTGTTTAGCCACTGGATTCAAAAGGTGTTGCAGTCATTGCAGAGCGAAGAGGCAGCAAACACGGCCTTTCTTGCTAAGTATGTGCACCACTGGCACCTGCGATATACCTCGTTGCACACAAGAGGGGAGGCTCTACGAACAAGAACTCTACAACTGCAAGCATTTTTGAAATTACTTCTAAGGTACTCAAGCGTTGCCGAAAACTCAAAAAAAGCACTACAGTTGCAGTCCGCAAACAACAAGGCTTTTGTAAAGCACTTCTTCCAAAGATGGCTCAGACTTCTATCACTAAGTCAGGCTTCGCATGAGTACAAGTCCTCGCAAGAGCTTACAGCACGTCTCAACCAGCATACAATGAAAAAATACATGGGAGTGATGAAGAAAAGACACCTCTTTATACTAAAAACCCAAATGTTCGAAGCTTATTCTAGGAAGCATAGGCTTGAGGTTGTTTTTGGGCAAATGGTGCGCAAGACTCAGCTCACAAGAGTGGAAGAAGAATTTCAATATCAAATGCACTTGTCTTCAAAGTCCAAACTGCTTGCCTTGTGGCACCAGAAGCTCAAAACCGAAAAGCAGGTTTCCAATTTTCTAAGGCACCGAATGCTCAGTGATACTTTCAATTCATGGAAATTGAGCGCCATTGGCCAGCGTCAATCGTTGGTTCTAGCTAACCAGCGAAGAAGCCAGATTTTGAAAATATGGCGCATGAAGAGTCGTCTTTCTGCGTATTCCTCACGCAAGAGGTCACACAGACTTTCTCAGGTGATGTCAGATTGGGTTGTACAGGCCCGTCGATATCTGACTCAACCAGAAGTTGCGACTCAATTCCATGACCTTAATTTGAAAAAGCGTGTATTCGTGAAAGCACGGTTTAAATTTTTTGTTCTTGGAGACGAATTGGCGAAAGTGGCGGATTTAAATTTCCAGCGCATTCACTTCAGAAAACTCACTGCTTCTTTTAAGAAAGTACAGAATATGCAAAACAGAAGCGAGTGTCCGGAATTTCTCGCTACTTTTGACAAAAGATTGTATTTCTGCCATTGGCGCAAAGTATACTTGGACAGGTACGAGAGCGTTGCGGAATTGGCCGTTCTGGATTTCAGGCTGAATTTCAGTAGAAAAAATGTGCTCTCAACGTTCATTCTCTTTTGGAACAAAAGAACTCGGCAGCAGCAGCTCAAAAAACACGAACTTGCCCAAAACTTGGCATTTTTTAACAGTACTAATATCCTCAAAAGCGAAATTTTTCTACTATGGATGGAAAAAACCGCTGATCATGCCCAGAACCAGCGCCGCAGTGACAGTTTTTATGAAATGATGATAAGGAAGCGATACACTTCCCTGTGGTACCAGAAGTACACAACAAAGGCACTTTACTTGCAGAGCCTTGCTGATGATGCCATAAACAATCAGGATTACTTGATTACGCGCAGCTTTCTTCAAAAGTGGAGTTTTAAGCACACTAAGAGCGTTCAACGCAACCAGCAGTCCTGCAAATTGTTTCTTGGAAAATGGGAAAAAGCTCATCTAAGAAATTTTTGGGAGCTTTGGAGACATAAATTCAAGGAAGATCACAATTCTTCGCTAGATGACTCGTTTCAATCTTTCTCCATATCTCCGCTTCACAGAAAAAACCCTAGTTCTCGCCAGGACACAAATCTATATGCAAAAAATTACTTACAAACGCCAATTAAAAGCATTCAATCTCCATTTACACCTTCACAGAATGGCCCAAGCCCAACGAAACTCCAGGAGACTAACCAAAGAATGAAGTCCAATAAAATGGATGCGTTGGTTTTCAGATACAAGAATGCCAAATTGTCGTCAGTGCAGCGACCTAAGTTATCACCTCCGAAACGAACTTCGCCAGTGAAAGCCGCTTTTCATGCTTCTATTTCGCCTAGACTTCCGCCTCCGGCTCCGAAATTTGAAGACGGCGATGAAACAGATGCCCGGAGGCGTTCACTTGATGTTGGAGTTAATTACTCATCCCCTAATGCCACCTCTTCTCCTTACATTGATAATGAGGAATTCATCGAAAGTGCCAAACACTTGCAGATAATTGAACCCATAAAAGTTCCTGTTGAGCATGAACTCAGATTTTCTTCTCCTCGTAGGCTACGGGAGAAGCTCAAAAAAGGCTACATATCGCCCCAAGGCACAACACAATCGTCGCCCACACGATCATCAGTCTTCGATTGAGATAGTGCACTATATAATATTTTCGGTTAAGCATACCAATGATGAATTCAATTAAAGTTCGTCCTTTTCTAATTCATCAATCTGCTTGTTGATTGAGTCTTTCAACTCCAGAGGATTAACGTCTTCAACATCTGGTACATAGTCTGTCCTTTCCAACTCCTCGATCTGTGACACAGCTTCTTTCAAATGGTCCGCGCCGATTCTCCTGTAAATAAACAAAGAATCCCTAAAGTATAAAGACTTGCTAATAAAAGATTCGATAGTATAAAATTGGCCGACTTTCAATTCACTCCAAGCAGCGCTAAAGAGAGCAGAACGGGCCTTTTCATCATGTACAACCTTGTAAAGGCTTTGAACGCCTCCGATCACATTTACTCCGGAAAATGAGGAAACAGAAGTGACCTTTTCCCAGCTCTCATGATGATATAAGCCCAGAGACAGCTGACTCATATCCACATGGGTGATTAAGTAGTCAAAAGAATTCCATTTCTTGAGCAAAAGCTGTGGGTCTTCCGTTTTGTCAAAAACAACCAGGGATTCGTGGAGCTCTGTGAACCTTGTTATACCCGTCATGCAGGCAGGCACATCCATATGCACAGAGATGTTTCCTTTGGGAAGATTTTCAAGGAAGTAGCTCATCGCAAAGCCACCAGGATAATTGTAGCTGGAGGCGTAGCTCATGAACAAAGAAATAAACAACGACACAAAGCCACTGCAAACCATAAACCAAACCAATAGTTTATGTCCAAACAGTCTTGATCTTCTTGCCCAAAGCGAGGTGAAGCCATTTGCCGCAATTAGAGTCACCACAGGTACAATGTAAACGATGAACCTCCATTCCTTGTGCGGTTGAAAGGACATTGTCAAGACAAAAAGAATCGACGAGACAAATAGCGTTCTGAGCGAGTTGAGCGCAGGGTGCCCGACGAACAGATCTTTTTCCTTTACAGGAGACGAAAACTCTGCTACTGGGTCGTAGAGAAACCCGAACGCGGCCAAGAAAAGCACATGAGGTGGACGGAAAAATGCTGGGATGTACTTCGAAAAATAAGCGCCAAATGGCTCCACGCCCCATTTAGATGCATTCCCAGATATGACGTTGAAAACAAAGCTCTGAAGCTCTGGGACCGAGGGAGTCTGCCAAAAATATGAGTCCACGGTGTAAGACAAAACCAAGCCTACCAGAGCACCCACGGTCAAGAAAAAGGCATTTTGGATCAAATTGGTGGAGCCAAAAACCAACGAGGATGTCACGGCAATGAGGAAAGCGAAAACACCAACTTCCACGCGGAAAACCACGCCGCACATGGCAAGCCATGTCAAGCCCGAAACATCCCCCACCACTAGTTTGCCCAACGCATAATTCACGAGCGGCAAAGCAAGGAAGTTGGGCAATGTTCGCGAGGCGTAGAACATAACGTGAAACTGGCCAAGCAAAAGAAACGTGTAGGACACGGCAGCCACATCAGAACGGGCCTTCTGTCGAGAGGAGATCCTCACGAGGCTATTCCGGAGAAAGAAGAAGCCCCACAAGTTGAGGGCGCCCAACACGGCTCGCACAACCACCTGCACGTGCAATTGGCCCAAGCGGCCGTCCACTACTAGAGGCAAACCAAAGAGGCGAGCACCCACGACATCCACTGCCTTCGCTACCAACGCCAAGAACGCACTGCCAACAAACGTGCGTGGCACGGCCCCAGGAAAGGTCGTATGGTCGTAATCGGCTAAAACCAGACGCGGATACACGCCGAGGTTGAGCATGTCATGGACGGCCTGCATGTTGAATGACTCTTCCACCTTTGTGTAAGGAGATAGAAGGAGGTGGAAGAACACTAGCGCAACAAGCGCGCAGTCAACCAGTCTTCTGAGCATCACCGATGAATGTGTCTTGCGAGTGTTGTGCGGATGCAAGAGGTGAAGCATATCTGATAACACTTTATCGCGCGGTGCACGGATGTGTGCCGTGGGCCCGAGCGGCTGCGACTCTCAAGTTGGTTCGGCAGATAATGGACCAAGTGGCTTTAGGCTGTGCGCTACTGCTCGGCGCGCCGTATCTGGTAGCAAGCCATCCCCCAATTGGTATAATTGGAGTCTCATGTCTGCTCGTTTGAAACTTTTTGGACACGACGGGTGGACGGTCGAAGCGATACCTTAAGAATGATGGATTTTGTAGCCGTCACAATTTTGGGTGCATTTGTAGCCCTTCCGCATTCATGTGTGCTTTTACAAACGCCATGTGAGTCGAGAAAATCCACATGAGAAATCAGCAAGCAAAGTTCTGGGCCTACGCGAACCATTTGGTTGCATTGGATCGAGCCCCGAATGTATATTTGATTCAGCCACGACAGTGCATGGACTCGAGACGGTGCAACGCATACATTTGGCGCTGCCGAAATTGAAGATGTTTTACCAGAATCATTGCTTGAAAGCTCAATTACGACGTGCTTTGATGTGTAGAACACCGACCTTGGCAACATTCCCTATATGCGGCTATCAACGAGACCTGTACGGTCACTTTTCGTCACCGTTTCGTTATTCACCATACTTTCACAGCCACAAGTTCGTGCTCGTCTTTTTCCGCTAGCTTCGTTGCCTTCGTCACTTGTTCGTCATGACCTATCCTCGTCACTTGTTCGTCATGACGTACCACTGATTCTTCCTGCCCTCCTGTACCTTGGCATGACAGCTTCGCGCTTCGCGAGCAAGGCACCAACTACTCGGCTGCAATGGATGTTCCCGACTTGGTTGAAGTTCTCCCGGAGGACTTTTCTATGAAACCCGAGTATCTAGCCACCGTGGAAGACGTGGAACCCGCGCCAAAGCTGCAGCGCAAGATCCCAATTACCATAGTCACCGGGTATTTGGGGCTGGGCAAATCTACGCTTTTGGACCTCATAGGCCGCAAGAGCAACAAGCGGCTAGCCATAATTCTCAATGAGTTTGGAGACTCTGCAGCCATAGAGAAGTCGGTCACGGTCCAGGACTCCGACAATGGTGCCGTGCAGGAGTGGTTGGACCTCGGCAACGGGTGTCTCTGCTGCACCGTAAAAGACAACGGTGTCACAGCGATCGAAAACTTGATTGAGCGCTCGGGTGATAAGATCGACTACATTTTGCTCGAGACAACGGGCGTGGCAGACCCCGCGCCCATTGCCAAGATGTTCTGGCTCGATGATGCGTTGAAGCTGAGCGTCTTTATCGACGGCGTGGTGACAGTAGTGGACGGGGCCAATATCGACAAGTGTTTGGACGACGTGGGCGGCCACTGGCACCAGGAACATAACCATGTCACCGAATCCGGCTCGGTACCTGTGCAGGAGGGTATAACCACTGCACACCTCCAGATCGGCCTTGCTGACGTGATACTTATCAACAAGGCCGATCTTGCCGACCAGCAACAGTTAGCGAGGGTGGAACAAAGGATCAGGCATATAAATGCTTCTGCACCAGTGTATCACACTAGCTACGGAGACATCGCTCTCCCCAAGATCCTTGACTTGGGCGCGTTTGACGCTTCGCCCCAGAAAATCGCTGAAATTAGCTCTCAACTGCGTTATCACGATGACCGGATTCAGACCGTCTGCATTGACTTTCCGTTCTTTACCGATGAATCTTCTTTTACAAAAACAGAACGCTTTCTCCAGCACGTGCTCTGGGAAGACTTGGTCGCAGGCAAGCCTGTGGAGATTCACCGCACAAAGGGTGTCTTGGTCTGTGGCTCAGACGTGCGTGTCATCCAGGGCGTCCGAGAGACTTATGATATTACTGACTGCGGGACGCTTCACCCCGACATCTCTACTAACAAGCTTGTTTTCATCGGAAAGAACTTAGTAAAGGAGGACTTGGAATCAGAGTTGCAGAGCTTTTTGAGAGGCGAATAGGTCCTCAAGCTTGATAAAAGAAAAAGGTCATATCTGTCTCTTCTGAAATCACATCAAGCGCCGGCTGTCAAGCCTCTACAGGGGTGAAAACACCATTTTTCTCCATCAATGGAATGATGCACGGGGCGTGAGTAGCTCACTATGCGACCTCATGTGGAAATACTGCGATTCCACATTTCTGAAGGTAGAACAAAAGATTCGTGTCAAAATCCAGAGTAAATGCCTTCGTCATCTCTTGCGCTAACCCGCTATGACTGTCTAAACACCAGCAAGTAACGAGAGTACAGTGATATTGCAGTACAGTGATATTGCAGTACAGTGATATTGCAGTACAGTGATATTGCAAGTACATATAATTGGTATGCGCACACACAAATATAAAAACGCATCTACACTTTTCACACACCGTAATGGCACCCGACAGCAAACCGCCCGCGCCAGCGCCGGCTGAGGGCCCAAATCTGTCTACAGCTACGCCTAAGAACAATGTGACAGTGCCTAAAAAAGACATCTCGCCGCCCAAAAAGAGCTGGAGCAACCCTGCTCTCCGTGCGATGGGAATTCCCCGCGTCTCTCTTCCGTCCAGAAATTGGATGATATTCTGGACGGTTCTCGCCTCCATTGGTGGCGGTATCTACTACGACAAGCACCAGCAGAAGCTCATCCGAGAAAAGTACATGAAGCAGGTGGAACACTTGAGCCAGGAAGTGTACACGACCGGGCGGCTTCCTCGCAAGCTCTCTATTTTTGTGGCTCCCCCGCCCGACAATTTCTTGGACGAATCGATGGCTCATTTTCGGCGCTACGTCAAGCCGATTTTGAACGCGGCTGCCATCGAATTCGAGGTGTACACGGAGAATAGACAGGGAGATATCCGCGCAGACGTGGCAGAGAAGATACGCCAGATGCGCCGCGAGCGCCTACAAAACGCCACTCTTCACGCGGAAAAAGCAGCGGCAGAGAAGTACAAACGTTCGTGGACAAAGTTTTTCAAGGAGGATATCTGGAAAGTCTTTCAGCGGAAGGCGCCTTTGGACGAGAGCGCCACGCGGCCACGCGGAGAACTCTACAACGCAACGGATGTGCTTGGCCTCTACCGCATCTTTCCTAAAGATGTGGAGATTACCAGAGATAACGGTCATGATCCGCAGTTGTGCGGAGGAGTCGTCTGTATAGGGCGCGGCTCCTACAAGGAGTATTTGGCAGGGGTGCACGAGGGTCTTTTGGGGCCATTGGAAAAGCCAGCGCCCGTTGTGACTGAGTTGGCGGACGTCGCAGAGAAGGCAGATGAAAAGCTTCCGGATTTTGAGAAACCAGAAAACGAGCCCGAGCCCGACGGAGAAAAGCCAGCGCCTGTGCCGTTGCCATACATCAGCCAAGATTCCTATGCCGAGGGCGTGCTTGCGCCGGAGCTCGATTTCTCCCAGGTGATTCTCAATGACAAAAATGTGCCCGTGATTTTCGAGCAACCGCTATATGTGTTTGACGTGCCTAAGCTCACAGGCTTCTTGAACCTTCCTCGCAAGATTTACAGATATTTCACCACCCGCGATTTGGCTGAGGAAGTCTCTAAGAAGACATTAGTGGTTGTGGAGGGCAAGAGCAGACCGTTTGAGTATAAGGACAAGTACCTTGCGTCCGAGGAGGAGTTGGACTGGCCCAAGAAGTGGGTCGAGAGAGGAAAGGAGAAAAAGAGCGAGTGGACGCGTGATCTCGAAGTCGACGAGCGGGTGATTTCGAGAATGGCGGTCTTCGAGTAGTGTACATAGCAATCATAGGACCAGTTTCCTACATGCCCCTAGTTGGATAGCTCTACGAGATAATGGACAGCCGTGAGATACAGGCAGTGCACTACTCTGCTGTGGGAGTCCGCTGATCAGCCGTAAAACACATGGAAGACACGCGTTGAAAATAAGCCATATAAATACTTGTTGTTGGCAGACTAGAAGCGTACCTCACATTGCCGCTTTTAGGTGCGACTCTGAACAAGATACACCGGCTGCAGAACGCGCGTTATCATTTCTATCAGTGGCTCGAAAGATCTGTTCGATCCGGCGTCCTGCGCGCCAAGCGCGTCAAAGCCGCAGTCACCGACTCGGAGTTTCGACCCGAAATAGGACTGAGGATATCACGCATCCAGCAGTAGCTGGAGAAACGCTTCCCAACCGAGACGGATGTAGCCGGGCTCGGGAACTGTTGGCTCCCACTTTCATGCGGTGGTGGCAGAGGTCTTGTGCTGATCTGTGCAGGCCGTCGGTCTGTATGCGTGAAATCGAGTCAGGGAGCACAAGCACCAGTTTTTCCGACTCTGGAGCCGCGTTGACTTTACTCACACGGTCCGGCTAATAAACTGTTTTACAAATAGCCCGGATTTTTCCGTGGCCTCTCAGGAAGTCGGAATGCGGGACCTTCTCAGCATGTTATTTTGATACGGATGTGAGCTCGATATCCTTCATGGCCAAAGCGAACTAAGAGCTCAAACCCAAGATTGCCGACTGCAAGGGAAGTAGCGACGCTATGTTTCGTCATCCAACCAGTCAGGCACAAACACCTGGACGAGCACGTGGCGAGGCCTCTTATCAGCAACGAATAATTTGAAGAGTGAGTGCTTTCCCTCGCATTACGGCTACGACTGTTCTACAACGTTTCATCTAGTGCTGACGTGGGATGATCCGAAGGCGGTGCTGCAAGCAAAAACGTCATAGAGAGTCGGCGCCGGGCCGGTTGCGGCGGCCGCGGAGGAAGGCGCGCGGGCCAAGGATTGGCCAGAGATCAAGCCACGCGTCTTGTGTGCAGGCACTGAGCGAGCGAGAAACGCCCTTTGCTGCTTCGCAACTACAAGATCGCTCGCCTGGGCGCGGCGCGCATGTGCAGGCGCCGGCCTCGATTAGGCTTATCACACCAACTTCGCCTGTGCACGCCCTCACCGGCTGCAACCTGTGCGCAGTCACCCGAGACGCCAAAGCATTTAAAGGCTCCGCATGCGACCACGTCTCCGAACCTCATCTTTTTTTATACACAATGGTCTTACCTAACGAACCTGAATTCCAGCAAGCATACCACGAGTTGTTGTCTGCTCTCGAGGACTCCACGCTTTTCACCGAGAAGCCTGAGTACAAGAAGGTGATCCCAGTGGTGTCTGTTCCTGAGAGAATCATCCAGTTCAGAGTCGCTTGGGAGAATGACAAGGGCGAGATTGAAGTCAACAACGGTTTCAGAGTGCAGTTCAACTCCGCCTTGGGTCCATACAAGGGAGGTTTGAGATTCCACCCTTCTGTCAACTTGTCTATCTTGAAGTTCTTGGGATACGAGCAGATCTTCAAGAACGCCTTGACCGGCTTGATGATGGGTGGTGGTAAAGGTGGTTCCGACTTCAACCCTAAGAACAGATCCGACAGCGAGATCAGAAGATTCTGTGTGTCCTTCATGAGACAATTGGCTAGATACATTGGCCCAAACACCGATGTGCCAGCTGGTGACATTGGTGTCGGTGGCCGTGAGGTCGGCTTCCTTTTCGGCGCCTACAAGGCCATGCAAAACAACTTCTCCGGTGTCTTGACCGGTAAGGGCTTGGCTTGGGGTGGTTCTTTGATCAGACCAGAGGCTACTGGTTACGGTACTGTGTACTACGTCGAGAAGATGATCGAGAAGGCTACTGGTGGTAAGGAAACCTTCAAGGGTAAGAGAGTCGCTATTTCCGGTTCCGGAAATGTTGCGCAATACGCCGCATTGAAGGTGATTGAGTTGGGCGGTGTCGTTGTGTCTTTGTCCGACTCCCAAGGTGCCATCATTGTTCAGGACGGTGTCACCCCTGAGCAAGTCCAGCAAATCATTGAGGACAAGGTCAAGTTCAAGTCTTTGGAAGAAATCATCAAGGTATCTGCCTTCTCTGGTAAGAAGGTGGAGTACATCAAGGGTGCTCGCCCATGGACCCACGTGGGCCAAGTCGACGTCGCCTTGCCATGTGCCACTCAAAACGAGGTTTCCGGTGAGGAGGCCAAGGCCCTTGTGGAGGCTGGATGTCTCTACATTGCCGAGGGATCCAACATGGGATCCACCAAGGAGGCCATCGATGTTTTCGAGGCCAACAGATCCAAGAAGGTTTGGTACGCCCCAGGTAAGGCTGCCAACTGCGGTGGTGTCGCCGTGTCCGGTTTGGAGATGGCCCAGAACTCCCAGAGAGTCAGATGGACTGAAGAAGAGGTGGATGAGAAGTTGAAGAGCATCATGTACACTTGTTTCGAGAACTGTTACGACACTGCTGTCAAGTACTCTGTTGACAAGGACGCTGGCTTGCCATCCTTGTTGAAGGGTGCCAACATTGCTGGTTTCATCAAGGTTGCTGATGCCATGTTCCACCAAGGTGATGTTTTCTAATTGGATTGTAATATACGGACGGATAACTTGCAGTAGACCACAGAGGGTGATAAAAAGGCCAAGGTAGTGCACGGCTGCTCGAAAACACTGATGAATGAGCTCAGCTTGCTCAACACTGTTCCCTATGTAGGCCACAGAAAATACCAAAACACCCAATAGGCGCTAAAGCTGTATCATTGTTGTACACGGGCATAGCATCACCATAAACTTGCTATGTATGATTTTGGCACAGGAAGACTGCATTCCAATCATTATAACTCATCATGGCCAGTAGGTTCTAACCGCCGGTGTGACGATCCATCAGAGACCGGTGCAGAGGTACAGGCACCAGAATGCGCGCCTGCAGTCCCAAACATCTAGCATCATGGTACTCCCCGACTTTTCTGTTCTCCCCGAATACTTCCCCGTGCATCTGACCATCCGTGTCAATACAGACTTCACTCATGTGACGCATCTTTCTCAGATCGATGACAAACTACAAGCGTGCAAAAAAGTGACGGAAGAATTCCTCGCCTTCATCGGCGACCATTCCCACCTTTTGCACAACGC
Source organism: Metschnikowia sp. M2Y3 (assembly GCA_002370575.1). Lineage (NCBI taxonomy): Eukaryota > Fungi > Ascomycota > Pichiomycetes > Serinales > Metschnikowiaceae > Metschnikowia > Metschnikowia sp. M2Y3. The sequence continues at coordinate 284,263 of NKYV01000006.1, forward strand.
CAAGACGAACGAGTTCCTCGACAGTCAGCTAAAAGTGTATGCTGAGCTTCTGGACTCCAAGTTCAGACTACAGCAGCTCCAAAACACGCTCAAGACCGCACAACGTGGCTTTGTGGAGAGCAGGCGACATGAGCAAGACCTCAGTCTCGAAAATTACCAGGAGTACTTGCAAATCGACAAGCCGAACTTTGGCGACGCCTTTGTTACACAGTTGGACCACGCAGGCAGCGATTTTGGAGCCATCTTGGCCGCAGATGCCTCGTATCAGTACCTCAAAAATGCCCGGTTTGTTCTCGAGCACCCCGAGGATCCGCTCCCGGACGACCAAAAGGATGAGGAGGAGTTGACGGTCGCTGGAGGAAAGATCTCTTTGAAAGACCCGCTTTCGCTCAATTTCTTTGTGCATCCAGTGATGCTGCGCAAGTGCGGCCACGTCTACGAGAAGGAGCACATTGCCCGCTCTCTTAGTGGGTCGATCAATTGTCCCGTGACGGGTTGCTCGGCGCAGCTTGGAAGCAGCGATCTTCGCGACGATAAATTGATGAAACTACGGGTCAAGGTCTACATGGCCCAGCAGCGGAAACGCGAAGCAGTGAGAGTATAGGCGTTGAGGGGCAATTCCCAACTGCGCTCTCTATGTGCCATGAAAAATACATTGCGGGTGAAGGACGAATGACGCGGTGGAGATTGGGAACACGACGGGGAGCCCGCAACGCCGAAGCAACGATATGGCCTTGTGACGAAGCGGCTTAGTGTGTTTGCAAGGCCACAGAGAGCATGGCCCGAGGCTTCAGTCAAGGCTAAGGTGCATCTTTCAACAAAAACGGATCATTTGTTGCCACTTGCATGCACAAGAACCCTCCACCTCATAGTTTCCTGGGGCTTGGCTTCCGGCGCTGAAAAACGTATTGGCTCCTGTCTCTGACACAGAGAGAAAGACATCCTCTTCACGTTTGCGCTCGAATGTTCGGGCCGTTTGCAGACACTTCAGAGGAGGCGGATGTTGGGGCCTTTGCTAAAAATAGCGTTAAGACGACCGTAGCATCGGTTCTGCCAGGCTCGTGATCACCAGTGAAACAGCTGAGAACGGTGCTCTGTTTTTCGAGATTAGTACTTGGGATGTGTTCTTTATTACCGAGCTTGCTCCTGCACCGCAACGGCCCTCAGAGGTTACCCATCGATATCTGGGACACGGAGGCTCATGGGGCGCTCTACATAGGGTAGACGTGGTGTGATTACCCACTTCAACCACAAATGATCCCTCTACGGCGTATTTTCTCGAACTTTTACCCTTACCGCCTGTCTGACGACGGCTACGCAAAGTGCAGTCCGCATCACTAGGACATGCGCGGCCTTTCGATTGACGCTTAGATCATCCTTATCTTCGTTTAGCTGTGCGTGCTTTCGTCTTGTTTTGCAACACTTTGTTCCTGGGAGACCTCCGGCCCTAGCAAATCATCATTTCTCTGCCTGTGACTTTTCACCCGCCAACTCCGTCCCACTGTCGCATTCGCTCTCATGTCGTACACCCCGTTTCGTGTGGATGTACCAGTCACAGATCTTGACCAGGACGAGGATTTTTTGATAGATGACCATGACTCTGGTTTCTTGGACTCACTAGACTATCTGGAAGACTCGCACCCCTCCATGATCTCTCGGGTGAAGCTGTTTTTCCGCTCCAAATCCCCCTACCTGCGCCTAAACCAGCCGGCGTACACTACCGAGCCGCTAAGCGAGCTCCGCAACTTTCATATCAGGCGACTCAATGAGAAGCTTAACAAAACCATACTCTGCTTCGCGGTCTTCATTGTCTTTATGCTTGGCATCATGTTCTTGGGCAGAGGTACCATATCCAGAGGCGCCCTGAGGTACCAAAACGAAAAGATCATTCTAACAAATTCAACACACCATTTCCATCCGACCACACTCATGATCAGCTTGGACGGCTTTCATCCGCACTATATTCTGGCGGAGCGAACACCTGCATTGAGCGAAATGTTGATCAACGAATATGGCCCTCCGTACATGACGCCATCGTTTCCCAGCTCCACGTTTCCCAATCACTGGACGTTGGTCACAGGCCTCTATCCTTCAGAGCACGGTATCGTTGGGAACACGTTTTATGACCCTAAGCTTCACAAACAGTTCATCAACACTGATCCCAAGTACGGGTTGAACCCCGATTTCTGGCGCGGCGGCGAGCCTCTCTGGACCACTGCGTGGAAGCAAGGCGTGAAGTCTGCTATCCACATGTGGCCTGGAAGCGAAGTTCCTGGCATTGGGGACAATGGACCGCTGTTTATAGACAAATACAACGGCACAGAACCCCTTTCGTCCAAAGTCGATAGGATCATGAACTGGCTTGATATCGAGGATATTGCCAAGCGGCCGCAGTTGCTTCTATCGTACGTCCCAACAATAGACCAGGCTGGCCACAAAGAGGGTATTTCCGGAGATTTTTTAGTGGAGTCTTTGAAGCAGGTCGATGCATTCGTGGCAGCGGTGAAAGGCCAGTTAACAAAGCGGAATCTCGGAAATATTGTGAACTTGGTGATTGTCAGTGACCATGGAATGGCCCCTACCTCCAACGATCGCTTGATCTTCCTCGATGACCTTGTGGACTTGGAGAAACTAGAACATGTCGATGGCTGGCCTTTGTTTGGAATAAGACCCAAAAAGCAATACCCGGTGACTGATATCTATGAAGAAATAAAAGCCAAGTTGAACTCATCTGTTCTAGCTGCGAACTACAATTTGTGGAAAGTGGAAGACTTTCCGAAAGAATATCATTTCGGGGGTGTTGAAAAAGAACACCGGTTTAACTACCGCTTGGCTCCCATCTGGCTTGTCCCTAATGTCGGGTACTCTATCACTACTCGCCAAGACTATGCCAAAAACAACAACGACTATCGCCCCAAAGGGGTCCACGGATACAATAACACTGAGTTGTTGATGCGTGCCATATTCCTTGGATCGGGACCTTATTTTCGTTCAAAGTTGCCCGAGAATAAGAAGGTTTTACCCTTCAGTAACACTGACGTCTACAATATAATTTGCGATACACTCGGTATTCAACCCAGCGCCAACAATGGAACACAAGATGGCTATTCTATTAGTTCCTCTCGTCTACTTCCGTCTACATGGTCCGACCTCGTGAGCTATCCTAATTTGGCATTTAATGTGGAACACATTGTTCAAAATGCTACGTATGATGAGTTGTGGAGGCAGCTGAGTGCACAGGAATTGAAAATCAGTGAAGATACTCAGTCTACATCCGACGGTAAGCCTAGCGCAAACAGTGCCGCGGCGGACACCACCAAGTCGAGCTACATTTCTTCTCCTCATTCAGAGGTTGTAATTCCCACAGAAAAAGCATCTTCTGGTCTCATTGACAAAGTCTTAGGCGACATCGGAGTATTATTTGGCGATATCGACGACGCGGTGGAGGAGACCGTCGACAATGTAGTCGACTCAGTCAAAGGCATGTTCGACTCGGTTGATGATGCAGCGGGATGAGAGATTTGGACGTAGCCCAGTTGGCCAGTGTCTTAGTTTTGTGGAAGGTGCTGCAAATTAGGAAATTCTTGGATACAGGGTGAATCCAAACTTTGAGGGATTTCTTTCATAAATGGGGATTGTGAGTTTTTGAGGTTGGGAGAGATTGACGCTTGCTCGGGTGTTCTCAAAAGCGATTTTGATAAGGTGCTGGACCTTGTGCGAAACTTTTGGTCCTCGAAACATGTTTGGCACAAAGTGACAATCATTTCCTTACTCAACATGGTGAATGCGGTGGATTGGGCAAGAGCATGCCAATTTTCCTTCAAAAGGCCCTTGATCTTCAGGATCAACATTTCCTCGTTGGAAATGTATACATTTGCCCACACATCTAGTAATGCTTGAAACACAGACTCGGATGCCTGAGTCGTGCCAGATGAGCCCTTCGCAATTTTCATTGTAACATCATCTAAAGTGGAGTGCAAAACGCCAAGCACCAACAATCTGAATTCCGAAAGCTCGTACAAGTTTGCCAAAATCAACAGACGCGAGTAGTCAGCGATCCCCACAGCGGCTGTTTCCGGAAGCCTTCCTGTGTATATATAGAAAATCATAATCCATACAGAACTGTAGCTCTCGGGAATAAAGAGGGTTTGAGAAACAGCTTCGTCCATCCCGCTTTCGATCATGCGGCGAAAATGAGGCCACCGGGCAAGAAGTATGGATTTATGCACGGAGAGAGTCTTTGTCTCATCTCTTACCACATCAAGAGGGGCGGCGGTGTCATGCTTCCCCTCGCGCATCGTAAGAATGCGATAATCTGTGTGAATTGCATCGAGAAAGAACGCTTCAAGATCGTTTGAAATAGACGAAGAAGCCTTATCCTTTTGCGTTACTCCAAACTCACCCAACGAGACAGATAAGAGACTGGAAAGGCCATGTTCGGGCTCCTCCAATAAGAAACAGATGCTCTGGTTGTACAAGAAGCAGTGCTTAGCAGATAGACTTTCAATGTCCTCTCGCTGTTTTTCCCAGATGTAGTTGCAGAGCTCGGAGTAGCTGAAGAGCTCGGAGCGGGAGAATGAGTTGAGGTTGACCTTCGAGAGAGCAACGCCATTTCCGCCAGCTTCCAGGCCCCAAGACGGAAGAGAAACCTGTAATTTTACCGTGGGGTCGCCCAGATCGAGCCAGAAGTGGTCGAGGTTGCTGGACTTGGCCGGGGCCGCAGCAGTGGCCTGCAACGCAGACAATGGTCCGCCAAAGACCTCCCGGGAGCAGGGCTGACGGCACATATCCACGGTAACCATACTCTTGTCATTCAAGTTGAGATACAGCACCCGGGCGGACACATGATTCATGTCTGCATCCAAACCACCCGAGGCGTAGAGCTTTCCGTTTTGCACGAAGATCAGGTGGTCAAACTGCGCTACAAACTCCATGGGGCCCAGCCAAGCGCCGGTGGCCATGTCGTAGCTGTACAAATCGGAAAGAGGAACGGAATCCACCAAGCCCCCGCTGATGTAAACAGTCTTGAGGTCTTCCAGAAGACAGCACGCGTGCCGAGACCGACGGGAAGGCGCATTGATGAGAAAGCGTTCGTCCGCTGCCTGCCAACGACGAGACACCACCGAGTACACCATCATAGCGGCATCTTCGAGCGGAGGCGGCGAGCTCGGTCCGTTCGAAAGGCCGCTGCGAGCTGCGGTGGAGTCAACTGAATCCCCATTCACGCCGTCAAAGCCACTCGCATCACTCGGAGCATGGAAACTGACGTGTCCGCCCCTATCTCCATTGCCATCTCGCGGGACAGTTTCTGGAGACCGCTCCACTTCGCTGGCACTTTGTTCGCCACCCTCGGGATCCGGGTCCGGGTCTGGCACCCCACCATACACCAAGATATTGCCGTCACCGATGTATATCGCCAGATGCCCCTCGCGATAGAGAGCTGGATGTGCCACGTCCATCTCCCAAGACTTCGTGGCCATATTCAACAAGTACACTTTGCTGTCCAAATTCTCGTCTTCGTCGAAGCCGCCGTATACAAACACGAAGCCGGTATCGGGGCACGGCACCACCGTAGCCTTTAGGTTGTAGCGAGGCGCCTGCGCCTGCAACCAGTGAAACAGCAGGGCGGGCTGTGGTTCGGTCTCTTTCATTGATGTCACTCTTCGTAGCAACCGGCGCTTGTGGTTCCGGCTGGTGTATCACTTATGTTTGAGGTGAGCGCAAGTAGAACACCGATACAAGAGTGCAAGCAGAACAGCACCTCCAACTGCGTGGGTGGTATTCGATTCCTCCAACTGTGTGGGTAGTATTCGATTATTGGCTCGCGGCACCCCAAGTGCTGTTCGGACTATGGCGGTTCTTTGCACGAGTCCTTGGATGTCAAATCCTGGGGTAGCGCACCTGTACATCCGGCATGTTGTGCACTGCGGCCGCTTCTATTCGCAGCTTGCAATACAAGCGAATTATATATACATTGCCCAAGCACGCAGTTTTTTCTTGTGAAGCCATGTTACAGAAAGCGGAAGCCATTCCGCCGAACCTTGGCCATTCGCTTCAGCAGTGTCGATATCATTGACATTTAAGGTCTGAATCTGAGGGACTCGGTGAGTTCTGGCGCCAGACGACTATAAATCAAAGCGCCTTCACCACTACCTAACAGGCATCTAAACCCACCGGCTGGCTATTCTCCGTCCGCTGGTCGCTAATTCCGTTCGAGTTTATGCCGTTGCGATAATGCATCCTGATCGCTGGTGAGGCACAATAAGCAAGTCGAGGTGCTAGGTAGCATTTTGCAAACAACATGAAACAGGAGACTTATGCAACGATTCGAAAACCTTCAAAACGCCCTCCCGTCACTGCCTCCAAAAAATTTTCGAATAATCCCGCATTGATGCGCATTCCGAAGTTAAGAGTAGGCTCGGATCCCTACCATGTCTGATAAGGATCCTCGTCCAATTGACTCACTTCTATCTCTGCGTCTGGAAGCTCCGCCAGGAGCTGCTTTTTCAATTCCTTCAAAAAGGCACGCTCAGTATTCGAGTGGTTGCATGCCACCACGGCAGAGCCGGACTCGGTAAAGAAAAGCGCCTCATGATGCGACAACTCGCCCGTATAGTAAAGGTCTGCAGAAACGCCTTTGAACACGGATCCGCCGGATCCGGCGCAGATGGCAATGGTTTCGATTGGACGCTCCAAGGCCCCGGTCTCGCCCTTGGCCACACCGACCTGCACATGCAGCAACCCCAAGCTCTTCTTGATATTGTCTACAATCTCGGCAAGGCTGGCCGGCTGTGCGAGCGTCACCAAGCGGCCCATGCCACAGCCCGGTTCTTTTGCATCTGGTTGGATCACCTGGCATGTCTTCACGCCGAATTTGCCCGCAACGCCGTCCGCCAAGAAATCATTCACCCCACCCTTAGCGCTGTCCACTGCCGTGTGCGGTGAGTATACACTGACATTGTTTTTGATGAGCTTAAGAAGGGATCTTTGCTGAGGATCCTGGGTAGTGATAGACTTCAAGCCGCGGAAGATGAAAGGGTGGTATGCCACCACGTAGTTGGCCTGCTTGTCGAGAGCCTCTTTGGCCACTGCCTGTGTCAAGTCAACTGTTAAAAGAATTTTCAACTTGTCGGAGCCCTCAGCGGAAGATGAGTCCACCAAGAGCCCTGTGTTGTCCCACGACTTGTCAGCCAAATGTAAGGGGTATAGTTTTTGGACTTTCGTTAGTAAGAAAAACGTGTGCAATTGAGCTTACATACTAGCGCTGGTTGCGCGGGCGACTGCTCGGTTGGATGTCATGGTAGCGCTTGGAGTCTGGAGACTGCCGAATTGACGCTCCATGTGGTGTTCTGTGGTGCGCGCGCACCCGTGCCTCTCAGTCAAGAATGCTCATTAGTTTCTAGGCCATAAGGCGAGACAGTCGGACTAAAAGAAGCGATCAAAGGAAAAGTGTGACGGAAAAAAATGCGCAAGCCCGGAATCGAACCGGGGGCCCAACTATGGCAAAGTTGGATTTTACCACTAAACCACTTGCGCTCTGCCTCCTGCCAGAATTGAACTAGCGACCTTTGCATTACAAGTGCAACGCTCTACCACTAAGCTAAGAAGGCTAATTTGAAGAATTTGAGATTTGTAACTATCTCATCACGCAGGATGCATGAATACATTGCATCGAGGTTCGGGGAAGCTCGTCCATTTGGTACGTTTCATCCAAGTGCACCCACTGTTGCTCCAAAAGCGACGTCGCGGGACGCGCCGAATAAATTGCACTGTTTTCTATATGCAGTACACCCCACACTGCGCTCGGCCCTTTCTGACACTCCAGTGCCTTAACCCGCGAGAAGTGTCGGTCGTTGCAAATCACACAGTTATCACGTCTGCGTTGATAAGCATAAAACCACAGCCCCGGTAGAAGTGACTTTGACTTGCTCTGCAGTTACTCTATACTATTTTATCACTATCACCCGTTCACTACTCACAGTCCGAACATTCCAGGCACCGGAACGCATACTACAGTGCCTTTGACACATCAGAATCAGACTTGAGTTCACGCTGCTGATGCTATAAAGGCCCAAAATTCCAACTGCTTAGACACCAACATTAGACACTCTTTAACAGCAAAAAATTGCGCTTCTGGAGGCAATAAAGATACTCTACACCCATAGGGGATACTGAACTCGAACTGTCTGATAGGCCTTATAAGAAGCAATTGTCTGCAAGATGCTGACTTACGATATCCTAGAAGGACTGAGCCTGGCATCCGAGCCCGAATTGCCCGATTTCGAATACCTCGCCACAATCTCCCACAGAGAGAAGTACACGACGTCGTTTCTTGGCCAAGATATTGTTATGAACTCGTCCGACTGGCGAGACAGCGTGCTTCTCAAGTGGCAGCTTTCGGCCGGGTTCCTCAACTTCATAGTGTTCGGCTTGGCGGAACAAACCATAGGCACGGCCATTCCGCATTTGGAGGAGTACTACCACATCGACGACTTCCACGTGGGGATGATCTTCCTCTCATCGACCCTTGGCTACTTTTTCATGGCGCTCGTGTCGGAGATTTTGCACCGTCTGTTGGGCGTGCGAGGCCTTGGCATTATGGGAGCACTTAGCATGTCAGCGACGTACTTTGTGGTCCACCAAAAGCCGCCGTTCTTCATCTTCGTCATCTGCTACTTTTTCCTGGGTATTGGCTTTGGTACGTTGGATGCCCTTTTCAATGGCTGGATGGCCAACTTGGTCGACTCCAATCAAATCTTAGGCATTCTTCACGGGTGCTACGGAATCGGATGCATGATTCTGCCGCCAGTCTTGACGAAGCTAATGCAACGCAGAGTAAACCCATGGATGTGGAATGACTACTATCTCGTGTTGAGCGCCATGGCGGCTTTCAACGTCTTGTTTTTCGGCTATATATTTCGCTTCGAGACACCGGCGAAGTTTCGTTTCATGTTGGGACTCTTGGAGGCGAGAAAACGCCTTCAGGACAGGAAAAATTTGGAGAGAAGTCTGGTGCCATCCGTGCAGACGGACGTGGAGCTCGATGCTTTAGGCCAACTGGCCAATGACCGTGACCAAATCCCCCACCGGGATGTCGAAGATCTGCAGTATTCAGAGTCAGGAAACTTTGAGAATGAATCAGCGTCACTTGGGGAATCTCTCCGCTCCAAATCGGTCTGGTCGTTCTCCATCTCCATGTTCATGTATGTGGGTGCCGAAGTGGCGTTTGGCACTTGGCTCATAACCTTCCTCACCCGGATCAAGCACATGAAGTACCAGCCGGCATCATATATGGCCACAAGCTTTTGGACTGGATTGACTGTTGGCCGCATCTGCTTGGGTTTTGTCACAGCACACTACTTCCGTCACGAGGTGATTGCCAACTTTGTCTATGTTTTGTTGTCGCTCCTCTTCCATGTGATTTTCTGTGTGTTAGTATTCACGCCGCTTGTGGCTGCACAGTTTGTCAACGTGTTCCTCGCCGGGCTCTTTGTGGGACCCATCTTCCCCACTATCATCTCCACTGCCGTGAAAATTCTCCCGGTAAAGTTTCACGCCACCGGTGTGGGTTTCATTTGTGCCTTTGGGGGTGGCGGTGCCGCTGCTTTGCCGTTCTTGGTGGGGCTCGTGGCCCAGTCCAGTGATTTGGGGTTGAGGTTTTATCCTTTTCTTGTGACCATTCTTTATGGCGTTTTGCTTCTTGTTTGGTCTTCGGTTTGGGCTAGAAACAAGCTTGCGATCCAGCTTCAAGTGACTTGATTCAGGGCTTTTTGGCATTGGCGTTTCAAGGGCACGAAAAGGAGTAGTAAAGGTTCTCTTATGACTCGAGCAACACAATGTGCCGACTCGAGACCTGAGCTCTTTGACGAAGGCTAACAGAGAGCTGCTCTGAGTGGGATCAAAGTACATAACGACACATGGATTACCGATCATGAAACCAGCTGCTGTGTATGTCTGTGATTGGTGTTTCGCAATGTAAAACTCGTTGCAGATAGCAGTGCCGGTGCATGATGACGATACTTGCCTTTAACAATGAGTGGTGTGGCGCTTCAAAAGGAATTTGGCCATAGTATGATAGGTCCTCTGGAGGAATCTTGATGAAAGACTATTCAGTCCAAACTATGAGTGTATAGATTGGCGAGCTCCGCTCAGAGAAGCATTAGGGCTGTATCGTTGGAACGCATTTAGCTTGAAACAAGCTTTCTGTCAAACCTTAATAGGCAAATCATCAGTGGCAATGATCCGGTCAATGTAAAAGCATTGGTTTCGACACGGCTGTTTTTGTTGTTCTTCGACCTGCAAGAAGGGCAATCTCTAGAACAAGCCATTGTTATAGAAGAGCAGCGCCTTTGCAAATCCAGAGCTTGCGTTACTTATACAAAACCTCTGAGTTTGTTTCTTTCCAATTTAATGTGGATTTGATAATACCCCCTGCTACGCATATGATTTACCTATATATCATACAAATTGTCTATACGCTGAGCATATTGTCTATACCTTTAGATCGTCTTCGGGATGGAACTGAGCTTGTTCGGCTTAACACTGGGTTCTTTCTTGTCTTCGCCACAGGCTAATTACGACGTGGCGGTGTTGCTTAAAGCCCATAAACAGCAGATGATATGAGCAGTGTATACTTCTGAGTGTCCGTAAAGTGTAGCAGACTAAAGCTAAAAGACCACAAGACAAAATTATAGAACACTGCAAGCACTGATGTGTAGAAAGTCCACGAATCGGCTCGTGAATGTAGAAGCCATTCACAAGTCATAGTCCAGGGAAGTTTCGAAGATTGTCGGGAATCTGCGCCACTATAGATTCCCGCCTTGCGCCACCCATTCATCTGGCGTAAAACCCTTTTGAGTAAAGGCGTGGATCGCCGCAATTTCGTCCTTAAGTGCTGTGTTCACGAGTCTATGTCTCATCAACTTGTTCTTGCCTTGGAATTTGGTGCTGACAATGACCACGGCAAATGCCTGGCCGCAACCACCTGACATGTCTTCCACTTGTACAAGCTCTGCATCTAGGCGTTTTTTTATAAGATCCTTGAGGTCATCTGCGGTGAGCGCCATAATGTGCTGATGCTACAGATAAGTATTGTCGACAAAATGAGAAAGATCGCGCGCACTGCATATAACTGTGCTTTTTATACTTACATCTGATTCTGAATCACCGTGTCAAGTTGTTTTAATGCTTTTGCTGCGTCTGGCGATACCTGAGTTTGCGAGCGTACTTTGTAAGAGGAATGTCGTAATATCTGTGCGGGTTTGGCTTTGATGCATTGCTCCTAGCCAGCTCGCCTGGTTTCCTTCTTCAAGTCTTGTTCCTCTTTCTTCCCCAGCTCTGATACCTCGAGGTTCTCGATGAAGTAGTTTGGATTAGTCTTTAACACTTGGTTTATCTTGGCAATTATCTCCTTGTGTGACAAACTCTCGAGTTTGCTATCCTTGGGCGCGCTAGGAAACTGGCACCTCTCGTAAAATTCCCACAAGTCATGGGGTACCACAGCGAGATCCTCGTGTATTTCAATCAACTGATTGACAACTTCGATTGCAAGAAAATGCGCATCGCTGGACTGGTTTTCCCCCGTCTCGTTAGTGGAAGCTTTAGACAAGAGAATGTTTGGCGCAATGACGGTGGCCAAATTGTGGGTATCCATTTTGGAACCGGTCTCCTCATCAATTTCGGCAAAAGATGCGACCCAGCTGAAGAAGTATAGCAAAACCTCCAACAAATTACGGTGACTCCGGGGAAGCATACAGTACACCAAATGAAGCATACGTTTACGCTTCTCTGCGTCACCTGCGCGTCGTGAGATAATCCACAAATCGTAAAGCTTGAAGGTTAACAATGGGTTCGGGAGCTCCCTCAACCATTTCTTCATCAAAGCAGCTAACTGCACGGCTGAGTAGTTGTTGAAAACCGGTGATTTTAATGGCGCATTGTTGATTTGATTGGTCAACTCCCTCAAATTTTTAATGTTACCGTTTAGTCGGAATATACCTTCAATAGACATATCCTTTTGACGAAGTGCCTGAATAACATCATCAATCACAATGGGGATTCGGAGCTGAGACGGACCGACACCTAAACTCGAGTCTACGCCATATTTCTTGGTAACTTCTTTTAAGTCACTGCCAAATACAGCCTGAGTTTTGCTCTTGTCGTTCCCGCCAAATTTGAACTTGTCCCAAAATGTTCCTTGTTTTTTAGGCAGCACCAAACTCCAAAGCTCTTCTCTTGAAAAGCCATTGCTCAATTCAAGGAAGGCCTCAACGGCAACCAATCTGAGGATCTTATGCTCTTGTGCACTCAATTCACTAAAATACTTGTGTTTTAGTTCTGTTTGTGGCTCGTTGGGGGAGGGGTTTGTGTTTGGTTGCTCTGATGGTAGGGCATTACCTGACTTTTTCAGCACTGTTCTGATTTTCTGGCTCTTTTTCTGGTAAAGAGAGTTGTGGTGCTTAAATGCATTGGGGCGTTGCTCACGCGCTTGCTCTGCTGCAACTATTCGGGGAATGTCATCTAACGTCAAAGACTTTTCATTTTTCAAAAGATCGGACGTTCTGTTGAGACTGTTGCTTGCTGTGCGTTGCTGTGGCTCGTCTCTAATTCTTAGTTGATTCACTTGAAAATTGAACTCATCCGTGTCATCTCCACTGGTCAGAGGTATAAAAGATGCATTGCTTGCGGAACTTTCTTTTCTTGAAGCTGGACCTTTTTTTTCTAAGTTTATGGTGTTATCAGCCTTCGCTGTGACAGCAGCAGGGGCCTCTAAGATCACTGATTTTCTCGCATTTTTCTCCACAGAATTATAAAGCTTTTGACTCTCTCTCTTTTTGCGGAGAAGAGTGACTTCATTTAGCGTCTTAGAATAAGTTGTTTCGGTTTCCGAAGGCTCTTCCAGGATAAAAGACATCTCCGTTCTAGCACTCTCATCAGTCTGGTATGCTTCTTTCCTGATAGCTGTTTTAGATCTGAAGACAGCAATTTTCAAAAGGTAAGTGAGTTGATTAAGATCAGACACTCTTACAAAACCAGATGTGTAGCCAACACCGGCTTTAGCATTCTTCACAGAACAGTCAGTGCACAACACCAGGTCATCTGCACCATATAAGAACGACTCCACTTTAAACTCAGACGATGGCTTTCTCTTGCAATTCGAGCACTCGAAACATTTCGTGTGCCATCTCGAGTTCTCAAACAAAATGCATGCTTTTTCGATGCTTTTTTGGCACATCTTACATGAATCAGTAGCATAGCGTGGAACAGAAAGACGAGCGTTGATATATTTCTCCTTCTCTTCGGATGAAAGCTTTTCTGAATATTCGACTTCTTCATATGCTTTGATTATGCTCAAAAAGCCATCTAAACCTCTTGTATCACATCTTAGTTTATTCAACTTTAATGCATTACTTAGGCCGATGCGAATCAATAACTTCAAGTAATGGGCGCAACCAGTGATGACTGAGAGAAGTTCTGCAGAAAGGCTTCCCGAGCCCGAAATCTGCAAAGACTTCCTCAAAATAGCCAAGTAGCTCATGAGTTTGCCAGAAATGTTACGTGGCTCCTTCCTTAATGATTGAAACTTATCAAAAGCATCCACAGAATAAACCTCCTCTATCAAGGCAATTTTGGAGTCACTTAAGACCGGTTTGTCGGATTTGAACTCTAAGCACATATTTTGCACAAAGTCCAAACCTTTGAACAAAATTTCCAAAAAAAGAACTAGTTTTCCGGTCACATGTAGACCATTCCGGCGTTTTCCAGTGCAAGCAGAAAGAAGCATTTCGGATATACACGAGGCAGATGTCTCTTCAAATCCAGACAACGTAATCCAACATTTCAAGACAAGGGTTTCTATTTTCTGTTCCACAATCAAAAGATCATTAGGCGCAATATCCGACGTCAATGCAGCAGCCGACAATTTATCAGGTAGACCCGCTGAATCGGGTGAGATGCTCACGTTCCAGAATTTGAATACCATGTAGCATTCCGGATGCCATTGCTGATTTTTGCCACTTTTAAACAATTCAACGAATTGCTTTATTATAGACGATTGACAACCTTCACATTTTGTAGCGAATAGCTTAGAGTAATGAAAATGGCAATATATGTTGTTGTCATGCTCATAATAACTTTCGTCAGATTCAAAAACTTTCCCGCACGCTGAACACTTGAAGTGCTCCAAGTGATATTTGTTTCCCAAGGCGGTAATGTATGGTCCACGCAAAGCATTGTCGCATGTGAAGCAGATGAGGTCCAACTTCTTGAAGTAATCATATTCACAAAGAGGAACTTGGACCGTCACACCCTCTTCAGTTGTGATTTCGTGGGGAAAAAATTTAGAAGAACATTTGACACCACATTCATGGCATTTAAAGCATTCAACATGATATGCTTTGTTCAACGCTCTCACAAATTGCCCATTAATCACTTCCTGGCATGCAAAACAGGTCTTTCGCTTCTTATTGCTCGAAGGAACCTTCTGTAAATCTTTTCCAGCCAGACCATCTTGAATTTGATCGCGGCTTAGGTCTCGACTAGATTGACTCGACTGACTTGTGCCTCTAAGGGGTTGCTTCATTCCATTTTGACTTGAGTTTACATGGTTTCCATGTGGTTGGTACTGGCGGGGATTAGCTGTTTGTAGTGACGACAGCAGCGATTGTGTGGGCACTGCGTTTTGCAGCAGTTGTAGATTTAACGTAGGCCTTGCAAAACTCTTTTTATCGTTTGAAGAAGGGCCCAGGCCCAGTGGGTGGTGTTTATAAGATTCACTTGGATGCGTAAAGAATGGATTAGAAGAATGACCATAGGATGTGTTGAATGGGTTTGGATTGGTCCGCTGTTTGTCGGGGTAAGTGTACAGTCTTTGCGACTCTTGTGATACCATTGGGGGCATGGAGCTCGGCGGTGCCGAGGACTTTATATCGTTGGAGGAGAGAGAGTTGTATCCTGTACGTTTTAGGATAAATGTGTTCTCCGTGGATGGGTTATTCGAGGGCTGTAGCATATCTGGCATGAAAAAAGGGGCGCTGGGAGATACGGCGATGGTGTGACGGTTAGATGGAGGGGACTTGGAGCGCTGCTTTTGTTCGGGCGGAAGTTTTAAGTTCGAGCTTGATCTGACATGGCCCGTACTCTGAGACTGTGTTGAGGGCAGGCTGGAGCCACTGGCAGGCTGCTGGGAAGCCAGCTTTTGGTGTGGTATTGGCGGAATCAAGGACGTCCAGTTTGTGGACAGCGAGTTTTGACGGCTGTGGGTAGGGCTCCTGAAGCCGGAGTTGTCGTGACGCGATCTATAAGTGTGGTGGGAGTCGTGGCTATGGCTTCGGCTATGTGAGAAGAGCGTTGCCGGCGAGGAAAAGGGCTGGGAAGTGGAGTCACCATCGATTTGCAGACGCGAGCCATATATCGGCAGTTCGAGCACCTGGTTCTTGCGCGATGACGCTGGACGAAAGGGAGAAACATTGAGCGCCCTAAAAAATTTCTTGGGGCTGCTTGTCTGCTGCGACTTGGGCGTGGAGTCCGACATGGGAATTTGATGCACGATTCTGGATATTGGAGTAGACTTTTGGTTGGGGATATGTTCAGAGCAAGTTCAAAGCAGGTTACCCGAAGAAGCTGCCGGGATCTGCAGTTCCCTGTAGCGGAAGGGTGTAATGCGCAAAAAAAGGAAGTTGAGGGGAGGTGCGTCACACACGGGGTTCGCTTTTTTCCGATACGGCGCTATTCGGCGTATGATCGACTGTGGAACAGATTGAGCCGATGAGGGTACTCTGTTGGACAATGGGTCAGGAATTCGTCTGTTTACCTGTCGCGGTTCTGGTGTACGGGTGTGTCGCCAAGTGGTAGACCGCGGGGATTTGCAGCGTTCGTCAAGTCAGCAGACGGCCTTGCAGGGCGCCTAGCAATCGTTATGGGCGCGTGTCGAGGAGATGTCGACGCAGATGTGGTGTTTGGCTTGGAATGCGCAATCTCGGAGCGCTGGGCAGATTTCGGGAGATGGCGCAGTAGCAAAGATGCGGGGCTGCTAGTGAAGAGCGTCGCAAAAGAGGGCCGAGAAAAGCCGCAAACAGTTATGGAAAGGAGTGACAAGAGTGGGGGGTGGGGACGGTGCAGGCGGGGAGCCGTGATATGGTGAAGCTTTGTGTGAAAAGTGCCAATGCGAAGGGTGTTTACCCGCGTAAAAGCTAATGCTGGGGCACTACTGGTCGTGCGCGCCTCGTGAGCCGAGCCGCTTCACGCAATGACCCCGGCTTCCGGAAATGCAGGCGCCGCAAAACAGAGCCCAAGAGTGAATGGCCCGAAGACCCTCTTCAGGAGGCTCTTTTGTGTTTCTTGGACAACAGAGGGTTCCGCGGCGACCCATACTGTTCTCCAGTCCGCTGGTGCACGGGTGCCGCTTGCAGCCGTGCTGCTTCCGAGGGCCCTCAGACCGTTCCAACGGCCCCCACCACACGACGAGACTATGGAGCCTACATTGCCGGTGCCGTCTCCCCATCGCACGTTTTTTGCCACCGGTGTATGGGCTTTGCCTCTGCACACTGGTGCGACGAGCCCGTTTTCCAATGCGCCCACGCCGCTGAGCGTAACGACTCTAAACGTGCGACGTGCGATATTGAGAAACCGATCCAACGCTCGCGGATATATCAGGTCTTTTCCGCCTCACCGAACGATTGCAGCCTTGCTGCTCCGCTTGCTGATGGCGTTATGACTGCTCGCCATCTGCTGCACTGTTCTATAAATCCTACTCGGGTGATTCTAGCAAATGCGGTCTCTGAGCTATCTCACACTGTTGGAAAGGTATCTACAAGCGCCATCTAAGCGCAGAACACCGGGAAAGTATGGCACATGGCGATGTGGTGTGTTAATGCGTGGTTTAGCACATCCAAGAGCGATGAGATTAGGTAGCACACCTTGAATGTTGAGGACCGCAGTGGCTACGCCACATTCTAGTGCAGTAGAGTCATTGGGTGCAATTTGAGAGTGAATGTGTAGAATCTCTTCGTAGACCGAGTCCACGGTACAATGCGCCTCCCATATCATCCGCCACAAACGAAACCCTAGATTGTGGTTCCCGAATCAGCCTCTATTTGGCCTCAGGAATCTTGTGCACCACATTTCGCCCGATGGCCTGATTCGGTGAAGGAGGATTCCCTGCATAGTTCTTGGTGCAGTTTTCCTCAAACTACCATACCCAGAGTCATGTGCAGTCTGTTGACTGGTATCGAGCCCACTGACTCAGCCTCAAACTTAACGGGTAGCTCTTCGCGGAGCCAAACCACTTTTAGGCCAAGCAAAGCAAAGGCACACGTAGCTGCTGCAGAAGCAAGATAAGCAACACCTGACGAGATGAGCCAGCTCGGGAGATATCCTGCGCGCAAAGATAGAGTCCTGTACACAGACGTGTTCGTGCATAATGCGCTTATGCTTCCACGCCAAATCATGTACCTTTTCGGACAAACACGCAGGGTTAAGCAAGATGCAAACGAGAATAGAGCGTTCTCTGCGCTTTGTACAGGCTGGAGTGCCTTGCTGCATGTCAATGATCCCGGGTTCATCCATCCGCAAAGTGTTATCGGGAGGCATCACACCCGGTATTTAAGGGCCAGCTTTCCTCGCTCTAAGTACCACTCGGTATACAAAGCTTAACACAAGGCACTTAGATACTCTTGCTTCCAAAGTACTTTTTATTATAACCAATCACTGATCCACAAGTCTTCAGATAATTTGTCTTCTTTGGATTTTGTCAAAACAAATTATTCAGATCTTCATCAATCAAACACCCCATGAATCCCCTCTTGCCATTCAGAAACCACATGTCGCCACAGCACTACAGAATAGCCTTCGGACTCTTGTGCTACGCCAGTGCCACGTTGCTGGTGGCCTCTTTGGCCGAAAGAAGGAACTTTAAGCACATCTTCAAGCAGTTGGGCCAATAGAAATTGGCACTAAATATAATTGACAGGACTATTTGGCAAAATGTAGTTTTTATTCTCCACTTCCACTGCCCATCACTTCAACAATATTTTGCCTCTATTAATGAAGGTGGTTCACTTCACGGAGCCCTTGGCCTGGCACGTGACGGTAGTAACGCCTGGTAGTGCCGTATAACATCTGTCTGCTAGCTTTCCACGTCTGTAGAAGAATGTCTTTTCTCGGTAGGTAATTCGGAAATATCACTCTCACCCCATTCCCGTCACCTCCTGAAATGTCCTTTTCACGCACTAATACGCACATGTAAAATATGACCTCGAGTCCGTGAAATCCCTCGTGGATGACGATATCAATAATCTCTGAAATCGGAATGAACTTTCCATTCCTCTGGCTCATGAATCGTAGCCACGGCTGGCTACCAATCTGCACGCCCAAATCCTCAATCACCATGAAAGTGTCTGCCGTCTGTTGAGCTGATAGGAGTACTCCAAGAACCATAAGCATTAGAAGTACAAGAACAAAGTGCCCATATGAACTCAAGAGCAGATCGATTTCAAACGCCAGCAATTTATGATAAACATGATGCAATGACTTGATCTCGTCCCAAAACTGCTTAGCATGAGCCAAGAGACACGCCGCTAGAAGACACGCCAATGGCCCTCGCAAATATTGGAGAAAGAACGACGGTTTGTTGCGAACAGAAAATGAGACCGAATTCTGACTGGAATTGGTGACAATCTCAAAAAGATAGTCTTTCGCTGACGACATGGCTGTGCATGAGGCAGAAACTGGCAGCTTTGTATTGAGTCATGGGGAAGATATGTTGTGCGATTCATCACGTGATCCTCCAACACAATCTCACGTGATAAGGCAGGAGCAGCCTACGAGAAAATGCAAAATAGCCTAGTACATTCCGTCCGTAATGCTTCTAAGTGGCATCACTTTCCATAGTCTCGCGCGAACGCTTGACATCTTCGATGGTACCAACCACCACTTCTCCCTTACGGAGCTCTCTGATCCTATCTTTTCTCGATCCAGGCTTTGTTCCCGCCCTGAGCTCAATTTCTCTCTTTCGGTTAGTTTCCAAATCCTCCTTAATTGCTCTCTCACGCTCATTGTTAATCTCCTCCAAATGAGCCTCGTGACTTCTTCTAAGATCTGCCATCTCCTTGTTGAAGTCCTCAACACTCTTGATCTCGTAACTCTTGGACACCTGCGAGCAAAACGACTCAAAGTTGGTGGGAAGTTTCCTCCGGAGTGCTAAGTCCACCAAATGTGGATTTCGCTTCTCTTCTAGAATGAACTTGCTCTTTATTTGCCGTCTAGTTCTGTAGGGGAAAAGCTGGGCAATGAAGGTGAAATCCGTGCCCCACGTGCTCAACGCATTGTATAGACGAATCACGTCATCCGTAGTCCACGCATCCGTATGCGCCAGGTTGGTGTATGTACGAGAGGTGACGGGGTTCTCGAAGGGGTTCTCAATCTCCACTGTCCTGTCGTCAGGTCCAAACGCAGAGCCCCTCAGAACAACCTGAGAGTCTGTGTCCACGGCAAAAGAGCCGTTCACAAGTTGCAACTGCACACCGCTGGATTGGTTTTGCCCCTGCTGTTTCATCGCAGCATTCAGCAAATCTATAGCACCCACCTGTTCTTGTTCTTGTGGTGTATCCTTCTCGCCCTCGGGATACTGAATGAGAAAGAGCGCCTTTTCGTAAGAGATTTTCTCTTTACGTGCTTTTAAGCGAGCCTGGCGCCGCTCTGCCCGCCTCTGGGATATCTTGACTTTGGCGTCCTCGGCCATTTGAAACTTCTCACTCACTTCTCCAACTTTGAAGGAAGGTTTGCATAGGTCAAACATACTGAATTCCGTCGTATCCAAGGCAACTGACGCGTAAAGATGCTCGTCCTCTTTCAGAATCTGCTTTGGGAGCTGTTTAATAGTAGTGATTGTCGTGACTAGGTTGTCTGGAGCAACCGGCAAATCGTCGTGGCCGGCCACAGACGCAGAGGTACGAAACTTTCGAAGCTTCTGGGAGTCGGGATCTATACCAACGACAAACTTGTGGCCGAGATCTTTGGGGCCGATCTTTGGAGCTTGTTTAAGCGCGGAAATTGTGGTGGTGAGCTCCTCCTCCTCCGGCAAAGCACCGCTACTTTGTGGAATGCCTATTATGGAACCCCTGGCCAGTTTGCGAGACCTGGAGGACATCGAGGACTTTCTTTTTCTGGTTGGCTTTGCCACGGGAATCCCAATTGTTACGGGCGCCTGCAGTGCAGATTCGTCCGTCGGATCCGGTGTAGCAGAAATGGAGCTGGGCCTGCGAAATGCACTGATTCCAGACAATCTGCGAAGATTTGCCACGGAAGAGCGACGCCGAGAGTCAGGCGCCATGGGATGCTTGAAGATATCGTTATCCCCGTAGTCATCTTCGTTTGCATGGAGTTCCTCCTCCTCATCGCTAACCACAGCACTGTTAGGGACTTTCAGCATAGGATCAAACAGAGTCTCGACCAGGGCCTTTGGCAGCACAGAGGCTATGGAGTAGCCATGGAGGGAAAGTGAGTTGGTGGAGCTCTGGTTTTTGTGCTTGTCCGTCTCCGGGTTCTGTACATTTTCTTGGTCTTCGGGCTTGCGAGGCTCCACGCTCCCAGACACCTCCAGTGGCCTGCTTTCGTCTGCTTCTTGTGCAGCCACATCTAGCTCCGTTTCAGGGGCTTTTGCTTGTGTTGATGGCGGAGTTAACGTGGAAAGTGTCTGATCTGCGTGCGTCTGCGTGGCGGGTTCCTGTGTCGACGGGGGTGAGGCCAAGGGCTTTCGCGAGGCTCTTTTGGCCACTTTGGGCGTGAACGCCGACTTCTTCTTTATCACGCTACTCATCGAGGTAGGGTGTGAAAGGAGTGGTTGTTGATGTTGTGAGGCCCCGCGGCTGCAGGATGATGAGAAACCCAGACCTCCCCATCGCGAGCAGAGTGCCATCGAACCGGGTCATTCTGCCAGCACAGTGTCAAGTCTGCTCTTTGTGTTGCTAACCTCCACTGGTTCCGCCTGAGTACAGAAACATGTCGGTCATTTCTACCTGGAAGTCGCCCGGGGACTGGCACCTCAATCTCCGCCAAACCGCCCAGGGCTTTGTCTCCGGCACCAGCTCGGGCAAACTCGCCGTTTACTCGCTAGAGAAGTATAGCCCACAGCCCACGGCGGCCAATACACATGCACACGAAGGTGCGGTCAACCAGATCGAGATGCTCGAGCCGCAAGTGCTTGCCTCGGTGTCCAGCGACGGCTTGAAGATCTGGGACTTACGGGCCAGTCTCGACAAATGCCAGCATGTGTTCCAAAACGCCAAGAAGTCCAAGTTTCTTTCAGTAGCCTGCGCCGGCGGTGTGGTAGCTGCCGGCACTGAGTTGGTGGGCGTGGATGCCGAGGTCCATGTGTGGGACCTTAAGAAGGGCCAAGAGCCCATCCGCTCGCTCGTGGACTCGCACCATGACGACGTGACACACCTCGAGTTCCACGCTTCGCGCCCGTACTTGATGTCGGGGTCCACGGATGGGTACGTCAATGTGTACAACATGGAAGAGGCTGACGAGGAGGACGCGTTGCACCAGGTGATCAACTTTGCCTCCGTTCACCAGTGCACGTTCTTGCAGCCCAACCGCATCGGCGTGCTCTCGCACATGGAGACGTTGGGCGTGTTCGAGCTCAACAGCACCGACTACGAGACGATGGAAGAGCCCGCGCCACACATGTTTGGCGATGTGCGTGGGCTCTGGCCCAACTGTGAATATGTGGTGCACGTGAGCCCCAAGGGGTACGTGGCGTTTGGAGCCAACCTGGAGGCCAGCTTGACTATCGTGCCGTTCGACGTAAAAAGCGAGGTCTTTTTGATGGACAATGCGGTGCAGTTTGCGGGCGCTCATGGCGAAGAGGTGGTGCGTGATGTTTTGATGTTGGGGAACGGCGATTCTGTTTTGAGCTGTGGTGAGGATGGCTTGATCAAAGCCTGGCAAGCCAACTTGCACATCAGGGGCGAGGGCGGAGACGATGTGGGGGCCAAGAGGGAGAAGAGGGAGAGGAAGGAAAAGAGGGAGAAGAGGGAGAAGAGGGAGAAAGGAGAGAAAGGAGAGAAGAAAGAGAGGAAAGAAAAGCGGAGGGAGAGAAAAGAGAAAAAGGAAAAGAGATTCAAGCCCTACTAATTGATGGGCCGGTTTTTCGGCGCTGAAGCAGCCTCTGGGCTGTGTGCCATCAAGACGGCAGCCGCTGAGCTTGGGATGTGGATTTATGCTGGTCATGCAGCACAAAACGGCCCGGTATCTTGGCAAAGTGGCCGCACACCTGCAAAGTGGCACTCTTATCCACTCGACAGGAGATCTCCGGTATCTCTCCACGCGGGCCCCGTGTATAGCGAGCCGGCCGGAATGCGGCACCTCGCAAACCCGATGTGACCGCAAGAATCGAGCTGGTTCATCCTGATGAACTGCTGGTCGAGGGGCTTTTCGAAGCGGAACGTTAGAGGCGGAGTCCCCTCTATAAAGTATAATTGTTATGTCACAAGGCCCCCACGGTTGGTATGTTGATAGACTCCCTGTAGTATTTTTGTACAACAGCGGAGCACCTTGCAAGTTTGGGGCGTATGTGCATCACTCAGTGCTCGGTCGAACATTTGCCTTGCTGTCCATATGAGGTCCAATTCTCGTGGACTATGACACCTCGCCGTGCGCCACGAGTGCCCTGAACTTTTGCGCCATGCGTCAACGCCGCTCCAATGTAGGCACCGTAAAGCGGCACTATGGGGACCAATTCCGTCACAATGCTTCCGCCGTGATGGGGAACGGTCACGTGAAGCTTTGCCGTCGAGGTTGTGGGTGCCTTGCCACGTGAGCAAGCGGGGCATCTCATTTTCAGTAGTTGCGAAAAGCAAAGCAAGAGATGCGGAACGGCCCCGTCTCGAGCCGCCCTATGTTCGAAAAGCCCGAAAAGCCCGTAAATGCACCACTTCGGGCAGCCTCGCACGAGACCCGCCGCGATTCCCAAAACCTTCCGCCCGTGCCACACCGGGGCGATTGCGGTGTTTGGGGTGGGTTTGCCGCCTGAGTACAGTACCCGCAGTGTTCCAGGAAGCCGTCCTGCAGGCGGCCACGCGGTATCGACTATCGGTCAACATCTCCGGTTACTGCAACTTCACTACCACTCCACCTAGAAGGCTACCGCAGCGGTCCACGCCCCTGACCATTTGAAACACCACCACAACGTCCTGCACCATGGATCCGCAGCGCTCACATGATCTTCTGGCGCCGCCGGCCGTGTCAGCAAGCGACGCCTCTGCACCCGCCTCGACGGCCGCCGTCCCTACGAAGGATGGCCCTGTGCTGCCCCATGAGGACGAGATCTCCTCGCAAACAGAGTCGCAACCCCTCCTTCCCGAAAGCGCTCCTGTGCCAAGTGAGCGGCTGCAAGAAGCTCCCTCTGCATTGAAAACAGACGACCCGGGCGCAGCGCCCTCTCCACAGCGACCGGCCCATCCCGAGGAGTCGCCCGAAAACA
This sequence comes from Metschnikowia sp. M2Y3, assembly GCA_002370575.1. Classification (NCBI taxonomy): domain Eukaryota; kingdom Fungi; phylum Ascomycota; class Pichiomycetes; order Serinales; family Metschnikowiaceae; genus Metschnikowia; species Metschnikowia sp. M2Y3. The sequence goes on from NKYV01000006.1 coordinate 307,745, forward strand.
GCCCTGCGCCATTGCAAAGCCGAGCTGGCGAGCTCTCTGGGCCAGTGGTGGAGGAGCACATCGGTGCACCGGCGCCCGCTGAAGACGCCATGGACATTGCTCCAGAAACAAACGTCAAGGTAGAGGCCAACGGAACCAGCACAGAGCCCACGGTGAAGCACGAGGATGCAGAGGCCGTCTCCAGCTCCAAGCATCATCGTTCTGAAAGCCCCACGGCCAAGTCCAAGAAAGCCCGCACAGAAATGGTGGTGGTTCCCCACAAAAAACCCGATCTCGTCTACAGCCCCCTCAAAACCGGGCTCGTCTACGACGTGCGTATGCGGTACCACGCCAAGATATTCACGCTGTACTTCGAGTACATCGATCCCCATCCAGAAGACCCTCGGCGGATATATCGTATCTACAAGATCTTGGCCGAGGCGGGGCTCATCCAGGACCCTGCTCTTTCGGGGCTGGACGATATCGGGCCTTTGATGGAGAAAATCCCCGTGAGAGAGGCCACTGCTGCCGAGATCTTGGAGGTGCACACGCAAGAACACTTGCTGTTTATCTCGCTGACGGAACACATGTCCCGCGACCAGCTTTTGGAAGAAACAGAGCGTGGCGATTCCATCTACGTCAATAATGATTCCTTCCTCCTGGCAAAGCTTCTGTGTGGAGGAAGCATCGAGGCGTGTCGCGCAGTCGTGGAGGGGAAGGTCAAGAACTCTGTGGCCATTGTGAGGCCGCCCGGTCACCATGCAGAGCCAGATGCCCCCGGCGGCTTTTGTCTTTTCAGCAATGTGGCCGTTGCGGCAAAGAATATCTTAAAAGCATACCCCGAATCCGTACGGCGCATAGTAATAATTGACTGGGACATTCACCATGGCAATGGCACTCAGCGTGCCTTCTACGATGACCCGAGGGTACTTTATATATCCATACACCGCTTTGAAAATGGCAAATTCTACCCAGGCACGAAATTCGGAGGTGCAGACAAGGTTGGAGAGGGAAAAGGCGAGGGCTATTCGGTCAACATCCCGTGGCTGGAGGCCGGCGTGGGTGATGCAGACTACATGTACGCATTTCACAAGGTTGTGATTCCCATCATGAGCGAGTTCGACCCAGATTTGGTGATTGTCAGTGCCGGTTTTGATGCAGCCGATGGAGATATTATCGGTCAGTGCCACGTGACACCCACCGGTTACGGCCAGCTCACTCATATGCTCAAAGCCATTGCTAGAGGTAAGCTCACGGTGATTCTCGAGGGAGGATACAACTTGGAGTCCATAAGCGAAAGCGCCCTCGGTGTGGCCAAGGTCTTGGTGGGCGAACCCCCTGAAGCCACTATTTCGACTCAACCTCGTCTCGACACGTTAGAAACTATTAGCGAAGTCGTGCGCATCCAATCCAAATACTGGAAGTCTATGCAGCCTGGAATATCTACACACATTTTCGAAGACAGTTACGATCTTAGTGGGACAGGACTAATGAACTTTGCGGAGCCACTCCGGGCGTATCAGGCGCAGGAGCTCTTCTCAAAGTATAACTTTGTCAACTTGCCGATCCTTGACGAAAAGTCAGACAAGCTGCTGACACATTTTACCACAGACCTTCCCGCACATTTAGAAGACTTGGTGTTAGCCAGCGATAATATCAATGAGTGTGGTACCGTTGTGATATGTGTACACGATACGCCTGAAATATGGGCCAATATCAATCCCATCAACGGTAGTATTGACTGCAGCCTGCTGGTGGTTTTGGAGCACCCGTTAACGCGATTTATCCAGAAAATCACACTGGAGTTGCAGACGGAAAATATAATGGACACTGTTGGTTACATCGATATCAACATTCCCTCGTCGAACATTGATCTGAGCAGCTCCAAAACCAGCTATAATGCTACCATTTTCTCTCAGGAGCTCTTGCTCTGGATTTGGGACAACTACTTAAACTACTTTCAGGCCTTGAAAAAAGTAGTTTTCGTGGGTTACGGCGATGCCTACCAGGCAATAGTGCATCTTTATGCTAAGAGGCCATCGCAGGAAGTGAAGGAGTTGGTGAGGGGTACTGTTGTATTCACCAGCCGATCCAGTCTCAAGCCCATAGTGCCAGTTATGGATGAGTCCATGGTGGACTGGTACTATCAAAATTCAGTAATCTTCGCAAGTTACATGAACGCTTGTTGGGCTGGATCCAATGGAAAAGGAGATGGCGATGATAGTGGCAAGAGGCCGAGAAGGAAATTCGGACGGGTATTGAAGGCCTCCGTTGACAGTGCTTGGGACATTACGAATGAAAAATTCGACGAGGGAATAGACTTTATTGTGGACTCCATAGCCGATTATTCCGAGTGATTAATCTCAAGTGGAGCGGGTCGGACGATTGTCAGGGGGATATTTGTATCTTTGCAATAGATATCCAAAGAATTTCATAATCTACATAGGGTAAGTTCAGGATCTCTGAAATGAATGATCAAAATATACGTATTGCTTGATTCAAAGCGCAAGTTCAATCTACCATCATATGAGCTACATTTACAAGTGGAGTATCTTGTTGTTTTGAGTTGTGACTTGTAGCTTTAATGTTCCCTTGTGATGCATGGCAATCTGCCTGGTTAGTTTTGTAGTGCTCATGAAAGTCGAGCTAGGAATTCATTCAATACCCGGCGTTCGAATTTTTTTATCCAGATACGCGACTGGTGAGGCGCTCTTTGACAAAATTTGTTAGAGATCATTCCACTACACTTAAACGTAACTGGGAAAACGCCTCGAGAACTGTTTTTCAAGGTCGTCGACGTCTGGAAGCGAAATCTCGCTGGACGTGCTAAGCCGTCTTTCTCCGGAAACTTGTGACGGGGACTTTATAGTGCTTCTCAAATGGCTCGGCTTCGACGGCTTCGGTGGCGCCTTCTTCTTAAGATCCTCCGTCTGCAGTCTTTTAAATACTCTGTCCTGATTTTCAAGATAAAGTTTTTTGTTTACTCCAAGACTGGGGGGGCATGGAGGCGGCGTGGAGTGGATATTTGAGGTGCGAACCCTAGGCAAGTTCTTTGATACGAGTTCTGGTTGCGTCGAAGCTCTTGGTGGTTCCTTTAGTTTCTCAAAGTCATATTTCTCTGTAATGTCCGCAACACTACTCAAAGACTCCAGACTAGCATTTGCTGATGCAGCTTTGTTGTTAATAGCGTACAAGTCTTCTTGGTCCGTATGCCTCCCATAACCAGTGGCCGACTTTAAAACCTTTTTGTCTTTGTTGCTGAGTAGTTGCTTTACTCTTCTTTGGATGGAAGAGCGCCTATTTGGCTCCTCAAAAGTCTTCGTTTTCAAGACTTCTTCATCGTTCTCGGAACCGCTCGAGGAGCGCACCTTGCTAGTTGATCTTGCAAGCTGTAAAGGACCACTGGTCTGCGCTTTTATAGAGCCACCAGTGCTGATACGGCGCAAATTTTTCACAATCGAACTTTTAAGTGAACCACCAGTATTTTGCCGAGAGGAATCACCATTCTGTCTCAAATAGCCTCCAGTTTCTTTTGAGCGCAAAAAATCCAAAGTTCCACGATCAGCTTCTTCGGACTTGCGCATATGCGCCAAATTCGACAGTGACTCGCTCACATGTAAGTGCACGAGGTCTTGAATGTTGCTTGAGATATTGCCACTAGCTATATTGGAAGTAGAAACGTTGTTTTTAGGTACAATGTGAGGTGAATTGAGGAAGATCTCGGATTTGGGCCGTGGCTTCATATTCAAAAACTTGGTTTTGTCGATTTTTGAAAAAGCGTCATGACTTTTTCCTTCAAGTCTATTCTCATTCTTCTTGTCTGTAACTCTGTGCATTGCGGGACTGCTTTGTGAAGGCTTCAGGTGCCTCACAGAATATGGAATGACTTGTGGGATCAGAGAGATGCCCTGTATCAGAGCCAACTCTTGCAACAATTGCAAAGAATTGGGCCTGCGTCTAGGATCCCCTCTTAGACAGCAGCTTATGATGTTCTTCAACCGAGTGGAGAAGCGAGGCGAGTCAGGAAATCTCAACGTGGTCAGGCTATTCAAGATGGCAGATTCCAAGTCCTGTAGACATTTTTGCGCCGGCAGCTCGAAGGGGGTTGTGTAGTAGCACAATTTGTACAAGAGCACACCTAGTGCCCAAATGTCCAGTTTGTCGTCGATCGGAAAGCCATGAGACAAGTCGATCATTTCGGGGGCTCTGTACTGGGGCGTCGTGTTTTGCAACACATCGTTTCGAATACGTTGCACCTCCTGCGGATTGGTTCCGGGCACCACGTACCCTACAGCGGAGCCAAAGTCGCATAGCTTGAAGACGCCTTTTTCGTCGATCAAAATGTTTTCGATTTTGATGTCTCTGTGGATGAGCGGCGGCTTCAAATGATGACACATGGCCACGGCAGTAGTGATCTGGCCCATGATCGACAAGATCTCGGGCTCCGTGAGTCTGTGTGTGAGGCGCTGGTTCATGAAGTCAATGAGCCCTTTTCCCGAGCAGTACTCCATGAGCAAGAGCACCTCGTATTGCGGCTCGCCGTCCTGGTTAGCGGAGGGTAATCTCAGGGCATGCAGATCGATATATGAAACAATGTGGGTGTTTCCCCGGAGCCGTTTCATAGCATCCACCTCCTGCCGGAGGAGCGTGAGCTGCCATTTGTTGGGCACAACCACCCGTTTTAAGCAGGCTGTGGGGTTGCTGTTGTGGGGAGGGTCGACGGAGCACAAATAAACATACGCAAAGCCACCCTGGGAAATGTACTTTGTGATTTTTATCTTGTGGGAGCCCACGGTGAGTGCCGTACCGGAGGGGAACGCATCCGGCGGCGTTTGCATGATTGTGGCGGAGTGTTGGCGAGCGGAGCAGTGGTGAATGAGCGCCCAGCGCACCTGATTCGCATCACGCGATACTGCACGTGAGCTCATCCCACTGCAACCTCTGGGCATCTCCACTCTCCAGAGATCCGGCAGTCTGCAAGATTGTGGACATGAAGCTCTATTTCGAAGCAGAAAAGTTCTTGAAGGACGGCGAGACCGGCCTCAAAACCCGGATTTTCGGAGCCAAGACCGACAATGCTCCCAAGCACATTTACGCCTTGGTCATTTCGACACTCAAGTACAAAAAGTACGTCCAGCAAATCATAAAAAAGGCAAGGCTCTCCGCCAGCGCGGACCTCAAAAGACTCAAGGTGTCGCCGCATCTCTTGTCCTTGTTGGTCTACGACTATGTGTTTAGTGCCAAGGGCCGCATCCAGCTGGGCAAGCACCCCATCAAAGATGCCTTTTTGAGCCACAAAACCCGGATCTCGGCCGAGTTCATCAAATTGAAATTGGCCCACAAGGTCAAGAGCGCCAGCGAGTTGCCCTTGGACGAAAGCATCGGCGGAGACGAGACCCCCGTGCGGTGGGTGAGGATCAACGCCATCAAAATCTCCGCCGGGGCGTTTTTTGAAAAGCACCCCTTTTTCGCCGGCTTGGCCCCTGTGGCGGACTTTGCCGACTTGACTCTGCCGGGGCTCATCTACAAAGACCGGTTCATTCTGAACTTGTACGGAGTGCACCCAAGAGAGAAGGTGACCAGCCACGCGGCGTACTTGAATGGAGAGTTGATCATCCAAGACAGAGCCTCGTGTTTTCCGGGAGAGATCCTCTTCAACGATCCTTCTGACCAGCACTCACAGGTGGTCGATGCTACTGCGGCGCCAGGCAACAAAACCACGCACGTGGCATCGTTTTTCAAGCCCTCCGGTTCCAAGGAGGACACCCCGCCTGTTGTTTTCGCCTTTGAGCGAGACGCTAGGCGCGTGAAGGTGCTACGTATGATGTGTGACAAGGCCACAGGAAAAGGCTCCAAGGCGCTCATCCACCCCACTCACGCAGACTTCACCACCGTCTCCCCCAAAGACTTCCCCGCCGTCACGGGTCTTATTGTGGACCCTTCGTGCAGCGGTTCGGGGATCTTTGGCCGGGCAGTGGAGGATGCTAGCTCACAGGAGCAGTCGCGGGAGGAGGTTGATTCCGAGCGGCTCCACAAGCTTGCGGCGTTTCAGGTCTCCATCGTCAAGCACGCACTTTCATTCCCAGGCGCACGCAAGGTGGTCTACTCCACATGCCTGGTCCACCCCCACGAAAATGAGCGCGTAGTGGTGGACCTTCTCCGTGACCCGGTGGTGCAGCTGCGAGGATGGCGCTTGGCGCCACGAGAAGTGGTGCTTCCCGAGTGGCCTCGGCGTGGTTGGGAGCAAGAGTTCTCTGCCGTTGGCGCCACCGAAGAGCACTGTTTGCAGTTGGCCGGTGGCTGTGTCCGGTCGGTCCCTAAGGAAGACGGAGGCATCGGATTCTTTGCGGCGTGTTTTATCAGGGAACCTGATAACTGACCCATGATATTGGCCTCATCAGACACTCCCGAAAAGGGCACCCCTTCCAGATCTCGCCAGATGTATTCAGAAGCGTTCATTTCGACCTTCTCACATCCCGAAGACTCGGGATTTTATAGCCTGTCAATAGATCACGTATCTGTGGTTCGGTTTCATATCCCTTCCCGTTTACTCATTGGCGTGTTGTTTTACACGGGGCATTTCAATAGTTGACTAGAGCTATACGCACCATACACCAACTTAGCCTGCGGACGGAAGAAGTAGTGGCCAAGATATACTATAAGCCTTTAGTGTTGAGTGCCATTAAGTGCCATTGAGTGCCATTGAGTGCCATTGAGTGCCATTGAGTGCCATTGAGTGCTATTGAGTGCTATTGAGTGCTATTGAGTGCTATTGAGTGCTATTGAGTGCTATTGAGTGCTATTGAGTGCTATTGAGTGCTATTGAGTGCTAGTGAGTGCCATTGAGTGCTATTGAGTGCCAAAAGACGGGTGCCACCAATTAGAATTAATAGTTAATAATCAGCCACCATTTTCCTTTCATGGGGCAGTCAATCACATACTTTGCTGTCGACGTTTGCAAAAATTTTATAGGCCAGCAGATGTTGTTTACGCTGCTGTCACAAAAGATTGAGGCTATTTTGCTAAATTTTAAGCTACGAATGGCTTCTTCAGTTACTAAGGATTTTCTAGACAGACTGGGAACTGGTTTGGTGATTTCAATATACCGAAACAAGCACATTTGCCTTTAGAATCTTCTGATAATGTCCTCGATGACTTCGTTGGTGGAGGATGAGCCGCCCAAGTCAGGAGTTGTGATCTTGTTCTCTGACAAGTTGGCATCCACAGCCTCATAGATCTTGGCAGCCGCCTCCTGGTGGCCCATGAACTCCAACATCAAAGCAGTGGATCTGATGGTGGCAATGGGGTTGGAGATTCCTTTGCCCTCAATGTCAGGAGCAGATCCGTGGCATGGCTCTCCGATGGCAAAGTTGTCTCCAACATTGGCGGAAGGAACAACACCCAAGGAGCCGACAAGCGCAGCGGCACCGTCACTCAAGATGTCTCCGTACAAGTTGGGGGCCACAACCACATCGAAGATCTCGGGCTCTCTGAACATACGGTACACCATAGAGTCGACGATCTGCTCCTTGTACTCAACAGCAGCAAAATCGCCGTTTTCGTGCACCTTCTTGCATGTCTCCCTGAAAAGACCATCGGAGGCTGACAAGACATTGGACTTGTGGGTGACCGTGACCGAGGGCGACGAGTGAATGCTCTTGACGGAGCTAGACTCCCGGATTTTTTGTCTCAGCAAAGCAATCTCGTACGCCATCTTGGCGATGTTGGCCGAGGCGGTCTCGGAGATACGCTTGATGGCCTCGGCAACCTTGGTGCCGTCCTCCTTGGTGTAGGTTCTTTCCTCCTTGACGTACAAGTCTTCGGTGTTCTCCCGCACAATCACCATGTCCACGGGTCTGCCGACGCCCTCCACGGACTTGACAGGACGCACGTTGGCGTACAAGCCCATCTTCTTTCTCAAGGCCACAATCGGGGAGGAGTAGCCGGCGACCTTGACACTGGGCGACGACACGGCTCCAAACAATGCTCCGTCACACTCGTTTTTCAACACGGTGACCGTTTCCTCGGGCAACGCCGTGCCGGTCTTTTGAAACAACTCAAATCCGGCGTCCAAATGGACGAACTCGAACTGCAAGTCGTACTTGGCGGGAAGATTCTCCAACACAGCCCGTCCGGCCGGAATGACCTCTCGGCCGATTCCGTCGCCGGGGATCAAGCCGATCTTCAATTTCTTAAGCGAAGCCACGGTGGACGAGAAGGCACGCACAGACTTGACGGATTTGGAAAACATGCTGGTGGAAAATTCGGCGGTGGGTGGAGGATCGAAAAAATAGGCCGCGTCACGTGCGCGGCGGGCCGAGTCTGGGGAAGTGACTCACCGATAAGATGCGCGCAGGATGCCTTAGCGGTATGCGACTAAGGCGTCACATGATGTCTGCAGCACCTTCACATCATGTCTGCAGCACCTTTACATATGCGAGTACTTCGACAAGCTTGAAACCTGCCCCTTAGTTTGAAGCCTAGGAACTGGCTACATGTTCTTTGCTCGGGGCTCGGGAGCGTATGCTCACCCTTCGCCTAAAGAGTCTTTTGACCATGTCATGTCTATCAAATTATTTGTACATTAGCGTCTATTCAAAACTTTTTGTTGGAGTACCCACTGGTGCTGGAGACCGGTGCCTCATAGCCCTCGTGGATATCGAAGCCCTTCAACTCCTGCTCGAAGTCCTCTACATCCTGCTCCTCCTCGAGCCAAGCCTTCTCGAACGGCTTCACATTGGCGGCGCCAGCCACAGGGCTAACGTAACAGAGAACAGCGTAAACGATTCCAGCACTGAAGAAGCCCATGAAGAAGTTCAACCTGTAAACTTCTGTGGCGCCAATCGGCACACGGTCCTCGCCAGTAGTGGCACCAACAAAACCCACGATGTTGGGCAAAATACCGCACAAGTAAGCCACGAGCGCTCTCCAGTTCGAACCGAACTTGTTGTACATGTACAATGAGAGTTCCGAGCGGTCTTCGGGCGCATGCGTCGAGTAAAGATGTGTCAACTTTAAGTGGCCTCTTCTCACATAGTAGTAGTCGCTGCAAATCACACCCACAATCGAGGAAAGGAACACGGAGTATGCCGAGAGGTATGTAGTGAACTTGGACAGCGAAGACAAGAGGTTCCATGGTTGCACGACTAACGCAAGACATGCACAAAGGTACAGGCCTCTTCTGATGTTCATGAACTGAGGGAGCAAAGCGGTCACGTCAGTACCAAAAGAAAGCGAGTTGGCACTGATGTTTGTTCCCAATTGAGCAATGGCGAAAGCAAAACTGATGAAAAAGACTCCGGCACGGTTTCCCAGAGAATAGTTGTCCAAAAAGCGGCCCAACACATCCAAAGGAGACCAGTAAGTTTCTTGATATAACTCCGTGGAAGCGGAGCTGACCAAAATACCAATGAGCGAGGTAATGGAGAAACAGATAGGAATGGAGACGGTTTGCACCACGTATTTGATGGAAAAAGAAGGCTTGTCGGCGAAACGAGAGAAGTCGGGCGAGTTGGTGATCAAGGTTGCAAAGTTAGCCAAAGAGTTCATTGTGGATTCCACAAACGTCCAGGCTAAGACGGACCCATGGAGTTTGGAACGCTCATGGATGACGGGACCAGCACCGTGAGCCTTGACCAACGTCCAAATCAAGAAACCAATTCCGGCAACAGGCGAAATGTACGCTTTGAAAGTGAACAAATGTCTAATCTTGTGGGGTGGAAGCCACAAGAAGGGCAAGGAAACCAACCAAAAGAGGAAGAAACTCAAAAACTGAAACGTGGTGATGTTGTTGTTGGAGATGCCGTTGGGCATGGTAGTGTCCAAGTTCTGGCCGAAAATGGACCTCAACATGAGGCCCACACATGGGCCTGCTACCATCGCTTGCACGGAATACCACACACAAGACATCACCACTCTGTTGAAAACAGGCCAGATACCAAAGAAGATACCAAACGACGAACGCACTGCAATGGGGAACGAAATGTGGTTAACCACACCGATACGAGCGGAGATGGACACAAAGATACCACAAAGAAAGTATCCTATCCACACAGACACCCACGTCTGCCACCACGTCATTCCGTTCTGGACACCCGTTGCGGCAATCATCCAGGTGTTGATGTTGAACGAATCAGCGACCCAGAAAAAAACATAGTTGTACCACGACCACTGTCTTCTTTCGGCTTCCACCGGACGCAAGTCATGGTTGTAGAGGTATCTTTGGGCCAAGGTGAGGTCTTCGCCCTTTTCGACCTCCAAGTAGTCGACGACTTTGCGCCACGTGCTCTTGCTCTCCGCAGACTCAAAGGAAACCTGCTCCTGGATCACGGGACTCTTCTCTGTGTTCATGATGAAGGATTAATTATTAGGTATCTGGTATAGTCGATATACCAGTAATTGTAGCAGCCTTGAAGTAAAAGATTGGCTTGAAGTTTAGTTGAGCTGACGAAATGAAATAAAGAGAATGATCTCAGGTAGAGCAGTTGCCGGATAGAGAAGCTATTTGGTAGCAGACGGTGAAGGTTATATAGTGACGGAGCTCGAGATTTTTCGCAGTTGATGGCTGCATGTGCCTGCACGCGCGGCAAAGATAAAAGATAGCGATTGCTTCTGGCACACAGGCTACGGATATCCATTATCATCGACCGTAGGGCGACACCGCGGGCGGCGCATACAGGAATATGCACGCGAAGCACAAAAAAAATCTGGCCTCGCCCAAGGGTTATGCCAGATACCAGTTCAGCAGGTATTTACGACCAAGCTTTGCAACATGGGGCGGGCACGGCCGCCTGAAAGGCAAGGGTGCAGGCATGGGCGACGTTAGATTGCAGCCGAGACAAACCCAAAGCTCCCTTCTGTGACTCACTCGGAACCTTGCAATCGCATAAGCCACTGGGGCAGTCAGCTGATGATAAGTGGTTTGTTGCTTTTCCAGCGTATGCTTCTTGTGTGTCCTGAAGATTCAGGTGCACTATGCCTTTCCACCACTTTTCCACCAAAAACAAATCTACGGCGGCTGAGGCCATGCGCTTACGAAAAGTCTTGTGCCACAACGTTTACGAGCTCAAGAGATCCTTTTGCAGATCAAGCTGTGGCATGGCCGCTGGCCCTACTTATCGCAGTCTTTGCAGACAGGGGCGGCGATGCGCCGCTTTTTAGGCGACGTACTGTACCAGCGGGCGTCTTGCATGCAAATTTTACAACTGCCGTGCGAGACGATGCGGCAGGAGACAGTCACGTGGACGAGAATGTGACGCCCAACGCGTGACTTTCACGTGCAGGGTGCGCGTGACACACAACGTCATGAGGCAAAAAATCTGCGGACTCCACCTCCATGTTTCTTAGAACCCTCCGTGTTGCCAGAGCCAAAGCCGGCGTGCCGGTGCCCAGAGTGGTCACTGTCCCAATGACACCCCGTCCCGTGCTCCGCTTCAACTCAACAAAGGCCGAAGCCAAGCCTGAGACTGCCGAGCCCGAGCCCGAGACTGAGGCCGCCCAGCCCGAGCCGACCGAGATCGACATCTTGAACGAAAAGTTATCGGAAAAAGACAAGGCCTTGGCCGAGATGAAGAACCACTACGCGCGAGCCATCGCCGACTTCCGTAACTTGCAGGAAACTACCAAAAAAGAGGTCCAAAAGTCCAAGGACTTTGCCCTCCAGAAGTTTTCTAAGGACTTGTTGGAGTCGATTGACAACTTCAACTTGGCTTTGAGTTCGGTCAAGGAGGACACCTTGAACAACGCCGAAGTCAAGAACTTGTTCGATGGAGTGTCCATGACACGCAATGTTTTCGAAAAGACCTTGGAGAAACACGGAATCGTCAAGGTGGACCCCATCGGCGAACCTTTTGACCCAAACCAACACGAGGCCGTTTTCGAGGTTCCACAACCCGACAAGGAGCCAGGCACTGTGTTTCACGTGCAACAGCCCGGATATACGTTGAACTCTCGTGTGTTGAGGCCTGCCAAGGTGGGCTTGGTCAAGGGCGACAACTAGTCTGTATATAGTCAAAGTCAATGTATATAATGTCACTTCAACCCCAGCATCATGGACTTGTGGAAGCTTAAATGAGTGGCATATTTTTCGTCTGGGCGCTTTTTTCGGGAATAAGGAGGCCTGCTTTGACTCAAAAGTTAAGCGCTGTTCTTATTGCAGACCATTTACATACATGTACATACATGTCCGAGGCCTTCAGCGAGCCTCAAAATGTCACGTTGAAAAAGGCATGTACTGGGGGCGGGAAAAAATTAGGTCACACCCGGATTCGAACCGGGGTTATTTGGATCAGAACCAAAGGTGATAACCACTACACTATGCAACCGCTTGAAAGTTATCCGCGAAAAGTGCGTATATAACGTCCTGGCTCCGCACTCTAGACTACCGCACCCAAGCGATCTTGGTTTCGTATGTTTTACGGCATGCTTCCTACCCGTGCCACACTGGCCACATTCGCCCGGCGATGGTTCCGCTTGCCATCCTCATACATTGCAGAGACTGCTCGCTTGGAACTGCTCCCATTTGGCCGCAAGATGGCCATATGGCTCCACTCGTTTCGCCCTAACCGTCTTCGTGAGCTTCAGAGACAGCTAATAGACATGCATTTCCCACAGCCTCGGGGGGGCGTCGCCGGCAAAGGGAGCGTGACTGTAGAGGAGAAAACCACGCCCATCGATGCCCAAAACAGCATCAATGAAGTCGTGTTCAGGGTGCAAAACAACCCCTCTTACCCAACCCGTCATATTGTGTTCATCCATGGCTACGGGGCCTCTTTGGGGTGTTTTGCGAGGAACTTTCATCTCGTGGACGAATTGAAGGACACCACGGCCAACTACGTGGTGCACTTCTTGGACAATCTCTCCTTTGGGCTCTCCTCCAATCCAAAATTGCCCTCTGTGGCCGCCCGTGGGTATTGGCTGCGGATCCCGAAGGTTGATTTTCTTCGCATGGGGCCTCGGTCTGATCCGCCGATATTGCACAAGAAGTATTACCAGTTGTTGCAGAGTTTCGACGTGGATGTCGAGAAAAGGCGACAACACGCGGAGAGCTTGGCACCTATTCTACTGGAGATGGAAGATTATTACGTGGAGGCGCTCGACAAGTGGCGCAAAAGCTGGGCCATCTCGCAGATCGACTATTTGGTGGGACATTCTTTCGGGGGCTACTGGAGCGGGTGCTATGCTATAAAGCACGCGGCTTCGCTCCGCAACTTGGTCCTTTTGTCCCCCGTCGGTGTGGAGAGACATGCGGCGGCTATTACTGCGGTGGAGCGGGCAAACTCGGACCTGGCCCAATCGGGTTCCGAAAAACCGCTGGGGAGCTTCGATGTCGCTGGTCTGGGTCGGCTCAGGTGCGTTCCGCTGTTGGACCCCACGAGCTATGCCTTCCTCGGCAAGTTCCCAAACTTGTCTCAAAAAACCATTGACCATTGGTACAATGTTCAGCCATACCTTCCGCGGCTCCTCAAGCTCATGGGCCCCTCTGGCGTGCATAAGTATTATAAGATGTGGTATTCCAAACTTTTCGCAATTCACGACGTGGTAGAAAGGCTCGGTGGGGCGGGACGGGTGTTTTCAAGCGACAAGCAGCTTATTTTCGGCACCAACTCCGAGGTGCTGTTGCTCATTGAGTACCTCTACAACTCCATCACCTCCGGCACCCATTCCGACATACACGTGAAGTATCTCTTGACGCCGGCCACAACTAGCAGATGGCCATTGTACGACAAGTTCATGGCAGCAAAAAGGCTCCCAGTGTGCCACTTTGCCTACGGCGAATATGACTTCATGTGCTCTGAAGCTGGGCAGAAGTTGGCTCACACACTTTGTGTGCAAGGGCACTCGGCTACATACCATGAGGTACCTCAGGGAGGCCACAATCTCTACATTCAGAATCCGTTCGGCACGAATGAGTTCTTATTGAATGTGTTCAAGAACAGTGACCAGGTCACAGACAAGAAACCAAGTGAGGTTCTCTCCACACAAGAAACCAAGTGAGACCCTCTCCCTGCATCCATCCAGATAGGGCACAGCTGACAGTTACGGGCTGTCGATTTTCTTCCGAATTGGCGGTGAATTTAATCACGGCTCGAAGCCTCTTGGGGCGACGGGCGCTGGAGGCCAAGTTTCCAGAGTATCCAGCTATATATTTATTGCAGGGGCGAATAGCGCCACGGACCTGTGCGGAATGGGCCCATGTGCTCGCCGCACAAGGCCCACAGCCGCTTATAACAAGTGACCGGGCCATCGGTGGGAGGTGCGGTTCCTCGAAGCGCATATGCTGCGCCATCCACCCGTCTATATACCCCGTGCCGAAACTGTTGCATCACTAATTGCACGAGTTTCAACTTCTCTGTATAAGCCGTTTCCTTGGCTTTGCTGGTACCGCCCAAACGGTGTCTATTCTCTCATCAGCGCTCCCGCTCCACTCTTCTCCATGTGCCGCACTATACTACTCCACACTCCACGCGCAGCCTCGCTGCACACCACCTGTTGATATTGCTCCACAGCACTTGTTTATATCGTGCACTACTTGCTGCTATCTCTAGTTCACTCCCCTATTGGAACTAGACCCGCTGGTCCCCATTCCGCTATCTACAGAGACGATCTTCTCCGCAAGACCGCACCAGCCACATCGTCATGGAAACATCCCGGTTGCTTGGTTCGCCGCGTCAGCAGCGCAAAAGACCGCCGCTCCTCTCTGTGCCCAGCAAAGTGTCGTTTCGGAGCACCATCTCTCTTGACCCCACCTTGAGGCACCACGATGTCGCCCCCGATATGTGCGGGCTTGAAATCAACCTGGACTACCGGCGCCCGCTCGACCGTGCTGCGTACCTCGCTTACTACTTTCCCGTCTTGCGGTGGTTGCCCACGTACAAGCGCAGGGCGCTCGTGGGAGACTTTCTCGCGGGCGTCTCGCTCGCAAGCTTTCAGGTGCCGCTAGTCATGTCCTTCTCGACGTCTTTGGCAAAATTGCCGCCGATGGTGGGGCTCTACTCGATCGTGGCAGCAGCGCTCCTGTATGCAGTCCTCGGCGGAGTCCCCGTTTTGATTGTGGGGCCGCTGCCTAGCACGGCTGTGCTCTACGGCCAGGCCATCCACGCGCTCCAGAAGGACGGGTTTGACTTGCAATCCGTCCAGGTCAGTGCTGTTCTCTCCGTGGCTATGGGCGGGGTGCTCTTGACGGCCGGTTTGCTAAGGTACGGGTTTTTGGACAAGGTGCTTTCCCGGCCGCTTCTCAAGGGCTTCATCGGTGCCATGGGTGTGATCATGATTGTCAACCAGCTTGATATCCAAATGGGTCTCCAGGAGGTGGCTGAGAAGCATCCTAGTCACTCCACACTAGAAAAGTTGCGCTTCGCCGTGCGTCATGCGAGTGCTGCCCACGTCCCCACCCTCTGCCTCTCTGCCGTCACTCTTGCCGTGGTGCTTACTTTAAGGTATCTCAAGGCTCTCATGGTGTCACGCCACATCAAGTCAGCCGTCTACATACCGGAGCTCTTGGCCATGGTGGTGGTGGCCACACTTCTCTCGTACACCTACGACTGGAATTCACTGGGGATCTCCATTGTTGGGGATCTCGTGCCAGGGGCAAACTCAAAGCCGACTGCAATTGTTGTAAACCCCTTCAATGGCGACACGGTGCCGCTTTTGAGGCGGGCGTTCTCGACTTCGCTCTTGTGTCTGATATTGGGCTTTTTCGATTCAACCACAGCGTCCAAGGCACTCAGTTCCAAGTTTGACTACAACATCTCGTCCAACCGTGAGTTGATTGCGCTTGGGGCCTCGAATATTGCAGTGAGTTTTTTCGGCGGTATGCCGTCTTTTGGCGCACTAGGCCGCTCCAAAATCAACATCTTGGCTGGTGCAATCTCCCCTCTTTCCAGTGTGTTTATGGCTGTGTCCGTTTTATTGGCCATCCGCTATTTGCTACCGTCTTTGTACTACTTACCCGAGTGTACTCTTTCCTTGAGCACTACGATCATCGGTATCACGGTGATTGAGGAGGTGCCGCAAGATGTGCGGTTCTTCTGGGGTATTGGCGGCTACGAGGAACTTGTGGTGATGTTTCTTGTCTTTGTGGCAACTTTGTTCGGAAGTGTGGAAGCCGGCGTTGTTTTGGGCATTCTGGTGGCAGTCATCCGCGTCATTCAGAACGGCACAAGATCGCACATTCACATTCTTGGCCGTATCTCCAATACCTCAGCTTTCAGAAATGCTGACGAACTCATCGAGGAGAGCTTCCTTGGCCATGAAAATGACGAAATCGGCCTGGAGGATTCGGACGCTGTAGCGGAAATCGAACACATCGATGGCGTACTCATTGTTCGCATCCCTGAGCCGCTAAACTTTGCAAACATTGGCGACTTAAGGTCAAAAGTGGCCCGCCTCGTCAAATTCCGGTCCTTGCTGGTGCACCCGTCGCAGCCCGAATTGGAAATGGGACTCCCCTCGACACGTTACATTATCTTCGATTGCAAAGGCATGACGTCACTCGACTCTTCAGCCACCCAGGAACTTTGCGAGATTGTGCAGCGCTACACCCAAGAATTTCTCGTTGCTTTCTGCCGTGTTTCCACAAACAGGCAAGTGAGGGATAGATTAAAGTTGCTGGGCATCGGCGCCATGGTCAACAAAAACGTGCAAGTAACAAGCAATATGAAGCTCCCCAACTCCAGCGGACTAGGCCCCGGCTTTTTCTTGAGCATTGACGAAGCTCTCAGTTGGCAGGAAACGGTTGAGTCAAGTAGAATGAAGAGCCTGGTCGCCAGGAAGTGACCGGGCAAAAATGACAGCGGGCTAAGAATGATCGAGGTGCTCTAGTTCACCCATTTGGCTCGGAGTTAACTGATAGACTCGTGATTTCTGCAAATACCACTACACTTGAGAGACTGGGGCGCAACTCACTAGCTGCACAACTGATGCTTTCACCTCCCATCTGATGATACTCGGGTAACAATCAAGCCAAACCAGCGCCTACTAAAGCCAAACCAGCACTTGTCTTGCCCCATCTGGCGCCCGGCCTCACACAAGTTCGTCCACAAGGACAAATCAAGCCCTCTCCACTTCCATACCGTTCAGAGGCTGCGTGCCTTGTATGCAGTGCAACCATGTGCGGCCTATGTCTGTCGCATCATTCGCTCAGGCAACGATTGGGCACAGAACATCTTATCGAAAGCGACCTGAAAGTACGACCAGGTGCCATTGAGATTCCAATAACAGCTCGAAAATCTTTGTCACGATTCTTCCCAGGGTTCTTTCGAGGGGACAACCTTCCAACATGATTGCCAGGCGATACAAGTCCACCAAGTTCCTGTTCTACGACCTAATAAAGCAGAGCAACCGGCACCCAGTTCATAGTGCTCTGCCTGTGTCGGCGAAAGATAGCGGTGGTCAAGGAGCCGAAAAGAGAGTATTCCTGGGCAACTACAGCATCGACAAGGCAAGCGCTGAGGAACGCATCCGGAAGGTTTTCGGCGGCCGTATCGCCGGTGAAGATCGCCAGAGCTCGTCCCGGCGACTGTTGGGAAAACCGCGGATTATAGCTGGTGTCAAGGTGCCGGACAAGCCCAAAGAACCGGACAACTGCTGCATGAGCGGATGCATCAACTGCGTGTGGGAAATCTACAACGACGACGTGAAAGACTGGAACACACAGCGCCGGCGGGCTGCGAAGAACTTGGTGCAACGAGGTGGGGTGTGGCCGGCGGACTTTTATCCGCCTGTACAGTACTTAAGCCCGAAGAATCTCCCGGAAAATCTTCGAGCACACTCGGACGAATGTACAGAGTCAAACGAAGGTTGGGATACTGTTCCAGTGCAGATCCGTGCGTTTGCGGAAATGGAGAAGAGGTTGAAGTCCAGACGGAAAAATTCACAGGCGCATTCGGCTTCCTGATCAAGCACGAGTGCCAAAGGCTGCTGTTGAAAATTGACTCGGATAATTCCGCTCACTGATATCTCTTTTCGGTGCGGTAATCTACAAATGCGAACCGAGGGGGATATGTATCTTACAGGGTGACGGGCCCAAAAGATCTATGATGACACGAATCAGAATCTATGACACGAACACATGAGTTATGGGCGGAGTACAAGAGGAGCGATCTACAGAGGAAGCCAGTAAAGAAGAGTAGCACCGGAATACGGAACTCGCGAAAGGGGGCAACGATAGGAATCAACCTCACCTGAAAAACTCAGGCCACAACAAGGTATTTGAGAGCTCGCTTTGAAATCCTTCACTCTGTCTTGATATATACTCGGTGAAGCCATTTCTGTTTGTCCAACTCTTTTTCCATACATCCCGCTTGTTCAATAATTTGTTTGCTGTTCATTATCATATACACTACTTGTCCAAATCAAGCCCCTTCGTCTTATAGAATGCTTTGGCCTCGTCGATCTGCTCCAATAACTCACGGTAACTGGCCTCCTTGTCCTTGAATGTGAGCACGCCCCATCCCAACGTTCCCAAGGCATATGCGCCAAATGTAACCAACGCCCACCATGGAAGATAAGGCAAGATTTCATCGTGGACCAATTGGCCCGTGGGGATCACTCCGGCACATGCGGCAAAGTATACGGCGCTTAAAGCGAAAATGGCCACTCCCGCTTCGGTGGCTTTGGTCATGGTGTGGGTTGGACACTGGAGCCGGGGACCTCGACGTGTCGACTTCGCGGTACTGCACCTTTTATAATCACGTGATCATGGCCCCGCTGCTTCAGACCATTTCCCGGTGTAGATGGATCATTGATTGTATGACTATAAAATAATATACCAGCGTCCTTAGAGTACAAATCTTGAAGTGTAGCTGAGACTCAAAGGCGGACGAAATGGAAGGCACTTGTCTTCGTCTCACATACTATATTTGTTCACCTATGAGATTTTGACATCTTATTAAATTCTGCGATTGAAATCACTGGATGATATCGTCTTGTTTAATCAAGCCCACTAAAGAGCCTAGCTTCGAAGCTGTGCTCTCGTCCACCTGCTTTATACGGCTCATCACGTTCTCTTCCGTCACAATGGGCTCTTCTTCCGCGTCTTCTTCATCTTCCTCTGCATCCTCGTCCTCTTCTTCTTCCCTGCCTTCTTCATCTGACTCAAGAGACTCGTTGCCACCATTGTTCATAAGTTCTGGGTCCACAAAATCCGGATTTTGACGCTCCGGCTTCTGGGAATAGTCACTTTCCATGATTTGGGCGATTTTAGCCCTCTCAATTGGCTCCTCTCTTTGCAACTTGCGGAGCTTATAGCGAATGATCCTACGGATAGTCTCCATGGGCTGCTTCTTTATCCAGCCGTCCAGGGCATCCACCGTATCTCTATAGAAAAAATTGTCACCCTTGGCTTGAGTTTCTTGCACCAACTTCAAAATGTCTTCGTCAAGAATGTCACCAATCTGAAAATTTATTGTCTCCGGTAGTTTTTGCCCCGTGAAGAAAAGAAACTCCGAGAGCCTTACATCGCTGGAGGGATGTAGCTTTCGGATGGTGTTGGGCGTTATTTTGGGCGTTGGATGCCGCCCACTGCCGCCGGGATTATGCTTGGTCCGGAGACCCTGAAGCCGAAAATATTCGCTCTGGTAGACCCAAAAAGTCTTGTCGTCTTTGGGATTTACCCCAAGCTTGACATTGCAAAACCGCCAAGGGCCGTTTTTGTAGCAGAACGACACGTAAGGCAACGCCTCCTTTACAGCCAGCTTGAGCGGCTCAGGCATCACATCGATGAGCAGCTTTCGCAACCAAATCGGCTTAAGTGCAAACAACTGCTCTAGTCTTTGTATACAGTCATAGAGCTTTTTGTCGGCATATTCTTGCAGAAGGTCGCTTTTCAGCAACCACTGGAGCTTCGTCACGATTTCCGGGAGAGGGGAATCAGGGATTATACCCTTGTGGTAATCCACAGTGTTTGTAAACAATTTCTTGGCGTCGGACTTCATCACCACCTTTCGGTTGCCACTTTCATCAAGCACGGTGGCGGTGAACGGACTCGATTGGTAGCGATAGTCGAAAGGAAAGCGAACGCCACTGAAGTGCGGCGGTGGTATGAGATGGTGGTCTTTGTTTTCAAAGAAGTCGCCTTTCTCGAGCTCTTTCTCGGCAGAGCAAAGTTCGGTCTCGTAGTATTGGCGGATGTTCTCAAAGCGATGGGGATCTAGAATGCCAACGCGGAACTTTTGCACAGTGGCATTATTTTTGGTGGACATCTGGAAATCGGCCATGGCCCGAAAACAATAGTTTTTGTTCACTATCGCCACAGGCTCGATATCTTCAAGGTGGAATTCCCCTGGGTCACTCTCCAAATCTCTCGCGTCATTCTTTCTCCCTCCGGCTGCAACGCTCTGAGCTACGACGCCCTCCCTCTCTTTCTGCCGCTGTAATAATTCTCTGATGGTGTATTTTCCCGGAGAGGAGTAATAGTCCAGTGGTAAGTCTTTTTTCGGGATCCGGACTTTGACGATGATTTTCTCCCGCCGATTCACCAGCGCCTGCACAGGGTGATGGAACGGGTCCTTTCGGAGCCGTAGTTCGAGATTTCTTTCATCCACGGAATGGCTCGACGGCTGTATTGGCAGCTGCCGGTATTGCAGATTGACTGCCCGCCGAATTTTCTCGACGCCACCCAACATGGCGATTGCACGGTTGGGGTTCTTGACCACTAAGGGGACTTCCACGGCAGCCACATGCGGAAGATCAAGCGAGTACTTTTCGGCGTGTCTCTCCATGTGTTATCAAATTATGCGAATGGGGTGTTTGGTTGTCGTGGTGATCCTCGTGTGAAAGAGTGGCCGGACACACTATTATGGTGATTAGATTGTGTGGTGATGGAGTGTGCGCACTGTCCACGGTGTGTGGCTAACACGCGCACTCCGGTATTCTGATGAGTACAGTGATAAAAATCAAAAAATAATGCCTTCAGCCAGATTCGAACTGACGATCTCCTCATTACTAGTGAGGTGCCTTACCAACTTGGCCATAAAGGCTTTCTATATGAGCAGCTTCATGTAGATATTTATATAAATGCGGCCTTGTATAAAAAGCTCTCTGAAACATTTTTCTGTATCCCTCGACGCTCCAAGACGCTGAAACGAGCAGAAGAAGAGCATAGACTCAAAGAGCTCCCTCGGGTCTATGCTGAATCGCTCAAAAAACCGCAGCGCTTGGTGCATCAGTGGAGAGGGCAAAACCCCACAAGATAGACTCTACTGGGATACCTCACTCAGCCAGAACACGGCTTTTACCAAAGCTACAAAACACACGTCTTAGCTCAGCGGGGCCAGGTTTTGTTGGCGCTTTCTTGTAGTTCCGTGCCCTTTTCAACCAGTAGAAATCTTCTGCCCCCCTCAGAGCATCATCGAAGAGGGGGATAAAAAGCAGGCCTTTCCTCGGGGAAAGAATCCTTATTTTTTTTTAAAAGCAGTGCCTGGTGGAGTGAGGGTTTCCCGTGATGCTTGGCAGCACTTGCCTTGCGTGCTTTTGTCAGTGCCTTGGTCAATTTGGTCAATTTACTCCTTTAGCAAAACTCACGAGCCGCAGCAAGGCTGCCATCATTGCCGTACTATACAATGCGATTCTCGGCAGGTTTGGGCATTATGGTCTTCTTTTACCACTCAATCTGGACATTGCGCCTACGAACCCCGACCGCAATTTTGGTGGTATCATTTGAATTGATCTAAAGCGGTTATGAGCCCTTGAGACTGGACGAGAGGGCAAATTACTAGAAAAGAAAGAATATTGCCTTTTCGAAGCTATACTTAAAATGTGGATTGACTGCCTGTGTAACACAACCTAATAGCCTCGGTTAATGCTGACCAGAGCTTCTTGTTTTATGCACAATTTCGCAGCGACATGACGAAAGTCAACGCTCCTAGGACGCTAAAAAAACAGGTTTCTGGGTAAACTTGTCCAGACCCTCATATGAGTCATGAAACAGTTCACGCCATTTACTTTATGTTTCATTCGATCCGGATTTCTGTGGAGACGCCGCTTAAGTACACACGTGTGCCGACACTTGCTCCCCAGTGCGGCAAGTTAATGAGAAGCTCGGCCCGCGCGCCAAGGCCCTCGTGCGCACGATTTCCGTGCGTGGTTGTATTCCCAGACGGAGTGAGTTGCAAGTACACAGGTACTGGCAGTGAAGTTATTGGCTTTGACCAGTGTAGGTATTGCCTTTGACCAGTGTAGATATTAGCGGTGGCCGTAATGAACCGCCCTCAGGACACGCAGCCAACAGTCTAGGGTTGCCATCTGCGATATTAGGGCGGAGCTGAGCACAAACCTCATAGCAACCAGCGAAAAGCAAGTGCAGAAGGTCTGAGCAGCGAGCGCGCAGCCCATAGCTACAACCAACTCACATCACTCCAACTCATAGAAAGCTACGCTTAGTCGTTCATGTGGCACCCATGTGTGCCACCGGCGGCCCCGAGCACGTGATAAGCATTGTGCCGGAGGTTCCCCAGAGACCTGCAGGCCGGCCCGGCAGCGTCGGCGCATTGGCGCACACTGATTGGCCGCGCAACGGCGCCGCACGACCTACGCCCAAGATATATAGCACCCCCCCGCGCCCGCTTTTTCCACCCACACACGTTTTATTATGTTTAAGGCTGTTAGATCCTTCTCCACATCGCCATCTTCCGCATACAAGGTTGCCGTTTTGGGTGCCGGCGGAGGCATTGGCCAGCCATTGTCTCTTTTGATGAAGTTGAACCACAAGGTCACTGACTTGGCCTTGTACGACTTGAAGGGTGCCCCGGGTGTTGCTGCCGACGTTTCTCACGTGCCAACCAACTCCACCGTGAAGGGCTACGAGCCAGAGGGCTTGAAGGATGCCTTGACCGGCGCCGACGTTATTGTCATCCCCGCAGGTGTGCCAAGAAAGCCTGGTATGACCAGAGACGACTTGTTCAACACCAATGCCTCTATTGTCAGAGACTTGGCCAAGGCTGCTGCTGACTACGCTCCTAACGCTGCCCTTTGTATCATCTCCAACCCAGTCAACTCGACTGTGCCAATTGTTGCTGAGGTGTTCAAGTCCAAGAACGTCTACAACCCAAAGAAGTTGTTCGGTGTCACCACTTTGGATGTCTTGAGAGCCTCCAGATTTGTCTCTGAGGTCGCCGGAACCAACCCCGTCGACGAGCACGTGACTGTAGTCGGTGGTCACTCCGGTATCACCATTGTGCCATTGTTGTCTCAGACCAACCACAAGAACTTGGCTACTGAGACCAGAGACGCTTTGATCCACAGAATCCAATTCGGTGGTGACGAGGTTGTTCAGGCCAAGAACGGTGCTGGTTCCGCCACCTTGTCCATGGCTCAGGCCGGTGCTAGATTCGCCGGTGCCGTCTTGAACGGTTTGGCTGGTGAGAGAGACGTTATCGAGCCAACTTTCGTCGACTCGCCATTGTTCAAGGAGGAGGGCGTTGACTTCTTCTCCTCGAAGGTCACCTTGGGAACTGAGGGTGTCAAGACCATTCACGCTTTGGGTGAGTTGTCCAACCACGAGGAGGAATTGGTGTCTAAGGCCAAGGAGACCTTGATCACCAACATCAAGAAGGGTGTGGACTTTGTCAAGCAAAACCCATAAGTTGGATAAGAATGTATATACCTAAATTTTCCGATAAGTCCGAACGAACTGTAGCAAGATATTGGCGGCCGGGCAGGACGCTTTCACGTGATGCGGGTCATTATTGACGCGCAGGCCTAGAACTTCAAAGAAATGGTGTACGGATCTAAGCTTTTTGTTTCACAACATTACGGTGACGCGTCTCTGATGACGCGTTAGCCGATTCGCGCTTATACTGCACATCGAGCACAGAGAAGGTTTGATGCGGCAGCTTGCATACTTGTAAAACACTCGAGTGCTCTTGTCTATTTTAAGAATGTCTGTAGTGACGCGCAGAAGGTGGACCAGCTGTTCTGGCTTTCATCTTTTTACGCCAGGTTGAAGGAGCATCAGTCAATAGACCAAAAGGGTATTTGGACTCGTCGCTGTCGCGCTTGAGCGTTGGGGAAGAGACAGCATCGCCCAAAGTGCCCCTATACTCAAGCGCGTGAGACATTGCCGCGCCCCAGGTCGCCGTGCATAGAGCTGCGCCCGCTCCATGTGCCGAAGAAGCCACTGAACAGCAAGTGCATAGACATCTGGCCCCAGAAGAGCGGCCCCAGATGCACACGTCGAAGGCAACTCTCATCGCACACCTAAGACAATCATCTATATCAAACCACACAGTCTCGAATTGCATGGACGGACCACCCGCTCAGTTTGCCTCATCTTGAAAACAGAGTGAGACTGTCTTCGCCAGAGCCATTACCGGGGCTCATAGGCTGGTGCCGAGTTTGCAGAGCACGAGAGCGGTCCTTGTAGAAGCACTACGAGAGCGGTCTTTGTAGAAGCACCACGAGGGCGGTCTTTGTAGAAGCACCACGAGAGCGGTGAGAGACGAAGTTGCTAAGCCTTGCGCGGATATCCACATAGGTGCAGATAGTTGAGTTTGATGTCCAACAATGGCATGTGGATCCTGTGTAAGAGCGTAGCGTAGCGAGAACAGGGCGACATGCGGGACGACTTTCGTCTGTGTAGCCAGGTAGTGGTGTGTCACAATGGCACGACATTCGTGTACAGGACGCGAGCACCGGTGAAGGTGATCCATGCATAGTGAGCGGTATCCTCACGACTCAACCTCACTCCAGAAAACCGTATATACCTGGAGGGGTCCAAGTAATAAGGAGACATATACTCCATGTACAGACAAGAGCTCTCGCTAGATATCGCCAGATCCCGAGGCGGCGGTTGGGGATAGCGGTGCGACAACACGAGGCCGTCGGCTCCCGGGCCTCCCATGCGCCACACAATAGGTGTTCTTTCGTCAGCGTATGTGTGTAGTTTGAAAAGAGTAGCCACTAGTCAACAAGGACAATCGGCTTGGAGGGCCTTTGCCGGGATCTACGCCGCGACATGCGGCCCGCGACACAGTGCCGCTGGGCACACCAGGCGCCCGCACGCGTAATTTTTTCTTCTCTTGTCAACCGCCAGCCCTAGGAAAAAACTTCTTCTGCCAATTGTCCGGAAGCCCATATTTTCGGCCACATCTGAAGTAGCTTCATCCTTTACAGTGGCTTAAACCCCTGGGCCATTTTTACCCGGAGTCTCTCGTCCTCCCGCACGCAGACGCCGGCTTCTAGCCGCCAGCACAGCATATACTCAATTTCCTGAGTGGCCCAATTTCCCACTCCTGGCGACGAACGACTCCAGCCATTGCTGCCGTATTGCAGAGGAACCTGCGAGCAGTAGCGTGGAGCATTGTGCATATCTCGACGCCCTAACTCCGTGATGGCGCCATGGAAAACTACCTTATGAGCTCCCCCACCCAGCTTTCCCACGCATTTCTACCCAGCGATAATGCAAAGTCCGTGATGGACGACCACGCATATTTCCAGGCCCAAGCTGGCGCCAAAGCCGAAGACGCCAGAGAAGCCCGCGCAGAAAGCCCAGACATAAGCGAAAGCAGAGACGACACGAGGACTTCCGCCATTTCCAGCAGCTTGAAAGACCGCTTCAAAAATATCAAGGAAGCCTACAGAAACGACGGCTACAAGATGGAGACGGACTACAGTGGTGCTTCCTCCCTAGCCAAAACACACCTCGAGGGCCGCCTCAGCCCGTCTGTCTACGAGGACTTGGACTTTGCACTGGATCTCCCTGATTTTTCCTACGACCAGACACTAAGCTTGGACCTCGAAGATGACCGCATGGTGCCGCACGCCATGATCGGCAAGACATCTCATTCAAAGACATTTTCTTTTGATGCAGGTGCTTTGCAGACGCCGTTCTCTCTCAACTCGGGCTCCAAGTTTTCCAACTTCCTGCACCTGCGCAACGTGTCCTTGGATGGCTCCAACTACAGCCGCTCAGACAACCAGGGGCACGGTTACTATAGTGCATACTCCAGTGGCCATAGCCATTCGGTGTCCTTGACATCCAACTCGGCCGACCCACCCAGCGGCACTTTTTCGCATTCCATGTCCAACTCAACGCTTCATTCCATTGACTCAGTCCCACAACTTTCGCTGCTGATGTCCAATAAATCACTCCAAGACTCGCCTTACTCGATGGTAAATGTGCATCCTAGCAATGCAGCCTCCACCCCAGGAAGGCGCCGCTTGCTGACATCGCTATCGTCCAGCAACCTCTACACCACGCCATTGCGTGGTTCGAGCATGCATTCGCCCACGGTGAAAGTGGGCAAAACGCCTTTGAAGTCCCATCATGTTCGCACCAGGTCCAAGCCGCTGGTTTCCATCGAAGCAGGCTCGCTGCAATTGTTGGCTCTGATTGCAAATATGAAGAATCTTTCCACACCGGCGATGAATCTCTCGGTGCCGAGTCTGGCTACGGTCCCTCAGAGCCAAAAGTTGCCTACAAATCACTACAATGTGCCTCACTCTGCACCCGTCAACCACAATGACGCGCTAAATCCGTTCGAGAACTCGTTTGTTTCACCCAGAATTGATATGAGTCTAAGCGACTTGGATGCAACGCCTCTTGCCACGCCAGCGAAGAGCTTCACAGGGCCTCAGATGCAGAATTTCACACCAATTCCCCACAATCAGTCATTTGGGGGGTCCCTCAACGAGACGAATCTCGTGCGATTCAGCGCGTCGCTGCAGCTCAACTCATTGAATGAATCTAACCGGATTGAAGAAGCAAGTTCGCGCCTTGGAGACAGCTTTTACGAATCACAAAAAGAGAGAAAGGCCATCGACAACATCAAAATCGAGGAACAGGATAATGACGCGTGCAAGCAATTGAAGAGGGCTAAATCCTTCCTTACCTCTGACCTACAGCGTGCGCCGCTAACACGTGCAGCTAGTATGAGGAACCAGAAAGGTATCCCTTCCACTCAATCTGCATCAATAGATCTTTTGCTGCCGGAAATGGTGGGCCATGAGCGTACTGAGTACAGGACGGCCCTAAAGTCTTATCCGGCATCAATCGACCTCGCAGCTATAACTAAACTGCAGTATTTTAACTACCTGAATGACCAAGACTACCTGAGTGGTTCTCTAAGTTATCCTAATTATCTACCCGAAAGATGCGAGTACGATGATCATGAAACCAACGATCGACTCCTTCCCGCGGTTCTGACTGGCCGGAGAAGTCGCTCCCGAAAACTGCTGATGTCTAACGTCAAGGCATACCCAACGCATCTGCAAATTCAAGAGACCTCAACCACGGAAGAGATTGCCAAGTTTGCAGAGAAGATCATGAATCTGGACCAGAAAAGGCCCATCATTGTACAGACAGATAGTGGCGAGGTGCATGATCCAAAAAAGAAGCACAAGTGTCCGTTGTGTCTAGCCCGATTCCAGAGGCCCGAGCACGTGAAACGGCACTTAAAGTGCCATTCGTCAGAGAAGCCTTTCCAATGCGATTTCGATGACTGTGGGCGCCGGTTTAATAGAAAGGATAACTTGAAAGCACACTTGAAGAAAATCCACGGCAAGGTGGTATAAGACACGAAGACAGGGGTCTTTGTGCAGGACACTAGCCACAAATAGCTATGGCACATATATTACTTATGATTCTTGAATGTAGGTAGTGAAGAATGTTTCATCATGGGGCAAAGGAAAAATTGTCACCAATAAAGCGTTTCACCATTAATTTTTGTGCGGTCACTATTTGAACCCTAATCTTTGCGAACAACGTCTGAGTGCGTTAGCGCACCTGTAGCTTCGATTTGAAGATATCAGCAATGCTTTCTGATTGAAATTATTTTCAAATTTACATACTGCGAGCCGGATTACTCTTCTGGATACTCTCTGACCACGGCGTCTACCGCCCGGCAGTAAGCCTCGATGTTGGAGTCGTTCAAACCAGCTACATTCACACGGCTGTTTGACGTGCCGTACACGTGGTGCTCCTCAATCAACTTCTGACACTGCAACACTGATAAGCCAGAGTACCAGAAAAGACCGTTCAGAGCAGTTACATGATCCCATTTGCCCGGCGTTCCCAAGGCAACAAAGTAATCGAGCACTTTTTGACGCACACCCTTTAAGCGCAACGTCACATCAAGCACATCCTGGGCCCATTTCTGGCGTAACTCTGGGTCAGTCTGCACAATGGCCGAAACCCGAGCTCCAAATGCAGGTGCAAATGAGAACTCCAGACGGATCATTGACACCAACTGTGACAAAATTGGCCCGGTAAGCGCCTCATTCTCCAGGCAAACATGGGTACAACCCACGCGCTCTGAGTAGAGACCCATGTTTTTCGAATAACTCTGGCACGCAATGAACTCAAGCTTACGACGGTATGCTTCTCTGATGACCCACGCGTCTTCATCCACATTACCGCTGGCAAACCCCTGGTAAGCAATGTCAAAAAGCGCAAAGAGTTGCCTCTCCTGAACGAGGTCGAGCACCTGGCCCCACTGCTCCTGCGAGAGGTCTGTTCCAGTCGGGTTGTGGCAAACAGCCTGCAATACAAACACAGACTTAGCAGGCGCTGACTTCAAGGCATCCAAAATAGACTTCATATCCACGCAGCGATTCTGAAAGTCATAATAATTGTACGACTTGTACGTTGCGCCGACTTGCTCGATCATTCCTTGGTAATTACCCCACGCTGGGGTACCTACATATATGTCTGTGAGGCCCGATTTCACGAGGTACGCAAAAGCCAAATGCAAAGCACCAGAGCCCAGGATAGCCTGGACAGAGGCAACGTTCGAGGGGGTTTCCCCAAAGATTGTCCGTTGAGCGCTAGCAACAAACTCGGGGATACCGGACATTTGCGTGTAGCAGTGACCAGGATCGGCTTCTGCGAGTTTCTTTTTGGCGGCAGCAACACAAGGGAAGATGTAGTCCGGGTCACCATCCTCCGTCTTGTAAACTCCCACACTCACATCTATCTTCTTGGTGGAGGTGTCGTTTTTGAAGCTGTTCATAAGCTCGATAATAGGGTCTGAGGGCACCTTGGGAAGCGTAAAGAAAGTCATGTTGGATGGCAAATTAAGAAGGCTTTTTGTTTATTATCACACCAGTTGGATTTTGGAGACGCTAGGCTATCTTTTATCGGACGAGGTTTTTATATACCAATGCTCGCAGAACAAACGCCGCAAATGTGAAAGCCTGCCACTCACTCACAACCGTACACCAACAAAGTTATTGTTCACCGGGTTGCAATTTTTGGGCGCGAACTTGAGTCGTTATCTATCACGTGACGTCCTCAAGATCCCCATGCATGAATCAATAATGGCGCTCAGCTCTTCGCCGTATTCTCCACGGAACAGGCATATATCCTCCAAGTGGCCTTTGATGGAAATGGCGATGAATTTTGCATTATTATCAACCACATCAGCCTCGACGGGGTTTTCGACACCTTGGGTAGACGCGGAGGCTAAAAGCCTCGTAAATACACCCAAGCGGGAAATATAATCGCTCAAATCGGAGTCGTAGAGTTCATAGATCTGCGCGGGGGTATGTGTCCTTATAAACATGGCCAAGGTCTTGATTTTCATGAGTATTAGTCCAGCAGCAACGGCAGCGTCTGCACTCAACACCTTCTCCACCAATTCCTTCTTGAAGTCAGCACTACGAGGTGTGCTTTCCGCGCAAAGAATCTGAAGGACTATTAATTGGACTTCTGCGGCATCATCCACGGGCAAAAGATACTCATATGCCTCCATATAAGGCAGGAAGTCAATGAGCGGCAGTGACTGAAAGCCAAGGGTGGTCAATTTGCGAAGAAACTTAAGGTACAATGTGGCAATTTCTTTGTAATAATTGCAATTATCGGCAATAACTTTCGTCTGCCTTTGCAAATGCACGGCATTGTCTGCCGCCACAATTTCGCGAGCCAAATCGGTCGTCAAGACGTTATTGAAAAGATGAAATGCCTGAAACTGGATGACGTCCATGAATGTCGTCTGAAGCACCTTCAGAAGTACCTTTCTCACCATACCTTCGCCATTGTAAAGGGCTAAGAACTGGCCTTGCAGCTGTGAGTCGAACACACAATTCCCAAGCGATATGGCACAAGCTGATACGACATAGGGGTCGGAGGTGGCCTCGATGCGCTGGAGATTGGCGACAATGTCATCGTCGTTTTTGTAAGAGGGATACGACGACACATTACCGCATGCAGCAAATAAGTTGCGGCGGATATTCAAATACTGCGGTAGCTTCAGCGGAATAGGGATGCTGAGGAGCTCGAGTAGAGCACCGAACGAGTGCACGTTAGAGTCTTGCACATTAGTGACATTGAAAAGAATTTCGGAATAGCCAAGAAGTATGTCATTAAGCGAGTCGAGATCAGCAAATTCGCCGACTTCGCCACACGCAAGGTCACTATCGCTGGCATTTGATGCGGCGTGATCAGCGTGGGCATTCGCTCCGAGATGGGCCTCTGCTGGCAACATGGCAGCAAAGCGTGTGTAGCCAGCCATGAACTCGCCCGCTTCAACCCGTTCTGGATTGAGCCGACTCACCTCCTTGACAAATTCCAACGGCCTTTCGAGATCCACTTCCTCCAAAGAATGCACCGCTTCTAATTCCAGTAGTAATTGCAGATAATATTCCATCACCCACTTATAACAGCCCCGTTCACAGAGCCTTTGTACAAAGATTCCTAGCTCCGTGTCCTCCACCAGCCGGAGGTATTGGTTTATAAGAATCATGAAGAGTGACAGGTCATTGGAGTCATTGGCGGGCGACAATTGAAGAGCGCATGACCAGAAATCATCGACCTCCAACACTTCGTACCGATTGGCAACATTATCGGCGACATAGTTGACGAGCACCCGTAGAACCTCTCCCGGGTGGCGCATGTAAGCGCCAAGGACCAGGGGTAAGAGTGCTTGGATCTTAGGGCTCTTGCGGGCATCGGCGTCTCTGAGCAAGGTACCTAATTCTTGAAGCGACTGTGAGCACTGAACGTCATTCAACAGGATCCGAAAACTCTCAGCAAAGGCAGAGAAAGTTGGCGAAGATTCCATGATTGCAAGTCATCGAGCGCGTGTGCGTAAGACCATGTTGTGCACACCCAAGTGCTCGATCACGTGATCGAATCGCTGCACTACAGCAGCCCTTTTGTCTATGTGTATTCCTATACCGTTTGTCCGGGGATCTTAGACCGAGAGTAAATTTAGCAAAATTGATTCCAGATTTTTTGCCTTTTATTCTCAACTTGCCACATTTGGCAGAAGAGCCGGTCTACGCTTAGTCACCGATAAGCGCCCTCTTCGTGATTTTTTGGGCTAATGAACCCTCCTTCTGAAGTATTCCATTGACTCCTTTTATCGCTCATGCGTTTTTAAGCGCATTCGTATCTCAACTTCTCGCGGCTTCGAAAAGCTTCTCGCCGCTCCGCAAACCCAAAATAAACCTCACGTCTATACACATGCTCAAGCTATAGAGCATAGGCAATAAGTTGAGTAGATCTCGGTCGCTAGGATCATTAATCCACCCCTCTATCATGATGGCATTGTCCTCATGTAGCGCGTAACTCACTGGGGAATTGTCCAATATAATGACGTTTTTTAGTTCCTCCTCTTTTGTACAGAATTTAGAGAGATCTTTGATATACCCCACACCCTGGCGGAAAGTGCAATCACTCCTGTAGAAGCGTTTGGTGAAGACAGATGGGGAGCCGTTTTTGTAGTCAATAATGTCACTCTCCAACCAGTCGATAATCGGGTCGGCATATTCCTTCACACTTGCAGTGAAAATTTGCAACTCAAACCATTTGGACGCTTCCCGGAGGAAAAAATCGCAAAACGGACGCTTATATACGTAATATAGCGTGGGAATGTTGTTGATTTTCAATTCGATCATGTGGCAGGAGTTATTGGCGCCCAAAGATCGTGGCGCACCACGAGATAGAGAATGAATTAAGGTCTCGTCAAGATCTAAGATGAGAATTTTCTTTTTTCGCTGGCGTTCGGGGTTTCGTGATAGCGGGAAAAGGCGGGGTGGCGGTGGCAAGATATACTTGTACGCTGTCGGCGTTTTAATATGATTGGCCATGATTTTTTCCTCCTTGAGCATAGCCGCCTTTTCGTCGACTTTTGCCTGAGAATCAGCGGCCAAGCTGTTCGGATTGGCTTCCAAATTAGGATATTCCGATCCAAAAATATATGTGAAGGGAAAGGTCACCAAAAGCCAGACCAAAATGACTGGATGAACACATACTGCGTATAGCACGCTTTGGATGGCCTCGCCTAGTCCCTTAAGCGGACTTTTGGGAATAGTTGTGCTCTTGTGCTTGGAATCTCGTGCTGTATCGCTAATTGGTGTTTCCTCACTTTTTAGCGCTTCAGCATCTCCCGGCTTATCTTGCAACTCTTGGCCATGAAGCAATGCTTGGCTGCTCTTATTTTTGGACTCAGGAATCTCAGGTTCCTTTTTGACATCGCTATCCTTGTCGCTTTCATATATCAATGTGGGTTCCAAAGAGTACACCAATTTTTTCAAGCAGTTCATTGCATTTCAATCCAATGGTAGTCAAAAGTGAAGACGCAAATATTGATTATGGGGATAATGACAATGGTGGATGGCGTGGACTCCGTGATCTCGGTCCGCACAGTCGATCGAGTGACGAAAAGGTGGAGCTTAATGAGCTTGGTGGTTCACTTTCAGCAAGCTCAACAATCACTAAGCTCCTAGAAATGCAGTTATACAAAGAGCAGGCCACTTGGGATCTGATGAAGTAACGTTCGGCCGATGTGATGCAACTCAATGGATTCCGAAGCTGTGTAAGCCGTAAGCCGTGGAGTGTCTTGAAGCTCTGGGGCTTTCCTGTTGCACAACTCTGCAGCGGCTTTACAATGGGCTATGTATCAGTGCCGTGTATTATAGCGGCTTATAGAAGAGATTAAGGCTGAGTTGCGCATGGATTGTTGCTGTTTCGTTTAATTCTGGAGCTCGCACGGCCCTGCACACGGGCGGTTCCCCAACTTTCAGGGTCGTGACCGTTGAGTGCGTAGGTAAATCCCAAAATGCGGCCGCAAAAAACCCCAAAAAGGTGCAAAATTCTCACCAACGGAACATCTTCATCGGGCAAATACGAAATTACCTGCAGGCACCCAACACGTTGCCGTCACCTAAGAGTGTTCACGCCGAGCACTGGGTAGTTTCTGAGAGTGTCCAAATGTGATGGTATTTTATGGAGTTCCGTGACAGACAGTGCCACAAGTACCTGAGTGGCATTTAAATGCCACTGTCTCATTGGGGACTTCGATATTGCTGACAAAGTTCATTTACACCCTAAAAGCCAAAAGTCTCCATTTCGGAACTAGCCTCTTCTTCGCTTGTGTGGGTGTCGAAGTTAGAGAGTGTGGTGTTGATAAAACTTTGAAAGATCGAAGCGAGCGACGACCGGTCGAGATCCAGAGTTTGAAGCCCCCTGAGCCTCATGAGATCTTCATCGGCATCCCTTGAATCCGTATTGTCAAGATTTTTTTTGTCTTCCGTAGCATTATTTTGCAGATGTTTTGCGGGTGTTTGCAGATCGTCCATCACAAAATTCGAGCTCAAATTTGTTTTGATTAACCTCATGGAGGTAATCCGTACGTCATTATCGTCTTGATCCAAGTCGTTTTCATCGTCTGACTCCTCCGGTTTGGTCAACTTCAACTGGTTCGTGTTGTAGCTCTGGCAGTACTTGCACTTGAGCCCCATCACGTGATACGCACAGTTAGATTTACCCTTGCAGTCGTTGCAACTAATGATGCACCGCCATTTGTCATATGGCGGTGGCAAGGGCAGCTGACGGATCTCCTGATCCAAGATACGAAACTGCGTTTCCGTATTCACCACCGTTTTCTTGCATATGGGGCACTTGTATGAGTGTTTTGTCATTTCGTCGTAACAATGCTGGTGAATTGAGTGGCCGCACTTCATGAAGACAACTTTGTTGACACTAGTAAAGAGATACTCATTGCAGATTGGGCAGTCGCAATGTGTGGTGTTGGTGACACACTTATGGTGGTCTTTCAAGTCGATAGAGAGGCAAATGTTGCATGTGTCGCAGTGGAAGTAATCCTTGGAAAGGCCAAGCCCAAGCCGGCAAATTTCGCACTTGTCACAATGGTAAATATCTTTGGAGGGATCGTTGTCGTAAAGAACACACTTGAGGCAAAAGTAATTGGCGAGCTCCTCCTCACAGTTCACACAGTAGTTTGTTTCGGGTGCTTGCGGCGTGTTGCAATTCATGCACAATATGTGCTTTACATCTTTGCGTGTAAGCTTATGGTCGGAAACTTGGGCATCGTGGCAAAAGCGGCAGACATACCACTTTGAGCATGTGGGGCACTCGAGTTTGCAGTTTCTCATGTAGTGCAGACATCCGAGGGTGCCGTATCTCTCGTTATGATAAGACGGAGTAGTATCAGTTTCTGTTAAGACCACCTCGTCGAAGGAGCCGTCTGAGGAGGTCGACGCGATGTCCAGCGTATCCAGCGCCAACGTTGATACCGGTTCTCGTTCCGAATGTGCCTGCCCGTCGAAGGAGTGGCCTAGCGTTGTGTCTGCATCTTCTGCACGCTCCGACACTATGCCGCTTTGTTGTCTCTTATTCACATAATTCATGTAATTTCCCATCATCAAGCGGGTAACCAACTTGTTCTTCAGATGCTGGCTAAGGTCCAACTTCTGGATGCTCTGAATCCGGCCCCGTAACAAGTCCTGCTTGAAGAAGTCATCCATGGAATCCAATTGCGTTAAGGCTTGGGTCTCTTCGGCGGTGAGTTCGGCCACATCTAAGTCAGTGGTGTTTCCAGAATCGTACACTAGCTCGCCGAGCACCTTGCCTTTTTTTCCGTTTCTCTTGCTCATTCTCTTGCTCACTCTCCTACCCGGAAGCTCATCCTCCGGAACAACGAGCCCCGTCACTAGCGGCTGCTCGCGGTTCACCACCTTCAACACACCCAAGGGCTCTGTGTCCGGGTCACGTGACTCCACCACCTCCTCGTCCTCCTCGTCCTCCACCGGGAGTGATATAGCTTCACGAACCACATCTGTGAGCGTTTGGAGCCTGTCGAGGGCCGCCTGGAAAGACAGCCCGTTTTTGAGATCCGCCAAAAATGTGTTCATCTGTATCCGCGTGGCCACCGTGGTTTTGATGCTGTTGATGGCCTTGCGGTGCTCGAACAAGTCTCCGGTTGCGGCGTTGCCTTCGGCGGTCTCCCCTGTCGCCAGAGATAATTGCTTGATGTACTGCGAGATATGCTTAGAGACGGCAGGCAAATCGGGCAAGTTTCCAAGGTTCATGTTTCCGAGGTTCACGTGCGGCAAATTCGAGAAGTTGGTGGACATTTGAGACAACTGCGACTGGAGATTCGGGGCAAACGGCGGCAAACTCGGGAGGCCTCCCAAATTGCTGGTGAAATTGCGGAGCAGCGGGAAGCTTTCGCTCATGAGGTAGTTGGAGAGCTTTGGAAGATTGAAGCGTCCTATCTGGTCAAGGTCTTCAGTTAAAGAGTCCACATCACTTGAGGATGCCGAAGCAGCTTCGGAGCCGGTGCTGCCCGATCTCTCTCGTGCACGGGTTGAGGAGCTGGGGGTTTTCAGCATGATGGCCACGATGGGCGGCCGCTGGCTTTGAGACAATCAGCACGTGACCGGCCGCACGCGCCACTTCGAAGTGGGTGAGAGCTACGACGATCCATCCGAGAGCCCTTGCATTTTCCAGCCTTGCAAGCAAAGCCCCAGTCTCGACTGGTGGTTTCGAAACGCCGTCGCTGGCAGTGGTGCCGATTCTGCTCCACCTTGACGACCTCGGTGGAGGCCGTCCGGAAACGAGCGACTGCATGCTGAACTGCGAGGCCAATCCATCGCCTGCCACGGGTGCCAAAAGCTCTTTTTCCTGATGTCCGTTGAAACGCCACCGGCGCAAAAGCGAGAAGCCATCGACAAGTGTGTGGAGTATGTGATCAAAAACGGTCCCTCGTTCGCTGAAAAGCTTTTGCTGTCCAAAGACAAGGCCCAATTCTCCTTTCTCTCAGAGGACGGCGAGTTCAATGATTACTACACGCAGCAACTCCAGCTGAAAAGCAAGCCAAAGAATGAACTGGGGGCCCCAGCTGGACAAAAACCGCCGGGGGTGGAAAAAGCGCTCTCGAAACTAGCATTTGTGACCGACCTTCCGCCCATTTCCTTCCAGGACTTGCAAATCGTCAAGGCCGTGGCCCTCTATGCCGCGTGCAACTCCGACCACGCGCTACGTAAGTTTCGGGAATATACCCGGAAACTTCCTAATCGACAACAATTTGCTTTTCTCGAGGAATCCCACAGTTTGAACGGTCTCTTGCAGTCTTATATTAGCCAGTACCGCATCCTCGCCACGCGAGCCAAGGTAGATACCAAGGTGGCAAATGCCGAGGCGAATCAGGCCCCTGGCACTGTTAGGGAGTCTTCTTCCGCTGTTGACGGGATCTTCTACGACCGCAAAGAATTGTTCCAGAGTGCATACCGGCGTGCAGCCCAGCAGAAGCGGGACAAGATGCACCGCAAGCGCAAGCACCTGGACGAGCAGCACAAACAGTATTTGTTCGCTTCCATTGATTGGCAAGACTTCCAAGTGGTGGCTGCGGTTCAATTCGACAGAATCGACGAGGTGTCCGAATTGGCTCGGCCGATGCTGCGCGATGCAGTAGCTGCCCGGCTGTTGGCCTCGAAAAACCGTAGCCTAGAGCTCGATTTCAAAAAAACGGAAGGACGGGAGAAGGGAATGGCTGATGGAGAAGGAGCAGAGCAACCCACGAGAGAAGACTCGGGTGCTAGTGGAACTGCGCCCGAGCTGACGGTTTTCAAAAGCATGAAGATTCGAGCCGCGGGAGAGAGCAGGCTCAAGCGAAAAAAGGCCTCGAAAGAAAGAATCATCACTTGCCCCCTCACTGCACAGGCTATTCCCGAAAGTCAGTTCGACGCTCATTTGAAAGTGCTACTACGCGACCCAAAGTACAAGGAGCAGCAAGAGAACTACATGAAAAAAAACTTTCGGCACGAGTCTAATCTCACTTCAGACCAGGTGTTTGAAAACATCAAGCAGTTGGTGCGAAAGCGGACGTATTCGGAGGAAGAGGAGGAGCTTCACAAGCGGAGAGCTCTATGAAGTATGCACAAGCGAGAAACCACATGATACTGGCGGGAATGAGCTAAGAAGTGGAGCTTGACTAGAAGTG
Organism: Metschnikowia sp. M2Y3; assembly: GCA_002370575.1. Classification (NCBI taxonomy): domain Eukaryota; kingdom Fungi; phylum Ascomycota; class Pichiomycetes; order Serinales; family Metschnikowiaceae; genus Metschnikowia; species Metschnikowia sp. M2Y3. The sequence continues at coordinate 344,905 of NKYV01000006.1, forward strand.
GGTGCTCTCCACGCAAACGCGATGCCGGTGTTCTTTCCCACAAATGTCGGAGAGTTGTTGCTGGGGGACTGCGGAACTCACTTGGTCAAATGTCTCAGTGCATCATACAGACAGAGTGGCTTTACTGTATCTAAATTTGCAGATTCAAGGAGAGCAACAGAACACTACATACAAATGACAACTCTTGACAGGATGCAAAAAAATAAAACCACAAACAACAGTTACATTAAGTTCAGCGCTGTTTTTGATGGCGGCAGTAAGCTGAAACGATGTTTGTTACCGACGATATACTACTTAAGTCAAAACAAAAAGCGGTCTGCAAAATGCTTTTGGTTTATTCTGACTTTCAAGGTGCACCAATGCTGTGCCCACGAGGGCTCCTGACCTGGACAGCATTTTTAGTAGGTAAATAGATGAACAGCTTCATAGCTCCATGGAATGACCATTTGCAGATGCATTGAATACACGAATACGAGGCTTTATAATTTCTTGGTCCATCGGGAAATGTGGTAATTCCTCAATTTGGCGCTGCTTAGCGCCGATTTTGGTCCACGATTCCTCGATCGGTGGCTGCGGTGCCCCAAACGGCGCTATGGATTGTTGAACCAATTACATGGAGCGCTCTAACACCCGTAGAAGCAGGGCAAGGTTGGCGGGCTTAAGCCTGTCGGTGATTACGCGGATCGAACAACGGTATATATTACCAATTAGGTTTATGATATGCTTAAGCCTTCAAAGAAGAAGCTCTTCTCTTCTTGATCTCAGCCCTCTCAGCATTACGCTCGTGCAAACGCTTAGCCAACAATTGAGCGTACTCAGCAGCAGCGTCTCTTTGTTGCTTGGCGTTGTTGACCTTCTTGGCCTTCAAAGCTCTCTTTCTTTGCAAGGTTTGAGGAGTCACCAATCTTTGGATCTTTGGAGCCTTGGAGTAGGTCTTACCGTTCTTCTCAACGGTTCTTCTGATGACGTAGTCTCTGACATCGTCCTCCTTGGACAAACCAAAGAACTTTCTGATGTGGTTGGCTCTCTTAGGACCCAATCTCTTTGGGGTGGTGACATCGGTCAAGCCCTCGATCTCAGCGTCTCCCTGCTTCACGACAGCCAAAGCAATGACGGACATGTCTTGGTTGACGATACATCCTCTGACGGACTTTCTCTTTCTCTCACCGGCTCTTCTTGGTCTGTAACAAGAGTGGCCCTTGGACAACAACAATCTAACTCTGGTAGGGTGCAACACACCTTGCTTCATTGGGAAACCTTGCTTGTCGTTACCACCGGTGATCTTGAAGATGTAGCCCTTGAACTCGTCTCCGACAGAGTCTCCCTCAACCTCTTGACCCATGCGCTTGTCGTAGAAGGCACGCAACTTGTGGTCGTCTTCGATCTCAATGCACTTTTGAGTACCGTTGGCTGGGTAAGAAATGTTTAACTGAAGTTAGTACAAAGTCAAAGACATGAAACCGTAGAAAAGCAGCGAGGAATCAAAGTGGAAGCAAAGCACGAGGGGACTGGCCTTGAGGGTGAATGCAACGTGAAGTAGATAAAGGCCGAAAAGACTCCAGAAGCATGAAATTGTATCGAGATACCTCAGGCGCCAAAACAAACCCAGGCCTCGAGCAATGGCTGGATCTGCCATGCCCCGCACGTTCCTATGCTTCCGTATTGAATCATTGGCTCTCCCGAAGAGAACTGCCTTACTTAGGAACTCGATTCATGGTGGGCAAACATACCTTCATGTTGAATTCGTTAGCCTAGTTGGAGTAAGAAAAAATTTTCAGCGCTTTCCAGAGAGTATTTTTTCTCGCGCGGCCTCTGGGGGCCGCGAGGCATGCAGGCCCGGTGCACGGATGCTCAGAACGCGCGCTCACGTGAGTGGGGCTGAAGCCCGCACCTTGTCAGGTGACATTGTCACACCTCCTTTGCAACCGAACGTGCCATGTGTTGCAGAGCCCGGCTGCGATTACGGAACTTTATTTGCTAGGTCTACACCCGAGTCAGGCCAGGACTGCGTAACTCACTGAAGCAGTCACGCCATCTGTTATTTACCTGGGGAATCATAGTTTGTCGGCATCAAGCTGAATATCTGCTGTCTAAATCCGCCATTTCAAGAGCATACTTACTGATCTTGGAAACACATTCTACGGTTGTGTTCAATTATTCCGGCACCCAAAAGGACAGGCTTTTTGATCTTGGCTGGCTCCGTTCCTTGATGGGGCTGGCTTGGTCATGAACGGATTGAATTAGGTAGAGTTTATGTTATAGCACCGAAAAAGAAAAGAGCCAAGAAATTCGATATTTTATTAGATAAGAAATTTGCTTCGGCTCCAGAAATATTCTAATACCTTTATGAGATGAATCAAGTGTACTTCTTCTAACTGAAGTTAGACGAAATTAATATCAGGATTGGGCAAACCGGCTGGCCGTCTTGTCTTATAACATGTTCCAGCAGAGGTTCGCGATCCACTACACTTTCGCACTTGGGATTGCAATTGAAATAAACAACCAGAATAACTTGATTATATAAAATCCAGCACTGCTTGATGGCTAATTCAACTAGCTTGTGTTACCGCTCTTTTTCCAACTGCATTGTCAAGGGTACTCATTGGTGCCAAAAAGGTAAAATCGTGCATGATCTTCCGTCCCCGGAATATGCTTCCCTGCGTATAACTATTTCGTCTTGTCCCTATAAATCGTAGTCTGCAAAGAAAGCCTTTATCAGTATCAAGCTCGAGGAAATACACGCATGAGCCGTTCATGGGTTTGGGGTGCTGCGATACTTGTTATGGTGTCTCGGCTGCCATTCCTGCGTATAGAGCACATACAATCAGCATGATTTATATCCCATGAGTGACATAGGGTTGTGCTGCCGATTCCGCGGAATGTGTTTAGAGCCGAAACCGAATTGTCTCCTATAGATCACATCTGCGCCTCAAGGTAGAAAATAGAGTCACTAGATGATGGCACTACGATACACGAGCCGCACGGCTGCTTTTCGTCGTGGCCAAGCCACTTGACCCAAGTTGGACTCGTCGCTTGGCGCATCTTCGAAACTAGCGAAACCGCTTCGTCCCCTGGCCTATTGTAAACGCAAAGATAACAAAAACTCCCTTCGCCTCGTTTTGGAGGTGCTCACCTCCCTCGCCCTAGAGCCTTGTCAGACTCCCCAAAATGGCCGTTTTATTCCTTCGCTTCTCCCGGGTTCCCAGCAATATTCAGAGGCAGCTGTGCAGGGGCTGCATGTGGCCTCTGACCACCAGCCAGTTGTGAGTTCCGTGCTGCGTTGGCATAAACTGCGGTCATAGGCAACGGCGTCTGCCCATTAGCACTGGGCATCATATTGACAAAATAGTGCGACATGTTACTCGTACCGTATGGTGTCATACCCGTTGGCCATTCTTGCAGAGCATAGAGATTGGATGGCGATGGAAAGATATCATTCATGTAGCGAGACGGGAGACTAGACACGGGGGTCTGGTCGCCATTCAGCTGGAACGGCGGCCTGAATTTAGGCGCTGAATTTTCCATTGGTTGCCCATCTCCGGCATGGTTCATCACAGCAGTATCTGCGGCCGCCACCGGGTCTTGCGCAGAGTTTGCCTGGGCGTGGGCATGGGGCTGAGCTTGGTTTTGCCCACCGCCATTTGCCTGTCCCATATAATGCTGATTGAACACCTGATTGAACACTGGCGTGGGAAGAATCGACGGAGGGTACTGACCGGACGGCGATGGTTGCGGAAGAGGCGGGAAGAATTGCATTCCCGAGTTCATCGGAAGCTGCGGCATGGTGCCCGAAGAAGGGCTCAGGGTCTGCAGCTTGTTTATCGGGAACGGTAGCTGCGGCACTTGCTTGCGGTTTTCCGGGCTTTTGAATTTGCCAAACGAGTAGCGGGCCGCGTTCAAAGCAGGCACGTTTGCCGTGCCCCTGTCAACGGCCGCCCGGGGGTCATTTTTCTGCTCCGGGGCTTCGACAGGGGTTACCGCCTTGGCCTCCGAGGCCTGAGAGGGAACTTTGGGGTCGGACGGAATCTGGACCCGTAGCACGGGCCTGTGCAGAGGCGCGTCTGCTTCTTTGAGCGGGGCCTGGTGGCTCTGTTGCGCAGCCAACTGCCCAAATCGGGAGCTGACTGTGGGCTGCTTGGAGTAGATCGATGGCGATGACAAGGGCTTGCGCTGGGGCTTGGGCTCCGGTGTGTCCGATTCGTAGTCCGAGTCGGCGTTAGTATCCTCGAGCTTTACCTCGTGCATCACGTCGTCATCCATTACCGAGTACAGACGAGACTGCAAGCGCGGCTTTTTCTTGTAGCGTCCGTAGTTCTCCGGCAGTTTTGACTCATGGGGTCTCTGCAGCAGATAGAAGTTCATCAACTCTTTGGTGTCGACGGACGAGAACTCGTACACTTTGTTGTTGTTGCCCACGATGATCACAGCCAAGTCGACTTTGCAGAGCACCGAAAGCTCGTAGGCTTTTTTGAAAAGCCCCGCTTTCCTCTTGACAAAGGTGACGGTCCGGTTGCGGTCATCTCCCAAAGGCTGGATCTCGATTTTTCTTCTTCCCATGACGAGGTGCGAGTGCTGAGTCCTGTTGTGCTATGGTGGATCGAAACGACGCGGCTGTGATTTCAATGCTCAGGTGTTGTTCTTCGGCGCCAATATCAAACCAGGCGAAGATTGGAATGTCTTGTCTCTTTGCCAGTGTCAGTCTGGAAATGTGCGTGGAGGGTTGTGGAGATCGAAAACAGGATGCGGCGCGGGGACGTGGGGCTGGATATGCGGTGGTGTCCTGGTGTTCTCAAGCCGTTTGCAACGTGTGATGATGGTCTCGGTCTTGGGCAAATGGCGTGGTGATGGCTTAGCTGCGGTGATGGTACTCAAGAAGTGGGTAAAAATAGATATGCGCATCGACGTTTAGCGGGACGCTCTCTGCAGAACCTCACCTGCCGCGCGCGCCCCTTGCAATTTGGAGATTCGGGACCACAGCCTGGTGCAGTCCGATGGCTGCGACGCGTGGGTCTCTAGCGCCCTCCGGAACCGAAGCCACCGATTTTACGAACTCGGGCCTGCAAGGCACTCCTGCATCGACCCAAGATGGTGGCGTGCTCCTACTTTGCGGCTGTTCTTGGAGCATGTCGCGGTCGGCCAGGAAAGCCACCGTCGGCTGCGTCCAATGCCGGGTGCGTGGAGACAATAAGCCCGCGATGTGCTGGCACAGATAGTCGGATTCACCCGTGTTTCAGTGCATCAAGATGTAACCACCCTATACACGCACCCCGGAGAGCCTGACGCTCTTTCCCGCCCTGTGCCACATTTCTATTCACGGCATGTGCGCAGTATACAGAGCAGAGAAACCCCATTTTCGCACTGCGTCCACACTGCAAGCTCCGTGCGGCTTTCGTTCCAGAGCTCCTGTGTACGCCATCACTGGAACCTTGGCGCTGAAAACTATTGTGCACTAGGAGCTTTGCATGGGCCCCAACTCGTAGCCCGCAACAGCCGCTCGGCATAGTTCGGACGGCGGCTCATCTATTATTCGGCGGTGCAGTCACGTGGCACAGGCCGACCCTGCAGAATGCGCCGAAAGGCCCTTGGCGCAAGCGCCACTTTCGAACAACGTATGCTTCTGCTCCAGAGAGCGTCGTGTGGAATGTATCTGAAACCCCAGGCCTGTGGCGGTGAAGCATAACATCAAGCACCCGGACGTGTTGTTCCTGCACGCGCGGGCGCGCTCCGCTGGACGAAAATCAAAACTGCCAACGTTTCCCCCCACATATATTCACCCATCTTCAGAGAATGAGTTCCAGAGCGAAGCCCATTCGAAGGAAGCGCGTGGACGAGTTCCAGAAGTACTCCAAGGCGGACTCGAATGCTGGCCAACAGGAGCAGCCTCGAACCCAGGCCTACACTACCCACCAAAGCACCCCATTTTCCCAACCTCAGACGCCCTTCTACGATAAAAAGCCAGAAATCCCACAGGGCCAACCCCAGGGCCTCCAGCGGCCCGGAACTAGCACCTACTCCCCTTTGCAATCGCATGCCGCATCTTCTCCAGGCGCGAGCGCGGCCCACGGCGACTGGCAGACAAATACCGAGGACCTGGCAACTCAGGATCCTTGGGATGAGGAAATAGGTGACATTGCATGGGACGACGAGTCACCCAGCAAGGGCGATTTGCCTTGGGATGGTACCGATACTCAGGCCCCGTATGAAACTCACCCGGAGCAAGATCTCGAAGGCCACGTGCATTCCCAAGACGCTAGCGAGTGGCCCGCCGAAGCCGACCCTTGGGACGAACAAATCCAGGCTGATTCTTGGCCTCAGCCGCACATGCCGTGGGAGGACACAAACGAAGCGGGCGCTCATCGTCAGCAACATCCAGACGAGTTTGCGTCCGTTCACCCTGACAACCAGGACCATATCGCTCATCCGCATGATAAACTTGCGGATCATGAAAATGCAGATCACGAGAATTTTTATGGACAGAATGCTTATAATGACAGACTGGATTATGAGCAGAGGCAGGAATTTGACCGGGGTCCCGCACATGTCCAGGAAGAGGCATTTGATCAGGAACGGGAATACGATCAGAAGCACGCCTATGACCAGGCAAATGCATATGACCCAGAAAATGCATATGACCAGGAAAATGCATATGACCAGGAAAATGCATATGACCAGGAAAATGCATATGACCAGGAAAATGCATATGACCAGGAGAACGCTTATGACCAGGAAAACCCATATGGCCAGGAAAACCCATATGACCAGGAAAACCCATATGACCAGGAGGGCGTCTTTGATGAGGAGCACGCATACGACCACGAAAACGCCTTTGACCAGGAGCACGCATACGACCAGGAGCAGGCATATGAAAATGAGCAGGCATATAATCACGGACACGAACAGCAAGAGGGACAAGACCAGAAACACGCATATGACCAAGAACAGGCATATCTTCATAAACCTTATGCTTCAGAGCAAGTGGATCTTGATAATTTTGCATCAATGGGTCATGAGCAAATGCACGCTCAAAAGGCATATGCCAACCATCCTACCGACAGTCAACAGCACTATCTCGAATCTCAAAAAAATTTATTAAATCATTATGGCCTGAATGTTGATTCACAAGCCTACAGTATCCAGAATGGGGAAGCTTTTGGTCAAGACAGTCACCAAGGTCATCTTCGCCACACTTCCGAAGGCCACCAGCTGGAAGACCAAGAACCCAATTTGGGGATGACAGGGAAGTACCCTACTGCTGAACAGGCTGCCGATAATCAATTTGGAAACAAGATTGATTCTGAACTGGCGCAATATAAGCAAGTACAACCCCATCATGATGAGCAGGGGAATTTGCAAACTTCGGCTCACCCAGAGAATCCGGAAGTGACTGCGCACCAATCAAGTGCGCTGTACGGGCAGCCAGATGGGTCATATGACAAGCATTCTGAATACCCTCATAAATCTATACCCTTCTCAGATCACAGGCTCAATGGAGCTGAGGCAAACGAGCAGTCCAGTGGAAAATCACTTGGTCCCGGACTCGACGGGGACATCGGAAACGATCAGTCTTTTGCAGATGACGACTTTTGGAATCAAGCGCCGCAACTTGAAAAATTGCACAGCAATCAAAGCCAGCGAATCAATCAAATCGGCAACACTTCCGAAATTGGCTCCGGTGATGCAAATGAACGGTTGGACGCACCCCGCCAACGTCAATCCGAAACACATTATTCCCAGAATCAAGACGAAACCTCTGCAGCATTTTCTGAATCAAAAGAATCGGATTATAAAGCCTCATCTGGTCAATACAGTGAAGACTATGTTGCTGACCAAATAAAAGAAGAACATGGGGTTTACCATGGAGGCCAAGACGAAACGGTAATCCTCAACATCCCACCCGACACTTCAAAAGACACGGATAATTTGCCCTCTGAAACCAACGAAGATTTGAAAGCACCGTCTGAAAGAGCTAAAGCTCTCGAGCTCTTAGATTTGGATGATGACCTTCTATTGGATGACGACTTTTTAGATGATGAGGAATTAGCAGCAGACTTGCCGCAACCAGCAACGCCGGCTGCTGTTATAACAGATAATTCTAAGCTGAATTTTGCGAACAGATATGCTAGACCAGATACTCTGAATTCCAATGCTGTTACTCAACCGCAAAATAATGTCACTTCAATTATACCTCCACCGGCAAATCCTCTTTCCATTCAGCAGGCGAATACTTTAAGTGCTATCAGCAAACCCGAGAAAAAGAAGAACGATGCTTATGATTTTCCAGATACTTTCATTGCCCAGCAAGTTAAACCAGCAAGGAGAGCTCCCCTGACACAGTCTCATTACACTCCTTCGCAGAGTATTCCAGCAGAGCTGCCGGTATCTCGCGTTGAAGTATCGCATCCCGAGCCTCCCAAAAAATCATTTTTCGAGGATTTGCCCATTACTTTACCAAACAAGGGCGCAAAGCCGAGCCGGCCTAAAGCGACAATGCCCAGTATATCTCCAGTACAGGCTTCCGTGGCTCCGGCTATAGCGGCGCCCTCTGTTACAGCGCCTGCAGTAGCAAAAGCGGCTCCGAATCCATATGCCGCATTAACTCCAAAGGCGCCACTGGTTATTTCTGAACCGGATAAGGGCAAAGGAAGCAGATACCAACCACAGACTCTTCAAGATACCCATGTGGCCTCTCCAGGAGCGACAAGTAATGTTCCTTATGGAATAATTCCTCCGCCAAATGGCTTGAACAGCAAGACTCCAATGGCACAAGGTCCTCAGCCCTCTCTACCACAAATGCCGCAAATGCCCCAGATGCCGCAGATGTACAATCAGGCCATAAAACCCCCAATGCCTAATGGACCAATGCCTAATGGACCAATGCCTAATGGACCACCAATTATAAATGCTCATCAAGGCTTGAACACATCAAATGTGCATCAGACACAATCAATTCCGAATTCTTTCGGTGTTCACAACCAAGGTGTATCTCCTTCGTTGGCGCACTTCCAGATACCAGAAACACCTGTTCCCCAAAGTACTATACCGCAAAGGGGAACTGCTCCTCGGCGCCAGGGAAGTGACTACTCAATTCAAGGGTCCATTTCATCCAATAGCTCAGTACAAAACGGCCTCTCATCCAATTCTGTTACTTATCCTTCTCCACCAATTAAGACGAAAAGCGACGGAAAGCCTCGCGTCAATACGGCCACAGCAAAGACTGTCGAGAAAAGTAACAATCTTAGTCCATACATCCCTGATACTGGTCCGTACGGCCCATCAGCGCGTGGCCACTCAAGAAGCAATTCGCTCATGGGCGGAAATGCAAAAGAGGGTAATCCTTATGCCCCCGCAACAAATATCACTGGGAATGCCAACATTCCCAGCATTCCACATATGGCAGGCCCGCAAGCAGCTAGAAAAAGGGGCAAATCAGTTGTCAGAAATTCGCTCCATACGATCGCGCAAGGTGTTGCACCGAAGATTGACAACCCGGAAGCTTTGCTTAAGCGCCAGTTTCCCATATTCGGATGGAATCAGTCAGATAGGGTGACTGTATTAATACCTCAAATGAGTAATGGTTTTGCACCTTCAACAAATATTATCGAGGTTTGTGGACCTACAAAGGTGTTACCTCAGCTCAAAATCCATGGAGACTTTCCTGGCCCACTTTCGAAGTTGAAGACAAAGAAGAAGGATATCGAGGCTTGGCTAGAGAAGAATGTCGAAAACATGCGGAACGATCCAAAATACAGCGACGAACTTTTAATCGCAGAGGTCTTACGTGTATTGGTTCAAAATGACAAAGACATTGGGCTGCCAGAATGTCGGAGACAAATTGCTTCTATTCTTACGCCAAGCGTAGATTTTACTTTCTCACAAGATGTCAACACTAGCTTCTTGGGTCAAGGGGGTCCAGGATTTTCAGCAAATGCATTCAAATTGGATAATGCAGGTATTAGTGTTGTATGGAGTTTGTTTCAAGCTGGAAATAGGGAAAACGCATTGAGTTTTGCCATTTCAAAGCAGGACTGGGCTTTAGCCTTCATTGTTGCTCATTCAATTGGGCCTGCTTCTCTAAGCAAAGTTTGCGCAGACTACGCCAGGACTTCTTTCCCTTTCCAGACCAATCAAAATACCCGAGTTAGGCATTTGATGCCTCTTTTGCTCAAGATATTTTCAGGAAATGTGAAAAGCGTTATCGATGATTTTGAAAATGTTCCAAGTGAAACAGAGTTTGCGAAAGTTCATTACAGGGAAATTATTTCTGCTGCTATTGTTAATAATTGCAGTATCGAATTTTTGGTCGAGTACGGCCATTTCTTGGGCAAGGAAAGTCTCAAATGTGCAAGCGAGCTTTGCTTCATGCTAGCAGGCTTGATCATGTCACCCGCGCCATTGCAAAATGGTGCAGTCTTTCCACTTGTCGGATCCTTTACTCGTACTTCAGTATACTCTGAAATTTATGAGTATGTGCTTCTCAATATGCCAGCAACCTCATCTAATATCCCTCCTAATGGAATGGCACACCTTCTCCCATACAAAATCAAGCGTGCTCAACTTCTTGCAGATATGGGCTTGTTCTCTGCTTCTAGGAAGTATTGCGATCACGTGAGCAGCGCTCTCAAATCACTTGGAAGAACACCACTTATTACTCCTCAGATCACGAGTGATTTTCGCCATCTTGTGGAACGTTTATCGGAGTATTCCGCCAATGAGTCAGGATGGCTTGGGAGCAGATTTAGCAAAGTCAATCTCGATAAAGTGTGGGGTCAGCTCGATAAATTCATTGGTGGTGAAGACACCACACCGAAGCCAAGCGATAACGTTTTTAGCAAGTTCAGCCCCTCCATCTCCAGAAACCCCTCTGTTTTGGACTTTACGACTGTACACCATAGACCAGACTTGGTTGCCCCTCCTCCCGCAGCTAGTGCTCCACCTTTGGAGATTTCCAGTCCTCCCCAAATTCAGAATCGTTCAAGCTCTCTGAAGTACGCCCCTCAATCTAGAGGAAAAATGCACTCTTCACTCGCTACCTCACCGCAGAGGCATTTAAAGGGCAACGACACGAATTTGCCTGCCCCCGTGGGAAGATACTTGCCCCAAAATGGATCCCAGACCAGTTTGCACCAATACGAGCGAAAATCAGCGTTTGTGACTGCTGCCACGCCCCAAAATACCAGGGAGCAAATTTATACTAACCGTGCCTCACAACACTCTAGTTCTTCTCTTTCATCCAAAACAGAGGCACCCCACAAGAGCGACTCATTGATGAAGTCAAATCTAGTGAGAACAGAAGCTGAGGATGAAAATATCGGCGGCGGCCACTCTCTTGCCTCGTCGCTCCATAGCGATATATCTCTGATTGGAGAAGACCAAACGGAGGTAGCTGAGGCCATTCCAGAAACTATTGAAGAGTCGCCAGAGAGTGAATCTCGTGGTGATTTGGCTCTGTCTATCAGCAAAGATGAGCCTCTTTCTTCTGATAATGTACCACCATCTATGCCATCTCCCCTTGCATCTAAGGCACCAGCTCTAAAGGAGGACGAAAGTGCACAAGTTTCGGTACAGGGCGAAAGTGCACCGGATCTCACGAAGAGCGAAGGTGCTACAGCACCGCGTGCACCCCCAGTTGGGAAGGCACCTCGGAGAAGTAACCCATACGCCCCTGCAGCTGCGAGAGTCACCACTGGTCGGGCTTCCAATAAGTACGGACCTGCTTCTGGCCAGCCGAGAAAGTACGAATTAGTTCAAAAGCCGGAGACTGAAGTAATTGAAACCAAGACTGAGGAAGGTGAGGCGCCAGCTAGTATAGCCGACGAAAAAGCCCAACTCGAAACTCAGGTGATACAAAGTGCTGACTCTGGCATTTCAAAACCCGTTTTAGGGCATAAAGACGCTTTCGCAAGCGCAAATAACGTGCAAAACAAGCATCCTTTGCCGCACTTCCAAGACCAGGGAGCCCAAGACCAAGTGAAGCCTCCAATGAAAAAAGCCTCACCTCGCAAAGGGAATGCTTATGCTCCTTCCCCAGTCGCAAATATTGACGTGAGTTTTGACAATTCGAATTTTCCAGATGATGAAGACATAGAGCCCAAAAAAGAACCCTTGATTTTGAATGGCCCTTCCTCTCCTCCTACATTGAAAAATGGCTATGGAAATCCATATCAAGGGGAAAAAAGAGGCTCTACAGATTTAAATTTACATGGAAGTTTCGAGGATTATCCTATTCCGGGTTCTCCTGAGTTGTCTACCAGAGCAAATTCTGTTATCGGCAATCCTGGATTGTACTCTAGCAGACTCTCACAGTCGCAGCAATCGGCTTTATACCAACAGTATGAGGTCAAAGATGACACCGTTTTGGATTATGTCCCAGTTCCAGAGGAGGAAGATGAAGAAGATGACATGAAATTTACTAAGCAGAGAAATGAGTTGAAAAAGGATAGAGCAAATGCAAAGCTCACCATTCAGGAGGAGCTAAGAAATAGAGGTGCAGGGCAAAATGCGGAGAACGGGTGGTTCAGAGGATGGCTCGGATCCAAGGGCGGTGACGACAAGCCAAAACCTATTCGTGCCAAATTAGGCCAGGCAAACACATACAAGTATGATGAAAAGCTTCAAAGGTGGATAGACACAAGTCGCCCGCTAGAGGAACAGCTCAAGGAGTCGGCTCCGCCGCCGCCACCGAAGAAGAAGACCGAACCCGCCAAGCCAACCACGCCCTCTTTGCGGGTACCTGAAATACCTGAAACACTGCATGCCGCTTCGAAGGCAACTAATGGGTCTGGGACTCCACAGCCCGCTGCAAGCAGCAGAAAGGCACCTTCGAAGAGCACGCCCAGGCCCAACTTGGCCAATGCTGGGCTTGACGATCTCTTGTCTATGTCAGGGTCAAGCGCAGGACCCGCCGGGCGTAAAGGTAAGAGAAGGTACGTGAACGTCATGGAAAAGTAAATAGATTAACAAAGCTGGTAGCAGCAATTGGAGCTCTTTAGGAGAAACATCAAATTTGAGACTTCAGCGGGTCGTCGACTAAAGCAACCCAGCAGGCTAGTGTTCGCGGTAGAGAAGATAAAACTCAGGCTTCTTGACTTTGCCACCACGCAACGCCCTGTCAGTGGGAGAGTCCGGGGCCAAGATGTAGCCATTTCGGAAGTACCACTGCACAGCCTGCACATTATCGGCAAAGACGGTCAACTCAGTGAAGGAGTTGCTAAAGTGTTGAAGGTCCGGCAATACGCAGAGCGAGTCCAACTGCCGCGAAAAGTCGTGGAAGTGCAGTAGAAGCCTCTGGCCGATGGAACGCTTCTGCATCTCTGGAAGCACCTGGATCTCATACAAGTATAGAGTCTTGCCGTGGGGCTCCTCACACATTTTAAACGTAACAAACCCAATGGGCTCGTGGTCGGCTTCGTACCACACAAACAACAATCCGGGCGTATCGAGCTCTTCCCGTTTACCCTGCTTCCACAGGCTGCCTTTGTTTTTGGTGTACAAGGCGCCCATGCAGCGATCGATGATATCAACAAACTGCTGCTTCAAGCGTGCATCCAAGCGGGACGTGACATCGTAGTTCAAGACGAGAACAGAGCCAGCCACAGGTAGTTCTGCAGGGAACGTTCGAGGAACGAGCGTGGCCATGGATGCGCCAAGGGCGTCCATAAACTCATCATTGCTCTCGTCAAAGTCCATGCTTCGCAGTCCATACTTGAGAGGTGATGCTCACTGCATGTGGGCTGACTGCATACGGCACGGTACGTGTCCCATCAGGCCAACCGCATGGGCGTCTATCAGACGGCTCAGTTCAGTCTCGAGAAAGACCTAATTCGGAAAGGGCTATCAACAAGCCGGGAGCCTTGTGGCGATGCACGGAGGGAAGCGGCCTACAAAAAGGGTGTACGGGTTTGCCGGGGCACGTGCGTGGCTCCACATCTACGCAGGTGCACAACAGGCTCCCGCCCATGACTGGCCATTGGCAGAGCCTGCCCGTCCGGGCCCCGTCAGGGCTAGAAGATGTGCGGGCCAACCAGCGGACGCGAGCCAATGATATGCGCCACCCCATGTCGTCGCCCGTGCGCAAAGAGGAGAAAGCAACTGCTAAAGACCGCATCAGACAAGAGCTCAAGAGTCTACGTGACAGTGTGCGAGAGGCGCGGAACGAGCTCAAGAGAGAAAAGACGGTTCACGACGAGGACGCGGAGAGACGGATTAGGGAATTGGAAGCCCAGGCGGCTTTGCTAGTGACCGATCTAGACTTGTTGATCGACGAAGAGAACGCCACCGCGGCAGAAGCGCCGAACTCGGCCGATGAATACGACCAAGAGTTGGAGGAGTTTCTCGCCCAAGAGGAGCTCGAGCTAGAAGCCCAGTTGAGAGACTTAAGCATATTGTGAAGCACGTGTGTAGACCTCGGGCGTTCTCCCCTACAGCTTCGCACTGCTGACCATGTCACACGCCATTTTCGCGCACCACAGGCCGGAGACATTGCACGTTTTGCCGTGGCGGGAGTTTCATAACGATACCCGGTGCCTTTGCCGGCGCGGAATGACCCCCATGTTTCCCGCTTGCTGCGGTCTATGTTTGCAAGAAGAGCATGGTGAGCGGCGTGGAGGCGGCAAAGTGGCAGGCGTATGTACTAAGATTTTTTCTGTTCTTGACCAGTAAAGAGTGTTTCTTTGGCCCTTTGTCGCGGAAGTGCATGCCATACCAGCGCAACGCGTAACCCTAGATAAAGTGGTTCGGCCGCTTCGAGCGGGAGCGCAACCAGTAGCCTTCACTCTAGATGTGATTTCCGGGCTTTCGGACACCGCATCAGACGAGCTACATTTTGTCGAATCACTGCCGTCGTCGGGCGTGCACAGGTGTCCCATGCAGCTTGCTGTGCGTCGCGTACGGCGGAGCCAGTGCAAATTTTCCGGGTCTAGATCTCAGAAGGGTTCTTTTTGGGGGCGTGCACGAGCTCCAGCTCTTTGTTTGCTGTGATTGTGCAAAAGGAATGGGCGGACACCTCCTCTGCAAGTTTGGTGTGGCGAAAAAGGATCAGTCTGTGCAGAGTTCCTCTAAGCGTTGATTGAAGAGATTGTGCCAGGCCTGTATTGTACGCGACGCACGCATGCTGGGCTCGACCAGAGTGGCCATTCAACGCTGAGGGCTGCACACGAAATGCGGAGCCTGCATAATCTGTATATTGGGGGTTCCTCCCTCATTTGTCGACGTTGCTGCAGTCCTGCGTGGGAAAAAGGCTTGCATTATCGAATAGCATCTCGCGGATTGAAAAATTTTGCACCATAAAGATCCAAAACTTCTCAGCCTCTTGTGGCGCGTTCGGGCTGTCTCGGAAACTGGTTGGCCTCTCTCTCGTTTACTTGCAGGGACGCGATGCGGGGTCTTGGCCCAGAGGCTCCACACTTCCTTTTGATCAGTAGCGGGAATGTGGGCTTTACACCGAGCGGCATGTGCAGGATAGGAGCTGCAGAGGCACATGCAAGATGGGTCAGATAATTTTCACAGTGTGTTACAGGAGGATCACTGACGCACCAGGAAATGTGCCTTCACGGTGCCATTGTCTTTCACGGCGCATTTGGCACTCACGGCGCAATTAGATGAGCGGGGCCGTGATGCGTGGCGTAGTGGTTGTGGTGCCGCAGCAGCGCCGTTCAGATCCTGTCAAAACACTGAATGTCGAACGGCACTGAGAGGGTCTCAAGGACATCTCACCTGTGGTTGGCGCGATGCGTTTACGCGCAGCAATGGCCGGCCGCTAGGCCTACTTAAGGCAGCGACCCCGGTGATCCCGGAATTTTTCTTCACAGATTACCATGGTGGCTTTCCAGAAACTCTTGGCTCTAGCTGCCAGCGCCACACTTGTGCTGGCCAAAGACAAGGAGGGCGTTCAGATATACTACAAAAATGATCTTGCCCTTAAGGCGTGCAGTACCATCTTGGCCAAGACGGCCACGCTTTTTGGCGAAGACGACAAAAAAAAGTTCTGCAATGTCGATAATCAACCTGCTTTGGGATCCATGGCCACCTGTCTCGAGCAGATCAACTTTCCGGGTGCCACCACGTCCTTTCTCAAGCAGTGCTCCAAGTTCCACTTGACTCAGCTGGACTTGGACGCCGCCCGCGAGAACGCCACTGCATACCTTGTCAAAAACGCCACTGCATACCCTGGATTTGATGCGGACACCGTCTTCTGGTTGCCCATCGAGATTCCCGCAAAGAAGTTGCAGGGCTCCTTGAGATCCACCGTGGGACGTTTCTATAACTACAACTACGCCAACTACTACGGATGGGTGCTTCTCTCGTACTGGTTCTTGCTTGTTTTGTTTAGCGGAGCTCTTCGCTTGGCTACTTTTGTTGCCCCTCGTTTCTGCCAGTCCTTCAACGGCAAGATCAGCAACACCTACCGGAAGTACGTCACTCTACCTGCGCTCTTTGGCACCAAGCGCGTGTCCCATGGGCGCGTGTTCAAAGTGATCGAATGCGTGATTCCCTCCAGAATCGAAACCATCTACATTTTCGTGTGGTTTATCTTGGCCTTGGCCTTCAACGTCGCCAACTTTCACCACGACCTGCCTAATACCATCTGGAAGATCGAGTCCGCCGAGATTGGAAGAAAAATCGCAGACAGAACTGGTGTCATGGTCTTGTATTTGATTCCTATCTTGTTTTTGTTTGCTGGCCGCAATAACTTTTTGCAGTGGGTCTCGGGCTGGAGTTACGCCCGCTTTAATGTCATCCACCACTGGATTGCCAGAGTCTCCTTCATCTTGATGCTCGTGCATGCCGTTGGCATGACCTACAACGGTAAAGGCGCTGGTAACTACGACACTCGTAACGCCAAACCATACGTGCGCTGGGGTTACGTGGCCACCATTTGCGCTGCTCTCATGTGCTTCCACTCCATGTCGTTTATCAGGAAGAACAACTACGAGATGTTCGTGTTGGCCCACAACGTATTGGGCGCCATCTTTGTGGCTGGCACGTGGATACACGTCTCGGACGCCGTGTTCCAGCAGTTCATGTATGCCACTGCCGCCATCTGGGTCTTTGACAAGGTTGTGCGCTTAGCTCGTATGGCTGTTTTTGGAGTCAGGACTGCCGAGGTGCAATTGATTGCCGGCGAGACCTTGCGTGTGCAGGTGCCCAAGC
The DNA here is from genome assembly GCA_002370575.1 of Metschnikowia sp. M2Y3. NCBI lineage: Eukaryota > Fungi > Ascomycota > Pichiomycetes > Serinales > Metschnikowiaceae > Metschnikowia > Metschnikowia sp. M2Y3. The sequence continues at coordinate 362,053 of NKYV01000006.1, forward strand.
CTTCGTACTGGAAGGCCCACCCAATGAGCCACTCCTTCATCTACTTTTTCAAAGCCTCATGCTTCTGGCAGTCTCACCCATTCACCGTCGTGGACTCCGTGGTGCAGGATAATACCATCTCCATGTACATCAAAGTCAAGGGCGGTATGTCTAACAAGCTCTACCAGTACTTGTCCACACAGCCCGAACAACGCGCTAGTATTAAATGCTCGGTGGAGGGCCCTTACGGAACTTTCACAAAGTTGAACCACTACGATACCGTTACTTACCTTTCCGGAGGAAATGGCGTTCCAGGATTGTACGCCAGTGCCGTGGATCTTGCCAAGACCGCGGGAGCTCGTCAGCAGAAACTCCACTTCTACTGGATCATCCGCCACTGGAAGTCCATTGAATGGTTCTACGAGGAGTTGCAGCACTTGGAAAATACCCAAATTCGTCCTATCATATACGTGACACAATACAACACTCCATTGGACAGAAGCTTCATCGACAAGAAGATCGAGAGGAAATCCGACTCAGATTCCTCATTGGCTGAGGAAAAAGATGAAAAAGACAAGGAGGTAGTGTCGTCTGAGCACGTGGCCAATTTGACGGCCAAGTTGCCTTTCGTCGAATTCAGAGAGGGAAGACCTGACCTCGAGGCGATCATTCAACAAGAGATAGCCGAGTCTGCAGGCTCCACCGCCGTGGTTTCGTGTGGCCACGATACCTTCGTTGACCATACCAGAAAGATTGTGGTCAACAATTTGCCAGAGGGCAAGCGCGTGGACTTTGTTGACACTATGCAAATCTGGTAATACTTAAGAATATATATTTAATAGACGCCTGTCAAAGGGAACTCAATCTGAAATCTAAGATGGAAGTCTGGCGTTATGGTTATTACCTTAGTCGCATGGAACGCGGTGCGAGAATAGCTCGGAATCTATGCCACCCTAGTCAGTCTAATCAAGAAAGACATAAAGATGGCCGAGAAGACCGGAATTGTGAAGTTGTCGTCTAAACCAGGCAAATTAATGGCCTCGGAAATGGACGTGGCTATGCCTGTGGCAAGAGCAAAGGCCTGAAGCCCCATTGTGCTGGTTTGAGGTGTCCACAGAATCGAGCCAGGAACACCACTCTGCTCGTACGTGGGCAAAATATAGCCGTAAAAAAACAAACACACCATGTATCCCGTCAAAGCACTTGCCAAGCATCCCGCCAAGGATTTTCCCTGTGAAACCTTTGGCGTATATTTGCCATAAGCTCTTCCTACCGTAGAGGCTGCAGTATCCGCCCAACTCAAGAGCATTATGCTAACAACGGCAACGTCTTTGGTAGCAAAGGTCGAGTTGAGCGCCACGCCTGCCAAAAAAAACACAATGCCGTTGCACGAGCTGTACTCTTCCTTGCGTATGAGATCTTTGACCAATTGGTATGCCACTCGGTTGACGGCCGGGATGTTTAGGCGAGCCACCTCAAACGTGGAGGTAGCCGCGAAGAGAACCCAGAAGACATGGGCCACGGTCTTCTGCTCATAGCCAGCAATATACAAGTAGAGGGCCAAGAAGCCCTGCAGGGAGTGAAAAAGCTTGCGGGGAATCTCGTGCTTGACAAGAAAGGCCCGGGAACAGAGACGGGTGAAGACGCTTTCGTCAGCCAAGTAGAGGTGGCCAGACTCGGTGATACGGATCTGCGAGAACTCTTCTGTAGGAGCAGCAAAGACCGTGGACTCGTCAACATCGGACACAGACTCGCTCTCACTATCAGTAATCACGTATGTATGGTCGTAATCCTTTTCCAAACCAGGGCTCTGCGCCTGGTCACATGCTTCAACTTCTAGCGGTTGTGGCATGATGTAGAAGAAGAAGTTGGTGGAGTTTAGAGACACGGTCACGTGTGCACGCCGGGGTAGTCGCGCGCCAGGTGCGTGGATGCGACGCGGCTGATCATGTGAATTTGGCCCTGTGTGGACGGAAAGCGGCCAGTGAGGCTTTCCGCCGATCGCAGGGGCCGACTCAAGTGCCGTCGCAAATGAAGCTATGTTTTTGGCGCTTGAGGTAGCGGTCCATTGGGAATACATGGTAGGCAAGCAGCCGATTTGGTGGGCGTTGGCGATTTGTCCCACAAGCTCCTCTTGTGGAAATAAGCAGCTTGGCAGACATTTGCCGGAGTTCGAGAGCATGAGAGAAAGAGCGATACAGCTTTGTATCGAGAAAATCAGGGGTGAGTGTGAAGCGCAGATGAAAAGGGTCGACTTAGAAAGCCGAATATATCCGATGCCTCCTCAGAAGCTTTCCGTACTCTTCAAGGCCTCGGCAAGCAACAAGCCTTGCTCCAGTCTTTTTTTAAGGTTAGTAGATATGCACATCAATTGATGGCACGTTTGTCAGCGTTTGAAAAAAGCAGCATCACAGAACGGAGAAAGATTGAGGTTACTAGCAATTAGGCAACACCAAAGTGCAGTAGCATTCAAAGGTCTTTGATTAACCAGTGACAGACTCTGTGGTGGTGTTTTTGCCTTTGCTCGGATACGTACTATAGTCTCGTGACCGGCGCTCAAAAGCCAAATCGCGCGCGGATTTGCACCCAATTGTGTTATTCTGTTGGAGAAACTCCATACGTAGGTTCCATATCCAAAGCTTGCTCGTTGCTTCTGTGTTCCTCAAACACAGTGCTTCCCAGAACAGAACTCGAAAGCGATATTTGGTATAAAAAGGGACGGTATCGGCGTAAACCAGCTCGGTCCCGTGGACGTGACGACACTTGTCAACCAAAATGCTCTTTTTGTGGCCAATCCTTGTGGCTTCGGTCTCTGGCCTTACAATCGAAGCTGCCAAATTTCAGGAAGCACAGAAGCACATTCAGCTCTTTCGGCTGGTTTTGGCCCAACAATATTCAAAGAGCGAGGTAATTCCAAAGTCCCGCGAGTGGAAATGGGTTGGAGACGGGCATGAGACCTTGACCAATGATTCTGCTCACAAGACCAGCAATATTGCCGCATCAAGCACTAATCAATCGTCGAATACTGCTTTTCAGCAGCCCATTGAGTCAGACATTAGCGCTTCGCAAACTACGGAGCGGCTTATAGACCCCAAAGAGCCGAAACCCACGCTTACAGTGCCGGCGTTGCCCACAACAAAAATCTCGTCTTACCCTACGGCAGCCCCCGACACACATACCTCTGACTTTGCTCGCAACTCAATTGCGATACTTTCAATGACAGATGATACGCTGGCTTCAGCCACTGAGCAGAGAAGGACACCAATTGACACTCCGATGAAACCTGCCATGCGAAAGATTAGCATTGCATCCCCCAAATTGAACAAGGATCATTCCAAAACAAACACTAGCACCGAGAAATTAGCAGGGACCCTAAAGGATTCTGATCTACCCGTTGACAAGAAAGTGTCTCAAGGCTTAAACAACTTGTTACACAACCAAAAGCAAAACACGAGTGTTTTTGAAATCGAGCCATTATTTCAAAACACTAGCGCTGGCACGCTATTTAAACAAATCAAGAACGATGACTTCAAAACAGACGCAAGAGAAACTCCCAGAGAAGGTTCCATTGGAAAGGAGCCATTGTCTCAGAGCAGACACTCCAACCTCAGATTTGTTTTGGAGTCTGCGGAGTTGCCTACTACATTCCACAAGAGCCCGAAGCCTGCGGCCATAGATCCCTATCCTGAGCCCCCCAAAGCGGTTCCCAAGATCAATTACAAAGACATTTATGATTCGCGTTTCAAGCCCTCTGACAGTCCAGACGAGAAAATGGGTTCGCAAGATGATGCACTGGAAAGATTGGAAGGTCCAGAATTGGATGCCGATGACGTGAATAGGCTTTTGCTGGCCTTGATGAACCAAACTGATTTCAAATTGGTCTTGAACAATATGGACGACAAAATCAAAGACTACGTGAACAAATTGGCACCAAACGACACGAAGGTGGGAAACACACCTGCACCCAGCTCGAAGAAAATAACATTGCAGGAGCTATTAGAAGAGCGGCGACAGGAGAATGTTGCCTTGAGGGAGAGAAGCAAACGTAAAAACCACGCCAAAGCCACAGTTGATCACCAAGAGAGAGAGCTTAGTCCTGATGAAAAAGCAACTGGGTTTTTCCACCGACTTTTCCAACACATGTTCGGTCCCTCATCTCGTAAGCTAAATAGGGAAACCTCCTCCGCCACGCACGCCAATGTTGCAATGACGCAGCACGAAACGTCCCCATCCATCATCGGAATGGTGTCGTTTCTAATGTTTGCGTTATTCTTTTGAAGGCAGTAGTGGATGCGGCCGTCGGGAATTTGCTAAAAATTGCTTCAGTACTACCATTGCTAGACCACACAAAGTTCCTGCGTAATTGCGTTCATCAAAGGGTAAGCCAAAACACGTGGGGCTTGAACGTTGCAGCAAATATGTTGATGAAGACATGGCAGTTGATCCAAACAGTGGAACACACACGTGGGTTCTGAGTAAAATCAGGCACGGAGGCTGCTCTCCTTCTTTTTCTCATTACCAGGGACCCTTAGAGTGCTTCGAGGGAGCCAATAATACCCAGAGCGACTTCTTGATATGGCCTCACTAAGGCTTCTGTGCCACAAACTAGCACGGGCTTTCCATCATCAGCGTTGCAAATATCCGCATTAAGTGGAATGGAGCCTAGAACCAGCATGCCATGCTTCTTCGCCTCGGCGCGAGCGCCATCAGTGCCAAAGATATGCGAGTGATGGTGACAATTGGGGCATTCGAAGTAGCTCATGTTTTCTACCATCCCCAAGATGGGGATGCGCACCTTGTTGAACATGGCTATACCCTTGACGGCATCGATGAGCGCTATATCCTGGGGTGTTGTGACAATGACAGCGCCATCCACCTTGAGCTGCTGACTGATGGTGAGCTGAGTATCACCCGTACCCGGTGGCATATCCACAAGCAAGTAGTCAAGCTTGGGCCAGGCCACCTCAAAGAGTAGCTGCTGGAGCGCTTTCATCACCAACAAGCCACGCCACACCACGGGGTTTTCGGGCTTGACCAAGTATCCCATGGACATGGAAGGGAGGCCGTAGTTTGAGAGTGGGAGCAAAAGCCCGTTTTCGGAGATGCGGGGCTCACCTTGCAAGTTCAAGAGCTTGGGCACGGACGGGCCAAAGAGGTCTGCGTCCAAAAGGCCAACGCTTTTCCCCTCTTGCTTGAGTGCTAAGGCCACGTTCACGGCCACAGTGGATTTGCCCACGCCACCCTTGGCTGAGGAAACAAGGACGATTTTGTCAACGTTGGCGATTTTTTGTTTGAGAGGTAGTTTTTTGGAAAAGTCCAGGATTTTGGGGAGCCCAAGGGGGTTTGCGTGAGACGACAAGCGTGCAGCCGTGTGGAATCCCAGGCGTATCATACAAGCTGTTGGGCGTGGCCGGGAAGATGTACTTGGTGCAGTTGGTGGTGAGTGCAGTGCAGTGCAGTGTCGTGCGCTCGGTATGTAGGATGGAACAGCGAGCTTTTGTCAGGACAATTGTCAATCGTAGAAGCGCTTTTGTCGGACAATTGCCAATCGCAGAAGCGCTCTTTGTTGGCTGATGCGGCAAAGTCGTCAGTGAAGAATCCGTAGCTTGTGAGTGAAATGTGGGGCCTCCCCGCGATGCGACGGATGATGCGCGAAGACTTGAGATGCCATGAGCACACACACCATGCACCGCCCCACAATATACGCCCTCTCCACGAAACCCGGACGTGCGGCCATTGGCGTGATCCGTGTGCTGGGCTCTCAGGCGCAACACATCTACCACGAGATCACGAGACGGAGACAGGTCCCGGCGGATCGAAAGGCGCAGCTCAGGGCTCTATATGGTGCCAACGGCGGTCTCTTGGACCACGCATTGACCACTTTCTTCAAGGGCCCCAAGACGTATACGGGTGAAGATTTGCTCGAGCTCCATGTGCACGGTGGTACGTCGATCGTCAAGTCGGTGTTGGAGGCGGTGAAGCGCATCCACAACCCGGCCAAAGACGTGCACGTGCGGTATGCCGAGCAGGGCGAGTTCTCCAAACGGGCGTTCATGAATGGCAAGTTTGATCTCACGGAGATCGAGGGAATTCGCGACATGATCGACGCCGAGACCGAGACTCAGCGCCGAAGTGCGTTGGCGTCCTTGACAGGCGAGAACAAGGGCTTGATACACGGCTGGCGCGAGGAGATTGTGCGCAACGTCGCCCTACTAACTACTGTGATTGATTTTGGCGAGGAGCACGACGTGGAGGAGACAGAGCATCTTTTTCTGGAGGTGGAGCAAAGCATCTGCAGCCTTATTAGCAGTATGGAAGCGTACTTGGCGAGGGTTAGGCGGTCCGAGGTTTTATTAAACGGCATAAAAATGACTTTGATGGGCCCCCCCAATGCGGGAAAACTGTCCCTTCTTAACTTTTTGGCCGCGTCCGATTTGGCCATTGTTTCTGACACTCCAGGCACGACAAGAGATATCATCGATGTTCCTCTTGACATTGAGGGCTATAAAGTCATTGCTGGCGACACTGCTGGCATCCGGGACTCGCTAGAAGCTATTGAACAGGAAGGCATTCGTCGTGCAAAGGAAAAATCCATTCTCGGCGACCTTGTTCTCGTCATTCTCCCCATCGATCAAGAAGTCCCGCCTGACATCAAAGCGCATTTGAATGTCCTCAAAGATGCAAAAAGGCCCATCATAGTCGCCTTGAACAAAACTGATCTACTTGACGGTGCTGCTCACCAAAAAGCTGTACACGACGTGGCACTTGAGCTAGACTTGAGCACGCTGTCAATTTTCCCAATTTCTTGTGTGTTTCACGATGGCATTGAACCTTTGCGCAACCAGCTAGTGCATCAATTCGAAAGCATCTCGCAATCCGACAGCTCGGACCCAGTCTCTCTTTCGGCACGCGCCAAAGACCTTCTCGAAAACGACGTTTTGTTTGGGCTCCACCAGTTTTGTATCTACAAAGATGCCAGTGATGTGGTACTAGCATCAGAATGTTTAAGACAAGCTGTCGATGGCATTGGTAAGATCACTGGGGAGTCTGTAGGGGTGGAGGAGATCCTTGGGGTAGTCTTTTCTAGTTTTTGCATAGGAAAGTAGTGAACCAACTTATGCCCCAAGAGAAACGACATACAAGGTGAATTTTTCCACGTCCCAATTGAGTTTGTATTGTTGAGTCTGTTGCCTTGTGTGACGACCTGCAAGCTCAGTGGACTCAACGTCAATCTCCTTCTTCTTTAAGGTATTAGACAAACTTGGGGAAAGCCTCAATTCAAAATTGATAATGTTAAGGCCATAATTTAATTTGATCTCGTAGCCAAGACTTAGTAACTTTTTGTTTTTATCAGCAGGATCTATTTCTTCCAGCATCTCTAGGCCGCCGACTAATTCCTCGTCATTCAAATACAATGAGCACATAAAGTCCTCCTCTGCTTTGCCCTTCAACATTCCTTGCCCATCAATCAAGTCGTCTCTTTTGATATTGTAGATTGATTCATGAAGGTGAACCTTGAAGTTAGTAATGGGCGACGAGTCCTGAGGCAATGTGATCGAGTAGGCTTTCGAAGAGTAGCCGAATGGCTCAAATCGATAATCGAAGAAGGTGGCGACGTTGGCAATTGACACCTCCGGAAATAGTGCTTTTTTCGCCAATTCGGCCTTCAGCCACTGTGGCACTGAAGACTGCGAGCCGAGGGTATTCATGACCTTAGAACAAACTGTGGGGGAGGAGGTGAATAACACTGAGCGAATGAAAACATCGTCACTTGAGGGGGGCGTTTTCGACTTACCCATAGCGCACATTTCTGTAGCATTCATCAAAGGATTATCTTCCTCAAGGTCGTCATCAATGTCATCTTCGTCTTGGTCTACAGGGGTTTCCTGTTTGGGAGTTGTTTCAAAAGACATTTGCTCGAGGAGCTTCTTGGGCTTTCTGCCCCTCTTTTTCTTAACAGGAGCAGGCTCAACGGATGGAGAAGCATCCCTGCCTTTGAAATTGAGCTTCAATTTGACGGGTTCCTTAGGCGCGTTGAGCTTCAATTTAATACCCTTCGAAGACTCTCCCAATAAAGAAGTCTCCAAAGCCGCAAACTCTTCATCAAACAAAGCATGCAACTTCTTCAGGTCCTCGTGAATCAAAGATGAGTCGTCGTTGTACGCTTGCGCGTTGGTGAAGATAAGCACTGTGGCGTCGTAAAACTTCTGCAAGTTGTCCGCTAGAGAGCTCTCCTCGTCAAACAATGACAAGTCTGTGAGGCGCGCCTGCACGTTACGGAAGGAGGTTGGATGCTCAATCAATTTGTAATAGTCAGGGTACTCTTCTGAGTCAATATTCTCGAGGAAAGGCCCGCTCAAGACGCCGTCCTCGGGAAATTCGTGGGTGATCAACTCATCAATTACGCCAAGACACATATTGGCCACACTCAGAAGCTCCGATTCAGGCTCTGCATTAAGCTCGTCTTCATGCTCCTTGACGTAATTCAACAACGTCTGGGCGTCTTGCACTATCCACGAGTCCGGGTCATTGTACTTGGAGGCATTATCATACATGCGCTGGAAGTCCGCCACAAGTGCCTGTGGACTGGTGTACATGTCTTTGGCAACCTTTTTGCTGATCTCATTTAGGGACACTGGGTCGTCGATGAGCGCGTAGTAGTCGGGGTACAACTTTTTGGAAGGAAGCTTGACAAAGGCCGTGACCAAAAGCCGCGAGCCATCGTCGTTTTGTAGCGTCTCGAGCGAGTCGAGGAACGTGCGGTACACACCTGCTTTTTGCCGTTTGGCAGCAGGGTCTGCGTCGGAAATTTGGCGTTTGACTCGAGGCATTTGCGCTTTCGGAGTATGTTGTTGTTGATGTTTTTTAGCGCGCTAGGTGTGCGCGACACACTGCTGATGTCCGAGGAAACACCGGAAAGTGGGCCTGTTCCGGAATGGAGAGAATGAAAAGGGAGGCCTCTGCTCTAAAATCTCACATCCACTTACTGCGCCAGTTTGCAAAGGATATAGCGCCGGCATGATAATGTCGTTCCTGCTGCTTGGTGTGTAGTGCACACTGCCAGGCTGCGAATTGTAATGCTCTGTGAATAAACACAGCAGCAAGTTGCTTTTGGTTCGAGCTCACCAAAATGACCGCCCCCAAAAGAGTGACCTCAGTCTTGGGCAGTGCGTGGCCCGCTGTGGTCTTTCGAGGGCGTTTCGAGACATTTACACGGCCCGCTCCAATTCAAGCGGTCGCCAGTGCGGTGGTCCTGCTATGTTCGCGGCTTCGCACCGCTGGTCGGAAACGCTCTATATAAAGCAAGGGCTTTCGCTGCTGGCGAAGGGGCGAGGTTTGGATATGAAGACATTGTCATACTGGCAGCACAAGAGCAGTCATTCATGTCCGCCGTATCTTTTTGCAGCGGTTTCACGGCTCGTGAGCAATGACCGCACCTCGCAGCTCTGTTTCCTATCTCGTATTCGCACCCGCTATCTTGCATCACGTCGCGCCATCTACGCAATGGTCTTTTCGCACGCTCCACTCTCCAACCCAATCTCCATCTTCAGGCACCAATCCACATACTTTCGCTGACACATGTTTGACCCGTCCAGTGTTACCATACTCTATGGCAGCGAAACGGGAAATGCACAGGACTATGCATATTACTTGGCTCGCAAGCTTCGTTACCTTTCGCTTAAACCCACTGTGGCTGCGCTTAATGACTACCCGCCTGAACAGCTCATTACGGACACACGCTTTCTCATTGTGGTGTGTTCCACCACAGGCCAGGGCGAAATCCCTCGCAACGGGAAAAAGTTCTTCAAGTTTCTCCTTCGCAAGAAGTTGCCTCGCGACTTGCTTAGTCACGTACGCCTCACTTCCTTTGGCATCGGTGACACATCCTATGTGAAATTCAACTATGCCATTAAAAAGCTTCACACGCGTCTTACGCAGCTCGGGTGCACGGAGTTGAGTCCCCGCTGTGAGAGTGACGAGATGGCTCCCGAGGGCGTGGATGGCTTTTTCAGTGAGTGGGTCGATTCTTTGGTGGCTAGTTTGAAGACCCACTTTTCCGACTTGCCGACTTTGGATGACCAGATTCTATTACCGCCGGAGTTTGGACTTCTTCTACAAGATCGAGCTTCCAATTCTCAAGGCGATGGTGCTGGTTTAAGCGATGGCATCAGCGACGAAATCAACAACGGACTCTCGGCCAGGCTTTCTTGTCTGCGCATCTCGGAAAATTTGTCTTTGAGCCGCCAGGCCAAGTACCTCAGGACAGGAGTTGTGGCGCAAAATCAAAGACTCACTCCCGCAGATCATTTTCAAGATGTCCGCCACCTAACCATTCTGCTCTTAGACAAACAAGAAACTTTAAAATATTCCCCTGGAGATACAGTGGCCCTATACCCACCCAATGACCCGAAGGATGTGGATCTTCTCTTTCAGGCACAGCCACATTGGTTGCCGGTAGCAGATTTGCCGCTCGAAATCACAAGCGATTTGCCAGTTGAAGGCGGCTTGATAGATCCAAGAAGTCTAACTTTGCGCAATCTTTTCACATATCACTTGGATATCTTGTCGATTCCTCGGAGATCATTTTTCTCGCTTCTTTTTCATTTTGTAGATGATTCAACCGAAGACGGCAAGAGAGAGAAGGAGAAATTGTTTGACTTTACCAAACTTGAGGAGAGTGAGGATCTTTATGACTACGCCAATAGGCCCCGGAGATCTATATTGGAGACAATCATGGAATTCGAGAACAATCTCAGGATTCCGTTCGAATATGTACTCGACTTGTTCCCTTTGATAAAGGTGCGTTTGTTTCTGATAGCTTCGAAACCGTCTGCAAATTCCGTTGAGCTCCTAATTGGCATAGTGGAGTATAAAACCATTCTCAGGCGTATTCGCAGAGGCCTATGTACTAAATGGGTCAAAAACTTGATTGCTGGGGATAAATTGGTGTTTTCTATCCACCCGTCGAAATTGGCGTTTGGCAGTCTTGAGGATCCTCAGCCTCCGATTCTTATGATTGCTCCGGGAACTGGAATTGCTCCCATGAAGTCTTTGATTGAGCATGTTGCGGGAAGTCAAGACCTATACCTCTTTTATGGCTTCAGGAATTCCACTAAGGACTTTCTCTTCGAAGAGGAGTGGAAAAGATTTCAGGGTTTGGGCCAGTTGCAGCTTTTTCCTGCAATTTCCCGACAGGAAGGGTTTAAACACAAATATGTGCAAGACCGTCTTTTTTTCGAGAGACAACTAGTAAAAAAGCTCATCATGAAGGATAACGCAATCATCTTTTTGTGTGGTGCCAGTGGCAGAATGCCTATACAAGTTCGCTTGACTTTGGGGGAAATACTAAGAGAGGAAATGGAGGAACCAGATGAATACTTGATAGAGTTGGAGAATGCAGGTAGATATATTCAAGAGACATGGTGAGTGCATGTCACTGGAAATACCTTACACACAACATATTAGTTGAATATCATGTATACCCTGCCTTAGCGCATCATGTGGCAGTTACAGGTGTGGCGCAGAGTTCGAAACTATCTGCGGGGGAAATTTCCCTGCAATAATTCACAGGTGGTGGCTCGGGTTCCACAGAAATATTTTTAGGTCACGCCGGGACGGTTTGCTGCCAGTCGTTGGGCCACCAACCTTACGAGCACGGTCGCGCACATCCTGCAGTTTGCGACCATGTCGTTTTCACCGTGCGCACATTTGTTGTGAGTAGTCATGAACTTAGCTAAACTATTGCCCATTCGACAAGGCATTGTCCGCCAAATTCGGCACAAATCCCTTGTTATAGCGGGCAAATCATACGAAAGAGATGAATGGACCAATGTTCCTGACCAAATTCTTGCCTTGACGCAGCGGCAGCTCCACCAAGACCCCAACCACCCCATTGGGATTCTTCGGAGTCTTATACAGAGCAACTTCCAAGGCTTGGGTTACACTTTTTACAACGGCTTCAAGCCAATTGTGACAACCTTTGAAAATTTTGACGTTCTTGGCTTTCCGAAGGATCACCCCGGTAGATCGAAGTCTGACACTTACTACATCAACAAGAGGCACTTGCTTCGCACACACACTTCCGCACATGAACACGAATGCTTTCAGATTTGCCAAACCCCCGGATACTTTATAACGGCAGATGTGTACCGCCGAGATGAGATTGACCGCACGCATTACCCTGCGTTTCACCAAATGGAAGGTGCCCGGTTATGGTCGCAAAACGATGATATTGAGAGCTTGAAGCGGGATATAGCGTCGATTCCGAGCACCAACATTATAGTGCAGGACGATCACAGTCAGAATCCAACCAACGCTGGAAACCCTAAACAAGACTACATGACAGATGAGCAAGTCTTGCTTGCATCAACACATCTCAAAAAGACTATTGAGTACATGATCAACTTGGTTTTCGAGAAAGCCCGCACTTCAGCGCTTCGAGCCGGATCTACTGAGGCTTATCTCAATGAGCCACTAAAAGTAAGGTGGGTTGAAGCGTATTTTCCCTGGACTACTCCCTCCTGGGAGATCGAGGTGTGGTGGAAGGGCGAATGGCTAGAGTGCTGTGGCTGTGGGATTGTACAGCAAAGTATTTTGAAAAACTCGGGTGTTGCAGCGGACAAGTACGGCTGGGCTTTTGGTATCGGCTTGGACCGGATAGCTATGCTTCTCTTTGGTATTCCTGATATCCGCTTGTTTTGGCTGCAGGACGAGCGCTTTTCCAGGCAATTCCAAGAAGGCAGTATCTCCACATTCCAGCCGTACTCCAAGTATCCTGGCGTGAAAAGAGACGTAAGCTACTGGCTCAATAACAGCAGCGAGTTGCATGCCAATGATGTTATGGAAGTAGTGAGGCTGCATGGAGGCGACTTGGTTGAAAGCGTGGTGTTGAAAGACGAATTCGTGCATCCCAAGACCGGCCGCAAGTCTCAATGCTACGGGGTAAACTACCAGTCGATGGACCGTAACTTAACCAACGAGGAGGTGAATGCCATTCACAAATTGGTGGAGTCTGAGTTGGTTTCCGTGTACCAAGTTGAGATCAGATAATTGTATATACAAAAACACAAACAAGAGGATAAAGAGTAGTGCAACAAAACTTGCTACGAGCCAAGATTGAGAATAAGAATAATACTTAACGTGAAACCTTCTGGCGCAATGGTGAGCGACACCAAGCAAGAAACAAAAAGCCTCGAGACGGACCGGTGCGAATGTGAGTCAAGCGAAGTTCCCTCCACTAATTATTCTCCTCCTGTGGAAAGTCGGCCGTCAATCTTCTGACACGAAGAAACAAAGGGTGTTTTTGAAGCGTTCGAGTCACAGTGTACCACTACCGTCCTGCATGCGCGCGCACGCAAAAAAAGCGAAAATCCACTGGGCCGTAGACCCAAGCAACACATGTTCAGGCAAATCTTTGGGTTGGCCACGCTGCCGCTAGCCGCGAGACCGATGGCCCCGGCCATAAACCCCTCTTTCCTTAATGTCTTCAAACGGTTCAAGCACGAATACGCACCAAGATACAAACGCATACGCAAGGCATTCAAGGGCCGGGTGACGGTCCGGACGGGTGGCTCCATCAAGGGAAACTCGTTGGAATTTGGCCAATACGGGCTTCGCTTGAAGTCCAATGGATTGCGTATGACCGCTACACAGTTGAAGGAAGCAGACAAGGTGATTCTGAGAGAGATCCGGCCGCTGGGGGCTTCGCTCGTGACGCGGTTCACGTGTAACACTCCCGTGTGTATCAAGGGAAACCAAACCAGAATGGGAAAGGGAAAAGGTGCATTTGACCATTGGGCTTGCCGCGTGCCAACGGGAAAGGTGCTTTTCGAGATCCAGGGAAAGATCCACGACAAGGTAGCACGTGAGGCCTTGAGGAAGGCATCGGACAAGTTGCCCGGGATCCTCGAAATCATCGACGAAACCTCCAAGGTTCGGGTGAGTCCAACATCTTTGGTAGACAAACCGGAGCCCGTGGACTACGTGCAGGTGATGAACGCTACTCCGACCAAGAAATGGACCAACATTCAAATGTCCAAGTTACCAGAGTTCAGGTTGTACAGAGGGCGCTAAGAATCAAGCGAGTTTGGACAGGAAAGGTCTGTCACTGAGCGACAGAGTCGATGTATATAGAGTAATGCTCCCAGCAGAACAGACATGCAGTAGTTTTAGATGCGCCGCAGAGAAAAGGAAGTCACATGAAGACTGCAAGGCCATCGAGTGCCCTAAAGGGCCATCGAGTGCCCCACCGCAAGGCTCGCCAAGGCACCCACGACTCCCGTTTCACCTCAGCTCGTGCTACACTTGCTGGTGCGATGTACCTGCACACACACGCTGCACCCACACATTCAGTCCCAGAACCTCTCCAAGCCTCGACATCATGGCCTCTCTGGACACCGGAAAGTTGGTCCACCATGCGCTAAGCCAGGCCCGTCACATGGTGGAGTCCGACACCGCCGTGTCTAACATAGACCTCAATCTCCTAGAGAATCTTAACACAAATCAGTCGCTCAACTACATCAAGCTCGAACAGCAGTTGACTTCTTTGGAGACAGACGCCAGTCAGATGTCCGAAACTCAGCAGGAGCTTCGCGCTCTTGTCGCAGAGTTGGGCAAAATCGAGCTGCAAGTGGCCAAGTTGGGCCAGATTACCGACGAGCTCCATGGCTGGACCAAGGATCTTAGCAGGCGTGTGTGACGGAGCTCAGAAATCAACGAGAGGCCAAAAGGCGGGCAAAGGCTGTAGTATAGCTCCAGGCGAATAGTTTAATAGTTTGAAGGGCTTACTCAGACACCGCTGTCTGGAGCAAATGTGAGTGCTGTGACACTTTTTGATTATATTGCATGCACTTTGGGCGTCTCAAGAGAGCTCAATTTCTGCTTCTCGGTGCCGACCGCGTCGGCGCGTAATTAGCAGAACAACGCCTTGGCAGCACAATGTCTCGAAACTTTTCACCTACTGATTCTCGTATCAATTTAAGTCTGCTAGTATTGGGTCTGCCGACCAAATTCTTGCGAAATGCTTTCGCGTATTTCGTGTATGCGGCGCACCTGAGCGTGGTCGCTTGGCGTACCATTTTTGCAATCACTTCGTGTGCGGCATGTACAGAAATAGCTCACACGTATAAATAAGCACCATATCCCTCCGGTCAGATACTCCTCACCAACAAATCCCTGCTGACAATCGCTTGAACAGCCAACTATCCCTCACTGCCACTTTTGAGTTTATTTGCACTTCAAACTATATCACTGCATTTCCGCCTTTGCAACACCACTGCTTGTGCTTCGACCAACGTTCCTGATGAAGATTTCGACATTGTTGCTTGTCTGCTGCGCAACACTCAGTGTTGCGAAGTTTCCGGACTCCTATCGGGCTGTCCAGCCATCTCTGGGGCTGATTTCGTCCGAGCTTCCTGCCAATTTTCCCCAGTCCACCATCAAGAACTTTGTTCAAACTTTGGACAATGAGCAAGTTGAGGTGGAGATTGAGGTGAACAAGGAGGCGCCCTCTGGCCCCCTAACGTTCACCATTTCGAGTGAAAACCATAAGTGTTCCTTTTCTTTTGACTCTTTGCAGGGTCTGTCGGTTGTCTCAGACACCAAGTTTGCTCAGATCAACGCTGTTCTCTTTGGCACCGAAAACGAAATCCCCGAGTCCTTGAAAGACAATTCTGGATTGATGGAGCAGATAGACTGCTTCCGATTTCTTTACGACTCTCTAGCTGCATCCAACTCCGACAACTCTGAAGCCATCCGGGACTTCATTGTATCACAGTTTTACTCGCAATTTATGCAAACCCCGGGCGAAAGTGCTTCCCTTTCGGCATATTCCGTGCCTCCAACTGCCAAGGCTCTGTGGCTCAATGTCAAACCTTTGAGAAATGTCAATGAAGGTCCATCTTTACCCGACCGGATGCTTTCTGAAGACAATGAGATACCTGAAGCACATGATGATGTGACTGACGAACCTGCGGAGCCTCTGCTTTCTAATTACCAAGCCAAAATTGGCTACATTAGCAAGGTTGGAACTCTCAATAACTTTGACAGGCTTAATGAGGTGGAATACATTGGCAATATTGACACTGTGACCTATATTGATGACTTACGCAAGATCGATAACGTCGGCACCATTGAGAAGGTGGAGCACATTGAGAATATCGATGATATCAAAAACACTGATAACATTAAGAGCATTTCCAATGTGGGAAACATAAGAGAAATTGAGTCTCTCGAGGACATCAAAAACATTGACGCCATTAATAAGATTGAGAATATCAAGTCGCTTGATAATCTCGAGGATTTGGCTAAAATTGATTACATTGACAACATTGAAAGCATTAAAAACGTCGAGAGCCTTGACGATGTTCAAAACATCAACAATGTGGAGAGAATCAACAACATTGAGAACGTTTCCATTTTCTCGGTGCCCGATAACGAAATGCTATTCGAAGCAAATGGTCTTCCCGAGTTTCGCAAAGCGGACATTGAGAACGTGGAGCTGATTGACAATATCGAGATGATTAAGAATCTCAGGAACTTGGAGAGCATTGATTATATTGAGGAGATCAAGAATATTGAGTCGGTGCATTACTCCGAAAATATGAAGGCAGATAATGTTGGCTCTATTCAAAACATCGAGCACATCTCCAACATTGCAGAAATTCTTCCCCGGCCCCAAGAATTAAAATACATGGACAAGATTGAGGAAGAGTGTGACGGCAAAAACGAGGATTTCAATACAAGCGTCTTTTCCATTCAAGCCGCGCCCGAGACTGGGCCTGAACCAAAACGGGTTTTGTCGAAGCACGAGAGACCAATCTTTATCTCTAAAGGCTCAATTGAGAATGTCGAAATCGTGAAGAACGTGGAGTATATCGAGGACCCAGCGAACATTGGGAGTGTCAAACATATTGAAGAAATTCACAATGTTGAGACCATTGATAGCATCGGCGACCCAAAAGACATTAAGAATATCGAGAGAATCGAAAATGTCGAAGTTATCAGAAATATTAATGCTTTGACGGAAAGCACCAAGGACTCGCAGTCTCTGGGTGGAGAAGGCCTTGCTGTCCAGATTAATGAAAAAGACTATGACACTGAAGCCGAAACTGAGCCCGGAAGCAAATTCGAAAGCAATTCCGAAAACTCGGCGCATTACCCCTACTCGGGTCTCAGAGTCCAAAAGGTCAAACAGGCCACTTCTGCATTCATTCATGCTACAAATGGAACTTCCTCTTTTATCAGTCCGGCTTCAAAGAAGTTGGCACCCACTCTATTCTTGATTGCAGGCTTAATGGCATCTACTTAGAGAAACCGCCTTATAGAATCTGCAGCCTCGCAAACCTCTTTGTGCGTGGTCACCATTCTGATGCACAAAATAGCTCGTACATTCCTATACACTTTGCATAAACAATAAATACTATAATTAATTTAATAGGTTCAAGTACCACAGAAAGCCTCACCTAGCTGACACATTAAAGGCTTTCTGAATTGAATAAAGTTCCTTCATCTCACACATTTTGGTTAAATCGTGGGAGTAGCATGGTTCAATTCACCAAAGTTCTCCTTTTTTTTCTATATGTCAAGAATTATGGCACAAACGCCATAAGCATAGACCTCAACGCAGATGACCAATTTCTTGACAGTTTGATGAGATTCTCTGAAGATCTTCATAACGCAAGTTCGATGGGAGTCAAGGAAGGACCGCATCAGAATCAAATACACAGCAAAGAAAAAAACACAGCTTCAGTTTCCATGATGTTTGCTGATAATCGGCCTTCGAATGCCGTCGTGAAATCCATTTTTAAAAGTGATTCCGAATCTTCTTTAAGCGACAAGACAATATTAGACTTTCAGCCAAGTTTAAAATATAGACCCTTTCGTGGGAATAAGATCGTTCATGCCAATTACTTCTTTATGCCAGGAAAAGTGAACAGCTTTTCAAAAGGTCCGCAACACGACGCCCAAAGCCAGATGAAAGCCCAGGTATCACCCTCCGCGGGAGACAACACGGCCCTACGCACTCATGGTACAAGTAATGTCCAGACAGGGTCTGCAAAGAAAGTCGCCACCATTGTGGAACATATTCTTCTCGACCCCAGCGTGATGGTAAGCGTTATTTGCGTCCACATGAGGCAGGACTTTGTTTCTAAAGAGCCAACACGTGGAAAATTTTCTCTCGTGAACACGAAAATCAGGCAAATTAGCTCTTCAGAGAAGAAGAGTCATTCTAACATCCAAGCTCTGTTTTTTCCCAATAACTTTGGCTATCAACTCGCAAACTCGTACGGCTCAAGGGTGGCTGCCAGCGCCGCATATTTGTTCACATGCATTATCATCAACTTGATATTTAGTATTGCTTGAAAAATCTTGGGATCCAAGAGCACTAGCACATGTCGGTTGCATTGCTAAGTACCACCTGATATATATTAAAAGCTGCAAATGGTCAACAATTGAGACTATCCGATGTTTTTTTTCGTAACTTTTACGACTCTTGGAGTGCCTTTAGTCTCTGTTGCATTTCGTCAAGCATTTCCAAGTCTTCTCCCTCGCTTTCCGCTGCAGGGGCCTCACCCACGAAGCTGGTAGCTGGAATATCCTTCTCGACTTTACTGAATTTGTCTTCAGTCAAGGATTGAATAATCTTGTTTACCTCTTCCTGCGATTCCTCTTCCAACTCATCGTCCACATCGAGGTCCACCATATCGTCCATCATCTCGTTGATGATTCCTGCTTTCATCAACTCTTTTGAAAGCTCCTGCATGGTACCGCTAATAACGCCGATATGCACCAACAGATTGACATCCCTCATGATTCCTGTGGACGCTTGTAAAGACTGGGTCAACTTCTTCATCTGCCACTGCTCGTTTATGGCCATGTTAATGGACTCTAGCCTTGTCTTGGATAAATGAAGCTTTTTGTACTGGTTATGGATATTGATGAGCTCACGAGCATAGATCTTGGCCGATTTGTAGTCACCGCTTTTGGCGGACTTCTTGATGAGACCCTCAGTTTTCTTTTTCAATGGCTGTAACTGATTGAGCGAGCGGTCGAGCTCCCGTTTGTTTTTGCGGAGCAACAGGTTGATTGTTCTCATCTGATATTAGTAACAATACTGACGTAAGAGAAGTGCCGGCTTGTCTCATTCGTGCATCTTGGCCAGATCGTATGTATTGAGTGTCACTCGAAGGTCGGTCCAATGGGCGAGGCACTAGCAATTGTTTTTGTTGATAACAGATTACGCAGGGGCAGCGTTACAATGATACGAATTTAAGTGAAGCACGTACCTGTTCTTTGGGGTCAGGACCCCATATCGTTTTTTTTATGTAGTCCATGTGTGGAGAGAAGTGTATGTGAGGTCTTGATTGTAGAGGGATTGGTGCACGGGTGCATATGCGGCGTGGGCTCAATGGTACAGCAGGCTACAACTCGAGGTTGCGCATTGGGCGTGATTGCAAATTGCATGCGCTATAGTCCACACATTCCTGAATGATCTGCGGCCATTGAGTTCTCGTCGACCCATATGATGCCCAATTTTCATGAAAGTGCTCATTAAAACAATTGTGGCCCTATAAAATAACCATTGTCTTTGCCGCAAACCCCTCCAAGTGAAATATGGCTTTAGTACCGAGACTCAAGCGTTCGTCGAACACAGCAGCAATCAGCACAATATCCAGAGATTTCGCCGGAAGCATTGCAACCAACTTAAGCATTAGCGTCTTTAAAATGAGCCGCGCTGGGATGCAATGTGACAATAACTCGTAGAAGGTGACACGCAACTTGGCCAAATTAGCCACCGACTGGTCCTGTGCCATGCTCCGTGCAATACTCTGGATGAGTACCTCCCAGTCCAAGCACACTACTTGAGTGTCGACCTTGGCTACGTTGACGGTCTCCGTCTGCATGGCTATTGTTTCGAAGCTCAAAAGTGCCCGGCGCAAGTTGTAGTCAGCAGCTTGAGAAACAGCCTCCAAAAATCCGAGAATGGAGCTTTCATTTGGAGAGGAAAAACGGACCCCCTCTTTGACGGCCACCGACTGCAACACGGCCGCCGTCTCTGTCGCAGATGGGGCGGGTACCCGCATCAACAAGGTCCGGGATTTGATGGGCGCCGTGATATTTGAAATGGTGTTGCATACCATGATGAGCCTAATGTTGGACGAGTATTTCTCCATGGTTCTCCGCAAGGCTGCCTGCGCGTCTCTGCTCAACGAGTCTGCTTCGTTGATCACCACGACCTTGAAGCGATGCTTCATGCTGGACTTTGCCTGGTTCAGGAAATCCACCTGCTCTGTCAGCGCAACGTCCTTCAAAAGATCTTGGATGACCACACGGTCATTGTTCCCCATGTCAGACGGCGTTATTTCCAAGTGGTAGGGAGAGCTCAACACGTTGAACTCGAGCTTGCGGTTGGATGATGTGGTAAAGGTCTTGACATCAATCTTTAGCTTGTCCACCTGGGCACCAAACAATTCATGGAGCGTGGCGTAGATGCGTGTTTTTTTGCCGGCCCCCGAAGGGCCATAGACAAGTAGGTGAGGGAAGTCACCAGTAGACGCTAGCGCTTTGAGCGACCGCGTGACGCCGTCGTGGTACAGTAAAGCCTCGAGCTTTTTGGGCCGGTACTTATCTACCCAGAGTGACATGCCTGAGTATGGGAGAGTTGAGTATGAGCTTCCTGAGAACGCGTGCGCGCAGTTCACGTTGCCCGGCCATGTGTGAAGATGTACATTAGAGGGGACGGGGAAGAACACCTTTATGCCACACGCACTGGTGATTAAACTCCTTCTAGCTGTTTGCCGACTAACGGAGCTGATCATTTTCCGTTCTTTTATTTCGGTGAGATTTTACCGGCACTTGCTGTGGATTTTAACATGGTGCATTCAGTGTATGAAATTGCAAAATCAGTGATATTGCAAACGTTCAAAATTACCCACCAGAATAATACACCAAAGAATTGCATGGGATCATAGAATCTTTTGGCTTGCTCGCCTGAAAAATACTATATAGAAAGAAATGGTATGGATAACCCATTTTATCCAAGGCCCTGACTCACTCACGAGTGGCCATCGCACTGAACTGAGGCTTGGTAGTTTTGACTAAGTACTGGTACTTCAATTGCAGCAAGACTGAGTAGGAGGCGCTTGCAGTCACCAGCACGTAATTTAGATGCTACACAATCAACAAGACAGCTCTACGTTGCATTTTTTTTCGTATCCCATTAATTCTATTATCATATTTACCCAAGAAATGTCTTCTATCCCAATGTTGCGCGCAAGCTAGTCTTACAGCTTAGACCTTGGGCTTCGTTCTCAAAAAGTGCGTAGGACACTCATATCCGCCTGGATTATTTTGCAAGTATTTCTGGTGGTATTCCTCAGCATCGTACCAGATTTTAATTGGCTCAATGCTTGTGGCAACGTGGTGTTTTGGGTACCATTCAGCCTGGAAGTAGTTTTTGCAGTCTTTGGCAATCTCTAGGTCTTCTTCAGAGTGCGCAAATATCCCGCTTCTGTATTGAGTTCCCACGTCGGGGCCCTGGGCATTAATCGTGGTTGGGTCATGGATTCTAAAGAAGATGTCCAAGATTTCCTTGAGCAGAAGCACCTGGGCATTGTATGAGATCTGAACGCATTCGGCGTATCCGGTGCTACCAGAGCATACTTGTTTGTAGCTGACATCTGGTATAGTGGCAAGTCCGTTGGCGTAGCCTACCTTTATGTCTACCAAGCCCTTAGTCTTGAAATATTTGGAGAAAACCCTCTCGACCCCCCAGAAACATCCGGCGGCGAGCGTGATTATCTTGGTGGTGGAGTTTGTATCGAGGCTAGGCGAAATGACGTTCAATTTGGTCATGCTAAGGAAGAAGCTGATGTATTCAGAGACAGCGGGTCCTCACAAATTATAATCTCGCCGGTGTGAATAGTCATCATCACGTGACATCGCGACAGACTTGCACATCTCCTTGCGCGTCGTAGCATTTGTAATAATCGGCCTGCAGATTGCGAAGTTCTGTTTTCTTTTGAATGTGTCAAAGTGCTTCTCGAGTGCCCAGAGGAAAGTCCCGATTTTGGAACTTGTTCGTTGTTTGCTCAAACATGATTTTTTATGTGTGACACTCAACGGTGTCCTCATTCGTAAAAACCACAGTGATAAAATGGGCCCTTTCATGTGATTTTGTTCATCGCGCTCAAGATGATTCTAAAGCGATGCCCGACTATGATGGTTTCATTTTTTTCTCTTGAAGCTAAAAATACTGCTTCGGCGTTTCAGTTTATCAAAATCCTCTGTTTCACTGGCTGAAGCACTAGTGTTGGTTTTCATACTACTAACCGAACCTTTTCGGTCACTGACAGTAGTATCAGCCTTCGATTCCCTCCTTTTGAGACCAGTTACCCACAGTTTTTTCTCTGATTTTCCGACGAGGCTTGGCCCACCGCCAGGATTACTATCACTTATCAGTCGAGGGTTCTTTGACTCTGAATCACCACTTGTCTCCACACTTTTGTTATCAAATAAAAATGTCTTCTTCAATAGTGATGTTGTGCGATTGATGCTTTTATCATCTTTCTCGAAAATGCTTTCCTTGGTACTGTTGGCATCCAGTTCTGGCCCAGAGGGATATTCAGGATAGATGAAATTTGCATTTGCCGCAGTGCTTGTAGAAACATTCTCGTTAGGAGACACAGACATGGAATAGTCACTGCCGTTGTAAATTTTGCTCATGTCAATACCACAATCAGTGCCATCGACTGAAGTATCGATCTTCTCGTAAAAAAGAATATATGCGCTGGCCAATCCAGGCCCATTACCAAAGAATTTGAGAACGTAGGCTTCGTCCACAAGTTCAACGGTTTCATCATCAAAAAGAAACCACAAACCGCCTTGGCTCTTGCACAATGCTACATAATGACCATGCATGGGACCGCCTCCAATATGTACCACTAAGGCATACAATCCATACAAAGAAAAGCCCTCTAGAGACTCATTCTCAGATTCATCATTAAAATGCTTATCAGATCCTCCTGATGTGTTGAATAAGCGAAGATTTAAGGGATACAGAATGGAGTCAAATAGCTTCACCATGCGGTCAAGTTTTTCGTCGTACTTAAAGCGCTTGAAGTTGATGACCAAGATTTCAGGGGTATTCTTTAGTTTAATAGTCTTGACTGCTTCTTGAAGCGACAGGCAAGTGTTGCAGTAAAACTTGTTTTGATGATTAAGGTGCTCCAGTTTGGAAAAGTTGTTCAACGAGTATGTCAAAGAGTACGCACTGTCTCCTGGGGGGATATCAATAGACAAATCGAGAAATGTCTCATCTTTTGAGGTAACTTTCTCGCATAAGAGGCACTTAGTCTCGTTGGTAATGAAACCCTGGAAGATATCAGTGCACCAGTTGGAGGTTGCGCCTGACTCCGAAGAGAGACTCTCAATGATCTCATTGATGAGATAGTTACAAAACTCGTGAGCATCATGATGCATGTTGGCCAGCCGGAATAGAAAGTTTTTCTCCTTGAGTTTCGTGATGAAATACAGGGGCGACACCACCCCAATCTGGGACAGGTTTTCAGACATTGCCTCGAACACATCTTTGAGCGCGTATAAGAGGCACGATTCGCCTGCCTCCAGCAGGAGTTGCAGTAAAGGCAGATCCACGTTGAGAATAGGGCCGTTTACTAAGGCAGCCCGCTTCCGCAGGTCCACAGAGGGATTGGCGTTGAAAGGTGTGATAGGCATCTGAAGTTGCAGCTCTGGGATTGGAATCCCAATTACTACATGACTAGAGCGAGACGTTGGAGGCAAAGGCTCTGCAGTGGCTTGGCCGGCCGGCGTGGCTGTCGCGGTCGAGAGCGGCCCTGCTTCTGTCAGCTCATCCCTATCTGCGGAGCCAGCCGGCGCAGAGCTGGTAGCATTGCTGGAGGAAGCAGAGTTAGCACCATTAGAAAATGCGGGTGACGGGCGGGTCACCAAGATCTCAAGGGTTTGGTATTCAGGCGTTTTTTGGATCAATAGCCGTTGCTCCGCAGAGAGCGACTCGCACTGTGCAGCATTTTGAACATAACCCAACTTGCGGTAGCTGGGATGGGCAAAGGTACCATCACTACCAAGAACGTTCATCGAAGAGCTACTAAACTTGCTGAAAAACGAGTTTCGAAGCAACGGCCGGCTGGGGGCATCCGGATCGGGTTTCGCCGCGACTGCCGCCATGCCACCCGATTTGCCCTGCTCCTTCACTTTTTTGGCCACGAGTTGCTCATATTTCTGTTGGTAGCCATGTGCACTGGTCCCCGGCACTGAGGTACGTTGTTCATGAGGAGAATTGCGGTATTCGAGGAGTTTCCGTCGGAACGGTGTGGTGTAGTAGAGGCACTGGAGAATGGAGTTGCAGTAGCACGAGTTTCCGAAGTTTTCCATTCCATATAGTTTCCCGCCGCCGTCTCCGTAGAGCAACGGCGTTTGTGCGGCACTTTTTTGAGCCATGGTTGGAAGAGTATCTCGAGGTTTGTGTGGAGTATAGACAGTGATAAGCTGTGCGCGGCGTGGGGGGTGCACATGGCTGAGGGGGACGGGCGGGTGTAACATAAAAGAAGGCCAAGTTTTGTGTCATATGAACGGCTGCATTAGACCCTGTCGAATTTTGTCACTGCGATTGAAGAGTTTATGGTGAGGCTTTTTGGGCCCAAAAGCTCTGTATTGAGGGCAAGTGGAATGCTACAAATTGAAAGGGTGTGTTAAAATATTAGATTATCTGCCTAGGTATGAATCCCTTGACCACATCCCTCTCTTTTTTGAGGCCTTTCGGAGAGAAATAATGCCCTGCGTAAAGCTTACAGCTTACGTATGCAATGAGTCATCAATTGATTTCAGCTCCGTTTAGAGAGGCCCTCATCATCTGACTTCAGAAACTTGCTTCCTGGCAAAGCGGGGCTTCGCTTTCTTTCTTCCTATGCCCACTTTCCGACCAACGCCATAAGAAACGCGCCAATCATAAACAGAGACAATGCAACCGCAAGGCGTGTGTTGCTGCAGTACCTCATGACTGGGTCCACAAAGAAATCACGAGCTAGAAGCTCGATCAATGAGTTGTAGATCAATAATCCCGAGCAAAACCCATCAAACACCCCCACGACGATTAGAGAAATGGGGCTGTGCTCGGAATATAGGTGGCGCACCCCGAGTCCCACTGCAATGCCCACCGGTGTTGTCACGGAGTACACAAGGGAAAGATACCAGGGCATGCGCTCCAAGCCTTCTGGCCACACAGCAGTTGCGAAGCGAGATCCCAAACCCAACCCTTCGAAAAATTGATGGAAGGAAATCGCCACAAAAAGCGTTTTGAATTGGTCGCCGGCAATGGCAAGCGAGAGTCCCACAAACACGGAATGAAAGACAATGCCAAATTCAAGGAGATAAATGTTAACGAGTGCTTTGAAGATGTCTTCCTTATGTGTGTCGACTTCTGTATCCGTGGATTCGGGCAAGGTGCCATCCGAATTCTGCGGTATTACTCGTTCACTTTCACTGCCAGACTCGATCTTTTCAGGCTCGCTATGGGTGTGTTCATGTGGCACATGGAAATGCCTTTTTTCTTGCTGTTTTTTGTCTACAGCTCTGTGCACAAATAACTCGATAAGAAACATGGTGATAGTTCCAGCCAATGCCAATGCCGAGGAAAACGAGTACTCTTCCCATACGCCGCTCAAGCACGGACTCGTGAGGCTGGTTTCAGACTCGCCAAGCAAGTGAATATACGCAGTTGCTATGATGACACCACTGCCAAAGTATTTTGTCACAAATATCACCGACTTTGGGATACCCAAGTACTTGAACTTGATCGCTAGAAGCGGGAGGAAGGATCCAGCAGCTGAGAGGATTAGCAAAACGAATACCGACGACACCCGTGCCGCCATGAAGTTGGTATTTTCGCTTATGGTGGACTCACAGGTGCGTGTCCCCATGATGAATGCTCTTTCGTAGCGATGAGTGTTGGAAAAGAGCTGGGCTTAAAGACCAGATCAAGAACTTGTGACACTATATTGACTGCTCTGGTAGTCGTTCACTGTCCAGGCACCCGGGTTATCTTGGGTGAAAGATCAAAAGAAATGCTATGAACGCAAAGCTCAAAAATGAAAATTCGAGAAGTGGGCAGTGTCACTGTTGGCGTGAAAATATTGATTAGTAGCTTGCACTGCAGGGAGCAGACGCACAGGTGAAAACTGGAGAAGTAGTGCGGCTGATGAGCAAATAGCGAGTATAAAAATACGCGCGACAATATGCGATGTTCGGGAGAACGGAAACTTTGTAAAAAGGTCTAGTATCATTACACCTGGCGAGCTAGTTTCCAAAAAGAACAGCGCCTAACACGCGGATTGCCCTATGCTTTACAGAGAAGAAAGAGAGCTGTGCCATCAAAATCAAAGCATTGGTTCGAGTCGGAGACTGACCGGCCCCGGAGCTCGCTCCTGCATATCCTCACTCTCACCTGACACAGGACTTACTATGAGGAACAGCTGCTCAGCAAAGTCAACTTATCGATGGTAGAGTAGGCATAAACGAGAACTATGTCCAACTTCTTTTAGGCGCAACTTTACAGCACAATGGCGTTTTCAAGCCGGCGTGATGTGTGCCAAAACTCGAGCACCAGCGAATGTGAGAAATGGAATCAACTACTCACAGTTTGGGATTGATAAAAAAGGGAGATAGATCTTGAAACAACCGCTGTAGAAAGCGTATCGGTCGAGACGGGCATTTGAGAGTTAATAGATAACTAGTCGTGCCGTTCATTGTGTGCACGATGTATTGTTTGTCGGCTGTACACTATGTCGTATATGCATGGCATTAAAGCTTGTAGCTAAATAAGCAGTGACGGTGTGTTTTGAAAGGTTTTGCTCAATCCGACTCGACTACAACAGAACAAGACAAAGTATCTAAATAAGCGCTTGCCATGTTTGCTTCCACGTTCAGGGCTGTTCGTGCACCACCTCAACTTCAGGACACAGTATTCGTGAAGACTCAAAAATTAAGCTGGAACCGCACCAGGCATATACAAGTTATAGAATTCCTGAAAAAATAAATGCGCAAGCCCGGAATCGAACCGGGGGCCCAACTATGGCAAAGTTGGATTTTACCACTAAACCACTTGCGCGCTTCTTGAATGGGGAGTGTTATTTTAGTAGCAGAGTTGTGTTTTGTATAGTCCCTTCTATAGCAACTCGATCGGCTACTCCCTACTTGCCACCCCACAGTCGTGCAACAAACTACCAGGAAGAGTAAAAATCTGATTCTGATTTACGTTTATGCTGAGCTTTTAACAAGGAGGTTTGATAACGACTGGGTTGTTGTAGTAATTCCACAGGGCATGGAAGGCACCGTCTTGGCTCAAAATCTTCAGGGACTTCTCATAAAGCCCAAACTATAAATTCAGCTTTTTGCCAAGTCTAAATACTCCTGGAATGTAGCGTCGCATTTGATTCCCTCATACCTCTCGAGCTTCATTGATTGACTCTCAAGTAAAGTTTGGTACAAATATAGCGATTTAGAAGGAGGCACTCCCGAAAGTCCGGCTTTCCGAAGCAAGTTCCAAAGCGTTTCTTCACGGTCCCAATTTTGCTCCTCGGCGACAGCAGGCAAAAAAGTGCCCAGGTAGGAGTGACTCTTATAGACGAAACGCACCTTCAAGCCATGGAGACCGATCTGCCAGTCCAATGGGTCTTTGATTGGCGTGAAATTGTCCAAAAGTGTTACATGGACTGAAAGGCTCGGAAGCTCCAGTGGCCGGATGGGTTCAAACCGCAGATCCTGTAATGCACTAACTAGAGCAAATTCCTTCAACCCCGAGCCTATCTCGTGAGCCTGAAATGTTCCAATACAGCCTCTCAATTCATTGTTTGAGTTCCAAGTAACAAAAAGAGGCGACTGCTGCGGATAGGGCATAGTCTGGGAGTTTGTTAAGTGCTCGAAGTCCTGTAATCCGAGAGGCTTGGTGTTGGAAAGCTCCTTTGTGAGCACCTCAAATGCATAAAGTGCAAGAGACTTGGACATGACACAAAAGAGGTTTTAAGCAAGCGTAAAATAAAAGAAATAGCAGACAGCGAACCAGGGTTGGTATGACTTGGCAGTATAGGAAAGGGTGGGGGCGATCTCAAACTCTGGATGTACGGATTTCTTATAGCCACATTAATAACTAAACAAGTTAACGATGGTAAATATTGTGGTACCACAACGGGATAGGCGAATGGAGTATCGACGAGGACAATAATAATGATTTATTTTGTAGGTATATACTGCTGTCCTATGTTTTACTTCTATGTTGTGCCGCTTGTTTTCGTCATGGACCTCTTATTGCCATAACTCACTCTGCAAAGGGCCGCTTCGCCAAAGAATAAAAGTAGTTCCCGCTTAGCCGGACCATCTTCACGGACTTCGGGATCTCGGTCAAACAGTCGAGCAAATTTCGGGACAAGTCGAGCTCCTTCAAGTTGGCAAAGAACTGGCCATCAAATAGCGCTGAGTAGTTTTGTAGAAGGTTTCCGGAAAGATTGAGCGATTTGAGTGAGCCCGCTTTTTCACAATCAAAAGTCTCGATTCGCATGATATTGTTGTTAGAAAGGTCGAGCAGCTCCAAGCACGGAAAATCCAGAAGAGCCAATGTGTCGTTGCTCAACACATGGAACAGATTATTGGAGAGATTCAACAGCAGTAAGGTCGGCGGAAGCATTGTCTGATTCAAGTTCCACTCTGTAATCAGACAAAATGTTAAGCTTAACTCCTTGAGCGAGGAGCTGCTGAATGTTTGGAGAAGCAGGGGGATGAGGTTGGGTGCAAAAAGATTAAGCTGCAACAGAGCAAGTGCGGGCCCATCGAAGCTATCCGAGCTATGTGGAGTTGGAGAGTTTTGCCTCACTGGAATTTCGTGCTCCTGGCCCTGGACTCGTATGTCAGAGACTTGCGAGGCGTGGATAACTGGAAGACATATTGGCTGGTATCTGACGATCATACTTGAGATAGATAGTCCAGCACTCGCCACAAAACTGCATGCATAATGAACTGAGCTAGAAAGTGCATTTTTCGCTGGTGTGGTCAACGAAAGATGTACTCTTTGGTTCGGGGTCTGGAAATAGCAGAGGTATTGATGAAAGCTCCGCGGGCAAAGACCCGGGAAGCCCAGAAAAACCAAGAGCGTCAAGTACCGGGGCGAGAGCTTAAATCCATGATCCATAAGATAGTGGAGTTCGTCTAGCTCTATGGACAGCTTCAGACAAGCATTGCTAAATATTAGCGTCTCCTGGGTGTGCTTCGCAACAAGAGCCCTTTGCCGGCACTGCAAATATGGGCCGGCTTGTGACTGTTCCAGCACCAAGTGCTTCAATCCAAACAATCTTTCAAGTGAGTTCCTGTCCATGTAGTGTAAAACCAAGTCTTGGATTTCCAGCGGAAGAGAGCAAAAGAGCGTGCACAGATTAAACATGTGTGAAGTAAGGTTACAAAAAGCAAAGCGTGCCACGGCTCGGAAATCAAAGCACCCCTGACGAGCAAGCTCTACATTAAAGAACCAGCACGACTTTTATAGCATGTGTTTTGCACCAATGCGCATAACCACGCTAACGATAAGCTTGCACAGACTGTGGTTACGCATCCAGAGAATGACGCACATGTCAAAGCGCAAGCCACACTATGGCCACGACTTCAGGGCATACCACAGCTCATGTATACCACGACAATAACTTCGAATAGACTGGACTCGCTTTGCCGGAAATCCTTCCATCGAATGCTTTAAATCCGTTTCATTGTGTATTTGGCAGTGCGGTATGGCAGACAGGAATCTGACCGCATCACGTGTGTTGCGAGTCCTCACGCTCACAACCCGTCAGCGATCTGCTCAACAGACGAACTCCACCTTGGCCACTTTGTCAGACTAAACCATACTGGTCCAGCACGTAACCGATATTCATACTACTTGCATTCGGACATATAGTGCTTGAATATACGCCTGGATTAGCTTACATTCGCGCCGGTCCTTCACTCGAATAAACAACCCGTTCGCTAGTACTCTCATGGGCCTCTGCTTTTCTTGCTTTGAGGGCAATGACGACTTCGAAGCCAACGAGCGCACTTCCTTGTTGAACGACAATTTCTCAGACGAGGATTTGCTGGAGAATTTGGCAAAACAGCAAAAACGCCAGAACGAGTTATCCGCAATCGTTAATGACTTGACCGAGAACCTAATTGATGCCTCTTCTTTTCTTTCAAAACAAGCTTCCACTCATGATATCAGCTCTCCTCAGCATGATACCTCGGAATACATCAGCCTGACGGCTTCGCCTAACCTCTCAGGTTCTGAAGACCCCAAGCAACTTCCTTATATCTGGTCCACACAAAAAAAAACCGAACTCATGAAAGAAATGTCCATATCACATGAGGTATTTGACGTGCAAACCCCAGCCAACCCCTTGTATGTTGTTTTCTAGAACAAGCAGTTCTTTGATACGAGCTTGAAGGAAGCTATTTTCCTGAACTCCGCCTGTTATCGGCTTTAATTTACGTCCTTCTATGGATCTAACTCGGTTTAATCTGATTTGACTTGAGGCCTTGCATTGTTCAACGTACCGTTACTTCACCTCCGAAGGCCTTGAAGCAATGCAAAAGCTGTGGAACAACCTACTGAGCTGCAGTACATCTCAAGTACAAACAGACTTCTTTGGATTCAGATGAACTTTCTTTTAGAGATGTATATTGACGGGCACGCCTGGCCCTAGGTATTAGACCTGCATGAGTGTTTCAGTGGTGCGATTTATAATCCGAATCCGTCTCGTATAGGTCCGATGTCGCGAAACCCCAGACGACTTTCCTGGCTGAACTAAACTACCCAGAATACTCAACTCAGTTTGGGCAAACAGTGCTCAATTATCTTTTCGCTCGCTACTACCAGCACTGTGCCTTCCTCTTGTTCCTCGATTAATGCTCGACACTCTCACACAACTTTATTTCCGGTTCGATGATACGTTCTCAGAGAAGTTCTCCTCGAATCAATTCACAGAGACGTTAATTCAAAATCCCATCTCCAAATGCATCACTGAGGCTTTTTTTGTTCTCTTCGTGGTGCTTTTCTTTTTTGAAACCTTTTATTGGTCCGGCATCTACTTGGGGCTCTGGGAGTACCATGCTAAGCACATATTCAAGGATATACCGGTTCACTGTGCTCACGTGTTTGTTCGAGTCAATGTAGCTCACGAGCAGACACTGGTCCAAGAATATTATCTGCTCAAGCGCCAGTCTCCTTACAACATTCTCAATTGGAAGATGTTGACGGACAAGGGAAATCAGGTGTTTGAACTCGAAAAATTCGTTCAATATCACTTCGAGTTTAGTCCCGAGGACTTTGAACTAAATTCAAACCCGGAATTGGGCTCCACAATCAAGCACTTGCGGGCAAAAGTTCTCGATACGTTCAAGCAGTCTTCGGTATATCTCAAATACTACAAAGACAAAAGTTTACTCCCAGAAAACGTGATTATTTATAACAATAAGAATTTAGAGGTTCTTGCTGAGGAGGATGAAGCATATCTTAGTCAGAAAAGCATAGAGACAGGAAATCTTATTGATTGCATCATACTTATATAGGTCAAGTTTTACGCAAATCTCAAACGTAACCTGGGTCTTCATTGAATTTTCACTACTTTGTATAATAGAACCCGTTTAATTGGATCGAGACCTCCCCTTGATCTTCTAACCAACATGATACTTCCCTTATTCTGTTGCTTGTTTTGTCGCAAGCATCAGCTCGGTGGCCACCCATAATCTACAAATCTCCTCCAACCGTGATAACTGAAAGCCGTCTTGACCTGCAGTTTTTGCGCTAGCTAGTTTATCACTAATTGGCTGCTCTGGAGGTGTAGCAAATGCAATCAAGGTCTTAAGGCCCTCTTGAGAAGCATTCTTTGGATGAGACACCTCATGAAATCCTGGTATAGTGCTCGTGTCGAATGACGGATATATAGACAGTAACAGCTCTGCCTCGGGAAGGAGATCAAGCATGGCTGAGTCGAAATCAACAAAGGGAACACCTTTATAGCGAATTTGCAGGCACGGTGAGCGCTGAGAATTTGATAAAGCGCTGTTGTCAAAGTCTAGAATTGCCTGATTAACGGCTCTGTAGCTTTCGTCTCGTAAGCTAAGATTGAACAAATTACGAGTCTTTTCGGGTAGTTCGAGCAATTGCTCAGAGGGCATTGATGGATCGAAGTCGAAACATAGCAAGCTCATGGTGATTTCCAAATCTTGAAGAAGCTCCATCGACCCTGTTATCTTACTGATCAAGTTCTCTCGTACGAATCGTAGCACCGACTCCAAGAACTTCTTTTCTGCGGTCTCATTTTTCGGTGCACTGGAAAACTTATATTCCCGTATCATCTCAATTAGATTCAAGCGAAGCAATTTAAAGTAAAGTAACTTGTTATTGTCAAGAACCGTTGGGTAATATAGACCAATCACTTTGAGTGCCTCGAGAATATTTCCCTCTAGTATTAAATACTTTATGCGCTTTCTCTTGTCTATGGACAGGAACCCAGATATGTCGAACAATCTTTCAGCAGTAGTAGGCGATTCAAATTGGCGTCTCAGGTCTTCATTCTCGGTTTGAATTGCGATGTCACTTAAGGCTTCCGGATCTTTGCCCCCTTGAAGCACACTTATGGCTGCTTGCTTGTAACATTCTTGAATGAAATAGTCTGATATGAGATCTTGAAGCTTGCGGTTTTGTCGCCTGAGTGCTAAAGCTTTTTTGCGCTCGCTGGAATGGCGAAACCTCACCAGAGAGTACATGCGAGTCCTCGAATAGTAGTGAATTTAAAGTCTGTGCTATTGCAGTGCGCAAAGTATGGGGTGGATAAGCCACATGCAGTCACATTGCGAATGTTTCTTGAAGTAAAGGCTTTTATCGAGACAAGTGTTCTCCAGCCTTCAACTCAACTGGCATTTTCATTACTAGGAGAATCAAACTCGTCCAGCCCATGAAGTTTTTGGCTCCCTTGGCTTCACCCGTAGCGTCGTCGTATTGCTCCCACACAAAGCCTGTCCTCTCCCACTCCAGCTTCACGTTATTGATGAGGTTCTTCCTGAGGTTGGTGTAGGTCGATTGAAACTTTTCTCTGAGTAAATCGGAGAAGTGGGGGTTTGACTCGATGTAGTAGTATTGTAAACTCTCGAGGACTAAGTAATTGATGTTGATCCAAATTGGTGAACGCCAGTAGTTCTCTGCAGTACGGTAGTATGGGTCACTCTTGGAAAGAGATCTAATACCATACTCTGACCATAATTCCTCAGGGTCAGCAAGTAGATCAATGATATTCTCAAGTTTGTCTACGCTAGTTTCAGGCACAAAGCGAGTGAGGAAGGGGAATAAGGAGATGTATCCTTTAAAGCAGGCGTGCGTGTGCTCGTCGTCTTCATCCACGGAGGCATCGCAGTAAGCTTTCTCTGTCTCGCTCCAGTGAAAAGTTTCAATATTCTCAACAATTTGCTTTTCGATATCAGCGTAGTACTCCAAATCCTTGGTTTTTCCCAAAAGGCTGGCAATGCTCTTCACGCTTCCGGTCATAACTCCAACCCAGCAAAGCAAGTCAACATTCAATTCAGCGACATCCATGGGCAACACACGGGGATAATCGTCTAATCCAGATGCCAAACTGTGGGTGCTTGTCCGCCCTCTCCATCTATAAATTTCCTGCGTGGAGCGGTCAAACTGCTCCACTTCTCCTCGTTGAGACTTTCTCAAGCACTCATAGTGGGCCTGTAGTTTTGGATATATTTCAGAAGTATAGCTGTGAAGGAGCGCAGTATCCCCCATGATTATATGGCCTAGAGTCCCATGAGTGAGCTCAGATGTTTGCGGAGAGATGTTATGTGACGTTTCCAATAGCCTGGAAAATGCAAGCATTAGAGTGGGTGGATTGAAAACAGCATTGCTTTGTACAACAAACTCAGAAGGCACTCTCGAACGGCCTTCTTCTCCCAATATCACCTCTCGCGCTATCCAGCCATCTTCGTCAATCAAGGCAAACCATGACTTCAAAATCTCCAAAACAAGGTCAGAATCGTACTCAAGAAGAGGGAGTAGATGGAAGCCTTCGTCCCAGTAAAATCCCCTTGGGAAGAAGGGTCGACTTGGAACTAGTGTAAACAATTCGAATGGGCCTTCAGATTTGCCCTTCAATTTGGGCAAATGGACGTCGCCATTTACATTCACAGGCAAGTCGTCATCGTCGAGAGACGTCTCACGGTCCACTAATTGATCACCATGAAGGTGAGTAAGTCCACCAAGAAGACCCGAGAGCAATTGTTGAGCGAATTCCTTATCGGAGGAGGAATTAAAATCCAAAGGGAACAGTGAGTCAAACTTTTGCAGCAACTTCTCTTTCATTTCTTCGACTTTCCGATTGATATTTTCGAAGCTGAGTCTATTCTGGGGCGGTGAATCTGCTCGGTTATAAATAATCGAAAATTGTGATGGCCCCTGGTAAGTTTTCTGTATGAAATGGAGATTCCCCTCATAGCCATTTAGGTCGCGGATCAAAAGCCCCAGGTACGGAGGCAATTTTGCCATGCGTGCCTCAAACCGGGTGGCCAAGTCCTGGACACAGTCTTGAAGTAAAGTGAAAAAAATCTCCTTGGCCTTCCACATGTTTCCGTCTGGCATACGGAGACTGATATGATGCGTTAATTTCGGGTCGAGATCAGGCGAAAGCAACTCTTCGACTGGGGGGTGAAAATTTTTCCGGGCACCGTCTAAGTAGTCATCATTGACTGCAACTTCGAACAAACCTAAAGCATCAGAATGCCCTGTGAGCTTAATGGTTTGGGAGTATCCGCGGCGGTCAGGAGGATTATCGAGCTTTAAGAATCCAGTCAGAGTTAGGTCCCCCGTATCTTTGTCATGCTCCTCGCCTTCAAGAGCGGAATACCACACGAACGAAGTCACTGTGTTCTCGAAGCCTTCATGTGGCTGTGAGTCAACAGTTACGGCCCAATTCTGGCCATCTTCTGATTTCACAAAGTCGATAGTTATGTCCACATGGCATTCACTGTCAGAGATCACCTGAGTGCCGCCGAGTCGTGGGTCAAACTGCACCCAACTAGCCTTTTTCATCTGATCGTTTTGGTCATAAGCGTGCCTTGCAAACAGCACCCCCCTGTGAGTACCTGCATCGAACCATATGAGACCCCCACTGAAAGAATTGGGTATGCGAGGTTTGATGCTCAAATAGTTGCCGCTTCGGTAGGGTCCCCAAAGAAGCGACTCGTCCTGTAACTTGGTGTAGTCCGAGCCGCCGTCAAGCGAGTCCATAGGAGCCACATCATTGATATCAAATTCAAATTGGGCTGCAAAAGCCACCGCCAAATACGCTATGAGCAACGCCGAGATATACGTCCTCATATCGAAGGTGGTGAGTGAGTATTTTCGAAGTGAGCGTGTGCTCAACACCTGTATGAGTCGCACGCTGCGTTTTTCGCAATCTGCAGCAGCATCGTGCAGCTACAGTGGATGCCAACAGACGCCGAACGGGGCGGGCTATAGGATGTATATAGTGACTTCACAATGCATCGTGTGTGGTGCTATGTTTGCTTGCGGCCCTGTTTCTTTTGGCGCAGACTCCTCTTGAAGTAGTGTGCATCTGGGGCACGTCTTGAGCTGAACTTTGGAGCTGAACGGAAAGTCGCATGGCTCTCTCACTGCTTGAATAATTCCAATATAATCTCTGTGCTGTATAGTTGATAAAAGGCTGCTTTGTATGTTTAATTTAATACCCCACTCGAACGCAGAAGGATGTCTATAAAGTGAGCGCGAGCGGCGGGATCGCACCCAATTGCAAATTAGAAGCAATACTTCACTTCGGAATTGAATCAAAGACACTGTACCATGAATGCTTGGCTCTACAGTTACAAGGAGTGTTTTATTGGCGATCCGAAAACGTTGTTCACGTGATTTCCTCCTGATCTCGACCCCGTGGATCCCGCACGCGATGTGTCGCACGATTGCTCAAACGAACTGTTAAAGACATTTTGCATGCCACTTGGCAAAACGCCTTTTTTCCGACTTTTATCAAAAAGACCGTTATCAAAGTTTCCAGAATTTTCTCGAAACATGCACATTACCCCTATCCCGTCTTCTTGGGGCAAGTCTAACAACTACGCATATCTCATTGTCGATGACAAATCCAAGCACGCGTGGTTGCTAGACCTGGCATTTCCCGAGGAGGTGCAGGCATTTCTTGATAAGAAGCAGATACCTTTTGAGTTAAAAGCTATCGTCAACACTCATCATCATTGGGATCATGCGGGGGGCAATCCCAAGTTTCACAAGTTGTATCCTGATCTTCCTGTGATTGGTGGCAAAGACTCAGAGCTTGTGACCTACACACCCTCACACAACGAAGTGATCGATTTAGGTGACGCCATCTCCATAACGGCGTTGCATACGCCCTGCCATACCCAAGATTCGATCTGCTACTACGTCAAAGACAAGAAATCTGGCGAGAAGGCAGTGTTTACCGGTGACACGCTTTTCGTTAGTGGTTGCGGTCGTTTTTTCGAAGGACTGGCACTGGAAATGAACACAGCGTTGAATGGCATTCTTTCTAAGTTGCCCGCAGAGACACGCGTGTATGCTGGCCATGAATATACCAACTCCAACATCAAGTTTAGCGAGACTGTGCTCCAAAATGAGAAGATGGACGAGTTGAAAGCCTTCATGGCCAAGAATGAGATTTCTGCAGGCGCATTCACCATTGGCGACGAAATGGAGTTTAATCCTTTCATGAGATTATCGGACCCTGCCGTGCTAAAAGCTACGGGTAAAAGCGATCCCGTGGAAGTAATGGCCAAGCTTAGAGAGATGAAAAACAATTCGTAGGCCTTTTGTTTCGATGTTCATAGCTATTGAATTTCTGGAACTTCTGTCAACTATATATAATAATGCTATATTTGTACAAAATCTGGAAGGTTCTTCTCCACATAAAACAAATCCGGTTGCCATAATTCTATGAATTCCAAGTCGTACTCAGACTTTCCCATGGCAAACTTCTCGTACTCCTCAAAGATTCCGCTGATGCACCAGCCCTGTAGAATTTTGCGCATCAATCCTACTAAGACACCGATGCGGTGTTTCCCTTTGTTCGAATGGATCAAGATTGGGAAGTTCTCTTTATTTAGTATTAGCTGCAATGCCTCGGTCAAGGGTTTTTGGGCGTCTTCCTGCGTGTTCAGGGTAAACGGCTCTTGAGAGGAGTGCATGACTAAGTGGTGGAAGGTAATGTCGGTGGTATCGATCCATGACTTGTAGCTGTCCAAGATTTCTGAGGACGAAAGTTTATCTTTCTTGGGCTTGCCATCTTTCTTTTCCCCTTTGTGCTTCTCTGTTTTCTTCTTTTTCTCGTCCCCCAAATCGCCCAAGTAAATTATGGTTTTTAACTTGAGTTGCGCCAAGAACGGATAATTGATGGGCATGGGAAATCCGCTCCGGTAGATTCCGTCCTCAACCAAGGAAAAATTAAGAGGCGGAACGTAGTTGGGCCGTGGAAGTGTTGCCCGAGGTACAACTTTCCGAGTGGTTTCCTGCTCCAGCGGGTGTTGGTCATTTCCTCTCGCTAGATTTGATAGCTGGTATTCGGATATGTTTGGTGCTGATATGGAAACCATGGCTTTTGAAGTGGGTGGTCAGGTGATGATGTGAATCAGCAGCAAAATGGATTTCAATCGGAGGAAACTATCAAGTTTGCTGGTAAGCGCGTGAAATAGCCAAGTGTTGAACGGCAATAATTTCACAGCCTAAGTGTTTTCAAGTCAAGCCTTTTGGCAGAGGATCAGCGGGCTTCAAACGTGGTATGGCGAGCCTATGAGTGGGGCCGTGAAGTGAGAATGAGAATATATATGGGGCTCATGGAGTGCGTACTACACAGTATCTGGGGTACTCACTATGCCAATCATCGTTACTTGATCTATATTAGCTCGACAACTTCCCAATTTATCGTAATCCTTAACTGCACTTGCATGCATTTTTTCGGCCGATCAAAGCTCTCTTTGCCCACGCATGCCTACTGGCTGCACGTCTGCTGGAAAGTGTGGATGAGTGAGGTGAGAATGTATGTTTACTCAATTAAACTCTTCTTGGAAATTTCGGGTCCAAGTTATATGCCTAAGACGCTAGTTTGATCGTTATGAGTAACAAATAGAGACTAAGGTGGCATCCTTCATTTTCGTATCGCATCATTTATATATATGGCCGTGCAGGTTTGGCAGGTTTGAAACCTCACCAGCCTCTTCTTCTAGAGAAGCGGCTGAAATTTAGGTAACGCAGAGCCCATGGCACTCGTGGGGATGCTAGAGTTTGGCGGAGGGAGGATTATACGCACCTCATTGTCAAGGCTTCGCAGATGTGCTCTTTTAGGAAAGAAGCGTGCACTGTCTTGCTTGGATAGAGAGTGGACATCGTCACGTAAGGGAATCCGGGAGCCACGAAGGGCGTAAATCTCCAAATCAACGTGCTGCTCAGAGGCGAAAAGTCGCTCCAATTCCGAGTCGTCGGAGATGACCACACCTGTTCTGTAATTACGAAGGCCAAAGTTCTGCCCTGCAGTAAGCTTGAACGCCTGACGGCCATTTTCTAGGATTTCGTTGTAGCGAGGAGGAGCGGAGGTAGCGGCGTAGAAGACAAACTCGAGAGAAGACGAGAGGAAGCGGAGCGACACATTGACATCGTGTGCCTTAGCCTCGTGACCTTCAGTATTTACATGACAGTTTCCGTGAAGACTTGCTGTGCCAATATTTTCCTTGAGAGCCTTCGCTTCAAAATCTGCGTCATTTGATTTTGTCTCTGGCCTGGGATCACAAGTTGCGTACTCAGGACAAAGCTCTGTGGCAACAGTGGCCAACCCCTCCAAAGAGCCGTACTCTCCCAAGACCGTCGAGTAGGAACTCGCGTTCTCTGTTTTGGGGATAATGTATTCGTTGCTGCTCTTCCCGAGCTTACTCTGGTCGGAACTGTCTGCTTCGTTTCTTGAGCCCGACCGGGAGAGCTCCGGAATAGATACTGGTCTAGAAAGCTCGTGATGTGGTCTAAATGGCACGCATGTGTTAGCCACCAAAGGGAATTCCAACAAGATGCACTGGTAGAAAGCGTCGCCCACATTGTGGAGAATTGTATCGTAGCCGAAATCCCGAATACAACATCCGATTAGAGTGTGGAGCGTTGCAGCCGCAGTATCTTCGTTTAATGCGTTGCAGACTGCAGAGCTTGGCTCGAGACTGCAGTAGAATTTCGCTTGAAAACGTACGCTAGTAATCTTTTCCCGAATATGTCCAAGCGAAGTTTCGTTTAACTGGCCAAACGACACTTCAAGCATAAGCATACATACCGAAGAAAGGGCGGCCTGGCCAATCGCCCGAAAAAGCTCATTTTTTGTCAGCATTGTCACTTGAAGGCACAGCTTGGACCGCTTGATATGAAGGAGGAGCGAGTTTCGTGCGGACTGAAGAGCATGCTCTCGTTGTGAAATGCTGTATACCTGAGATTGTTTCAGATTCTCTGGTGCGTTCCCACTGGGTGCCGTCGTAAGGAGCGGCGCCATGAATGGGCGGATTATGGTGTCGATGGCTGCTCGCGAGCGGTCCTGATTACTCACTACCGTTTTGTTGGAGTAGCTCATATCATATACAGCATCTTTGGTATCTGTGATGTGCGCTATTTCCGAAAGAAACTGCGATTTAGGGATCTCTGGCTCTTGACTTGAAGACTCGCTTTTGAGCCGCTTGGTTGAGCCGCTTGTTTTCGAACACCGCTTACGATTGCGGCGGACACTTTGCACTGCAGCACGAACAAGTGCTTCAAAATCCTCGAATGTGTCTGGAGCAAAGCAGAACTCTGCACGTAGCGTATGAGCCACATTTTTGACATTGTCTTCCTGGTCGCTGGCTCTGCGCGAGCTTAGATCGAGTGCATCAATGAGCTCTAGCCGTCGAGCAGAGAATTTTTTCCAAAGCCCTTCGTCGGCAAAACCCAACTTTTCTCTTATGGCGTTGGTGATCCCAGGCTTCTTGCTCTGGTGCATTTGTGTTTTGCTAGGATTGACTCATGACTTCGAGTCATCATGACTCGCGCGCCTCTGTGCAGACCCAAGGACCCTATTTGACTAGTCCAAGCTCTCTGAATAGACTATCAGTGCTCACATGCCCGCAGAAGGTAGCATCATATTTACGCTTGTTGGTCTGAGTATTCAAGCAAAGCTTGTGGAAATTAAAGTTGAATATGCCCAAGTGTGCATGTTGTGGGTGATGTTTTCTTCACTAGCGCCGCGTAGTTGAGCTTGAGAT
Source organism: Metschnikowia sp. M2Y3 (assembly GCA_002370575.1). Classification (NCBI taxonomy): domain Eukaryota; kingdom Fungi; phylum Ascomycota; class Pichiomycetes; order Serinales; family Metschnikowiaceae; genus Metschnikowia; species Metschnikowia sp. M2Y3. Next base: position 402,394 of record NKYV01000006.1, read on the forward strand.
TTAGGTGCCGAGTCCCCACTAGCTGTATGGGGCAAAGTTGAGCCTTGCAGATTCAAGTCCATCACTGGTGCTCCAGTGTATTAAGTTATCCAGTTGAAAATACAAAGAGGGTGACCTTTCTACTGGAAATCAACTTTGGAGAAGCGCACAGAGAAGTTTTGTACGTCCACTCAGGTGATAACTTTCAGAAGAGCACTTCCAGAACACGAGTCGTGCAAAAGGCCATAAATTTTATGTTTTAGGAGGATGTGAGTTTTCTGGGCCACTCGGCACTTCAGAAATTGATAAACTCTTTCTGAAAAAGATGCATTCTAAAGCCACGGGTTGTAAATTGATTTTACTTGAATCTTCAGGCTGAAATCTACTTTCTGTTAGAAATACAACCCGTGCTTGGTATTCTGTAAGCCATGCTCTTCTAGTCTTATCTATTACACTCTGTGTTAGCCAGAACGTGTATTGTGTTGCCTAGGCAGAGCTCAGAAACGTCCTCACGGGCCACATTCTTTGGGAAACTTAGCTCCTTATATATTATCCCAGTCTTGTTTCAGATTTATATCGTATGCCGATTGTACCTGCCCAAATACCGTGCACCTCAGTACGTGGTCAACAACTTTTAAAATTACTAGGTTCGTTTAATGTAAGAGCTAAGAATATGCAAAATAAATTAAATTAGGTTATCATCTATTTCATATGGCAAATATACATTGTAATCAAATTTCATTTCTATTTTTAAATTGTTTCTATTATTTAAAGATAACTGATTTTTGTAGACTTCTTTGTTGCATGTTTTAGCTGCTATGCTTTCGGTTGCGGCCATACCAAGTGGAAAATACTGTTTCCCGTCCGATCAACGTTAGTCAAGCCACTTAGGGCCACAGTGAGTAATGCAGTGGGAGACCATGTGTGAAATTGTGGTGCTGCAATCTTTTTTTTTCAGGGTTTAGTAGACAGCAAATTTCTTTTGTGATATATGATACGCTCCCTCAATCATCAAAGAAAGCATATTGAGGGAAGCGAACTACGATTAGCATTCAAGTTGTACAGTCTAATTCTGTTGGGATGCGCGACAATGAGTCACACAATATGCAGGCCTGTCCTAAAGCGGTAATGAGAAACTTTGCCGCGGTCGACAATCTCTGCTATTTAAGACGCCCGTCCCTCCCTCCTTTTTCACCCGATATTTACATCTCTTTTGCACACTAATTCATCATGTCTAAAGGAAAAGTTTGCTTAGCCTACTCTGGTGGTTTGGACACCTCAGTTATTCTCGCCTGGTTGCTCGAAGAGGGCTATGAAGTGATTGCCTTTTTGGCTAATATTGGTCAGGAAGAGGACTTTGAGGCTGCCGAGAAAAAGGCTTTGGCCATTGGAGCCACTAAATTCATCGTGAGTGATGTCAGAAAGCAATTTGTGGAACAGATTTGCTTCCCAGCTATTCAGGCCAATGCCATTTACGAGAACGTTTACCTTTTGGGTACTTCCTTAGCTAGACCAGTGATTGCGCAGGCTCAGATTGACGTGGCCGAGCAAGAGGGCTGTTTTGCTGTTTCTCATGGTTGTACAGGTAAAGGAAATGACCAAGTCCGGTTTGAGTTGTCTTTCTATGCCTTGAAACCAGATGTTGTGGTTATTGCCCCTTGGAGAGACCCAGCGTTTTTTAACAGATTCGCTGGCAGAAATGCCTTGTTAGAGTACGCTGCCTCCAAAAACATACCTGTGGCTCAGACCAAAGCTAAGCCATGGTCCACCGACGAGAATTTGGCTCACATTTCCTTCGAGGCCGGCATTTTGGAAGATCCAAACACCACGCCTCCAAAAGACATGTGGAAGTTAACAGTGGACCCTACAGATGCTCCAGAGACACCAGAGGACTTTTCTGTTGTCTTTGAGAAGGGATTGCCTACGAAATTGGTTCTTGACGGAGGCAAAAGAACCGTGACCGACCCTGTGGAATTGTTTATCGAAGCCAACTCTTTGGCTAGAAGAAATGGTGTTGGCAGAATTGACATTGTGGAAAACAGATTCATCGGTATCAAGTCCAGAGGCTGCTATGAGACCCCTGGCTTAACCCTTTTGAGAAACGCACATGTCGACTTGGAAGGCTTGACCTTAGACAGAGAGGTGCGTGCTATCAGAGATCAGTTTGTTACAGTCACCTACTCTAAGTTGTTGTACAACGGAATGTACTTTACCCCAGAGTGTGAGTACGTCAGATCCATGATCCCTCCTTCGCAAATTACAGTCAATGGTACAGTTAGAGCCAGAGCCTACAAGGGCAGTGTGACAATTTTGGGAAGATGGAGTGACACCGAAAAGTTGTATGATGAGACAGAGTCATCTATGGATGAATTGACTGGCTTCTCTCCTGAGGACACTTCTGGCTTCATTGCTGTGCAATCGATCAGAATTAAAAAGTTCGGTGAGGCTGCTAGAGAGAAGGGTGTGAAGTTGGAGTTGTAAAAAGGAGGAAAAGCAAATAGAACAAAAATTGGAGTTCAATCTCGAAAGGTGAATCATTGTAGCGTGATATTGTAGAAGCCAAAGTGGCCCTATTAAAAATATCGGAAAACCGCCGACAAATTCCCGAGCATACGTAGATGGTTGTAAACATCTAACTCAATAGGAATCAAGCCATGCGTCCAACTGATCAAAATACTCCGAGGTATTTCGCCCAATAAGTTTATATGGGATGCTCTTCTTAGCTGCCGCGTGCGTTTTGCTAGTTTCAAGATGTTCCTTCAAGTGGCATATGAGATTCTGCAACACTACACGTGCACGCGCCAGACGAAGCGCAGAGCCCCCGACACCCTCAAGCTCCAGTTGGTCAACAAAATGGTCCGCTTCTTTTTTAATAGGAGTGCCGCCATCGCTCAGCAGACTTTTGTCACGCTTTGAGCCTATACCACAAACGGGATCAGTGTCCCTCTTGACCTGAGGCTTCAGTTCTAGGCCAAGATCAGCATCAAATTCATCTCTATGCTGCATGTAATAAAAACTGGCAAGCCAAAGCACCTTATTAAACATCGGAAACCTATATTTAGAAGGCACTCGCGTGCGTTTCTCCAAGCCATAAATTTTCAAATGCATGTGCATGTCTTTCAATGTCAAAAAGTTTCCGCCTATGACTACAGCGTCATCGGGCGTGTATACGGAATGAATCCAACCACTGGGAATGATGAACAAGTCACCTTTAGTCAAATTGACCTTGAACCCCCCGTGAGGTTTCCTTACCTTGCCATCTATGCGCCGGCTATACTCAGGAAACCATGTAAAGTTTTGCTGAGGCTCGTGGCACCACGCTTCATAAAGCTGCAAGTTTGTGTCCAGAGGCGGAAACATCAAGAACGACTTGGTCCCCTGACAGACAGTATAGTACACCGGCGTGCCCGAGAAGTCTATATGAAAGTCTGTGTATGAGCCTGCGACGGACATGAGACAGTACTTTGTCACCTGCGGCCGTTGTTGTTCGCAGCCATCGGTATCGCACCATACTTTATCCACAAGATCCAAATCGCGCACCATTTGCGGCCGGTGCATTTGCGTGCCCAAGCTTTCTACCTGAGAAACCTCGAGCGAAATCACGTTGCGAATACGATCTCGGTCCGCAGGCGCCGTGTAGAAGTAGTCTCGCCACTGGCCCAAGGTCCACGCGGGTGACTCACTTTGCTGCGAAAGAACGTCCATCACCTCCACCTGCTCTTGCGGCCCCGTCTGCTCGGTCACGTAGTCCACGGTGATGTGTTCCCGCGGCACTGGAAGCTCTAGGCCTGACGCCTCGTTCACTTTGCTCACCAACACCGGGGTGTCATGGGCTAGTGCAAACTCTTTGGTGAGATCCTCGCTTTGCACCACAATATGGCCCGCGGTCTCTGTTTCCCACGCCAAGAATCCCGGCACATGTGGATGCATAGACTTGTCCACGGCAAAAGTCTCGCCCAGATTTAGAGCCACATAGTCGATCTTGATACGCGACCGCTTCAGCTGACGCTTCATGTGCGAGGGCCCGTGCTCCGCTTCACAGCCACGGCAGTGGTACGAGGCGATTTTGTTGAGGTCTGCGCCACTTAGCTCAATACAGATATCATGGAACCATAGCCGACAAATATCACACTGGATCCAGAGGACCTTGGCTAGCTTGGACGCCTTCCCAACGCCTCCCGGGCACCGGGGGCATACATCCGACATAGTACGTGCTAAATAATGCGTATGGCCAAAATTGTATGGGGAGTGAAAGAACACACCTGTACACCAGAAAGTCCGAACAAGTGCCCCAAGACAAGTGCCGATACTTTGTATAGTGCAGTGTTCCGCTCAGTCCAAAACCGTGCCCAGGGGTTCTTCATTGGCTGCTGCAGTCATCTTCCAACACCCGGTTGAGCTCCCACGCGCTGTCGCACTCACCTCACTGCACCAAAACCGTGCCGGTAGCACTACACCTACATGTCAAGACTAGCCAGACAAGTGCTCCAGAAAGCACGGTACTCCACCCCTAGCAACAAAGACTTCATCCACGAGTACAAGGTCAGGTCTGCACTTGAGAAGCTCATCTACCACTACCTGACGAAACCGCTCCAGAAGTTCTCGATAGAAAAGCTATACACACAATCCCGCGAGCTCACGCCCAAAAGCATCCCGGCATTAGCTTCGGATACCATCGAGTCGTTGTTGGTTTACAATGCCCGGCGCTTGCGGACGTTCCGTAACTTGCCGTACCTTGTGATGCTAAATCCATCCATATCTGAGTCATACAACATGTACCTCCAGTCGCTCTCCATTTTGTTGAAAGCACTGTCCAGAAACATTTCCTCATTGACCGAGAATGAAGGCTTCTCCGACAACGTGCTCTCGGAGTTCATGGAGATTCATGCTGATGCTTTGCCCACGCTATCCAAAGGCTTCAGCGAGGTCATGCATTTGATATCCCCCGAAAAGGTTAAAGGCTTTTTAGATCAGCATCTAGTGGAGCGCATCTCCATGCGCTTGATAGCCCATCAGCATGTCAAGTTGACTGACTCTCTTCGGTCTTCCAGCTATGAAAATGGTGGCAGCTATAACGGAGTGATCAAGCTTCTCAATATTCGAGAGGTGATCCGAAAGAATGCTGAGCTTGTAAATGACATATTTCTAATGAAATACGATCAAACGGTGTCGGTGGGAATCGATACAAACCTTCGGCCTGGAAATTTCTGGACATCGAAGGATGAGGCAGAGAACTACCCCAAGGACGACAAAATACTATTTCCCTACATTGAATATCATCTAGATTATATTCTTCAGGAGTTGTTCAAGAACTCTTTCAGAGCGCACATCGAGAACCTGGTCTTGGACCCGGTACGGGTGACAGTATCCACGAGCACCAAGGACACGGCGTTCATGGAGTTGCGTATCAGGGATAAGGGCAAAGGAATTCCGCCCAACATCATCAATCACATGTTTGACTATTCGTTCACAACATACGAATCTGGAGAAGGCGACAGCTACAAAACCTTGAATGTGCCCCCGGGGCTCGGGGGAAACACCGTCGCCGGCATGGGATATGGTTTGCCATTACTGAAAAGCTACATTGAGATTTTCAATGACACGCTTCACGGCGATACCAATGTTAAGGGACTGTTGAGTGTGCAGACTTACTGGGGCTGGGGCACTGATGTGTACTTGAAGACGGTGGGGCAATAAAGTTGCCAGTGGAGTAATCATTACAACGTCATTTAAATAGGAGTACAAAGAATAGGCTGGATTATCATTTCGAGCCACTGAGTAGGCCAAGTGCCAAAGTCATCACGGAATGTAACGCCATGGCATCTTTCGTCGCCGCGACCAAATATACTCGAGGCGCCCAGTGCATTGTGTCAAACGCGCAACTCGCCTGAGGCTTCCTCCAAAAACACCCCATTTGCTGACTCCGTAGAAGGAGTTCTTGACCGCAAGCATATCTATTCTGCCGCTGAAAGGAAACTCTTTCTACCAGCCCCCCCAGGATTTCTACGAGCTCCTTCAGGATTGATCAATCTGTCGGCCTTGACCGTTCTTTTGGTCCCAACTATCCATTTGACGATTCCGAGGGATCTACTGCGATAAAGCACATACCACTCTTGTCTTATGTTCGGCCTGGAATCCCTTGGCCTCGATTATTTGACGTGTGCTCCAACCACATCCTTTCCTCAAAGCATATCTCCCTCTCAAAGTCCATCTCAGCAGGACTTTGGCCAGCTTTTGGAGGCCCTTCATCCGGTGCTAATTTTGAGTGACCCACATGAGTGCAATAAACACATCTCCATAGTTCTCAAAGAAATAGCAGATTTCTTGAGCTTGGAGGATGAGATATATCACAAGTGCTCGATTCTCAGCTTAAAGCTTCTTAACTCCAACTTATTCTTGAAAAACTACAAGCTATGTTTGGGGAAAATCCTTTCCGTGATTAAGATGTTGACCGGCGGTGCTGCGAGCTCTTGCTATAAAAGAGATGCTTTCACTTTGATGCAAGTCCTTTCAATAATACTTCTCGTGTTTTTCAAGCTCATCGACGATAAGAAACTGAAGCTTTACTCAATCGTCAACGAAAAACAGCTTTTTGATTTGCTCCAAGACCTCTCTTTTGCCCAAATCATTTCCAACTTCATTTCTTGCCAGGTGCAGTTTTCCTCGGAGGAAACGCTCGTATTCGAACCAAAAAACCAGCCTCACTCGAAATACGTGCTACTCAAGTTCAATTGTGACATTTTTTTCAACTACTTGTACCACATTGTGCTTCTTTCGGATGCAGAATTCTCCCAATTGACCGAGAGCTCATTAATTCCTAATCTTATCGATCATCTTATTTCTAATTCCAATTTCAACAACTACAATTTGTCAAACGACGACTTTAACGACACAAACAAATTGATTGCATATGAAGAATTCAAGCTTCTTCTTCTCATCAACGAACAATATATGATGCATACATATGCTGCCAGTGGGTCTCTACCGCACAACAAGGTAATCGAAGGACTATTGTCTGTAAACGGCATTGCGGGTTTTATCAACTTGTTGACCTATCACATGAATCGTGAAGAGTCGCATATTATCAAGATATTGATGATCAAGTTCTTGTTTTCTATATTGTCTTCTCCTGAACACTGCAAACTGTGCTATTTAAACGACCTCAAAATATTAGTGGACATTTTTATCCGTGAATTGAACGACCTCAACTACAATGAGAAGCCTCTGCAGAATTCCGAGCGGACAGACAGCTTCCTAGCTTTGACATATTTGAAGACATTTCGTTATTTATTGGCGCAAACGCAATTGAATGAGATCACTCCAAAGTACAAACCTAAAGATGTCTTCGATCTTTTGTCAAACGTGATTTTGAACTGCGACGAGAATACTGACACTCGATTGTCACAGGGAATGCCAGACCAAGTTAATTCAGTAGACCAGAACTCCATCATCAAGGCCGCTGTGAAGTGTCTTAATATTCCATGGCTTAAAAAGCTGTCAAAAGCCAGGACTTTTGCGGGAAAGCTGAATCCCATGTCTCTTTTCGAATCAAGCACTGGAAGTAACGATTCTTTGATCTCTTCTTCTTCGCTTTCGAGTCGCGTTACCTCGCTTAAAAATCCCTCGTGTGAGAATTCTGCTTCAAACGAATCATTTTCATTTACTAGAGTAGCCTCTGTTAAGGCAAATTCCCGAAGTGATTACAATAAGCATACTCGATCGCATAATAGGGAATTGCAGGAGAATGTGTTGGATGATTTGAGCGACGAGGAAGATTTTTCTGTATCAATCCTGATTCCGGAGAACATATTCGAAGCCAACAACTCCAATATTTTCATGGGTAATGCCCTTTTGGGCGGACATGAAACGGCAACGTCTCTTTCATCTCGCCAAACTCTTGGCTTGCTAGACTTGCCAAGAGAGTACCTTGCCACTAAGTCCCTTCCGCCTCTTCCTCAACACATCTCTGCCGGTCAAAGCCGCCTTCAAGAAAAAGCAAGACAAAAAAAGGCGCCTGCCCCTCCTCCACCGCCTCCAAGGCGAAGGAGATGAGTGTGCCGAACAGAGGACAACTAATTATTTCGTGCTCTTTAAGTTTATGCAAGATGTAGAACTACGAATCGTACATGTCTCATTTCCAGATCAATCGGCACTGAAGCTAAATCGTATTCAATCGTAATGGGCCCCGCCCTTGAGTGAGCTGTCTTTAAAAGTTAAGACATCATCAAATCGCAAGCCATTGATTTCTGTTCTTGTGTATGTGTCTAACTCTTTGTGAGTAATTTCAGACTCTGTGTCTCCTAAATCACTCGATGCAACGAGAACCAATCCTCGAGAACGTAATAAGGGGATAAGTTTAGGCACAAGGTTCAATAGATGTATAGATGTGATGACACCAATCAAATTGTTGTCTAGAATAAAGTTGGTTGCTTCTTTTATTGAGCGAATAGTCAATTCTTGGTCATTAGCCAAGAGTTGATGCTTCACATTCGGCGATGTTTTGTTCTCCTGAGAAATTTCTTCCTCCACATCGTCGATTAAGAGACCATTGGCTGTGCGAGCTTCGAATTCACCTTTCGAGGTTTTGAAAACAATTCCATTCATAACGAGGAAAACAGGGAAGTTGGGTTGTTTCCAATTCAAGATCTTGCACACAATGGAATTAGAAGAGAGGAATATTAGCGACCTGTCATGTTTTTGCTGTTGTTTAATTGACCTTGTATGCTCAAACACGCTATTCAAAGTCATGTCAATAAATCTGTTTAGGTTCAGCTGGGTATTGCCCGCAAAAGGCAAGTTATCAATTTCATAAAGGGATGGGAAAATCAAATCCACAGATAAATTGATGCTTGAGTCCAAGGTGTCTAGAATAATGTCTAGCGGAATGTAAATGATCTTGAGTAACTTTTTGACTAAGGTTAAGTCTTTGAGCCTCATTTTGTGCAAGTCTCGGAGCACTTTTTCATAGTCAAAAAGGTTGGATGTCATGGAGTTGAGTTGATGCAAAGACAAATTGGGAAGAAACAATTCGATATTCTCGGCCACGGATATGGCCCAATGGGGACAGACCACTGGCGTTCCGTCATTTAGAAGACACACTTTAATTTTGAGGTATTCTCCGCTCAAAGAGGTGGAAGTCACGAATGCCGATGTCAACGAGGTGGCATTATCTGCGGACTTTGCGGAGTGCAGCTTACTCGGAGAGGCCAACATATTGTTTGGAGAGAAAATACTTGGAGAGCCGCCGTTGCCGTTAAATTTCACGGGCTTTGGCGCCTGTTTCACGAAACAAGTCGATGATTTCCAATAAGTATCATACTTTGTAGTTTCGAGCAAAGTTCCTCCAAAAGGGAAGATAATTTGATACTTGAATGTCAACTCTCCAATATTTTTGAGCCTCATATCGAACAAGGGCAAAGATATAGAGTTGATTTCAGGCGACGTGGTATCGATTTGCGAGAAATTGAGAGCCGTAGTTTTCGCAATTAAGCGAGTTCCAAACTTGGGAAATATTTCCAAATCAATTCGAAATTCGTTGAGCGAATCAACCTCTGTTTGGAAGTTACAGCTAGCAGTACCCTTTTGCCCATCTGTAACAGGAAGAAGAATGTTTCTGGGAACTATGTCAGAAATGTTAGAGGTGATGGTAATTCTTCCAGGCTTAGATTCAGTGCCGTAATTGAACAAGTTGATGCAGTTCGATTCAATGGGAAACATCAACTCAATCAACACCTTCTGCTCCAAGAAACTATGTCCGTACCTTCTAAGCGGCAAGATTGGTGGTGGGAGCTCGAGATGGGGAATAGAATCCGGCATTTTTTCAGCAGATTCGCCACTGTTATCCAGGTCAACTTCATCAAGAATCACGGGCACCATATTTATGCCGGCCTTGGTTTCTTGTGGTTTCTGAACAGGTTTGTTCTTTGTAAATTCTTTTTTATACCATAGAAGGTGATTTAAAACGTCCACGTGCCCTTCGATAACGCAGTAATAAAGCACATCATAGCCATTCTCGTCTATAATGTCTAATACAGCCCCGAACTTTATGAGCTCGTGAGTTGTCTTTGCATGGCCTTTCAGAGCAGAGTAAAATATTGGCGGCCAGTCGTTTAATGAGTCCGTCTGGTTGATATTGGCACCAAATTGGATTAAAAGCTTGATGAGCTTGTAATTTCCGGACCTAGCAACAGCATGAAGCGGAAAAAGTCCTTCGACGTCTTGGCGATTTATCATTTCAGGTGTCGGGTTACTCGAGTTCAAAAGAAATTCGAGCGTCTTGTAGTCACCAAATTTACAAACGTAATTGATGGGCAAGTACTGGAGTTTTGAATCGTTCGACTCGGGATAGCAATTTGCACCGCTCTTGAGAAGTATAGCTATAGTGTCGAAATGACAATTCTTTATGGCCAATAGTAAAGCAGACATGGACTCATTGTCAAGATCATCAATACATTCGACCGGAAAAAAGGGTAATAGAATCTCCAAAAGGTCAATGCGATTATTTTGTGAAGCGTAGTGCAAGCAAGTACGCCCGTTTGAGTCCTTATCAACGAGTAAGCGTGTAAGCGCTTCTTTCGACAAGGACTTGATGATGTGCTCCACGATAAACACCCTTGAGTGGTTTATGGAGTTATTCGAATTGACCACCTTGACTCCATTGTTGATGATGACATGCGTGTCCAGGGCAATGGAAGCTGGAGGAATTGAGCAACACTCGTGAATGATCGGCTTCAAATTGAATTCATCATTGTGAATACTGAAGTTGATGTTGTAGTCAATGAGAGAGAGAAATGTTTCAAGAAACAGATCTGAGATCCTCAAATTGACAATAGAAAGGAGGAAGATTTTGGAGAATCTCTCTTTGAGCATCTCAGGGGACTCATCTTTGGAGCAGATTTGCTCGCACCAGCGCTTCAAATCCTCTATATCGGTGATCTCTGTAGAAGCAATGTTCACAAAGCTAGAGTATAGGCCATCGATCTCAGTCGATAAATACAAGGAGCTGACGGGAGGCTCAAAAATCTCGGGGTTTGAGCCGAGCTTCAAAAGCCCACTAGGCACATCTTCTCCGATATTTGATTGTGGCGCTGCTGGGTCACCTAGAGCCCTGGACTCGGGCCCTGGGGCTGCAGTGGTGGAGTTGTTTCGAGAGCCTGGGGTAGAAGCACGGTTCAAGACCTCGGTCAGGCGGTATGCCGCTAAGATCGAGTAGTCGCCATCCATAATGGACTCGAGGTCCAGCAAAGACGAGGTCACCAAGTCACTCAAGTCATTGATCTCATCGCGATGGAACACGGGTTGCACATTAACGGCGGTCTGGATGAAGAGCTCTTTGGTGTGGGACTTGGAGCGCTTGTCCCATTTCTTGACGACTTTCGAGAACCCCGCCTCATTCAACTCGACAAACTGCTGGAGCCGCGATAGATCTTGATGTAGCTTCTTGAAGCTCTGGTACAAATTCAAGTACAAGATGGAATTCTTGAAGTTGTTGGTCTGGTTGTCGTATGCTGACTGTGAAGACTTGTGTAAGAGTTCGTTTTTCTTGAGCATCAACAAGTCCAAGTTCACGGCCAAGTTGGCCTGCTTTTCCAAGTAAAAGCAATTGACCTTGTCCAACTCACGCTCTACTTTGAAGAAAAAAGACGCCTTGTTTTCTTTAAGTTGATTTTGCACCGCCTCTGGGCTCATGGGCACCCCGGTTAAGGAAGATGCCGGCATGCCGAGATGCTTGATGAGCTTTTTAAGCGCTTTGTAGTTGATGAAATGGCCCAGGTACTCCGGAAGCTCCAACTGGCGTGAAGCCAAGTACTTGCCAAACTTCATGGCAGAAAAGGGGAATGCAGATAATAGAGGCTTCGGGCAAGGAGAGCAGCGGCAGAGGTATGGTAAATTGAGCACGTGGATCTGGGGAAATTAAGCGTGCGAACGCGCCCACAATCTACTTCAGGCGGTCAGAGTAAGGCTTCCTTGGACGTTCTTCATGGGATGCGGTTCTGCGTGGATTCCTGCTTTCCCTGGCCTTCTTGTTCCGAAAACTGCGTTTCCCGGCATCGAGCGTAGTATGCTGCGATCCTTCGGAACCTAGCGAAGATTCGGAGAGGGGGGTTCTACGTCTCATGATTCAGAGCATACTGACATTATATTAACACAGACAGCAATCCCTTCAGATATCTATTTCTCTATCAACTGAGATTCACCTGCGCGATGACACGGGGCATTTCACGGCGGCCCATCTAGTTACCCTTCTTAGCTTCGTCAAAGTGCTCCTTGAACTTGTCGGCATTTTCTTTACTTCCAAATCTGATGGCCAAGGTCTGGGCCTCGGCATCTCCCTCAGACACATCTGCAGTCACGTTGTAAACCCACGATCTGTCTGAGCCAATGTTGGCCTTCAACTCGTAATCGCTCTGAACCAAGTGGTTGGCGCAGATCTTCAACGTCTTGTCTCTTCTCATCAAGATTCTTGTCTTTCCTGTGGTCTTATGCTTCAAAAACTTCACGTCTCCAGTTCCTCTCTCCTTCCACTCTTTGGTGTCTGCGTGGAATCTGAACAACTTGGCACGCACCTTGAACTTCACTTCCTCGTCTTCTTCATTGGACTTGACCTCGACTTTCTCCAAGTGCACAAGAGGCTCAAAGTGAACCTCGGCTTCCTCCTCGGCAGCCTCATCGTCAGATCCACCCTTCTTCTCATCTTTCTCCTCCTTATCCTCTTTAGCGTCGTCTTCTTTCTTCTCCTTCTTGGCTCCGAACATCAGAAAGACATTGGCTGTGGGGGGTTTTGGGTCGTCTTTGCTCTCGACTTGAGGCTCAACTTTGGGGGTGCTGGCTTCCGACATTATTGGTGGCTTGGAGTGTTCTAAGGATTTTTACCTCGTTTTGTCTTCCATCGAAGTTTCGCGCGCGCACTACCTCTATAGAAGCTGTGTACACGCGACACATCTATGGCTTACTTTTCGGCAACGGATGAACTTAACACTCGATCATCTTCATCCATGCAATTCTGCACTTTGCCTTCAGTTGTGAGCCGATTGCAAAAAGTCGTAAAATTATAGAGCGGCGTTGTTCGCTACGTAGTTTGATTTCCTTCAGTCACCTACACAATCATTTCTCGGTTCTTGTATTTAATGGTGTGAACTAGGCATAGGAGGGCAGGCCATGACGCAGAATTTTCCAAACAACCGTCCCCATTGAAAATGACTATTCCTTCAAGCAATCACCTTAATCCTCCATTTCAGATGGTTTGATCAAACCAGCCACCTGGAGATCCTTTTCTCTTTGCAATTTCGTTTGCTCCTCTTTTTCGAGCTCTTTATCTTCTTTGAAAAGATAGTCCGTGGCATCGCCACCAAACTCTTTAATTTGCACCAAGAAATCTCTGATAACGCCATTGAACTTGTTGAGGTCCCCGTACACGGTTGTCAAGACGCCCAAAAAGTTAACTAATTGCTCCTTTTGTAGGTTTTCGAAAGCCGAAGACAACAAGTTGCCCAAGTACTGCTTCAAGTACTCGCTATTGCTTGTACCTTCTGCAGCTTCTCCGGCGCTGTATAATGATTCTCTGATGACTCCGTCCTCCACTAAATGTATTAACTGTGCTAACAATTGAGATTGGTATCTGAAGCCAGACTTGTGGTCCGGTTGAGTTAAGACATAGAATGTATCAGATAGAATTTGGAAGTAGAAGTTCTCGTAGAATGCCTTTGTGAATGGTGTTTGGCCAAGCTTTTCCACATTTTCAATTAATTCTAATGTCAAAGACAATCCGTTTTCTTCAACCTCTCTATTGTTATGTTTGATGGCCCACAAGGCTGCGTTGATCAAAGATTGAAATGCTTCTCCAGATAACTGTAAAAGGGCACTGAAAGATTTGTTGTTGATAACTCTCAAAAGCTTGTAGTATTCGACCCTGTGTTCAGGATACTCAACGAAATCATTTTTGATCATGTCAAGAGTGCATTCAAAGATATTTTGTAAGATCAAAACCACGCCCTCGGATATCATATGCCCGACTTTAGAAATCAATGCTGTCATACAGTTTAAAACCTCTGCATCTCGGGCATCTGGTACGTTCGTCTTGTAGTCGTCTAGAACAGCAGCAAATAAAGGCTGTGAAAGGTCTCTGACAATTTCTTCTAAATTATCAGCTTGATGTATGTAAGTCTCAATCATTTTCAAGACTTCCTTCTTGATTGTTCTTAAACCTCGCACCTTTGGTGTTTTGGTAGCGATTACACCTTCACGTGCAACTGTGTCGGAAATCATCCCACTCACGGCCTTGTATAGGGACAACATATCAACATACATCATACCCAATTGAGAGTAAAAGCCAGGCCCCATTGCCTTGCATACAGAGACGTTCGTTTTGATTATGTTAGCAATAATCTTGACAGTTTCAGTGTTCATCAACAAAGTTGGGTCTTCTGCTGCAGAGCGAACAATGGCAGACCAAGCAACATTTGGCAAAGACATCAACTCATGTAGCAATTGATCGCGGGCATCTTTTTGAGTCTGGGCGCTAACTATTATACCGCACGCCTCATAGAAAGTATGCACCTGTTGGGGCAGCAAGTCTTCAGTGATGGACTGGATATTGTTGATGATCTCAAGGATGAAAGGCTCGGATTCCAGAGGTTGGGTGACAACGAAATGTCTTTTGCATTTGTGCGTGATCTTAATAAAAGTGTCACACGCCATGTCTTGCACGCCCTCGTGAGTTTCGTGCATAAACTCGAACAACTTGTTCACAACTGTTTTCAAAAACTTCCAGTGCGCCTTCAAGAATCTAGGATACTGGCCAACAATGTACATGATGTTCGAAGCAACAACGGCCTTGTTGTCTTTGCCCCTCTTCAATTCTGTTAAGGACAAAAGTTCCTTGATGACAGAGACTAAAAAGCGCTTCTCCATTTCTTCGTTCATGGTTCCAGAAATTGAGCCAATAGCCCAACACAAGGTGTTGATGTTGTGCCAAGACCATTCGGATTCGTCAATTTGCCTAGCCAATTTCTCATTCATGATTTGCTCAGTGTCAATGACATCCAAGTGTGTCAAGTAGACCAACACCTCTCTCATTGATTTGTACAATTGGATAGTATCTGTGTCTCTGACAAACTCTCTAACAATTTCACCCTCGTCGTTCTCAACAATCAAGACTTCTTCTGGTCTAACCATCTTCTCTATCATGACCAATCTTAATTTCGATAATATTTGTGCATATTTGTGTTGTCTCAAAGGATATTTGGCCAAGATGGCTGGGTCTGGAGCGCCATTAGCGGCACTTGGCCTCAATTGGGAAGAATGCGTCAATTGCATCAATGGGGACAACTCATTGGCTGGCAAATTTCTGATTTCCTCGAACAATCCCAGCACAAGAGTAGACCAATAGTCCAAGCAGGTTTTGAACAATTCTCTTTCCTCAATAGTCGATAATTCAATGAGATAGTTGAGAGAAATTATCAACAACTCTTTTTGGCTCTCCTGGGATTCCAACTCCTGAAGGTGGTTGCTCAAAAAGGTGCAAAGAAACATCGCCAAATCTTGTAAAAACGACTGGTCGTTTGAGTTTGCTGTTTGGTAGGTTTTCTTCAAAGAGGCATCAAGGGGTACCACCACCGAGATTTTTTCCATGGCACCTCTGAAGAATTCTATGAATTTCGCTTCATTCTCAGTAGAGATCAAACTGGCAATCTCGGTCAAGCACTTCAATGTGACGGCGCGAGTTTCAGCCGGCGCCAAGAACTTGTTCGTCAACAAAGACAACAAGTCGGTTTGGAATATGTAGTTGAGAGGCGTCCAGTGAATGAATCTCAACAAGGCACTGAGAGTGGCAATAATTAAGGAGGGCTTTGTTGTTTTGTCCAAGACCTCGTAACACAACTTGAAGATTTGCTCAAACTCGGCTTTCAAGCTCAATTTCAAATTGTTTGCCTTAGCCTGGGTCATCTCATCTTGACTGAAGTCGAATACCTCCTCGCCCATCAACTTCAATATGTTCATGTTGTTCTCGCAAACATTGAAAGATGACCGAGAGCTCATGACAATGTCAGGGATGAACTGAGGCCAGTTGTGGGGCCACTCCTGTTTCAACACTGAAACTAATGTCAAGTCAATCTTGTTGATCAAAGCACGCTCCTTTTCGAAAATGGCCTCGTCATCGCACAAGGCAATGATCATGTTGACTATGAAGTTCCGGATTCCGATGCGCTCGTTCTCAGGAATAGACTTCCAGCGGTATTTGATCAAGGAATTCAAACACGACAAGGCAATGTACTTGGACTGCAGATTCTTGGCTGACGACAAGATCTTGTCGGCCCTGGTCCACGACTCCGGATGCTCCTGAAACTGCGAAAGAACCATCGAGGCCCTCTGCTGCTCGGGACCCGACTTGTAGAACGTGTCGACGATGGTGTCGAACAAGTCGAGATCCAAGTCTTTGGAAAAGTCTAGAATCTGCTCCATTGTGTGACAACGTGGATAGAAGATGCGGAGGTTGCTGATGTAGATTTGTATTTGTTGAGGAGGAAAAAAAGAGAGGATACAGGAAGATTTTACCGTGCTCCGCGCGCAATACGTGACACACTGCGTGGGCCGATGCAGTGGCATGGACGGTTGGATAGCTACAAAACTGAGATCTTCGAATGGGCATGAAAGCGTAGAGTCTTTTACGTGCTACTTCTCCAATTTCTAGAGCTGGAAACCCCGCCCCGGACGCCTGCAGACACTCAAGTCGCCACTCATTATCTTTCGGAACATGCCCGTCAAGGGCGTCTTTACTATTTCCAGTGTTCGCTTCGAGAGTAGACGCAAAGCATTTTCGTTTCGGATATACTCGTGTCAACTAAGTATGTAGCATAGCAGGCGCCTGACTTTCTCTCTACAATTGCACTTCCTTAGCGAAAGCACGGTTGATAATCTAGTGAGAAGAGAGTTGATTGACGAAGGCGTGAATTTAGTACACACCAGCTAAGGCTTACGCGCTACGCTGAGATGGTGAGGTAACTTGATATCTGTGGTTCTTCTGACGTATATTGCTGCCGCTGGTGAGTCGAAGTCTTACTTCTTGACGAAAGCAACACCCTTGTCAATGTTTCCAGACAACTGATCGATGGCAACTGCCAACAACTTCTTCTCATCATCATTGATCTTGTTCAAGATGTCATACTGCACCTCCTCGATTCCGTTTTTGGATAACTTAACTGGGAGAGAAAAGAAGTCGAGGTTGTTGACCAATTTTCTGGCCTCGGCGGCTCCTTTTATCGAGGAGTCCAAATTCAAGAAGGTGCACTCAGTGACAGACTCTCCGGCAGCAGCTTTTAACAACGACTCGGCCAAACGGTACCCAGCGTAAGCCATGGACAAGGTGGCAGAACCAGCACCATCCTTGGCCTTCACGACCTCATCACCTCCAAACTGCACTCTGTGAATCAAATCCTTCTTCTGCTCAGCGGACAACTTACCGTAGTATGACTTAGAGCCAACAGAGTACAACGGCACAATAGTCTCGCCCGAGTGGCCTCCGACAACAGGTATTTCGAAGTCCGTGGCATTCACGCCATCGAATAGTTGTGAGATAAAGGTATTAGCACGCACAATGTCCAATGTGGTGACGCCAAACAAACGGGCGGGGTCGTAGATGCCTGCCTTTTTCAAGGTCTCGGCAACAATTGGGACCGTGGAGTTGACCGGGTTGGAGATGACCAACACAAGAGCCTGGGGAGCATTTTCAGCAATACCTTGCGCTAAAGACTGAACAATGGAGGCATTGATATTGAACAAATCATCCCTGGTCATCCCAGGCTTTCTAGGCACCCCTGCGGGAATAACGACCAAGTCCGAGCCCTTCAAGGAATCAGCCAAGGCAGTTTTATCCTCCTTGGAAGAAGGCAAGAAGGTTTTGGTGCTGGCAGCCGTGTTGATATGGCCTAAGTCAGCGCCGACACCGGGAACGTTGACGACGTCGAACAAGGACAACTCGGTAACGTTTTTGTTGAGTTTTAAAAGAAGGGATAACGGCTGGCCAATGCCTCCAGCAGCCCCGCAGACTGTGACCTTTACCATCTTTATGAAATATGTAGGGGTTGATTCTTTAAAGTTCTAGTGGACCGGTCAATCAAAAGATGCCGGGAAAATTGTAGTGCAATGAAGGAAAAAAAGGAATAGAGAGAGCGGGGGTGAAGCCTTTTATAACGGGGAGAAAACATGGGGACTCGCATCGGCTTCGCACTCCGCGGCTCTTTGTACAGGCCGACTTGGGGCTCCCCAGATTTGCATGTGGTTCCTTTTACCCGGAGCCTTAGGCCCGAGGGTAAATTATATGTGAATAGGAGGGTTTTGGCGACACTAGCCTTTTTGACAACTTTCTGTTTCTTGCTACCGCATCTATAGGAGTTCTCCGAACAGCTCAATCGACGCAGATGCTCCATTTTGGAAAGCGGGGACGGAGCTCGGAGTTTGGGCATGCCATCAAAAATCCCGCTCCATTCGGTTCTCAATGAAGCAAAGGGCCATATTCGGCCAAAGAGCACAGGCAGATGTACTTGGCTCTCCGTCTCACGGGCCGCTCCGCAAAAACTTTGTCAATCGCTTTCTGTTGTGCCCGTTAGGTGCGCACGTGCCGGCAGCCCTAGTCATCATTTGCAGTGGTGCCATCGGCACTTGAGCCGATCAAGGAAGCACGGTTCGGCCGTCTATATAATGCTAGTCTCTGTAGCTGCCCTCGAGACGGCGCAAAGAGATGCCGTTGTGACGGGTGTCCTGTAACCGTTGGCCCTGTGCACAGGCCGGCCCCCATTTCCGGATCCCAGCATTCCGCCACGAAGCTGCTGCTAGACGAGGAAATTCAGCGGCACCAAGGCGGTGCTCTGCAAAGCAATTGGTAGTACTGAAGAGCCCAAGCCTTGGAACAAATGGGCGGGTGGAGGCGACGTCACGTGGTGCGGACATATGTGAGATCACGTGGTGCGGTAGCGGCGTTCAGGGTCACGTGGCAAGTGGACGGGATCAAGACCACGTCGTCCAACATGTCCGCCAAGACCGTGGTAGCGCCGGCAAGCACAGCGGTGGTCGCGCTTCCTTATGAGAAATGGCCACAGACTTGTGACCAGGAGGCTGAAGCAGACGGTGCCGCGTGCACACCGCGCTCGTCTGCTGATTTCATCTGCACTGTGTGCAGGTCCCGTGGTGGGCTGTTCGTTTTGCCGACCCGTCCAGTACTCTTCCCTTCCATGGACACACTGTTGCGGTGTTGGGGCTTTTTGCTGCAAGCTTTGACAGAGGAGCTACTTGCCTGCACCCTCTTGTTCTCAGGCTCGAATAGCTGGGCAGGGCTCGCCAGTGCCGTGCATTGTTGCGAGACCAACGCAAAGATTCTGGCGTATGCAGCGCGGGGCAACGCACTATTGTTCACCATTGCAGATCGCCAGATATAAAAAGCCAAGGATCCGATCCCGCCGCCACTTTCTTCGCATCTCCGCTCTTTGCTCATCACTCGTCGCCAGTGCCGTCCTTGCTCGCAACTTTCATGTCACACACAGCGGCAGACGGTTCCGCCCTACGCTTAAGAAGAGGCTCTGCAGACTCCGTGTCCCGACCTCGCAAATTCATCATCAAGAACATTGATGCCACGTTAAACCGGCTCTTGGAGAGCGAGGATACCGATCATAACTCGCAGATCACCATCGACGACACGGGACCCAAAGTTCTCAGCTTGGGAACGAAGAACTCAAATGGGTATACCACTGCCCAAGTGCGGGGAACCTACGCCCTCTCCAACCTACTCCAGGAATTGACAATTGCAAAAAGCCAGGGCAAAACCCTGCTTATTTTGGAAGAGGCTCGCTTGAACGAAAATCCCGTGGATCGTATCTCTCGCTTGATCTCAGGCAGCTTCTGGCCCCGCTTGACTCGCCGCATCACCAAAGACAACATTCTAGAAATGACATACGACGAAAAGATCCCTGACGAGCACTCCGACTCCGGCGGCAATCTTGTCCAATCCAAAGGCTCGCATCGCTTATATGTGCCTTATGATCGGGCGGACCAGTATGACTATTTCCACTCCATCAAGCAGTCGAACCCAGACATCCCGTTGAGTGTGGAATATCTACCTGAAGTTTTGGATGCGCAGTTCATCCTCTCCATCAACAAAAAGCCCGGGCTTCTCATACTTGAGTCCCAGAAAAACCCATCTGATCCAGGGGAGTTGTTGAACGAGCCGTATGTGGTGCCAGGTGGCCGCTTCAACGAATTCTACGGCTGGGATTCCTACATGATTGTTTTAGGCTTGCTTCTTGACGTCACACCAAACAACCAGAAAAACCTCGAGCTCTCACGCGGAATGACCGAGAATTTTATCTACGAGATTGGCCACTATAACAAAATCTTGAACGCCAATCGCTCGTACTATCTTGGACGCTCTCAGCCGCCCTTCCTCACCGATATGGCAATACGAGTATACAACAAGACAATGGAAGTTGGCGATGACAAGGCCGATGCCCACGACTTCTTGCGCCGTGCCATATTGGCAGCTATCAAAGAGTACAAAACAGTGTGGTGCTCAAAACCTCGCCTAGACGAGGAGACAAACCTCTCATGTTATCACCCTGAAGGCAAAGGCGTGCCTCCTGAAACTGAAGCATCTCATTTCGACTCCATTTTGAGGAGCTACGTCGAAAAGCATCGGATTTCCCAAAAGGACTTTATTGACAAGTACAATAATGATGAAATCAAAGAGCCAGAGCTTGACGAGTACTTTCTTCACGACCGTGCCGTGCGCGAGTCGGGTCACGACACGAGCTACCGGCTAGAGGGAAAGGCTGCGTATCTTGCTACTGTGGACTTGAACTCTTTGCTTTACAAGTACGAAGTCGATATTGAGATGGTGATTCGGGAACATTTTGGCGGCATCTTGGAGGATCCGTTGACTGGAGCAGTCCACACCCCAAAGGAATGGCAATTGCTAGCGGAGCAGAGAATGCAGAACATTACAAAGTACTTGTGGAATGAACGTGATTCCATGTTCTACGACTACCACATCAAAGACCGGTGTCAAAATTCATATGAATCCGCGACATGTTTCTGGCCTCTCTGGAGTGGCGCTGCAACCAAAGATCAAGCTGCTGCATTGGTCAAAAACTCTTTGAGCAAGTTAGAGGAACAGGGAGGCCTAGTTTCTGGCTCTCTCAAGTCCAGGGGGCGCGTTAGCATCGATAGGCCATCTCGTCAATGGGACTACCCTTTTGGTTGGGCACCGCACCAGATTTTGGTTTGGCAGGGCTTGAAGAATTACGGGTACCTGAGCACGAGCCGGAGGTTGGCCTATAGGTGGTTGTACATGATGACGCGTGCCTTTGTTGACTACAACGGAGTTGTGGTAGAAAAGTATAACGTCTTGGAAGGAGTTGCTCCCCACAAGGTAGACGCGGAATACGGAAACCAAGGTGTGGATTTCAAAGGCGTGGCGTTAGAGGGTTTTGGTTGGGTCAATGCCAGCTACTTGCTTGGTTTGACCTATTTGAATCAGCAGGCCATAAGGAGTATCGGCGCCTTGATACCACCCGAATCGTTCCTTTCAAAGCTAAGAAGTGACCACAGGCTGCTTTTCTACGACTAGTAGGGGAAGGCTTTGCTGATAAGCGTCCCCTAGCAATATTAATATTCAAATGAAGTGCAGGCTCTCAATCAAACGGCACTCTCATACCAGGTGGCAGCGTGGAGATTTTGCGCTCGCTGCCGTCGTGGCTGTACAAGTGTAGAGTTATGATGTTTCTTGGAGAAGCGCGGGACGTGTACGTGTAGTATGAAACAGTCCGGCGAAGAGGTAGGTTCCACAAGACACAACCGCTACATAAAGCGAGCTACAAAGTCGAAAACCAATTGCAAGCAAATTAATCCACTTTGCACCGGCTAATGGAAAGGACGCTTTTTAAAGTAATGTGAAGACCGAGCGCCTTGATGCACCCGTACACCCGCAGTGACACTCAAGCATGCTCACCATCTCAGCATTACCATTACTACCTCAATGGCCCAGCACAGACTCCGCCCATTGGCCAGGTGTTTTTGCAACGCTCGAGCCCCAAGGCGGCTGTTTTCATGCTCAAATCGTGCAGCATCTAGTGACACTTTCAAAACGGCAGTGGAGGCAGCGGAGAAAATCGTCCAGCCGTCCCGCAGCAACTTCAGCGACCCGTTCTCTATTGTCAGTCACGAAATGTCCAACTTGGCCAAGCTGATTGCATCATTGATCGGGTCCGGCCACCCCATGCTAAACCGGGTTTCATCATATTACTTCGAAGCGGAGGGCAAAAATGTACGCCCACTCTTGGTATTATTATTATCAAAGGCTTTGCTGCATATCCCCATTGAAGAACGCAACCGAATCAGAATCGACACTGCAGACGTGGTGGAGCAAACTCCCTATGCCGGCACGCCGTCTCTGACGGTTATCGCTGGCAACTCCGTGGATAAATCCATCTCCCCATTGGCTATCTTGCACGGCATAAATCCGAGGGTTATGTTGGACCCTTTGAGCAAGCCCATGGATAGCTTGCCGCATTTGGACTCAGTGAACGGAATTTTGCCCAAGCAGCGGCGCTTGGCAGAGATTGTGGAGATGATTCATACGGCGTCCTTGCTCCACGACGACGTTATCGATTTGTCTGACGCAAGAAGGGGTAGACCCAGCGGCAACATTGCCTTCACAAACAAGATGGCTGTGCTTGCCGGCGATTTCTTGTTGGGACGTGCGTCCGTGGCCATTGCCCGCTTAAGAAATCCGGAGGTGATTGAACTTTTGTCTACCACCATTGCAAACCTTGTGGAGGGGGAATTCATGCAGTTGAAGAACACTGTCATAAGCAACGATGAGGCGACAGTCGAAAATGATGGCGATGAAAAGGTAACTCCACAACCCACAGGCAAGGTGCCTGTGGAGCAACATGAGTATTCTGTTGCCACGCCAAAGGAAGCGGTGGATCACAGTACTAACGTCGACGCGGCTTTTGAATATTATCTCCATAAAACTTACTTGAAGACCGCGTCGTTGATGTCCAAGCTGTCCAGGGCTGCTGCTGTGTTGAGCGGAGCGCAGGATAATGTGGTGGAAAACTGTTATGAATTCGGGCGCAACATCGGTTTGTGTTTCCAGGTGGTTGACGATATGTTGGACTACACCTCAAGCGACTCTGCCATCGGCAAGCCCAGCCAAGCAGATCTTAAATTGGGCTTAGCTACTGCTCCGATCTTATTCGCTTGGAGAGAAGAACCCCATTTGGGTGAACTCATTGGCAGAAAATTTAGTGAGCCGGGAGATGTGGAAATCGCCAGAAACGCGGTGGAGAAGTGGAATGGAGTGGAGAAGACGAGGCTTATGGCGCAAGACTACTGTGCCAAAGCATTAAAGAACTTAAGAGTGTTGCCCGAGTCCGATGCAAGAAGTGCCATTGAGTTTTTGACCAACAGTATTCTCACCAGAACAAACTAATGGGATCATTGGGACAGTGAAATTGCATAAAGGGCTCCAATTCGCCGAGAGGTTACTGGAGCTGGCAGTCCAATGCGCTTTTACTGCTGCCGGCACCGTATCCTTATTTGTAAATATAAATATCCAAAAGCAGACCCTGAGTGCTATGAACTTTTAAGACACCAAAAATTTACTCATGAACAAGCATTGTGCACCAATACACCCCCAAATGATCGGGTTACCCGGCGCGGTGCGAAATAGTATATAAAGACAATGGGCGCTCTTCCAATGCTTTTTCTTTATCGCCAGAAGATCAATTTCTATGCGTACATGGTTCTTGCCTTTTACCAGAACCATCCGGGAATTGTCTTTGCCAATGGTGTATCGTTAATTTTTGGAATTTTCTATGCAGTTAAATCATTTATGATTAACTCATGTTTCTAGCTTTTGAGCTGAGGTCAGGTCATGGGCGAGAAATCTTCCAGCAAGAGTCCATAGAGATGGAAAACAGCACAACCGATATGGGGCTTGTGCAATCAATATCGGGCTTGTACTCTGGAAAAGGCTTTGGATGTTCGTTAGACCACAATTCGTTTGCTCCCCAGTTGAGTGCTTAGCCAATTCTTCGCGGCAGTCACCCGTAACTACACTATTAAATCTCGATTGATGATTGTTGTCTATTTACAGTACCCTTATTTCTGCCTCATCGAAAGCAACGACTTGCCGTATATTTTCTTGGCATCCGTCACCTTCACGTAACTGCCCTTAGGGCCGGGGATCTGACCCTTAAGAACCAAGATACCAGCCTCAGCGTCGGTGTGTAAAACCTCGATATTGACGCCGGTACAGTTTCTTCCACCCATGCGGCCCGCCATCTTCTTTCCTGGCAAGATTCTTCCTGGATCCTGTGTAGCACCCATGGAACCGGCAGATCTGTGGGAAACAGACACACCGTGTGTAGCCCTCAAACCCTTGAACCCGTGTCTTTTCATGACACCAGCAAATCCCTTACCTTTGGAGACGCCTATGACATCCACCAACTGGCTCGTGGCAAAGTAGTCTGCAGTCAACTCGGTGCCCGGCGTAATGAGCCCTTCGTCGGTCCTGATACGGAAATCACCAAAGTTGGCCTTGGGCGACACACCGGCCTTTTCGCAGAGTTGCAAGTGGTGGCGGGACACGTTCTTCAACTTGTCAATCTGTCCCACCTTAACTGAGGAAAAGCCGTGCTCGGCAGAAGAGACCGTGCTGATGACTTCACAGGAGTCGATCTCCACAATCGTAGCAGCCATTTGTACGCCGCTGTCGTCGAACCACGAAATCATGTCCCGTTTGATCCCAAGGAGGCCGGGTCTGGATAATAGACACTTTCTCTGGTTGGATGCTGCTAGACTATGGTTGATTGGAGGTTCCCGGGTGTATATGGATGGAACCGCATGGACCGATGTAATACGGGCCGCACCTCGCGTGCTGGCCACCATGGCCGGCGAGACAGCCGGCCGAAGGACGGACTGCTTGAATAGAGACAACATGTTGTGACAGGTGAGTGCACCAAAGATTTTTTTCGCTGGTATGCTTGGGGCGCGCACGCCGCGGGAGTAGCGCCAGCCTGTAGGCGCTCACGGGCAGTTATCTGGAGCACCGGGTGCAAGAAACTCACGATAATTGCGCCAATGGAGAGGCGGTAATGGAGCCAATGGAATGGCAGTGCTTGCAACGCGCTTAGTGTGGGTGGCGCCTGTATTGTGTCTACGGCAGATAATTCTGTCCTGATCTCCATCTTCGCTGTTCTATATACACTACTTGATCTTCTTCTGCTTCAACTTAATCGTCTCGTCATCGATGAATATGCCCTTGCCCTTGTAGGGTTCGGGCTTGCGGAACTCCCGGATCCGTGCAGCAAACAACTTCACTTGCTGTTTGTCCATGCCCTCAATCAACAAACGGGCGGGGTTGGGCGAGCTGACACTCAAACCTTGCGGCACCTTAAGCTTGGGTGTAAAGGGGTACCCGATCTTCAACGCAATCCATGCGCCATCATCTTTCTCCTCGATGGAGACTCTGTATCCTGTTCCGACAAATTTAACAATGGCCAAGTGACCCTCTGTGGTGCCAATCACGTGGTTCTGCACCAATGCTCGGGACGTGCCCCACATGGCCTTCTGCACCTTGTTCTTGGGGTTCCGGACCGAAATTTGGACCTGGTTTTCTTCACTGGTCCGTACATTCACAAAGCTGGGAACTTGTACTTTGAGTGTTCCCTTGGGGCCCTTGATGACAATCTGCCTGTCCAAGGAGAACGTCTCCTTGCCCTTGGTAAAGGATTTGCAAAACTCAAAGGGAATCTGCTCGGTGTAGCAAGAAACCTCGGCGGCTAATCTGACGGGTGCCCGGCCTATGAAGGAGCTGCGCAATGCAGTAGACGAAAACGCCCTGGTGGCGTTTACGGAAGGTATCCTAAACATGCTGAGAGGGTAGTATTGAGACTTGAAAATTTTGTGTGCGTGTGCACCCGTACATCTCGGACCGGAAGCAGCACAGTGTACCCAGCGTGTAAGTGGGCAGCTTGAATTTTGGATTATCTGAAAAGTGTGCCATAATAGTCGGCCAAGAATACGGGGAGCAAGTGAAGGCACACTTCGGAGCATCGATGCCGTGAAAGCGATAGCAGTGTGGAATGAGACTAAACCGCCCCGCTCGTAGAAGCCATGCAGTGTGATATAAGATTAAACCGCCCCGATTCGGGTACCTCACACCTCAGATCCATATGCATTAAGACTAAGAATGCTGTGGACCGATAAGATGTTTTCGCTTACGTGGACTTTACGTGCCAAGGGTGATATTCGTACAGCTGTGAACAAAGCCCGCTGAGTCTCAAGAGCGTGCAATACTGCCTTGTTCAGCAAAAGTGGCTAAAAGATCCTCTTTGCTTCAATCAGCGCTTATTGAAGTGCTCAGAATGCACCAATTGCCTTACAAAGCCTTGTCTATTGGCTCATGGTGCAGCATCCAGTCGGTTTGGGTGCGCAAAGCAAATGATTCACAGCGGGTGCTTTTGTCCAGTCCAGCACTTTACACCGCCTGTACAAAAGTGCCCAGAAGAAGTTTGTATTCTGATCAGAGGTGATGGACTCCCACGTTGTGGATCATCTCATCTCGAATACCTGCATGTGCGCGCGACCTAAAGTGAAAAATCACATCAGCGGCACACCATACTACTTGCGGAATGGTCAGACAACTCAGGCATCACGAGCAAAAGTTGCTCAAAAAAGTCGACTTCCTTAACTGGAAGCAGGACAATGACCACAGAGACACGCTGGTGATGGGCCGGTACCAAATTCAGAACAGAGAAGACTACCACAAGTACAACCGTATCTGTGGAGAAATCCGCAAGATAGCACACAAATTATCGTTGCTACAACCCACGGATCCATACCGCATCAAACACGAACAGTTGCTTCTCGAGAAACTCTACAACATGGGCATCTTGGCCACGCAGTCCAAGATCTCCGATTTGGAGAACAAGATCACCGTGAGCGCCTTCTGCAGACGCCGTATTGGCGTGGTGATGTGCCGCTTGAAGATGGCGGAGAAAATTGCTGACGCCAACACATTCATCGAAGGTGGAAACGTGCGCGTGGGCCCCAATGTCATCACGGACCCTGCATACTTGGTGACTAGAAACTTGGAGGATTACTTGACCTGGGTAGACTCCTCGAAAATCAAGAGAAACGTTCTCAAGTACAAGAACAAGATCGACGACTACGACTTGGCTTAGAACGTGCTATTGGTTGTTAGTGGATGAAGAGTGGAAGATCTTTCGAGTCACATGTGCATCCTGTGTTGTAATGTGTCACGAGCATACCGAGCGTCAGCAATACGTGCTGGGACGCTGAACATTCACACTAAATGTGTCGGAGCACTACAGGTTTTATATAGGTACTGCATTTATCGGATTTGAGCCGTTTTGTATTAAGTACTCACTTTCACCAACTTCCTCGTGACACAAAGAGGCTCGCTATATACTTCGCGTCGGATCCTTTAAAAGTTTGTGTTCATCATCCTCCTGACAGCACTCTTTCTATTTCCAGGAATCAAGTCATCTTCTGTCGAAAAGCCGTCGTTCTTGTAACCTGCATTTCCGATTCCCGAAGGCAACGATCCCGCGGGCTTAAACTTCCTCAGCGAGGTGATTTCGGACACTGGATTCAACATAACCACAGAAGTTCTTGAAAGCTGCGAGGCTGAAGGGGTAGGCCTATTCCCTTGAGTGTTGTTCACCACTGGCGGTAACTCATCGTAAGAGCCACCCCTGTAAGTGCTGAAAGAGCCTTGTGATATCTGCGGTGAATTTAGAGAGTCATCGAAATGCCCCCCGTGCTTAACTCCCGGCGAAGTCACTTTCACTCTCGGCTGGTAGTTTGTGAAAGTCTCTATGGTGGAGTTTCTGATATCCGATGCATGTGGCAATGATTTGAGAGGCACCATATCTTGTGGGCTCACGGGCTCAACAGGCTCTCCGTTTTCGTTGAATTGTGGGAAGTACTCCTGTTGGTGCCTTTGTTGATGCTGTGGATATTGTTGATGCAACTGATTTTGTTGGTTGTGTTGATGCAGCTGCCATCCTTGAGGATTCTGGCCCTGTTGCTGTTGGAACTGGTGGTATGTAACTGCGCCATTGTTTTGTCCGCTCAGCTCGGGGTGCGACGGTTGGTGGCTGCCAAAATCTTTCTCATTCACTGCATTGAAATCTTCGTATACTGAAGACGCCGTGGTGAGTCTCTTGTCGTAGCTCGTATCACCCTTCAAGTCTGAGTTGATTCGAAGATGATCCACATCAAGACTGGGCACGGGCTTTGTGGTGTCTGCTTGGAATGCGTGGTTTCCATTAGAATCTATTCGTTTCTCAGAGGCAACAGAGTTGGCCCGGTCGAAGTAAACTTTGTAAACAGACTTCATTCTAGCCAACTCTTCTTTCTGCTCGGCAGTCAACTTCTCCTTGTCTTCTCCTTCGTCGTCACTGACATTTTGCAATAAGTCAAACGCAGATATGCGTGGTTCCCTCACTTGCTTTACTTCTGCGGTCTCCAGGTTGGCCAGATCGTCAATTTTATGCTTGTCTTCAAATGGAGACAGCACATTTATACCAGGTACGATGCTGGAATTGACAGTGGTGCCCTCATTATCGTCGTCGCTGGAGTCACCATTAAACCCTGCACCATGGATATTTGCTTGCCTTTCCGAGTGAACAAGTCCCCCGGGAGCACGAGGTTCACTCTGAATACCAGAGTTGACATGCGCCTCTGCCCTCGGATCGTTGATGATGCTGTGCTTTATTTCCTGTTCTGCTCTGGCCAAATCCTTGTGTGTCTCAACGGACTCGTCGTCATCCACACTTTCTAGTTCCGAATCGGTGTCAAACGCATTGCGCATCTGATGGTTTGAGCTAGGCAACACTGTGTTGATGGCGAGCTCCAGTTCATTTTCGTATTCGACTCCAAACTGGTTGCGGTGGGGGGCTTCATCGGACGAACCATCTGTCACGTCAAATGCAGTGTTAAACAGAGAAGTAGACGTATTCGGCAAATTCGTGTAGTCGGGAGCATTAGTCTTTTTCTTCAAAGGGCTTGTGTTGATGTTTTTTAAGCGGGATTTCTGAGGTGATGTGCGCTGACTGAAGGGAGCAGTACCAAATGAATACTGATCCAGATCTCTGCGCGCAGATCTGGAAAACTCCCGGTTGTCGATGGAGTTTTTGGCAAACTCGTCAAGAGAAGCTTTAGAGCCCATCTGATTCTGATGGGGTAACACGAAGGCATCTGGATAGACCATTTTATGCGAGCTGTTTTCGGATTCCTTGAAGTGGGAACTGCTCACCGAACCAGTCTCCACGTTAGAGAGATTTGGTAAGTTCATGAGCGGATAGCCGGGGTTGGCCGCCATACGCACACTGGAACTCTTCTTATCGAAAACACCCTCTTTAGCAAACGCGGGAAAGTCTGGAAGAGCCGTGGCGTCTCCATTTTCATCGAAGTCAGGATCGTGCTCCAAGGACTCTTTCTTTTCTTTACGATAGTTCCGGATCAAGAAGACACCCAAGATCAACATGATCACTGCCACCGGTATGGCCACGCCTAAACCGATTTCGAGTGAGTTGTTGTTAGCGGGCTTCTCGCAAGCAGCGTCATTCTTGTGTTTTCCGGTGCATGGGTTCGAGCTGGTTTTCTTGGAGTGCGTTGTGGTCAGCGCGGTGTCTCGAATCTCGAGCGTTTTCGTTGGGATTTGCATTGGTGTATACCGATGTGTTAATGAAATTCCGAGGCAAGGCGTGGGAAAACAAAGGCCGATTTGGGTCTGAGCTGAATCTTGAGTGATGTACTGTCAGCCGGGGCGATAGTGGGGTCGGGAGATAAGGAATCAAATGGATCTCGGTGACACGATACTGAGGCTCTGATGGATGTAATAGGCTTGCTGCGTCCGAACAAAGCTCACACAAAGACCAACGTGGAGAAATCTAGCGTGAAAGAGACGTTTTGTGTGGATCAATGGCGTATCGAAAAATTGGGATTGAGATCAGAAAAAAAGAATCGGCACGAAAAAAAAACACCGCGAACCGTACCGCAGCAGCGCGCCTACGCACTTGCATATGAGTTCGAGGCGGCCTTCACACCGGTGAATGGAGAGTAGTATATTCGCTTGACTTGCCCAGGAGCGATGCCAGACATTCCAGAGGCTCAATGCTGGCGGCGGAAGCGGTCGTGTGGGACCAGGGCACGTAAGAGAACGCGCCGTGATGAGCACGCGCAGAGCCGGTTGAGACGGGTGCCGTACGCTACGAAACAATGGCCAAGCGGAACCTCTTGACAAGAGAAGAAGGTCCCCGGAACCAAAGGGCGTACATTCGACGGCTAGACTTTCGGCAGCTTTTGGCCACGCACGATAGGGCGCAATTCGAGCGAATTAGCTTCGCCAATTTCGAGAAGACCTTGTGTGCCGGACGTTTATGTCTCACGCGTCTCACCAAAACAAGACACATCCTACACGGAGTGCACGCTTCATCGCAATAGGTTTGGCTGCATCGCGGCGGGTGCGAGATAAGACAAGATGTTCGGAGGTGCTCGAGAACATAGTGAGGCACTATTTGGTGGCAAAAACTGAGCATGCGGCCGCTGGAATAATTTGCATTCGGAAACCAAGAGCCGTGCTCATTAAGTAGACCGTATCCTGCAGGTTCTTCAATGCTACTATTGTGCCCGAGACCGTCAGAGAGCAAAAACTGTGGGAAGCGTTGAATGAGCGATACATCACATCGCTCCAAGTCACTGCCGTGGGACGTCCATAATCATGCTCTCAGATCATAGTGGCTGGTGCACGAGGACATGCGATCTCATCGGGTGTTAGCATTGGCTCGCCATATCGGGAGTGCCAGCGCTGAGGGCTACAGCGGCATTGCTCTGTGAACGTGAAGCGTTACCTGTCTATGGTTCACGAGGAGTAGTTGGATATCGCAAACCGAGTATTTTTTTAAGCAGGCACGTAAGTGGCATTTTCGGCTCCGCGGGTTGGAATCCAGCACATCTGCGAAGTTGAGAACTGACATCACCAGGTGGTTGGGGGAGATGTCGATTTGGCAGCATAGTGTATCGCATGAGTAAGTGGCATGTTAAAACTGGCCTTGTTGCACGGATAAGTTGCTGAATATGAAATCATTCGTCCTCACGCAGTGCCATCCGTTTCTACCCCATGGGCTAGCTTTATCATGTGAGTAATGCTACCCGGAAGAAGCGCTCTGCGTACGTCACATGATGCGGAACCAATTTAGCCCCGCGCATCTGTTCGAGCGACACTCGGGGGCAACGGATCGTTAGCTTTCCCAAGCAAAGGAGTTTTGCAGCCTTCCAACGCAAAACCACTAGACCCAGAGCTCAAAGAAGTCTATCTTATTGCGAAAGATTTAGAGTGGTCGAGCAGAATCTGGTGACTACAGCCTCGTGGACGATAAACTTTGCGCCAGTGTTCTCCGCGCCGCACCAGCGAACGGCCCCACAGACTGCCCGCGCTGCCTCTCCTACCAAGAGGAGTACCTGTCTCGAAGACGTTGCTGATAGCGGTAGAAGATTGCGGGCCTCATCTGTCGCTTTATGGCTTGATAAACATGTGCTTTGTGGCAGCAGATGCCCCGTTTCTCGAGCGCTTCATTAGCGTTGCCGCGAGGGTGTATTCAAAAGGCCTTTCAAATCGCTGCAAAGTATGACTGACCTACCGAAATCGAGAGAACTATATCCGAGGTACTTAGTGCTCAGATGATACTGAAACTATTCCGCAACTACAGCCGTAAGAGAAAGCGATGACTCAACGCCCACGCATAGATGTGTCTACAGCAGCGCGCACGGCCTCACGGCCTCACATACGCTCATTTGGGCTATCTCCGATATCTGCGCGGCCCAAATAAATACCTTTTATTGCCCGCATCTTCGTTGCCACCAAGTATTTCAAAATGTCGGACCTACCCCTCCAGCGCCGGCTTCTCACGCCGCTTCTATCGAAGAAGGTACCGCCGGTCCCCTCCGAAGATGAGCGCAAGGTATATCCGAAAAAGACGAACCCGTTATCCTTTTTATTCTTTTGGTGGCTCCATCCCATCATGAAGGTTGGCTACAAGCGAACTTTGACCCCTGCCGATGTGTACAAACTCAACGACGACATTAAGGTGGCAACCTTGACACAAACCTTCCAGCAGACCTTCGATGCCCGTTTGCAGGCAGGAAAGGACAAGCATGTGCAGCAGAAAATAAAGGCTCGTGGAGAAACCCCAGAAACCTCTTCAGTGGACCGTGCGGTGGACTTGGAGGACTTCAAGGTGTCTAAAATGGTCACTTTGTATGCACTTGCCTACACATTTCGTGTGCAGTACTTGCTTGCTGTCTGGTATTTGATTCTCGCCAACGTGGGCTTCAGCACAACGCCGCTTCTCACTCGAAAGCTTATCTCGTTCGTCGAGTTGAAAGCTTTGGGCTTAACTACTAGTATGGGCAAAGGTGTAGGCTATGCACTCGGTTGTTCTTTCATGGTGCTTGTTCTGGGTCTTTTAATCAACCATACGTTCCAGAACTCCATGTTGACGGGTGCACAAGCCAAAGCCGTCTTAACGAAAGCCTTGTTGGATAAATCTTTCAAACTTAGCGGTGCCTCCAGACATAAGTTTCCTGCCTCCAAAATCACTTCCATTATGGGCACAGACTTGGCTAGAATCGACTTCGCTTTGGGCTTTCAGCCTTACATTGTGGCTTTCCCAGTTCCCATTGCTATTTCAATTGGGATTTTGTGTAACAATATTGGTGCTTCTGCTATGGTTGGTGTGGGCGTGATTTTCGTATTTCTTGCTCTCATCACCGTTTCCATGGGAAAGCTTTTTGCGTACAGAAAGAACGCTAATATCTTCACCGACCGGAGAGTGGACTACATGAAGGAGGTTTTGAGCAATTTGAAGATGATCAAGTACTACTCTTGGGAGAAGCCTTATAATGAGCGCATCGGCGAAAGTCGTCGCAGCGAAATGAAGATTGTGTATAGGCTTCAAATGGGAAGAAACGTCATCACATCGGTCGCTATGTCGTTGACTGTTGTTGCGTCCTTGGCCTCTTTCTTAGTCTTGTACGCCACAAGAAATAGCACTAGCGATCCTGCAGGAATCTTCTCGTCCATCTCATTGTTCAATTCTTTATCTCAGCAAGTTTTCATGCTTCCCTTGGCTTTAAGCTCGGGTTCTGATGCCATCGTTGGAATCACCAGAGCAGGCGCTTTTTTGGCCGCAGATGAAGTTGACCCCGCGGCCGTGGATACTGAAGCAAGCCCTGAATTGCGCGCTTACATGGAATCCAAGGGCTTGGTCATCAAAATCAAAGATGGTGGTTTTAAGTGGGAATCTTATGAATCTGAAGATACTCAGGATCTAGAAAAAGATGACAAGAAGAAAATTGTCGAAGGATCCACAGAGAATTCAGAGAAAGATTACGAAAAATCTTCTGGAAAAGGTTCAGAGAAGAGCAATTACGAGAATAGTGATTCGTCTTCGAGCAACTCCACGTCTCTCGAGGCAACGATATTCGAGCAATTGAAGAATATCAACATGGAAATTAGAAAAGGAGAGTTTATCGCTATTACAGGTGTCATTGGATCTGGCAAAACATCTCTTTTGAACGCAATCGCCGGCTTTATGTCGAGGACAGAGGGTGAAATAGGTATTCTTGGCTCTTTGTTGCTATGTGGTATACCATGGGTCCAAAATACAACTGTTAAGGAAAACATTTTGTTTGGTAGCGAACTTGATGAAAAGAAATACAAAGAGGTAATTTACGCATGTTCTCTCGAGAGTGATTTGGAAATCTTACCAGCAGGTGATTCAACTGAAATTGGTGAGCGTGGTATTACCTTGTCTGGTGGTCAGAAAGCACGTATCAATTTGGCAAGAGCTGTATATGCCGATAAGGATATTGTTTTGCTAGATGATGTCTTGAGTGCCGTTGATGCCAGAGTTGGAAAGCATATTATGGCAAATTGTATGCAAGGCCTCTTGAAGGGTAAGACCAGAATTCTTGCAACGCATCAATTATCATTAATTGGTTCCGTGGATCGCATCATCTTCTTGAATGGCGACGGAACTATTTCCGTGGGAACATTAGAAGAACTCAAACGGGATGTTCCTTCTTTCAATCATTTGATGGAGTTCAATTCAGATGAAAAGGATGAATCTGATGCTGAGTCTCTCGCTGAAGACGTTTTAGAGGGACCCGACTCGACATCTATGGCCGATAAAGAGTTCATCAGCAGACAGGTAACTCGAAAAACCACGAATGTGGACGAAGAAGCTGCACATTATGATTACAATGCCAATAAGGACAAAGATGGAAAATTGATAATGGACGAAACTCGTGCGGAAAACCAGATTTCTTTTGGCGTTTACAAAAACTACATCAAGTATGGATCTGGTATTTTTAAGTTTTATTCTATTGTTCCAGTTGTTGTGGTTCTTACTATTTTGGCTACATTTTGTCAACTATTCACCAATACCTGGTTGTCGTTCTGGACTGAGTATAAATTCTCAGACAAGACCAATGGATTCTATATTGGGTTTTATGTCATGTTTTGTGCTCTCTCTTTCATATTTTTGACTATGGAGTTCATCTCAATTGCCTACATGACGAACAAAGCCTCAACTCTCTTGAATGTCAAAGCTGTCCAAAGTATATTGCACGTTCCTATGTCCTATATGGACACTACGCCCATGGGAAGAATTCTCAATAGATTTACGAAAGACACCGATACTTTGGATAATGAAATTGGAAATCAAATCAGATTATTCATCTATTTCTTGGCAAATATTATCGGGGTCATTGTGCTTTGCATCATTTATCTTCCGTGGTTTGCAATCGCCGTGCCTGGTATCGTGGCTATTTTTGTTGCGATTTCCAACTTTTACCAAGCATCGTCCAGAGAAATCAAGCGCTTGGAAGCTACACAGAGATCGCTTGTGTACAACAATTTCAGCGAGATTTTAAACGGTATGGACACTATTAAGGCGTATAAAAAGCAGAAAATGTTTTCTAGAAAGAACGATTCTTTCATTGATAAGATGAACGAATCATATTACATCACCATTGCTAACCAGCGGTGGTTGGCCATTCACTTGGATGTCGTGGCCACTATGTTTGCTATCATAGTGTCTCTCCTCTGTGTCTTCAGAGTTTTTAATATCAGTGCCGCATCTGTCGGTTTATTGTTATCCTATGTGTTGCAAATTGCAGGGCAATTGTCAATGTTGGTAAGGATGTACACGCAGGTGGAGAACGAGATGAATTCCGTTGAG
Source organism: Metschnikowia sp. M2Y3 (assembly GCA_002370575.1). NCBI lineage: Eukaryota > Fungi > Ascomycota > Pichiomycetes > Serinales > Metschnikowiaceae > Metschnikowia > Metschnikowia sp. M2Y3. The sequence goes on from NKYV01000006.1 coordinate 437,700, forward strand.
AGAATATGTGAGTATGCTTTCAGTTTGCCAAAAGAGGCCCCCTACGTTATATCAGAAACCGCCCCAGACCCAAAGTGGCCTGCTCAAGGTGCTATTCGTTTCGAGAATGCTTCATTGGCATACCGACCTGGTTTGCCATTAGTGCTCAAAAATTTGAATATTGATGTCAAGCCGTCTGAAAAGATTGGTGTGTGCGGAAGAACCGGAGCCGGGAAATCTTCAATCATGGCTGCTTTATTCAGACTCTCGGAATTGAGCAGTGGTAAAATCGAAGTTGATGGTATAGACATCTCCACTCTCGGCCTTAATAACTTACGTTCCAAGCTCTCTATCATCCCACAAGACCCAGTCTTGTTCCGTGGAACCATTAGAAAAAACTTAGACCCTTTCGATGATTGCTCGGAAGACGCATTATGGGATGCATTGCTTCGAGCCGGATTAATTGAACACAGCAAGTTGGCATTAGTGAAAGGCCAAACATTAAAAAGCGAAAACCTACACAAATTTCATTTGCTGAGAGAGGTTGATGATGATGGTTCTAATTTCTCTCTTGGTGAAAGACAACTCATTTCCTTCGCCAGAGCTCTCGTGAGAGGCTCTAAGATTTTAATCTTGGACGAGGCCACCTCATCTGTTGACTATGAGACGGACAACAAAATTCAGAACACCATTCGCCGTGAATTCGCAGATTGCACAATTTTGTGTATCGCTCATCGTTTAAAAACAATTCTCACTTATGACAGGATTCTTGTCTTGGACAAGGGTGTCATTCAAGAATTTGACACACCATGGAATTTATTCAACTCGAAGAATAGTATTTTCCAGCAAATGTGTCAAAAATCGAACATTACTGCGGGTGACTTCGCCAGCACGAAATAATCAAAAGGGATAAAAGGTGGCGTTAATAAATTAAAGGTATAAATAAAAATACAGGAATCAATTTTGAGAATGGTAAATGGTACTGAAATTAAAAATATAAATATTCAAAGTTATTTCATTTTCTTTTTGTAGTCGGCGAATGAAAGCTTTTTCTTCACAGGAGGATTGAGGGGCTCCAGCTCCACTATAGAAACCGTAGATGGCACCGGCGACGCCGTTTTGATCTCTGTCTTCACTTCTGCTGGAGAATCATTCGTGACGGAAGAAACCTTGGCAATCGAAGAATCCAAAGGTTCGAACGCCTCATTTATTCTTTCTTTAATGTTCTTCAAGATCTTTTCCGTGAGGGGAATCGCAACAGAATGTTTCGCGGGAAGATTAGTTGAGCGAGAAACATTCACCTCAACTGTAACATCCTTAACGACATCATAGTTCCGCAAAGGGGCACGAGATTTTGCAAGCAATTGCTTTTTGAAAGGAACTTTTAGCTTTTTGGAGGTATCTCTCTGCTTTGAGTCCTCCAAATCGGCATCATTTTTATTCATCTCTTCTCCGTCATCAATTTCAGTGAAACCTTCGCTCTGTGCACTTAGCAACGATTTTTGAAGTGAGTTGTCTCTTTCTATTAATCTTTCCTTCCACGAGACATACTGCTTACTCTTCTTGGGCATGACAAGCTCCTCTCTGGACTTGTTATTTGCGGTATTGCTGAGACTAGACAACTTCCTAGTGGACCTGAGGAGGTAGGACGTCGCTTTTTTAACCTTAAATATGGAACACTGGTGGTTAAGACTGCTTGTGTTGCAAGCGCATTCAACGAAATTTAAGATGGTATCCACACAGGAGACGAGGGTGCCTCTGTCTTCTTCACTGAAGTCCTCGAATCTTTCGCCCTCTTCGTATTCTCCTTCGCTATTCATCACAAGCATTCTTCGAATAGGATGATTTTCACACCATTCCCAAGGTAGACGAAGCTCTTCATCTAATGAGGAGCCTTTGATAATTATTGGCTTCGTTGTAACCACATGAAACGTAAACTTCTTTAGGTGTGACAAGTAAACGGGTCGAACGGTGCAGTTAGCAGTGGAAGGGCACGCTTTGCGAATGAATCTTGCCTCATTACCCACGAAACGTGCATCCAAAGCTACCGAGACACACTTATCAGAATTCTGAGGGATGTCAACCCTTACAACTTTTGGCTTCACAGTGCCCCAAAGCAGAAACTGATTCCCTTTGTTCAGAATGTGGCTTTCCCACGAGTCAATTTCTCCAAGGTACTCAATTACATTTGTTCCTGGAGGAATCACGACTTCAGTTCCAACTTGTGCCATGCTTTCGGAAATGAAAAGGCCTATTTTTGAAACTCCCACAAATTTTTGCTTCGGATTCTCGCTGTAAGCTTTTACTTTCACAGAGGTTTTGTTGTGGCCCTTATTTTTTTGAACTTCGTTTCTGTCCTGCAAGTACTTCAAGTGGTTCGGAAGTATGACTTTGCTAAATTTAAGGTTTTTAAGCTGAGCTGCAGACGCACTCTCCACGAGTCTGGTGGGGCCCTTTTCGATCGCATCGCCCAATGATTGCATTGCTTGCTTCACTGACTGAGTTTTGTAGTCATAGTCGCTAAGACGATAGTAAACGTTCTGGTATGCTTCCGCAGTGACACCGCCCTCAAGAAGGGGGTTATTTATGTTGTTGACTTCAAAAGTGGCGGCAGAGCTCAAATTCGGGGAGGAATTGCTGGTTGACTTTCTTTTGTCGGAACCCGGTCTTTCGAAAACACCCTTTATTTCTTTCTCGGATTTCTTGCGCTTCTTCTCATCGTTCCCAGAGCTCAGAGACTTTCGTTTTGGAGCGGGCGGTTTCTCGGGAGCAGGTTCGTTGAACCTGTCAAGATCCAAGCGCTTGATGGTGGCTAGCCTGCACAATTCAGGATCAAACTTGTTCCATTTCAGTTCGTCGCAAAAGTAGCACTTGTATTCGTCTTCAGGGACCTCTTCACTACTAACATATCCCATACAAGAGCAATGCTGCCAGCGGAAACACAAGTCACACTGAATAGTGAAACCATCATCCTCCTCAATTCCACAAATACACCCTATAGTGCCTGCATCAGGGTCTACCTTGTAGGAATCGAAAGGTGGGATTGAAGGCGTGCTCTTCACCGTGGCCCCTAAGCCTACAGGAGCGGAGCTTTGAGCTTGTGAAGCGTCCTCAACCCTGACGGCGCTGAGCTGTTTGCCCGTATCCTGTGCTTTAATTGCGGATGCCACTAGGTCGTTTGGATTTCCTTCAATCTTGACCAAACGATCCTCTGCCGGTGCAGAAGACAATTCATCCTCTGTCTTATTGTCATCCTCTGGCTCAGTCACAACACCGTCCTCTATTTTGAACAGAGAGCTTGCTTCTGCGCTTACCATAGCTTTCCTAGCGGTGACCTCGCTACTGCTCAGCTTGATCATATCTGATGCGCTGTCCAGGACAGAATTGGGGGCGCTTTGAGTGGGTATCGAAGGAAATGGGTTGTCTGCAGCAGCTGCCAAAGCAGCCGCAGCAATGACTGCATTGTCATTTCGGCGTTGGCCAGACTCCACGATTATGCCTCGAGAAAACGTAGGAGCAAACGATGTAGAAGCCTTTGTCTTCAACAGTATTCCATCCGAGTGAGCTTTCTTATGAGAGGTTCGGAAGCTGCCTTGAGAGGGCAAAGCCGAGAAGCGGGGCGATAGATTGAGGTTTTGTGCGACGTTACCACCACCACCAGAGCTTACAGTGGTTGGAAGTTTCGGTGAAAGAGAGACGAGCCTCTGCTTCTCCGCGGGAAATTTGTAAGCCGCACTGGCATTCAGAGCTATCATTGGAGAATTTGAAGAGGGTTTATAAGCTTTCTCGTGGGCACGGCCTTCTCCCTGGCTCTCTCTATCTTGTACCGTACTGCCCAATGCTGGGCCCAAAACAGGGGAATGATAAGAGGCATATTGATCCGATAACAAGGACGCGTGTGGTCTCGGCGATGTTTTGCGAACCTGTCCCTGCCCTTGTTCCTGACTGGCGTGTCCCTGGGCCGGACTTTGCACGTATTCTCGGCTTGGTCGCTGGCCTCCAGGCTGTGCGTGGCCTCGTATCAAGCCCTCCAGTGGCTCGGTGTTGTTCTGAATCTTTGGAGTATGCACAAGTGGGCCCTTAGTGCGATTCACAAGACCACTGCTACTATGCGCCAGGCCATGTCCCTGGTGCCCAGAAGGACTTCGCTCGCGGAAGGCACTATAGGGCGGAGTAGACTCGGTACGCTTCGTAAGGTTGGGTAATGCAGGCAGTAGCAGGGGCGCTGTTTTGTCAGCTGTATCTGGCTTTGTTAGGGGCTGAGAAGTGTCAGTCAGGTGTGTCTGAAGTTGGGGTCCTTGCGCCGGCGCCGGGACGGGAGACTGTTGACGGGCCGCGGCATTGGCAAACATTAGAAGGGTGGAGGCATCCTCTAGAAGTTGCTGCTCGTTTTGGGCGCTCATGAGGAAGGTAAGGTAGTAGTTTGCTGGGTTACATCTTGGTGTCTTTTTTCGTATAATGCTATGGCGCGTCACGTGAGAGTAACTATACGACGCTGCGAGAAGACGGCTTCATTCGTAAACTTCTGTAAATCTTTGGGATTCTCTTTTGGAATAGCGCGGCTTCGATTTGAAGTGATCTTTCTTCGATGTGTCTTGCTGCCTTCTGTTTTCTACCTGATTATTTGAAAGCCTCTCAACTGCATTCCGAGGTCTATTCTTTCTTCTTTACTCGGTGAGTATTCGGAGATCTCTTCCTCTGGCCTACTTCATACGTTCCGGATACCTTACTTCTTTCACATGGTCAGCCGAATCTGTCTTTGTGGTAACAAATTCTCCTTCGGCATTGAAAGCAGACACTTCCTTTGCCTCCGTGACTTCACCCTCTGCGCTATAACTCCCTTTATTAATTCTTCTCTGCGTCGCTTTATATACAATTCATAACGAGCACACCGTCATCCTAGTGATTGGCAAATCATCCTTACGCTTCGCCCCCATCTTTGCTCTCCTTCACTTTCTGTAGGTACTCTAGCTCCTTTTTCAACGCATCCATTGCATAGTACACTTTCGACTGCAAATAGAAGGAGTTTCCCTTCTCTTTTGAATTCACGTCAAACAAGTACTCGTATTTCTTGTTGATGGCTTCCATGCTCAAATCCGAGCGCTCAATGTCCAAGATCTTCAACGCCTCGTCTATGGGAACGCCACCCACCGACTTGGCCTTCGTGGCACCGGACGCTTGCGCTGATGCGCTGGCTTTAGCAGCCTGTTTGTATGCTTCGGTGAACGCCCGGCCAAAGACTGTTGCACCGGTCAAGACGACGTTCACTAATAATCTGTGGGCCATTGTGTAGTGAATTACCTAGAGTAATTTTTTCAGGTGACATGCGAGTCACGCGGGAAGTCACGTGCGCTAGTGATCACAACGGCACTTCTTAGGGGCCGTCTTCGCCATGGCGTTTGCTTTAAAAACTTTACAAATCTCTACAGTAGCAATATTACAAAAGATGTAGCATCAGGCTTTAATCTTACACGCAGTGCGGCATCCGTGGATGCAACTAGTGAAGAGCTTTTCTAAAACCTTTGACAATGCAAGACTCTAAGAAACCGAAACGAAAAGTATCCTGTGCCCAATCTGTTAAAATGGTCAGGGGTATACTCTTAGCTGAACGCAGTACCCAGGTCACACGATCGCTCATGCGGTGTACTTAGGATACCACTAAGGCCTCTATGATAGTGTGCCCGAAGGCACTAAGTTATACTTAATTAGAGTAGTATAACCACTACCGATGGTTGTAGTCGAAAAAATGGTGCGGGATGCGCGAGCCTTATATACTTGTCAAGTTGTCCGGGTAACCGAGACACATATGCAGGTGGCTGCAATTGAGGTCTGCGCTGAAGCCCATAATATTTAAATGCAAGGAACCGATATTTTCCAACTGAGACCACTATTTGAAGCGTGAATTTTCTTTAAAATCTTAAATGCCTCGGCAACTTCCCCTAAGTGCATCAAAACGTCATCTTATGGACTCTCTTCGAATAATGTAATGCATTCTTTTGGTGGGTAATGCCCGAAACCAAAACAGTATGTGACTTCTTTCGTGCAATAGGCGGCTGAAATGTGAATGCTACTGTATCTTAAAAAGTTGGACTGTCATTTTTTCCATAAAATGCAATTAAGCCTATTTTGCGTGAGCTTTCTTAAAAACCTCTTTATGCTGTTCCAACTTGATAACACTGGCAGAGCAGCCCAAAGACTTTTTATTCTAAAGCCATAGAAGGATTTTTTATCTTGATGTGAACGATCTTTGCTAGTAAGAACACTATGGCTTGCTCGACTTGGGTAGTATAAATTTGGCACTGAATTGACTAAATCAAAGAGATGAGCACCTTATTTTACACCAGTTCTCTTGACGAAGAAGTCGCCACTTCAAATGAATGCTTCCTAGTATCTATCGTAAACAAAGGTTGGTGGTGTTGACTGTGGGGTATAGGGCAGCCTTAAGTGCAGGACGAACCGATGCTCATCACGACTATTTACATTACCCATTACGCACAAATGCCCGCCACAAGCCATGAAGCCCTTGGGCTACTTTCTGAGTGGCTCCAACATAATTCATACTGGAATGATGAGGCGCTCGAGGTAAAGAAGTCGCCTTTGGGGGGTTTGGGTGTCTTTGCAAAGCCCCTTTGCAGCGCTGGCTTGGAGGACGACAACTTGCTTCTCCGGGTGCCCAAAGCAAGCGTTCTCTCGCCGAAAAACTCGTTCATCTACTCTTTGATCATGGATTACGAAAACCAAAGCCCCTCTGTTGATCTCAAATCGGGAATGCATTCACTTGTCTTGGCCTATATATATGAGCAGGCAGCTGGTCCACAATCGCCCTGGAACTTGTACCTCTCTTCGTTCACCATCGACGAGGAATGTGTTCCGATATGCCTTTGGAGCGATGAGGAGAAGAAGGCCCTTCTGAACACCGAGTGTGACTTACTCAATATGTTAGATGCAACTGAGTTGATAGCATTTTACTTGGAGTGTGTCGCCTTTGCTGAGCAGGCACAAAGTGTCGTCGCAAAGCCCGAAATTTTGGATCGTGATCTTCACAACATCGGCTCGACAGTCATTGACATGGGCCATCAATTGGTCCGCTTCGGCCAGTGTGTGCAGGCGGTAATCTCACGTGCATTCATGGTTGACAAACATTTGGGGCTTTCTTTGGTGCCTGGGGCTGACTTATTCAACCACCACTCACCACTTGCTACTGCATCCGGAATCCAAAATAGAGAAAATGTGCACTTTGTCTGTGACGATGATGAGGATTTGTGTGAGGAGTGCGGTGAGGTAGGGTGCTCCCATCAAGACTCGGACGAGGGCGAGAGTGACGATGGTGATGAAGTTGATGCGGACGAGACTGACTATAGTGCGCAAGAGGATGATTATGACGAAGAAGCTGATTTAAACCATCTTATTGATGAACCAGGTAACAAAGAGGATTATGAGAGTGACGACAGTGGAAGCGACGACGAAATGGACGGCAGCGGGGAAGGTGAGGAGAGCGAAAGCTCGGCGAGCGGAAGTGACAATGACGCTGAGACTCACATGACGGAAATCACAATGGAGGCTATCGCAGATGTAGAAAGAAGTGAAAGAGACGACTCGGGGTCGGAGACTGAGGAGGACGATGAGGAAGTCTCTACATTATCGCTTAGCGAAGATGAGGATGAGAATGAGAAAGATCTTCAGAGCGCTAATGACCGCATGGAACTAGCTAAAGAGCTCTCTGACGGCTCTCGGTGCTGTGATATTGTTTTGACGCGGCCCGCTAACAGCGAGCTCTTCAACACCTATGGTGAGGACTTGGCCAACGCCTACTTGTTACAAAGATACGGCTTTGTGTCCCCAGAAAACCCTAACGACTCGTGTCTTTTGTCAGTGTCCATGTTCGCCCAACTCAAGGCCGAAAAAAAAAATGACCGCAAGAGAGAGCAACTCGACATTAAACTCGGGTGGTATGAAGATGTGTTCGAGCTTGTGAATGATTTAGTGAGTCAAGCACTGCACGACGAAGACTGCACGGAACCATGCTGTGGAACTGAAGCTGGGGAGTTTCAAGATTTGGCTGCGTTTTTCGAACATAAAAAGTCTCTGGAGGCCCCAGAATCTTGGCAACTCTCGCCCAAAGTGCTTTTTAATGGCCAGCCTACCTTACAAACGCTTGCATTGCTTCGCCTTATCCGCATGCCGTTTGGCGTTTTCGTCACAAAATTATACAGGAGCACCTCCGAAAGAAAGTTGGCAAAGTGTATCTCTCGCCACTTGCTAAACGAAAACATTCATGTCGACGAGACGCGTGTGCTCTTACAATGGGTGAAGATGCGATTACAAAAGTATCCTACAAAGGATGTCCTAAGTACCAAGCGAGGAGCTTTAATACAGACCTTAGTGGTGCAAGAAAAGAGCATTTTACACCGCGCCACTAGCTTTCTCGAAAGTGTGGGCAAGTAGCGAATATGAATCTTTACTGGACAATTCGCTTCTGAGGCAATACTGCCCGAAAAAAGCATGGTAGATGCTGGCTTCGTCCCAATACTGGTCGATGCAAATCGTACTTGGTTGTACTGCCGGTGCCATTTGCAGCAGGATACACCCTTGGGATAGCACAACTGTTAAGATGGTGATAGCTTGCAGTCAGCTTACATCGGCTCAAGTCATTAAGCTAAACGCATTGCCCTGAATGGCAGAAAGAAGACAAGAGGCATTCGGCATAATTGAAGAAGCCGCTAAACAGTAAAGTGCCACGGCGCAGCCGCATCCAAGGTCCATTGTTCTAGTCGCAGAGCGAAAGTGTTTGGTTGTGAATGCACACATGATTTTCTGAGCTAAAAGCTTATACATCAAAACCAGCTAGCTTTAGCTTACCAGGAATAATAGTCTTGATAAGTTGGTATATGTGTATGGCAAGCATTTCTTAGTCTAGAAGTATTGAGGCTCCAGCTCGAGTCTGCATGGAGCTATTTATGTCAGTGCGCGTGGGTCAATCCACCTTCGCCATCATTTACTGTAGATGCTGGAATCAGATGCTTCTTTCGATTACGATGACGAGGTGTCGCTCACGTCTGGCCAAGCATCTCTATTCTCGCTAGAGTCGCTGGAGGAGTATCAGTCGAAGGACATGGTTCTGGGCACCACTACTATGGGCAAACCACGCCCTGCTAAGTCTGTCAACACCTTGAATACTTGCAAATACAAACCGTTGAGCGTCTCGTGGTTCGTCTACGAACACTTTCTTCTTCCAGGTAAGCGGCTCGAGGCGGACTTCATATCGGGCGTGTCTTTTGAGGAGATCATCATGGTCTTGCATCATAAGAAGTGGCTGGTAGCCGAAGTCATCAGCTGCTATTACGAAGACTGGCCGCGCCTACGAGATGCCGCAGGGCTTTCGACCGGCTCGGGAGCCGCCGGGATTCTGAGCGCAGGTGATGGTGAGATGTGCGTTATCTGCTGTGACTCTGAAAACACTCAGTTCTACAGTCTCTCCTGTGGCCACAGGTTCTGCACAACTTGTTACCGCAGCTACATTCTGATGCTGTTGCCCCGGGGTCTCCTTGTGAGATGTATGAACACACAGTGTAATTTGTCCATTCCATATTCCGCACTTGATACTCTTCTTCTTGATACGGATTCCCACTGCCCTGAAAGCCATCTACCTCAGGATAAGGCCCCAAGCAAGTCGGCTCCCGAGGGACTCAAAGCCGCCGAACAACAGCTCTCGCGCTTGGCTCTTTACAATCACCAAGATGACAATGTACACAGCCCCGAAGATGAGTACGACATCCAGTTTAAGGATTTAGATGATCATTGCGACACTCTGGAGTGCACTGAGCCTCTCCTGTGCAACAAGCTTCTTATCAGCGCTGCACGTACAGCAATTAACCTGCTGCACGCAAGGTACAAGTGGTGTCCTGCTTTGGACTGCCTCCTGTTAGTAGAGCTCACCTACGACCCTCGGGAAGTTACTTGTGTGCGCCCTCTGGCTCAGGGTGCCGCGGCAGCCGAAAGTCTGGAGCTTCGCCCATGTAATGACTTATCAAATGTGGCTGTAGTCGCGTGTGGTCTGCGGCATGAATTTTGTTTCGATTGTCAGTACGAAAATCACTTGCCCTGTCCGTGCTGGGTGTCTACGAGTTGGATTAAAAGATGTCAAGATGACTCCGAAACCGTCAATTGGATTGATGCAAATACGCAATCGTGTCCCGACTGCCAGGCCGTTATTGAGAAGAATGGTGGCTGCAATCATATGGTTTGTGGAAAATGCGGCAATGAGTTTTGTTGGATTTGCCTCGGCGAATGGGCAGCTCACAATTCCAGTTACTGGCAATGCAATCGCTTTGATCCTGTCGAAGTTGAAGAAGTAAAGAGGAAAAAGTCCGACAAGCAGAACTCCTTGAGCCGATATCTACACTTCTACAAGAGGTTTGCTGTTCATCAAGTGTCTATGGACGGCGACAAGAAGACATTGGCTGTGGTTCGCAAATGCATGTTGCAGTATATGAAAGCTCAGACTGCGAATGACAATCGCACAATCTCGTGGAATGATATAGAGTTTCTCTCTGACGCCATAAAAAGCTTATCAAAGGGACGAAAGGCTTTGATGTGGACATATGCGTTTTCTTTTTACTTGACCAAATCTAACTTTTCAGAGATCTTCGAGGGAATGCAAGACTACTTGAACAAGACTGTTGAAGATCTCTCGAGCCTCTTCGAAGAAATCAAGGTCTTGGAGACACCCGAGAAAACAGCCAACAAAATCACCGCTAAGAAAAGCGACATAGTCAATTTGGCAGCGTCTGTCACCAAGCGCCGAGAGCTCTTGATCGAATGTGCAAGAAACGGCCTCACTGATGAAACTTTGAAGTTTTCCGCCCAATAGGGTTTATGGTATTCGTATTACTGCTTTGGTCATGTCATTTGACATTGACGCGCGCTGATACTTATCAGTGCCGACGTGCAGGCAGATAGCGCATAGCATTGAGGATGGCACGATGTATTGATAAGAGCGCAAGAACGCCGATCCGCTCCAACATGCATTAATTGGTGCTTTGCTCTCGACAGTAGCTCGAGGCTTTTCTCTGGTCTCTTTACAATGACATATGGTGAACCTCAACGTCTCGACCGACTAGCGTTGAAGAGGGCAAGCTCATATACCCTTCAGCATAACCCTCTGAACCAAAATGAGATCCAGCACGATCGATCACTGTCTCAATCCAGACTTGGCTCGGGCCATGGTGTTTCGCGAGTACAGCGGCTGAGCTCGAACAAGAACATTGCTATGCGGAGTGATCTCGCGGCCCATGACTGGAACAATTTCACAATTAACCAGATAAAGTCGACGAGTCTCAAACCCCACACTTCCAAACCACCAAAATCAAGTGTATCGCCATTCACAAGCACACACAATGTCCCTCATATCACTCTGCTGCAGGTGCCCCAAATAAGTGCGGGTAGAGTCCATTCGCGAGAAACATGGTCCCAATCTCGAAGCTCATGTGTGAAGCTTGACACGCACACAAACTCACTTTCAATCAAAGACTCTAAAAGATGCGAATCTGACCCAAAGTTTGAGGTGGGGTCAAGAAGCAACCTGAGTCTAGAAAGCAGTATACATCCTTGGAAGCAGAAGACACTTAAGAGCGAAAAACACAGCTCTATGTTTTCAATGATATCAGCTGATAAAACTGAGAGTGATTTGGAAAGCGATACTGAACGGCAAGACGATATTAAACTGCCATTCCAAGAGGACGGTGGTAATGCAGTCGAACTTGATGATTACCATGACATCGCAGAGGATTTTCAAAACGTCACATCTGTTTTGGATTTCATGAGTCAAATTGAGAAACCAAAAGCGAACGTGCAAGCATTTCGAGCCACACGAACACAGCAGAAACTTGACGACTTGAAGTCGCTTCTCGGAGGTCCCGAAGCAGAACCCGTCAAGTCCGCGATGACAGACTACTCTGTGCGGATACAAAACGAGTCGCTTTCCTCGCAGTGGGGCCAAATTCGTACACGCTTTTCGAAATATGTGCATTATGCCACTCAGGGAAAGAACAAGACATGTAAAATAAATGTGGGCGTGGAATGCCATGCAGGCGTCTTGGGGTCTTTGAGAAGACTACAATCTCACGGAATACAAGCTGGGCTGCAGTCACTTGTGTCGAAGGACGGTTTGCAAGAGTATATCGAAGAGTTGTGGAGCAGCGGCCTCACTTCGCCATCACATGAAATCCCCATATGCGAGGGCCTTGCAATATCACGCCCGCCGCGAAAGACAATGGCTGTGGCGGGGTCCGATGGAGATATCTACAATGATCAGGATCACCTCAATGTCTCTAGGCTCGCCAAAAACGTCATGTTCTCGCGACGCCTGGACGAACCTGACCGACAAGGCTATCCTGGCTAGAGAATTTTCCGGGACCAAGGAAACTGTCGCATTCCAAATATAACAGCGCTGTGATACGCTTCTATATACATAACTTTGGATGCTACTCGCGTTATACCTCGCGCAGCTTTGCTCTCGTCCATAATGCTTCACAATCTTGGCACACTTGTATCTTACAAGATACAGACTACTTCATAGGGCACCAAGTAAATTCGGGGGCCTTTCTTGTTTTAAAGCACATCATGGTTATCAACTGCTAGAGACCTGCAAAACCTTCTCTCCGCATATAATACAAAACCCGTACATCTCACATTACACCTCACCGCACACCTCATGGTTACTTCCCACTTGTTGAGCCACTCATGAGCAAACGGGCCAATCTCCCCTACACATACCAGGACTTGTTTCCTCGGCCCACTGGCACTCCCCGTGAGGCCTCAACACCAGCATCGATTTCCGGTGCGTCCTTCACCGAGTCTCTTAGATCGGGACCCCACCACTTGACTCCGGCTCGAAACACCGGCACGTCAACAACAACATGGGCGCACTTTAAGAAGCTCTTCAAACGGCTCACCAAACCACGTACCTTGGACTTTGAAACGGCGATCTGGGAGGTGTTTAACTTGATAGTCAACCCTCGCAAAATGTATCGCTCGAATTACACCTACAAGAATGGAGGCAAGTCACTGTACTCGCGGGACGACCCATCGTTTTTGATACTTCTCACGGGCTTTCTCTGTATCAGTGCCATTGCTTGGGGAATCACATACCTGCCTCGCATCACGGATGTGCTCAAGCTAATATTAACCATGGTATTTCTCGACTTTTACGTTACTGGGGTGGTAATTGCGACAATACTGTGGGTCGTGTCCAATAAACTATTCAATCCCACCTTCACCCTCCAGTCATTTCTTAATAGAGACATCAACTACAGCATCAACTACATTGACTGGCCCTTCTGCTTTGATGTGCACAGCAATAGCTTTCTTATTATCTGGTGCTTACTATATTTGGTGCAGTTTTTCATGCTCCCTCTTTTGGCCAGAAAAGACTCTTTTCTCTCCTTGTTGGTGGGCAATACTCTCTACTTTGGAGCGATAGGCCACTACTTTGTCGTGACCTTTTATGGCTTCAACTCGTTGCCCTTTGTCAATCATTCGTTGTATGCACGTACGTCTCCCAACGCCCTGAACCCAGCAAAGGTGCTTCAGATGACAATATTGACGGGGATCATTCCCATTTTGGCATTCGCATGGCTCATCACAATCTTAACTCACTTCAACGTTGCTCTTTTTATGGTGAATAACTACTTCGATTAACTCTGCGGGCATATCAAATAAAACTTCAGACATGACAATACACTTGTAGGTGCGACTCTTTTTCAAATTTATTGTTGTGCATGGCTCTCCTTACTGACCAGTTCAAGCCTTTCTGTGGCTGCCTTGATCCTCATACTCGTCCTGTTACTCAATTCATAGTCCCCCACATCCGAAACAACCTCCGCTTTGTGAAGCCAAGATAAAGTCTCAGATAACGCTTTCGCCCGGTTGTCTTTAAAATCGGCATCCCAAGCGAAGAGTGCCATTTCATGAAGCGCAGTGGGATATAAGTATGGTGAGTATGTCATCTTGTGGAACTTCAATGGGCTATCGTGGGTTATGTACATTGAAATAACCTCCTTCTGCAAGCGATTTTTACCTTCGGAAACTTTGCCCAACCTCCTTAAACAAATACTCTGATACAAATTCCGTATCATGCTCTCGTCGGAAGTTTCGGGGAATTTTGCGTGAGACAGCACAGAATAATCAAGCATGTCAATCAGCTGTTGCAATATGTCTTGGGGCATACGATTGTAGCCATTCCAGAAATACACAAGCTCAAGAATCAACGACGTGCCAACGCATTCAATGTACAGCAACTCAGGATGAGCAAGCTTGCAATGTTCAATTTGCTTTGTCTTACGCAAGACAAACTTCTCAAAGGGCATTTGCTTATTGGTACCACCAATGCCACCTTTCTTTGGCGCATTCTCACCATGGCTAGGAACATACGTTACAGAGTGCTTCAAATAATACTCTGCCTTTTCAGCGTAATGCCCGAGCAATTTCACTTTCTTATCTGAAGCGACCTTGAATATACCAGACTGTATCAGCCTCCACAATTCCAAGTAGCATGAGCCCGCCATAAATAAATATACCGCTTGAGACCAGGTGTTTATTTCAACAACTCGGATGAAGTCTCTGGCTGCTTCTTCAAACTGATGTGTAAAAGCATAAAGCATACCTCTATCAAACGTCAACAAAGCCTCAATCTGTTGCATATCAATTTTGTTGACGGGATTATCAGTAAACAGTTGCATTAATTCCAATGCTCTGTAAGGATTGCCCTGAGCCGCATGCATACGACCCTCCTGAAGAACCCACAAGGCATTGTGTGGGAAAAGCTTTCTTGCTTTCGCCAAAAGTTGAGGACTGTATAAGTTAGGATTCGCTATTATTCGGTCGAGCTCAGCGTCGGTGATTGTAGGACGGTCGCTGATCAGGATCACATTCGCAATGTCCAGATCCATTTTACCTGGTACTTGGAAGCCGGTATCGATGAACTGAATGGGGCCATCGTATATCACTAAAAGACACAAGAGAGCTAATTCTCCGTGTATATTTCGAGCGGTGATAGCTGTCCTCCAGAGCATGTGCAACCCAACCTCTCTATCGCCTCTAAATCCAACGATAGAGAGAACTTTGCCGATAGTAGGAGGAATCAATGACAATACCACTTGCAAAATACCGAAGCACAACTGTACTCCGGAGTGGATAAACTCTTCGATTGTGGAAACATGCAAGTGGGACTCAATGGACTGTGCGGCAGAGTTGAGTGATGAAACAATGGAATCCACCTCCACAAAGTCAGTCTTGTTTCCAAGAAGATCGTCCCCAGCGGGAGCACTTATCAAAGACTCTTCGGGTTCTGGGCTTTGGAATGAGTCATGTGCATCCGAGAAACCCTCGTCCTCTGAATCGCTATTTGGCGGTCTCTGAATGGATATTTGTGCTGGCTGCCCAGAAGGCACTCTGCTGGCGCTGCTTTTGGATATAACGTCATCGACAGATCCCTGGACAAACGGACCTCTGGAAGTGAAGGAAGAGTTTGAGCTGGAAGACTTTGAGTTTGAGTCAGACTTAGAGCGAGTGTTGGAGCCCTCGATTCGGCTTTTTCGCATCTGGTATACCTTCTCCATGTTCTTCATGAGCTTTTTGTCTTCCGGCACTGAAGAGGTTGACGACTTGGCCAATGGAAGAGTGTAGCCAGGTAAGTCCACGCTGCTCAACGAGCGATTTTTCTCGGCCTCCTTCTTGAAGCGGGCCAAGTTTGAGTTGAACGATGCTTCCAGAGCCTGGATTTTCTTATAAGTGGCATCCAAGATCTGGTAGGCTCTCCGCAACTTCAAGAGCGCCTTGGCCTGCTCCATCATTGTATTGTTCTCCTGTAAAAGCATGACTAAGGCATTGAGCAACGTCAGCTCTGCGTAGGTCACTTGAAACTCCGTACCGGGGGGATAGATATGGGAAGTCTCAATGTTGTATTTCTGGTTGTACTTGGAGTGGGCCAAGGAGGCGTTTTCCGCATTGGAGAGGGTGTTGTGAGCGCGAGTCATCACCTCTGTCTCAAACCCTAAGGTAGCCTCGATGAATTCCATCACACCAAGCGCCAAAGGAAAAATTGCCGCTGGGTCTTTGAACCGCTTTTGGTGGTTCTGATGCTCGGTTTTCAAGAGCCGTGTGCCCTCGGCATTCCGGTCGTCTAGCAAAAGGTCCATAGCCTGCAAGGCGACTTCAAAATCATGCACTTCCTGTAGCACGGCCTCGTGATTGTGCAGCCTTGGTATATCGCCGCTATTTGAGGCGTTGGATAGTATCAGCGCTTTCTTCGCCAAACTTTTGAACATTGCGGTGTCGAATAGGGGCCTTGGGGCGGTGCAATAATCTGGAGTGGCAAAGATCCACTAACACTTTTGCGGACGGGGTATTCGACGGACTGAGGGTCTTTGCGATGGTGACGAGCCAGAACCGTATGCTGGTCAAATTCCCTGCTCAAAGGTGCGGATATTGTATGCTGAAAAATGTGACAAGTGCTGGATCAGCTGTTTGCTCGGCTATTGCTGAAGCGCGTAGAAACACTGTAGTGGTCTATCAGAGTGGTGAGGGGCGATTTGTAATACAAGTTCTTGCAAAAGTCTGCTCTGAAGCTTCAATTAGCGAATCCGGGAAGATGGGGAGGTTTCGGTGCGTAGACAGGCCTCGCGTGTGATCTGTGGAACGAGCCGATAAGCAGGCCTGCATGTGGAACCCGGCCGGCAAGAGACATTACCCAACACGCTTGACGACTCAGGGAAGATTCTAAAACTTATAGCACTGTATTGGATGAATCATCTTCAGACAATGCTTCCAAGTTCCAAGTGCTAAGACGGTGTTAGGACGCTACAGTCATCAGTGCTTGGTACCCTAGCTCTGTGCTATGTAAATGTCGCAGGAGCACCTTTAATGTCAACCCTGCATCTAGTCTCGGCTCCGCCGGTCTTGCTCTCGCGTGCATGGCCGGGTGTGCCATTCGACGGCCGGCGGAGGACAGTGGTGCGCAAGTCTTGTAAATTAGACAGCCGACAGCGACAATAAGGCTCATCAATGTAGGGGCAGCGGAGCATTACTATGCCTTGAACAGGTCTTCGATTAACGGGAGGCGAGAGCCACGGCCTGTGTGCAGTCGCGAACCAAGTCGTATAAGTCTTTGGTGCCATCAACATCCACTAAATTCAAATCCTCGGCATGCGGAGAAAGGCCATTTTCTGTGAGCAAGTGAGCGTGGGAGCGAGAGTACTCGGGCCACACTATGTCCTCGAAGTAGTGTGGCGGATCGCTCCAAAAGCCCTCGCTAGTATTGTAGCCCGTGCGAGTCTCGCGGCGTGCTTTCAAGACATCGTATGGAGCCCGGAAAAAGAGCCGTACGTCGAACATTTTCGCTATGCTGTCGCTGTGGAAGAGCATGAAGCCGTCCACCAACACTATGTGCTGTTTCAAAACCGCTGCGTCGGGACGAAGCTCCTGGACCTGCTCCTCCGTGAGGCACAAGTCCGACTTTATCTCTAGCGACGTCGGAGCAGTGGCACTTCTGCCCGCCCGAATGCTCTCTAGATACGACGTGAACCGCTGCCAGTCAATGGCGGCTGCACAATCCCAGTTCTGCACCCCAAGCGCCTTGTCCACAGGGATTTGGGCGTCGGGGAAGTAGAAGTCATCTAGATGCACCACCGTGGTGTTGGGTAGCACTTGCTGAAGGCCCTGGACTACTGTGGATTTTCCGGAAGAGGAGGGGCCGCTGATGGCGACAAGGAGCGGGGCCATAGGGATGGGAAGCTGTGTTACTACACGAGCGCGTAGCCTGTTGCGCATCGCGGATGGCACCTCCGCGTGCCCTTACATGTAGCGCTTGGTGGCTTCGGGAGCACGTGGTGGTACTCGTTGCACTACTTGTACTTGGTACTCGAAGCTAAGGTCAAGAGAAGTTTACTTATTGGCTGGAGAAAGAGCTGATGCAGGCGTAGAATTTGTCCAAGCTGGAAACAGACTTCTACTAACTTGGGGCGATTATCGCAACAAAAGGTTTGGCGGATGGTCATATTGCCGGCTTCCAAGCGTCAGAAAATTGGTCCTGTTGTTCGGGTTTGTGCTTGGAGATTCATAGAGAGCTTCACACGAAATTCTCGTCTTCCTCACACTGGAAAAGGGTAGCGCTGGTGGGCTCGCCCGCTGCGCATCTACTTTGCGGTACAATGCTCATTGAAGGTATACATGCGTCAAACAGGCCGCCAATACACTCAAAATGAGTGATATACCTGAGTAATTAGATGTTTGGTTTAAAGAGAATTTGGGGTTGACTATATATCGAAAGTATATAGTTAACGAAAAACTCGTAGTGATTATCACACGAACATTCTGTCAATTCTGAATAGAAAACCAGTGGTCGATGCGGCTGAGTACATCCACACATTCATCCGTCAGAAGAGCGCACACCTGTCACCGGTGGAAAAACGTTGAGCTCTGGTTCCATAACGTTGATCCGTCTCGGATGTGCAGGACACGCGGGCTCATAAGTCGGTGTTTGACACGACCGAAATCAAGCGGGCTTGAAAAAACGTTATTTTATTCGGGCAGGAATCCGGGCGCCGCTGTCCTTTGCTGGCTGCGCGAGTGCTGGGTATCACCCAAAGTCGCATGTGTAGATCTCGCCAGCATATGGCGACGCACAAGCGCACTTTGTATGCATGCCGTTGCCTCTTACGGCGCTGGTTTCCTGTACCTGGTCTACTTCGCACATCGATGTTGCAACGTTTAGACCGCTCACCAAGCACCCGGCCTTTTTGGGCCGTATGGGCAAGTATCTCCCCAAATCCCCGGTAAGTACATAAGCATCTTCCTCCCAGAACACTCTGTTCTTCTCCACAAAACTGCGATGAAGTTCACTCTCCCCGCTGCCCTCACATACTTAGCAGTCTCTTACGCTGCACCGGTCACCGTCACCTCAATCCAATACGTCGTGGCCACCACTCGTTATACAACCTTGACAATTAATAATGCTCCTCAGACCGCCTCATCTATTGGGCTGCTGAGTGCTGCGGCTACCCTTTCAGCCTCCTCGTCTTTAGCCACCCCCTCTTCGGCCACCGAATCCACAGCTGCACCTTCTACAGTTGAGACACCCACCATTACCACATCTAAAGCTACCACATCTAAAGCTACCACATCTAAAGCTACCACGTCCAAAACAACCACATCAACGACAGTGCCACCCACAACTACTACAAGCACAACATCCACAAGTGCCACCTCCACCGAGACAACTTCTCTCAATTCTTTTGAAGCCGAAATTTTGGCCGAGCACAACATCAAGAGAGCTTTGCACGGCGTTGACGATCTCACATGGAACCCCACATTGGCTGAGTACGCCGCTGAGTACGCCGCCTCTTCTTTCAGCTGCGATAACGTGCAGCTTATCCACTCGCACGGACCTTATGGTGAAAATTTGGCTGCAGGTTACGTAGGAGGCGCCTCCCCAGTGGATGCGTGGTACGATGAGATCAGCCAATACGACTACTCTAATCCTGGCTTCAGCGAAGCTACCGGTCACTTCACGCAGGTCGTCTGGAAGTCGACCACTCAGCTCGGCTGCGCCAAGGTCACCTGTGATAACGCTTGGCACCAGTACACCATCTGTGAGTACAGCCCTGCCGGTAACGTTGTCAGTTCCCAGACCAACTACTTCGCGTTGAACGTTTTGCCTTTGGTATAAGTCATCATATTTAAACATTATCTAATAAACCAATAATTTGAAAACGAAGGCCGTCGCCATGGCTTCATCGGTAGGCGCTTGTTTCCCTTCTTGGCCAGGTTCAAAGCGACGTCTAGTGGGCTCTTCGTGCTTCACATAAATTCTTAAATCATCCTATTAGCTGCTAAAGATTACGCTACTTTGTAAAAAAAAACTCATGTATTAGTAACCATGAAGTGTAGGTGGCGATGAGCTTACTGCTTCAAAGACTCAAGGAACTTTCCCTTGGAAGGTCTAGCCTTCTTGGAGGTAGCCTTGACAGAAGCCAAGTCTTGCTCCAAGAAAGCCTTGGCGTAAGGGTTCAACTTCAACATAGCTTGCTTGTTCTTCAATGGGTTTTGCTTCAAGACCTTTGGTCTAGTAGCAAGAGCCTCCTTGGTTGGGGTGACAACAGCTTGGATCTCAGCAGAGCCAATCAAAGCCTTAGCATCGGTGGTGGAGACAACGTTTCTTGGCAAGTGGTAGTTAAGCTTGGCAGATTGGGTGGTCTCGGAACCGTAGACAGAGTCCAAGGCCTCGAAAGCAGCCTGAGTCCAGATGACGAATCTACCCAAGTGAGCACCAGGAGCCAATTGCAACAAGCCCAATTGGGAAACTGGGGCGGTGTCAACACCTGGGATGTTTCTGACGGCCTTAACAATACCGTTGTCGTTGGCGTAGACAACCAAAGGACCCTTTCTTTGGGTGAATCTTCTACCTCTCAACTTACCCTTACCAGCTCTCAACTTCTTGGAGCCAATAACTCTGACGACATCGTGGTGAGCGCCAACAGCCTTCAAGACAGCAACGGCGTCCTTGGCCTTAGTAACGGACTCGAATTCGTTAGAAACAACCAATGGCAACTCCTCGACGTTCTCGACTCTGTGTCCTCTAGCCAAAACCAAAGAGGTCACACCAGAAGCAGCAATAGCAGAAGCAGTGGCGTAACGCTTCTCGTTGTGGTTGACTCTGACGTGCCATCTTCTCCAGGTCTTGGTTGGAGCGAACATACGACCACCTCTACACATGTTACCGAAAGCACCTTGGCCGGCACGGTGGGTACCACCACCACCAACTCTTGGAATTCTGGCAACAGCACGTCCAGTTCCCCAGGACTCAGCGGAGGTTTGGTGACCAGCCTTGTTAGAGACAGCGTAAGCTTGTCTCTTGTTCTTGTTGATTCTGGTGAAGACAGATTGGACGAGGTCGGCTCTGACTGGGGCAGCAAAAACAGCAGGCAATTGCACCTGGGTGGAGGTTTTCTCACCCTTGGCGGAGATGACGGAAACTTGTGGACGGGAAGACATGTTTGGTATGATGAAGAAGAAGTAAGATTGAAAAAATTTTCAGATTTTGTCGCACCAGGCTGATGCGCAGGATCACGTGCACAAAAGACGGCTAAAATTTGCGCCCTGTGCACCACTGCGCAGGCTGGCAACTCATGCCGCTAGCGCTCAAGGGTCGCCCATGTGTTGGGCTTCCTCATACAGGAGTGCGCCCCAGGAGTGCCAGAACCGTTAAAAAACAGACTGCTCCACTCATGCTCGTCTATACCTGCATTCATCCCCCACTCCAAAACAAGGCTGGGCTGTCTGTCCGGGTCACGTGATATGGTCACGTGATATGTCCGGCGAGCCTCGAATCCCGGCCATGCACAATCCACACCGCACTTGCGCGCATTGGAAAACTTTCTCCCGCTTCTCGTGCTGCGCTTAACGACGGAGTATAACACACAATCATGAAATTTAGCGGTCCGACGGATTATCGTACACTCACGTGGGTGCGCTCAAAATAACTGCCTTACCAACGCACCACTAGCTCACTCCACCGCCGGTTTTCCAGCACGTCGGCAAGGCGTAATGTCTCCGCAACAGGCCCTAGATGGTGCGACTTTACTCGAGCTTCGGCACTTTACCCGCGAGACTCCGCTCCCCGAGCCAAAGGTGCTTTCTGTGCAACAATATTGAACAACAATGACTGTTCAAAGTCTCTTATGACGAGCTTAGTAATTGCGGTCATTGCATCTCCAGTAAATCGTTCAACACAAGTTGCACCAACACTTTCTTCTCGACCGTCCTGCATGAACTCATGCAACTCCAACGACGTAATCCCCGTGATGCTGAATGGGCACATCTGGCTAACTGGCCCAACAAAATCAAAGTTTCGCCGCCCCGGCCGCTTTATTGCAGAGAACCTGTGCGGTCGTTAAACCACATCACCGCCGCTTCTCTTTCTGCCGTGACACAGCAGAAAAGGTCCCCAGGCACCCTAATCTCTCGCTCAATCCCGAACGATACTGTGTAATCCTAGACCCAAAACTTAGGCGCCGGCGCGCTGCGACTTGCGCAGCACGTAACATCCTCCGTATATATAAATGTCACTTCCGTGTCATACGCCTCTTTGAATGCTTCGTTTCCTTGGCAAAAGAATCATACACCCCTTTCCAAACGCCTGTTACCGTACATCCTATCGCTCATCGACCTCAATCCGTAACTTCAACAGATCCTCTTTCAACATGGGCAGAGAGAATATAATGCACTATCAGTTACTGCACGATAACGAGACAGACCTTCCCCAGGAACTTAAGGACGATGACTTGGTCTCTCGCAAACCTTTGAAGCCCGTGGCCGGCCACAGTAACGCACCTTTTTCCCTCTCCAAGGAATCTACCATCGACGACTTCTTGGCCAACAACAAATACTTCGTGGATTCCATCCACCACAACCATTCCGATCAGATCTTTGACTTGAACGGCAAGGGCCAGTCGCCCCATACGCTCTGGATTGGGTGCTCAGACTCCCGTGCCGGCGAAGGTTGCTTAGCCACCTTGCCTGGCGAGATTTTCACGCACAGAAACATTGCCAACATTGTCAATGCCAATGACATCTCTTCGCAAGGTATCATTCAGTTCGCCATTGAAGTTTTGAAGGTGAGGAAAATCATTATCTGTGGCCACACTGACTGTGGTGGTGTGTGGGCTTCTTTGTCTAACAAGCGCATAGGAGGTGTGCTTGACTTGTGGCTCAACCCAATCAGACACATCAGAGCTGCCAACAGGAATATCTTGGATGAATACAAGGCCGACCCTAAGGCCAGAGCCAAGAAGTTGGCCGAGCTAAACGTGATTTCATCGGTGCTCGCTTTAAAGAGACATCCCAGTGCGCTGAACGCATTAAAGAAGAACGAGATCGAAGTCTGGGGCATGATGTACGACGTCGGCTCTGGCTACCTCTCTGAGGTCAAGATCCCCAACGATGAGTTTGAGGACTTGTTTCATGTGTCAGACGACCATGAGGAGGAGTACAACCCTCACTAAATTTCTAGTTGACTAGAGCAGACGTGTATTTAATTCATTATAGACTGCAGTTGTAATATATGGCCGGGATTCTAGGTGGTGTCCCACTTCAAGTCGAATCGACCTTCCGGTATCTCATAGTCATCAACGGCCTTAAGTACCTCCTCAGCTGTAGTGGCGACCTTGATGATCTTCCAGTTTTGCTTCGAGACAAACTCAGCCTTAACAGAATCCTCCACAAACTTCAAGAAGTTATCAAAGAAGCCATCAATGTTGAAGATAACGATTGGCTTGTTGTGGATGTTCAATTGGTGCCACGTGACCATCTCCAACAACTCCTCCATAGTGCCATATCCACCGGGCAAGGCCACAAAAGCGTGTGCCTCTTGACCCATTAATCTCTTTCTCGTATGCATATCCTTGACCAATGTAGTCTTTCCGTACTCAGCAGAGTCTGGGAGCGGCGTCGAGCCATTGTGGTTGTTAATCCCCTCCTTCAACTTCTTGTTGACATCCTCATCAGAGGTTCTCTCTCTCGATATCAACGCTTCGGGGATAATACCGTGGACATAGCCGCCATTAGTAGCACACCCACGAGCCACAGCACCCATCAAACCTGTGGAACCCCCTCCGTACACAAGGCCCCACTGCTTTTGGGCCAATTTTTGGCCTAGTTCGGCTGCTCTTTCGGCGTACACAGGATCTTTTCCAAATGAGGAGCCGCAGAAGACACAGACGGTTTTGATTGGGTTAGATGCTGTCATGGTTTTGGATATATCAATAATTTAATGTAGTTTGTGATTTGGTGCTTCTAGCTTGCTTAGGACTCAAATTTTAGAAATGATTGATCGAGATTCTGTAATTGTTATATAGTGCGGAGTGGGGGGATTGCCGCGGGAGTGCCGACGCACTGATAAGACTGCATTCGAATTCAAGAAGTACACAAATAGTCGCCATCGACGTCGGTATGAAAAGTAGTACAGCTTTGGTTGATTGAAATATAAGAAGGTGGCCTGTTCCATAAGTTACGCTTATCAGAGTGCGAGGGCGAGTCCACCGAGCGGGGCAAGTGTTAGTCAGGGTAGTAGTGTTGTTGACACCAAATGTACGAAACATGTCGCAAGAATACAGGGATTCTCATATTTGCAATCTGAGGGCACTGATTTGAGCTAGATCTTGAAATCGGGGAACTTTAAAATCTGTAATTTGATGCTGTCAGTGTTCACGATTGTTGTGCGTACAACTTGAATGCTACGAAACTCAAAGGCTCGCATAGGTCAAAAAGAAGCCAAACACGTCCCCAAAAATCACTAACAGTAAAACAGATAACCACTTTCATTCAGCATCAAATAAGAGGTCATAAGGGATTCGTGCCACAAGAATTTAAACCATAATAGATTTCCAGCCTTGATGATGAAGGCAACTACTGCGTTGGCTTGCACATAAAACGTGCTGCAACAAGTTCTGCTCAGTGAAGCTCAAGCAACTTCAAGGCTTCCCATTCCAAAGCTTTGCTGCACAGGATTTCACTCGATACTTATACGTCAAAATGCATGCTGAGCAACTATCCAAGAAAGGTGGCAGAACAAGCGATATCCAGAAGAATAAATAATACTACGGCAATTGAAGGCATTTATGTGGACTGTATAGACTTATGGCACACAATGCACACGAAAACTAACTCTAATGACAAAGTTTGACAATCACTCTGCGCCAATTTCTAGTTACAAAGAATGCATGTGTGCGTAAATGTCCTGGCACTGCTCACAGAGCAAACGGTTCTCGAAAGCTTTCGCAACAAAACACGAACCACGAAAGAACGTGCACGTAGTGGGTATGCACGCGAGACGCGCTCTATCACCGTCTCGTCTCGGCACAAAAATAGGAGCAAAAACGATCCAAAAATAGCCGCCACCCCAGGACTCGTCAAAAATCACAATCCTCTCCTTCACCAATTTTTGATTCTTCCAGACAGCATATCTTCGCTTCAGTGTAGACCACAACTCTTTTGCATGCAGACGGGATTAAAGTGTCATTGTTCCCATTCTCACAAAAAGTCATCACGTTGATCTACACACTTTAAGATCATCTCTTAAAGGCGAGCCGTTACAGCTGGCCCACAAACTCGAGCGCTTCTAGATCCCTTCTGGACGCTTTCGCCAGTCAAACACGCTATCGAGACCATTGTGGACACAAAACCTGGAGATGCTGGCTAGTGATCGGTCGTTACAGGAGACGGATTCTATATTTGACGACGAAAGTCTGTCCGTGAACACAAACGCCACTTCGCTAAATTCCCGAGATCCTAAATGCTTCCAGACGATCTCGACTCACATGCTAGAGTCCGGAAACCACACATCACTAGTCTTGGAGTGTCTAGAGGACATGTTGAATCAAGAAAATAAGGCATTAGAAGCGGCTCTAGCGTCATTTGCTGAAGATCTTTCGTCTTCAGTGCCAATGAATACGGTCAAATGTAAAGTATTCCCAGTGATACCTTACTCAGGTTCAAGCACAAATCCGTGCATCGTTACGAGTCAATCTGCAAGAAGGCGCTGAAGAATCTCCAGCTGATCGTAGCTCCATTTTAACTGAAAGAATTGATTCTTAGAGTCCCGGTCGTGACTCTCGAAGACACGAAGTGTCTGCATGCGTCCCAACAATAATGGCTTGCAGTAAAGCCATAGGCACGTCTATGAGAAGGCGAAGACGCCGACGCTTAACCACTTGAAGAAATCGCTATTTTCTCGGATCCTACACGTGCACCACCAACAAATAGCACCTGATTCTGCAAACCCAAATTGTCTTTTCAACCCCGGCGTCTCGCCAGCATACTCACATGACCAAGTTTTACTTAGCTATATAATCTAATTTGAAGCGCAATTTGCTGTACTATTGAAAAGCAGAGCTACGTCAGGCCATAGGTTGTGCATGGTGCTTATCGCATCACGTGAGAAAGAAGGCAAGAATCTCACATTAAGAATACCTCTTATCAATAATGGCCACCAAAAAGCTGATCGAGACACAGCTCAGAAGAGCAACGTCTCAAATCGAGCATCTAAAAGAGCTCGTGGAAGAGCGCTCCCGGCTCACCAATTTACTTAAGCTCGTGCCGTCCAAGGCAGACAACTTGGAAATCATCGACTCCCTTGCGAGTGCCAAGGCAGGACTTAACTACTTATTCGATGATGTCGAAAATACAGATTCGAAAGAACACAGCACCGCGCTCAAGGATCTTGTGAAAGAGTACAATGAGATGATTAAGCTGATGGAACTGGATTCGGAAATCAGCATCGAGGAATACAGAATTACGCGTGTACTCAACAGCGAGACAAGAAAGAGCGTTCGGTTCAAGGAAAACCAAAAAGACGTAGATGAGTCGGAGAATCTACGGAATGAATTAATGGGCACAGCCAAGAGCTTCAAACCATATAGGGACGACGTGGATCTAAGCACTGACCACGAGTCCGACCGAAACACACTACTGTCCGTGGACACCACGAATCAGGAGTTGTTTGCTTCTCACCAGCAGCAGATGTTGGAGCAAGACCAAGACCTTGACAACTTGTCTAACTCTATACAAAATCAGTATCGTATGGGGCTTGATATAAATGGTGAGATCGATGAGCACATGATTATATTAAACGACTTGGAGAGAGGCGTTGATGGTTCTCGTGCGCGGCTCCGTCGGGCTGCAAATGGAATTGCCAACTTCAGGAGAAAAGTTAAAGAAAATGGGAGCTTGGTCACGATCATAGTGCTCACGGTTATTTTGATTCTTTTGTTGGTAGTTTTGAACTAACGATCACATGATAATACGATACTGAAGCACGAAGTAATGAAAATAAGTATAAGCCGATTTTTACATAGGTTGTACTGTGCTACGCCGATAATTTGGACTTTACAGAGACAGGGAGAAGTCACGAACGTTATTATCAAGCCAGCTGCGTAGGGGTTCTCAACCCGGATTATAGTCGAGCCTTTTTTATGAAATACCCGTCCTATTTCTGTAAGCAGCATAAGCACCAAAGAAGTAAAATCACGCATAATTCAGCAATGAAACCATGGGGTTTGCACTAGCGGAACTCGCCTGCAGCAGAAGCCTCTGTCTCAGACAGACCCAGTGATCAGAAATTAAAATCGTTATTTTCCTCTTCTTCCTCACGGAAAAACCACGTGAACACACTGATGTCCGCGTATACTATCAAACCACCAATTATACTCATCAACATGGATCCCAAGCCTATCAAGTGGGTATGGTAAAAAGTTACGGGCAAGAGTATGCCACTCAAGATCAAAAGTCCAGTCAAAAATTTAGCCCCTTCTTCCAATGCCGTAGGGTTATTCCCGTTATCATTGCTGAATGTCAAGAAGTCGTCTCTGTTGCTCTCTATGGACGCCGAGATTAGGTTTGGCAAGGGAGCTAGTAAGTAGATGACGATGACCCAGAGCGGGAGCCAGTTGTTATATAAAGCGCATGAGAGAAGGATGAGCAAGAAACCAAATGCAAGAAATGCTGATAGAAATATAATTTTGTTGAGCGGGTTCATTGTGTTGATAGAAAAGGCTTCTGAGGCGATTGTTGAGGCTCTAAGCGATTACCAACGCACGGTGTACGGGTGCGCACATTCTAAAAGCCGATGTAGAGTCGGTACAAATTATCCTATATACAAGTGGAAATAGTGTAGGTCTAGTTCCAAAACCATCCATTTTTTCCGTCTTCACTACCGTTAGTGACAGTTGTCCAGTTATCCGATCCAATTGGCTTCTTACGCACAATGTTACTTGTCTTCGACGTTCCATCGCTAAAGTATTCAGTCTTGATTTCCTTCTGAACCATCTCGTTCTCGTCGCTGTTCATAAAACTTTTGACCTCAGTACCCACAACTTTAGCAGATTTTTCCGTATCAATTGTAGGAGTCTCTTTGACTGAAGCACTCGAAGCCACGGCACTAGAGGGCAAGATGTCCAGCAAAATGTCCCTTTCGACTACGCTTCTCTTCTCGCGGTAGTCATCATTTCTCCACTTCAAGTAATCGTTATATTGCAAAAAAAAGATGCCTTTGGGACCCAAGTCAACTGATGAAGAACCAGTTTTTCCTCTGGAGCTTTCTTCAAAGTCCTCTTTAGTCAAAATTCTGCCGGCCAAATTGTCTCTTTTGTATTGAAGATAGCTGTCAGGAATTACACTGTTAGGGAAGAGACATCTCCAATATCCTGCTGAGTCCCACACAGATGTGCCCTTCTTCTCTGTACAAGTATTGTAGGCCCTTGAAGAAGGGCTCTGATAGGCGTATAAACCATATGGAGTTACACCCGAAGTCTCATCAAATACGTCAACGAAATTGGCACCAAATCTAGTGAGCAAGTCCGCAAATGGAAATTCTCCGTCCGAAAGACCGAATGGAAACCTCAGATTGTTCTCCTGATCGATGCCCCTCCTTTGGTAAGGCTTGCTCATGTACTGATCGATCTCCGAATTGGATGAGAAAGTGCTTCTCCACCGGTTCTCAGCATTATGGTGGTGGGCCAAAAAACGCTTGGTCTTTTCAGAAAGCTTATCGCTGACACGATGTACGCCGTCGAAGAAATTATCGACTTTGCTATCGTAAGGAGACGTTTCATTGGACGACTCCTCTCTCTGTTGGCGATCCCAGCACATAATGAGGGTAAGAAAAAGTTTGGTCTTCTAATACACCAGTCTTGAACCCAGCAGATTCAGTGTTATGGGGACCAGAATAAAAGGGATTCCGCGCTTTATATACTAGTGTGGCAAAAGGTCATTTCCCCTGGAACAATGCCGCACATCACATGTGCAGGTTCCCTCTCAGCGACATCGTATACATGCTATCCAAGAAGTGCTAGCGCCTTTGCGTTGCGAGTCTTTAGCCCAACGGGGCACTGTCGATATGTACCATACAGCGGGTCAAAAAGATCCAACAAGCGACATTAAATTATCAGAAAAAGGAAGATTTTGATGTGCTAACCCCCAAACATCTACAACACACTCTTGGGAATTGCCTTCTGCAGACATTCCTCAATGGTTTAGCCCGCGGGATATGCACTAGTTGGCGGGGCCGACGGTTCTGCTGGTAGAGTTTTGTACCCCGGTTGACGATTCCCAGAGGCCGGGCTTCGGCCAAGGCAGTCTATCTTGGGTGTAAGGTACACTAAAAATAAATTATTCTATAACTGCCATGATCATATATATATACATTTGACCCGCCAAACTGATGTTTCACGTTTGGGGATGTCCACTGTTTTGGCCGATGCTAGGTCCCGACGAAAAGCTCTAGATTGTGAGCGTAAGTCGTCATATTTCGACAGGTCTTTGATTAGGATGCCACCATAATCATTCGATGAGACAAGCCTCTATCACACCAGTCCATTTGATGGCACCCATGCTTATTATCGCTTTCTCAATGTCAAGACTTCATAACATACTCTAACGAATAGGTCCGTTGATCTCTCTTCGATAGTCGCTCACGAGCCCTGCTTGTACTGCGCATAGTCATTCCGTTTCCCTCCAAACAAGTGCTGGTGCAAGAACTGCCCGCTGTGTCTCCTTGTCTTGCTCTGTGCTCCATAGTAGGGCATCTGGTCAGATCGGTGCAAAGGTGCCATATTCGGCATGTACTGGTTGTTGTAGCTATGATGCAAGGACTCTTGGAGTTGGAGAGCCGTAGTGATGGGATCAGAGGGAATGGAAGGGAGAAACTCTGCGTCCGACAGCAAGTCAAACAGCTTGTGGAGGTAGAACTGCTGCATCTGTCTCTTTTGGTTATTCATCTGCTGCTGTGAGTGCTGGTTTGCCTGGCTTGGCTGGGCCGACTGGTGTTGCTGAAGCTGCTGGAGCTGCTGAATTTGTTGGAGCTGTTGTGCACCTGCAACAGGGGTACGGCTTTGGCGGTTGTACTGAGCCATGCTAGCAGGATGGGAGAGCCGTTTAGGAAGTGTGACGAAAAAATTGCGGCAATTGGCGGTGCAGGAGTTCTCGATGCGCCCAAGTGCTAGAGGCGTATTTTCCGTGCACTTCACCATAGCGCGCCTTTTGAGCTGCACCGCATAACCGCCAATCTAACGTCAGATGAAGTTCTCGCTGAGGCTGCTCATCAATCTACGGCCAAAGGCAAATCCTCTAAAGCCAATTGGGAAAACCCTAACCAGAGACCTGGCGGTTAGGAAATCCGTGCACCCCGACTATCCAGCCAGAACTAGGTTTGCCCCATCCCCCACCGGAGTGCTTCACTTGGGCTCCTTGAGAACGGCTCTTTATAACTTCTTGCTCGCAAAGCAAACGAAAGGCCAGTTCATTGTTCGTCTTGAAGACACTGACCAGAAGCGCTTGGTGCCTGGCGCTGAAGAAAACATTTACCAATCTCTCAAATGGGTAGGCATTTCGGCTGACGAGTCGCCATTGGTTGGTGGACCCTACGGGCCATACCGTCAATCGGAACGGAGTGATATATACCAGAAGTATGTTACTGAGCTTTTGCACAAAGGTTTGGCTTACAAGTGTTACTGCTCCAAAGAACGCTTGAACTCATTGCGTGAGACTGCACAGAGGCTCAAGCCCCCAACCACTGTCACTTACGACAGAAATTGCCTCCATCATGAGCACGGCGACGGCTCGGAATATGTGATAAGGTTCAAAGCGCCTGACAGATATCCGAAAATAACCGACGTGCGTCACGGAACCCTTGATTTGCAGCCGCAATACAACCTTGTCGATCGTCGATACGACGATTTTGTTCTCATGAAGCTGGACGGTTTGCCGACTTACCACCTAGCAAACGTAGTGGACGATCATTTGATGCAAATTACTCACGTGATCAGGGGTGAGGAGTGGTTAAGCTCCACTCCCAAGCACGTTGCTTTGTATCAAGCTTTTGGATGGACACCGCCCAAATTTGTGCATATTCCATTGCTCACTAGTTTGGGGGATAAAAAACTCTCCAAGAGACAGGGTGATCAGGGTGTTCTTTCGTTTATTCCTAAGGGTATTATTCCTCAAGCCTTATTGAACTTCGTGGCTCTATTTGGGTGGTCTCCCCCCAGACCAGAGAGAGGAAAAAAAGTGAAGGAGGTGATGAATTTGCCCGAAATGATTGACAAATTTCGTCTTGACAACATGACCAAAGGAAATGCTAAGGTTTCTGAAAACAAGTTGATGTACTTCAACAAACACCACTTGCTGACGGTTTTAAAGGACCCATCACAGGCTGCATCAATAATTGACTTGGAATTTCCTATTTTCCAGGAAAAAACATTAGGTCGTTTTGACAAACAATACTTCTCCCAATGCCTCAATATAGCGGCAGGCCACTTGGATAAAGTATCTGACTTGGTCGATGAACATGCTTACTTGTTTTATGATGTTGATTTCCTGAATATCGAGAAGGATTCTAATGCGGTATCACTTTCTCTTTTGAAACAGATACTAGCTCTTGCATTGGTACAGAAACAGATTGTACCGCTCTCTGATATCACTGCGGCTTTCCCTGATACATCCACGTTAAGTATCATGAAATCTCTCCGCTTTGCATTGACAGGCTCTGTTCCTGGCGTTAATGTCGCTGATACTCTGAACGTTTTAGGATACGATGCTTACGTGTCACGCTTGAAAAAATCCATTGAATTTTTGGAGTCGTCCTGAAACAAACAAACGGAGTTTGTATTTAGACTTGTATATAATACTATACCATTATGATATTGAGGATCATTGCTTAGATTTAGCGTTCAGCAAAAGGATTCACCTCCTTGGGGCCCAAGAACGGTCCAGTGAAAATGCAGTGAACCGACATGCCGGGATGGTAGTATAGACCTGTGAGCAATTTTGGTGTTACTAAGAAGTATTGCGACGGGCTCTGCCTGCATGCCGTATGTACCAAATGCTTGTGGGCTAACTTTTCGTTTTTAGGGTCCATTCCTTGGTTAATCTCATCCACGATACGAATTGGTGCTTGTGTTAGACCCTGAAGCGACATTATGAAGAAAATAGTCGAGACGGCTCTCTCGCCGCCTGACTGAGATTGATGATCCAAAACCTTAAGGTCTGCATTTTCTCTAAATTTCACCAAAATTTCGAGTTTCCAGTCTTTGTAGCGCTCCAGTTTAACCAACTCTACTTGACCATCACTTGCAACAGTCGTGAACTTCTTCTGGAAGACCGCGGATATCTTGTCTACCATGGAGGATAATTCTTGTTGCCAAGGAATGGCGGTTTTGTCCATTCTCTCGTTTAAGTCACTTTTTTTCCTTACCAAAGTGGGCAATTGTCTCTCGGCCACTTCCAAGTCTGCTCTTTTTGATTTCAACAACTCAATTGACCCTCTATCAACATTTGCTAGAACTGATAAATCATCTTCAAGTTGCTCAATCTTTGTGAGTACATATTGCTCAGTAAGCTTGTTTTCCAGCAAGTAGGATTCGGCCAAACCACGGACAATCTCGCGCTCTGCATCAGACATTGTTTGATGACGAATTTCCTCAGCAGCATCTCCCTTTTTATACTCGTCATATTTGCTTTTGGCTTCACGATACAGGTTTTCGAGCTCGACTTTTTTCATCTCCAACTCTCTGAGAAGTGACTTGTAGGTCACTAGTTTATTTTCCATCTGCTGTCTAAGAAGTTCCAGCTTCTTGCGTTCGATGACTGCATCAACGAGTATTTTATTAGCATTGGAAGCGTCAGTCATGATGCTTGTGTACTTCACATACTCGACCAAAATTGAGTCTTCGGCCTCCTTGATCTGCGCATTAGAGTCTTGCGTTGTGAGGAGACGAAGCTGCTCAATTCGAGCCTCGGTATGACCCAAGGTATCCTCGAGATTTGTCCGCATTTCCTTCTTTTTCTTAAGGGCTCTCACCTCTATCTCTAGATTCTTTAATCCATCCTCGACCTTCAAAAGATCATCTTGCCGCATTGCCCTCTGGGATTCTACATCTCTTTGCTTTTCATTCAAATCCGTGATCTTGGTTTTAAGACCGACCAACTTGTGTTGAATTTCGTTCCGCATTTCTTCAGTGAGACCCTCTGCCCCAAGAAGTTGAGCCTCCGCAATATGCTCAGTTTGATAAAAAGTTTGTTTCGAGCCATAACGGGATCTGCCTATAACATATAAGCTGTTCTCGATTACAAATTTGAGGAATGGAAGCCTTCCTTCCTTTGAATCCAAGAGGTTGTTTATCACGTTGCTGTCAATTGGCCTCAGTGAAACTGGTATACAATGCAAAGCCGACCTGTGATTCAAACCCAGGATAACAGAAGCAGGACCCATTAGAAATTCCAGTAAATAGCCATCAAATCCAAGCAGCTTCAACTTTTCGGAGCTCATAGGCAGATGAAGTGGCGCATTAGATACCACTCTCATAGGTACGTTAATATCCTTAGGTAAAGCCGCTGATACTTTTCTGTAGTCTTCTTCAGAATCAAAGAATAGGGCAAAAAGCGAATTGTTGTCAATGACTTTTTCGAAGTACTTAGCATATTTTTGATCACGCACTCGGCAAGAAACGATAGGCGCTTCGTAGTACCTCAAATTCTGCGCCTTCCGTTCCTTCCTAAGGAACATATGTGCTCTGTATGCATTCTCCAATAACTCTCTGCGATATCTTGTTCCTTGACTAGTGAGAATTTCAATTCTGTCGTTGCCATCGAGTCTTCTTCGTTCATCTCGAAATCTCTGTTCCATAGCGTCGGCATCTCTCTTGAAAATGTTAGATTGGAATTTAAGAGAGTCGAGATCATCATCGATTCTGGATTTCTCTTCATGTTTCTCTCTCCTTAGACTAGAGATGGATTCTATCTCCGAAGCGTCTACTAAATCCACCTTTTTGAGCTTGTTTTTGAGGTCTTCTCTCTCCTCGGTAACCCTGCTCAATTCGATTTTCTTGTTCTCCGTTTGCGACTTGAGCTGCTCTATGCCATTCATTCGGACAGCAAATTCCTTCGACATTCGACTTGCGCTGGCTGTGAGTGTTTCGCATTGTTCTCTTAGCTCTGAAATATGTGTTTTAATTGACTCTAGACTCTCAGCATTTGAGGCAAGTTCTCTCATTGTTAGCTTCGACAACTTTTCTAGAGGGCTTGCCTTAGTAGTGAATTCTTGCAATGCAAGCTTCGAAGAGTCTCTTATCGCTTTCAAGTGTTTCATCTTCTCTTTCAAGTCTTGTAGCTTAGCAAAGGGCAACAACTTTCTATGGTGATTTATGTGTGAAGACTTCTCCTCAAATTCTTGGAACTTTTGTGCCTCTAGCTCGAACTTGGCAATATCATTCTTCAAGTTGGTGATTGTATCCTCAATTGAAGTCACCTTTTGTGAGATATCGAGCCATGCCTCATCGAGCTCTATAAGCAACTGATGCTTGCCCAAAAGAGTGCTATCACCAATCGTGCGCTCGGTCTCCATTAGCAATCGTTCAGGAGACAATGAGGCAAACTCCGCCACTCTCTCTTGAGGAAGGAAATGACACAAATTATCGAGTTGAATATTGAAAGACCGCACAACGTCTCGTACAGCATCGATCGATGATGGCTGGTCATTGAGTTTCCAATGTGACTTGTTCAGTTTCAAGGCAAACCGCCTTTCAATCTTTATGTTGGGCTGATCACCCTTATTTTTCAACACAACCTCGATCGTTGCTTCAGTCTCACCCGACTTGACCATGGAATCAAGTGATTTGCGCTTTATCAAGTCAACTTTGCCCCCCAAACCCAAACACACTGCTGCCACAAACGTTGATTTCCCCGTACCGTTGGGGCCAATGATCATGTTTAGCGAAGGTGTTAGATTGAAGACACCGTATGAGTAGGTGGTAAAGTTCCATACACGGAGAGCAATAATATTTCCTGGCTTGAAAGACGCGTGATATTGGTCTGAAGAATCCGGAGCATCTATGGATAGTAGGCCACCATTCTGGCTGCTTGTTTTGCGCCGCTTGGACGAACCATTCATGTTATAGTGTTTACTCTCGCGCGGTGAAGTCGATGCCACTAATGCGCGTGGCGAGGACTAAATTCACCGATTTTGGGTATTGAGTGGGTGTTGATTTTTTTTGTATCCCTGAAAAAGAAAAGACCCAAAGGTTTCAGAAACACTCATACTCTCCAGCATGAATGGCATCAGATTTCGCTGTTTGTAAAGGCTTCAAGAGTGGGTCACGTGCGTATATTTATTGTTGATGTTTGAATCATTTGTCTCGCGCCGAAACTCCTTCTACGCAACACCAACCAAAATGGTACGTGACAGCACTATCCGACCAATGCCCCTATATAAAGCTACATTTTGTTAATCATAGTGTACAGCCCAATTTGTGGGGCATTGAGCCAATCGCATTTATGCCTACTAACCGCTGTCCAACAACAAAACCTACAAAGATGCGTTTGCACTCTTCGATAAAAAGGGAACAGGCAAGATTCCCATCGAGCACTTGGGAGACTTGTTGAGAGCCGTCGGGCAGAACCCTACGTTAGCAGAAATTGCTGAGTTACAGGAGTCTGTGAAGCTGAGTGAGTTTGACTTTGCCACATACCAGAAGATCATTGACAGACCTGATGGCTTCAAGCCCTTGGGTCTTCCAGAGGACTACATCAAAGGCTTCCAAGTATTTGACAAGGAGCAAACTGGATACATTGGCGTGGGAGAATTGAGATACATCTTGACTTCCATTGGCGAAAAGTTGAGTGACGCCGAGGTTGACGAATTGTTAAAGGGTGTGAATGTCACATCCGACGGGAATGTGGACTATGTCGAGTTTGTGAAGTCCATCTTGGACCAGTAGTTCCATTGATTCGTGGCGTCGGCCGTTCGAGACCCGGGTCTTATGTCCTACGCTTAATAAGACTGAATTTTGATACCCAAGCCGCAGAGTTGGATTTAAAGCACCGTGTAGAGCGAATTTGTTGTCGTCTCCTGTAGGCATTCACAACCTCACTTAATTGTTCGAGCACTTGCTGCAGCGTACTTGAGCTTTTGCATGTTCACTAACTTCTTTACATTTCCATCCACCTCCATCAACATTCGCCAACGTCGAATTATGTTGTTCTGCGTGTTTAAAATTGCTGCCTCGTAGCTCGCATCATCCTCCCTGTGCACTGGAAGCTCACTCTATACTTGAATATCACTGGGCCTTCCGCATAAAAATTACCGTGCGACTCATCTGGTCACCAGTACAGCATGTCTCAAAACTTGAACAGCCAACGCCTACATCTCTGGCCTATGGAAAGAATCACCGCCGTAGCCACTATTACCGCAATGGTTGGGGCGGGCCAAGGTTTCTACGAGGGCATCAAGCTTTCGTCGCTTCGCTACTTGACAGAGAATGCCCACAGACTTCCCCGGACAGTGGGAGGATGGTATTTTTATCACAAGAAAAAGAACTACACCATGTTGACTTCTGGTTTAAAGCAAGCGGCTCGCTTGGCATTGAAATACTCGCTCGGGATCAGTTCCTTTCTTGTATTGGAGTATGGGCTTGACACGGTTCGCGGGACTACAGACTTTCTCAATACGACGATTGTCGGCACAATGTGTGCCTATGCTATCGGCACGTCGAAAAATATGTCCCGGGTGCAGAAGTTGAAATATGTTAAAAAGGGCGGTCTTCTATCGTTCGTGTTCGGCCTTTCACAAGATCTAATGATATTCTCGCGCGGCGGATACTTGTGGTACGCTGAAAGAGTTCAACGGCTGAAAAGCGTCGAGATATAGATTTTTAAATGTACAGGAGACAGAATTAGGGTTATTAATGGCGGATCAGCGTGGAGTAAGTTGCCAGCCCCGTAAGTTCCAACAAGCACGCGCGGGGGGTGCTTCTTGTATTATGTCCATGATAGGCTGATGGCCAGACTCTAGGGATGTGACTGGGAAGTCATCACTTTTGGAGTGATTGACGACGGCACTTCATGCTTCGTCTTCGTCTTCGTCTTCGTCTTCGTCCTCGTCCTCGTCTTCGCTATCCAAGTCGATTGGATACTTGAGGAGCACCGCGGCACCAGTCAACTTATCCAACTGCTCGCCCGTCTCGTGGAGTGTGGAGAAAATAAACACATCGCCTCCTTGGTTCTTCACGTCTTCACCTAATTTTATGTAGTGCTTGCGGGTGGCGATGTCATCCGACCTAAACAAGGAGTCCGTGAGCA
Organism: Metschnikowia sp. M2Y3; assembly: GCA_002370575.1. NCBI lineage: Eukaryota > Fungi > Ascomycota > Pichiomycetes > Serinales > Metschnikowiaceae > Metschnikowia > Metschnikowia sp. M2Y3. The sequence goes on from NKYV01000006.1 coordinate 474,858, forward strand.
ACAAGGCACTGACGGCACCAGTTTCAGAAGCCTTCTGAACCTCTTTGGGCCCATACCATGCACGATTATCATCGAGGTTGAGAACTTTTTGAAACTCGTCGAAAATCAATGCTTCCTTGGCAAATTTGGTTTCATTGAGTGAGCGCTGCACTGTAGGGTCTTTCAACACCTCCTCCAAACCTTGTAAGTAGCCTGTTGAAGAATGCACCACAATGAACTTTGATTTGTTCTTCAAGACCACTTTGTTGTCTTCTTTTATGGCGGCATCTAAAAGGGCCTTCTGCAAGGAGCTGGCAGTAAACCCTGGAGAAGCCAAGATCACCACCTTCAATCTATCGAGGTCAAGGTTGCGCACTATAGTGGACTGCACCATTTCGAAGAATTTGGCCAATGCTTTATCGTGCGCCGAGCCTCCAGCATCGCCCCTGGACTTGCGTGGGATCGACTTTTCGATTTTGTTTCGGAGAACAGTCATCTTGTCTGTCACCAAACAGATGTGCGCCACTCCCTCCTCCAAAACAACAGCGCCCACCTCGGCCTTCTTTTCGACAGAGGACGCCTCTATGACAATCCCATAGCTTATCTCGTCCCACTCTGGTTTGTTGATCTTGAGTGTTTTGTTGAGCTGCACCTCCGCTGTGTGGTAGCTTTGGTTGGGAACATACTCGCTTTGCTCGGTAGTCTTGCCTCGTATTCTCATGACATCGTCACTAGGAGCGTAGTCGATGGACTCCACGAGCAATTTCAATCGCACATGCACCCGCTCCGCTTTACCTTTTTCTGTTTTCTTCACGTTTCGAATTGACGAGAGCTCCACCACGTCGCCCTTTTGAAGCAAGTTGTAGAGCTGCCAAAGATCCTCTTTGTCCTGCGGCACCAACGAAAGAGAGCCACTCTTGTCTTTTTCGAGTGCAATGGTCTTATCAAGAAGCTTCATTGTCTAGGGCTGACTATATGGTAGCTGGTGGGGAAGATGAGTAGAATGCGTGACAAATTTGTGAGTAGTGATTGGCGCGGCAGAATGACGTACCTGCGCCAAAGAGGTTGCGCCCTAGCCGAAATATACTTGTGCCTACAGCCATGCTCGTAATCGTTTCCTCTATATAGCCATGTGTGCCTACTGGCACTATTTCTAGCGGCACCGAAAAGCTGGGACAGAAAAGAGAAAACCTTCTACATTCGGGCCTCAATGGTGGACTTGGCGTGTGCGGAGTGCTCTCACATCAATGCAGTCTTTAATCTCTCGACCTCTTCTGCACATCATACTACTATCATATGCTGCGTTCACCCTCGTGATTTATGCTTTATTATATGTAGAGTCGTGTTTCACAGTACTAGTTGACTCTGGCGCTTACTATAGTCGAGTTCTTGCACAACTCGCCCTTGGCATTGACCAACTTGGCTGGCGCCTTGCCCTCAGCAGTGTAGGTGACCTCGAATTGGTCGGTAGTAGTGAAGTTGGGCTGGACCGCCTCCCAGATCTTCTTCTTTGGGTTCAACTGCTTCTCAGGCTCACTGTTGTAGCCCTCGAAGAAAAGCTTGTCGCCAGGCTTGGATCCGGCCGGAGGATTGACAAACTCAACCTTGTCTTCGGTCGATGCACACAATACCATGGCACATGACTTGACACCTCTCATGTTCACTGGCTTCAAGTTGGCCACACAAACCACATATCTCTCCTGCATGTCAGCCAAGTCCACGTACTTGACCAAGCCAGAGCAAACAGTTCTAGGGCCCTCAGAATCGCCCATATCAATGGTAGACATGTACAACGAGTCAGCATCGGGGTGCTTGACACATTTCTGAATAAAGCCAACTCTAAGATCAACCATTCCTGGATTTGGGGGGACCGCTGCAGCGGCTTGCTTGGCCTGCTGCTCAGCCTTGGCCTTGGCCTTGGCCTCTTTTTTGGCTTTGGCAGCCTCTGCGCTGGCCTTCTTGTCCTCTTCACTGGGTGCTTTCTTCTCCTTATCAGCAGGGGCTTTCTTTTCTTTCTTAGTGTCCTTGGGCTCGACTTTGTTCTGCTCAGGGGCCTTTTCGGCTGGCTTCTTCTTTTCCTTGATTTCTCTTTCAACAACGGCGTCGAGATTCACGGTTAACTTTTCTTGCTCTGGAACGTCCACCAAGGTGTTCTGGACCAAGTCTGCCCATCTCAAGATGTGTCTGAAGCTACCGTATTGTTCGCTTTTCCACTGAGAAGCAATGGGCAACACTTTGGCGAATAACTCCAAATCAATAGCGGCAGGGTTGTTTCCAGAAACAAAGGTCTTTGCTCTCAAGTTGTCGTTCAATGTCTTCAAGGTTTCGGGCTCATCCAATCTGTTGGAAAGGGTATGGAATTGCGAGGACAAGGCCTTCCCCTCAGCGGACAATTCCGGGAAGGAGGCGACTGGGGCGGAGGCGGCATCCTTGAGAGAAAGTTTCTCAAACTGGTTGACGAAGGCGGCCATTCTGAGTCTACTGAGTATGCGTGATATTGTGAAGATGAAGGGCGAGGAGGGGCACGAGATTTTACTATGGAAAATTTTGGATGCGCACGTGACCCAGCGTAGCACACGCGGGATAAGACAGGAGGAGGAACATAGGCACATGGTGCTTTGTTACTTTAATACAAAATCGTCCTGTTGATGGTTAGGTGTTTTAAGTAGGCGTTTTTTAAAGGTTGTGAATGGGCCGTATGTATTTCCTTTCAGGTAGACGACTTCAACATACTGATTACAACTCTAGACCAGACTCTGCAGCGCTTTTTTGTCCTCATCAGAGTAGAACAAGTCACTATCCCATCTGATTTTGTCCATAGTATCCATCATGAACTGAGTCTCTTCCCATGGAACCACATCGCACTGCTGCTTTCCAGCTTTAATGGCTTCCGCGGCAGCATTGGCTTCGTAAATAAAGCCATGGTAACCACTTTCTATAATATCGTCATCAATTTCGATCGGGGCTTTTGTCTTGTCTTTGAATACGACTTTCATACTTCTTGGCTGAGCCGGGTTGATGGCATACATCTCCAAGTGTCCCGCGGTGGCATCGACTGTCAAGAAAGGAGAAGGGCCGTCCACAAGATTAGAGCACGAGAGGACGGCCTGCTTCCCGTCTTCGTACCTGACAATATATGAAGCTATATGGTCGACCTTATCCTGAGAGTCAATGGATAGGAATGACTTTATATCGTATTTGGCACCTGCAGGCTGGTTCATCAAGATGCGACTATAAGTCAATGGATAGATACCTATGTCCAACGTGGCACCAGCGGCAAGTGAGATATCTCTGGCCCGCGAGCTCTCGGGAACATTTTGAATATCGAAATTGAACGACATGTCCACACGCAAGCGCTGCACATCACCAATGAGTTTCTTCTCATACAAGATTTCGCAAGCCTTACTGACGATGGGAAAGAATCTCGTCCATACCGCCTCCATAACAAATAGACCCAGTTTGATCGCGGCCTCGAACACCTCAGCGGCCTCGGCTCCGGTCACGGTGAATGGTTTCTCGCACAACACGTGCTTGCCGTGCTTCAACGCGGAGAGGATCTGCTCTCTGTGGAACGAGTGAGGAGTGCCAATGTAAACGATTTGCACATCTGGATTAGCAAAGAAGTCGTCATAATTTTGTGAAATTGCCTCCACTCCCTGATTGTTTTCTTTGGTGACCTCGTATTGCTTTAGAAAGTCATTTCCTTTGGCCACCAGCGAGCTGCCCACCGCAGCAATGACATGCGTTTTCTCATTGTTTTTGTTACTTAAGACAATATCGTGAGCGAACTGGCCGGATATATTTCCGGCACCAAGAATACCCCACTTGAGCATAGTTCGGCGGTGTCTAAAGGTGTTTAGCGAAAAAGGCCGATAGTATCAACGGAATTGGCAGACAGTGGTATTTATCAGTGCGCGCAATGTGGAGAAGCTTTTCCGGATTAGGAGGCCCTAAGCAGCTGTGAACATGCGGAAAACTGAGATAGGCTTCTGGAGTCTCTGCAACCAAGATTTCGGAATTCTAGAATTTGGGAATAGGAGTTTGCAGGCACATGAATAGTGGGACCTGTTTTAAACTTCAACCCCTGCGAAATGTTACATTATTCAATGCAACGTGATCCTGGAAGTGCGCCCCGCACACAGGATTCCAGGCCCACCAAGGAAGGGAGTCCCATAACGACTACCGGGTCATAAATGACGCTACGAGAAGTTCGCCTGCGTCTCATCATATTGCACCTCCATGAAAAAGGCCCAGAGATATGTACCCCGAGTCAATAGGGTTTGAAAGGGGCAGCTCAAATAGCCGAATAATTGATGCGCTTCGTGACATTCACCGCTCACATGCCAGCATCCCTTGGGTCTCAAAGTTCGGCGTATTGTGCCGCTCACCAGTGGTGTTTTTTTAATGTAACATCCTGAGCATGCAACGTTGCGCGCAAGTACCAGCCGATAAAGCCTGGGGGACGCGCGACCTTATAAATGTTTCTCATATCTGGGGTAATTGTGAATTAGCACCGCTGACAATGTTGCACCACGAAGAAATCGGAGATGTCGGCTTCACAGTTGTGAGAAACGTTTTAAACAAGGAGGAGGTTGAAAAGTATCTTGAGGCGTCTCGCAAGGTCGTACAGTACGCTAGAGACGGCCATTGGAAGGATGTTAGAACCAGAGGGAAGCAATTCCCCCCTTGGCCCAAAAACTTCAGCCCGGATATTTGGGGCGTCTCGGGATTGTTGCATCCCGACTTGAAGGAGATGTCCCTTCCTTTTCAAGAAGTATACTCCAAAGATAGCTTGTTGACAATTGCAGCCGATATTTTGCAAGCCAAGAACGAAGACTTATCGATGGAGCTTTTCAATATGCTCATAAACCCGCTCACAGACTTTGGCTTAGATTGGCACCGCGACCTGATCCGGCCAGATGTCACGCCCGAAGAGGAGGCTGAACAGCTCTTGGAACACCCGTATGCAGGCACGCAATTCAACTTGGCCCTTACCGAGGATAGTTGCTTGATTGTCGTTCCAGGCTCCCACAAGCGTTTGCGGACAGCCGAGGAGAGAGCGAAGACCACCGACGACAGTCGCAAGGAACACATTACCGGCCAGATTTCCGTGGAATTGCACCCGGGAGATGTTGTATTCTACAATAACAACATTTTGCACCGGGCTCAGTATTCTGCTAAACAAGAGCGCTTGACGCTCCACGGATCTTACGGCCACAAGACGAAGGGTCAGGTGCGGGCGAAGGGTATCTTGCAGCACGGTGTTGCAGAATGGCTCGACGATTTCATTCCCATCAGTGCCAGCATGCAGTCTTTGAAAGACGGCTTGGTGGATATGGTAGAACAGTTTGGAGACGAAGACTTGGGCTATGCATTAGAGGGGTAGATGGGTGTGTCTCAGTCGATAGTAACGAGCTCTTTCGTCGGATATGGTGGCAAGCGACAGAGTTTGTACTGTTGTGACTACACAAGTATCAGATTAACTTCTGAATGTTACACAGTATGCACACCTTAGATGGAGGCGTGCGTAATAAAGGAATATGAGCGTTTGAAATAGTGAGAAGGAATATGGTGAATAAAGCACGCTGCAGATACGCTGCAGATATTCTGATATCGTGAAGGCGCTTCCAGGACAAATCTAACCACTGTCACTTATCCTGGTAAGCCTGGTTCTAAGGTTTGTAGTTCACAGATGTGCTAGAAAGACACCCAGCCATTGTGCACACGTAAAACGACGCATCACTCAATTGAGGGCTGAAGCTAGATTTATCACTAGCACCAGACTCTCAGCTTCATACAGCCATCTGTATGAAAGCCCTACGTGTAGCAGGTCATCTAATTGGTCCACGGAACTCTACCTCCGCAGCGTTGAAAGTGCGCGGCCACTGCAGCGAACAGCTAATCTCTGGGGAAGCTCGCAGTGAATTTGATTAGCTCCAATGTCAAGCAATGGAGCCCGATAAGCCACCAAAACCCGTATGTACTCTAGCGATACTTATAGTCATCTTATACTAATACCAGAAACGAAAAAAAATCTCCTGGGCATGTAATCATTGCAACAAAGCGCACATCACTTGCGATGAAGCACGGCCGTGCCATCGATGCATTCAGAAAGGTCTTCAGGACTCTTGTCAAGACGCTCCACGCAAGCGGAAAAAGTACTTGGACGATATGGCGGTGCAGGCTCAACAGCAGTTCCGAGCCGAGTCAAACAACCCGCCCGGTGAAAACCTCGGAGAGAACCAAGATCCAGCTTTAGACTCCATGATGTACGACTTTGAGGCAAGAAATCCTCAGCTCTTGCAGGCCACAGTCTTCCAGCACAGCACTTCTCTTCCCAGCTATTTAAACCACCAGGGTCCTCAAATTCAGGCGACAGGGCGATTTGCGAGCTCGCTTACAGAGAACAACATGGGATATTTCGAAAACCCGCTCAGCTCTATCTACACACGTCCCGAAAAAAAACGGAGCATTCCTGGCGGCCGCCAGGAGTTTGAAAACTACGCAAAACCCCGAGATCGGAAGAGGCCGAATTTTGCATCCCTGGCCGCAGACATGGAGTACTCCACTCTCTCGAATATCCTCAGTGTTCACCGGACCAACCCTAGCTCCAACGAGGAGACTCCAAACTCCAATGCTCACTCGCCTACACCATCTCCCCAAGGCGGCCCCATGATTACAAACCCATCGTTGGCACCATTTGTGGCAAATTCATACGCTGCGCAGATCTTCACGCGGCCCGACTCTTTGACCGAGAGTGTAATGCACTGCAAGCTACCTTTTGATGATCGCATTAACCAATATGTTTTGGGCAAAACCCCTTATCATCGAAGCATACTCTTTCCGGACGTGATAGAGGCGCGCCAGGACGAGGGAACCAAACCGAACTCCGAACTGGCGCTATCTCTCACAATTGCCATTCAACCTGAGTCCGATTCGAATAGCTTGTTTTCGGTGAGTAACCCACTCTTCAAAGAGCCAGAGGAAATCTACGCCAAAATATCCAAACCATTCTCATACACTCCAGGTTACCACAAATTAATTGCGTACTTACGCAAGCGATTCCCCAAGGACATGCTAGTGAGGCTAGCGAAGTCTATGGCAGTATACAGACCATCTTTCATTGCATGCACTAACTCTCTTCGGGAGTCTGATTTGATTTTCATGGAACAGTGCTTCCAGCGAACGCTTCTCACATACAACGATTTCATTAAAATCAGTGGTACGCCCACCATAGTATGGCGTAGGACCGGGGAAATTGCATATGTTGGCGAAGAATTTAGCATTCTTACGGGCTGGACCAAGCAGCAGTTGATTGGGTCCCGCCCAATGTTTATAGTCGAGTTATTGGATGATAAGTCGGTGGTTGAGTACTTTGAGCTTTTTTCTAAAATAGCTTTCGGTGATTTTCTTGGGGCCACTATGACAGAATGTACCCTTCTCACCCCAAAGGGCGTGAAGATAAGAGCCGGATGCATATGGACTTTGAAGCGAGACGTTTTCGGCATTCCCATGATGATCGTCGGAAACTTCTTGCCAATTCTATGATATCAACGTATTCCTAAGCTGATATCCGAATTTGCTAATAGAATGACTTTTGAAATAAGATTACATAATGAATGAAAAGAAATAATTAGTCCCTACGGGCGCTTTATTATTGTAAGACTCGGCAAGAGGGTAGCCCCACCCCATTTAGCGCTAAACCTGGGGTGCGCTCGTATCATCACGTGAGCACCTTTTTGCCGCAATTAGGACGAAAGTCAACTTAAGCGACCCTACGCCTCCTAACTGTCCGTTTCACACCCCACGCCTCAATTCACATTTTATCGCTGTACCATTTATCCACTTCATTGGCGCCTCACACATTGCGAGAATCCTACTGGTGTCATTTACTATACTACACAATTGGAAGTTCATATCTTTCGGCATGTCCCACTTAAACAGCAAGCTACTTGGAGCTGTGGCTATAATTTGCCTTGGCTCCCTTCAATTCGGCTATCATATGGCAGAGCTCAATTCACCCGGGGCAATAATGTCCTGCCAAACTAGCGTGCCTGGATCAAGTACGTACGAAAGCTCGTTTTTTGGACGGAATGGGTTTGAGCAATGTATTAAGCTCTCATCAGAGCAGATTGGCCTTGCAACCTCCATATTTAGCTTTGGCGGCTTGGTTGGATCCTTTTATATTGCATCAATTGCAGATGCTATTGGCAGACGGAAATCGGCGTTATTACATAACGGCTTTTTCTTTCTAGGGTCATTACTCAATGGCCTCGCAAACTCATATACTGTATTGCTCTTGGGGAGATTTGTCGCCGGCATCGGAGCAGGTGCTGCATTGGTAGTGACTCTGTTAGTGATCAACGAAATTTCTCCCCCAAAGTCCAAGGGGTTTCTCGGTTCTATGAACCAGGTTTCGATTAACGTTGGGATCCTCTTCACTCAAGTTCTAGCTCTTTGGCTATGCAATGATAACGATTGGAGATTACTATTACTCATGGGCAGTTTAATCGCATTCGTGAATTTTGTACTCATTTATCTGCACATGGTGGAGTCGCCTATGTGGCTTTTCAATAAAGGAATGGCTAGCCAGGCATTTACAGTGCTTCATTCTTTGCGTGGTGGAGAGTTTGCTACAGCTAAAGATGAGGTTAACAGTTGGCGTCACGCTCCGGCCGCATCATCCCATACGGCCGTTGAAAATGGTTTACTTTTGCAAGAGGACGGTGTTGCCGCCCACAGCAGTGTGACAGTGACATTGAAGGAATATTTACAGTCCCCAGAGTACAACAACTCGAAGCTTGTGGGAACAGGTATATTGGTGTTTCAGCAATTTTGCGGTATCAACTCCATTATCTTCTATGGCGTGTCCGTTTTGATCAACATCTTCCCTGAGGCAGCCGTTTTGATCAACTGCTTGATATCTGTTGTTAATACTGTGGTGACTCTTTGTGCCGCACCGATGGTGGACAGATTGGGCCGCAAGCCGCTTCTTCTGACTTCTGTATCGATGATGGGACTTCTGTCGATTATTTTGGGCTACGGGATTAGCACATCAAACGCAAAATTATCAATTTTGGGGACTTTTGTTTACATTACTTTCTTCGCTATTGGCTTGGGGCCTATTCCATTTTTATTGGTTGGTGAAGTGACACAACCCAAAGCAAAAGCCCTGGCCCAGAGCTGGGGGGTTACAATGAACTGGTTGGCAACGTTTCTTGTTGGCTACTTTTTCCCCATTATCAAGGACTCGTGGATCGGGGCTGGTGTTTACTACATTTTTGCGATCATGTGTGGCTTAACACTACTATTTATCAAAAACTTCATTCCGGAAACAAAAGGGTGTCAGAGCTATGATGAAGTTTGGGGCTAGTAATAGGAAAATTTTGTTCAACCAAGACCAGCGTAAGAAACTCCCTTAAAGCTAGCACGGGTGTCGTCCTTGCCTCTCACACACGTGCGAAACACTAGGGCTACTGCCCTCGAGTATTATGGCGTGCGTGCCTTGTATACTGTATACAACGCACGATTCTACTGCGTGAGCCTCCGGTGACGCTGCGCGGGCTCGAGGGAAAAAGAAAATTTCAACAAATTTTTTACCACTATCTAGTTTTATCAAAAATGCCTACCAGATTCACTAAGACCAGAAAGCACAGAGGACACGTTTCCGGTATGTACATTGAAGACCCTTGATCATTATAAGCATGGCCGCAGGCACCTGAGGATGCATAAGGAAGGCCGAGAGGGCATGAAAGCCGTTAGAGGGGCGAGACCATGGCTTCATGGCCAAGCTTCAATGGCCCAAACTCATTGGCAACATAATACTAACAACAACAGCCGGTAAGGGTAGAGTTGGTAAACACAGAAAGTCTCCTGGTGGACGTGGTATGGCCGGTGGTCAACACCACCACAGAACTAACTTGGACAAGTACCATCCAGGTTACTTCGGTAAAGTCGGTATGAGATACTTCCACAAACAACCAAACCACTTTTGGCAACCAACCATTAACACTGACTCCTTGTGGTCTTTGGTTGAGGAGGAGAAGAGAGAGCAATACCTCAAGTCTGCCTCCGCTTCCGCCGCCCCAGTCATCGACTGCTTGGCTCACGGTTACGCCAAGGTCTTGGGTAAGGGTCGCTTGCCAGAAGTTCCAATCATTGTCAAGGCTAGATTCGTTTCCAAGAAGGCCGAAGAGAAGATCAGAGCTGCTGGTGGTGTCGTTGAGTTGGTTGCTTAAGCGAACTCTATGCACTTGTTTTAATAGTTGAAAACCTCACGTCGCAAAGAATTTGTAGACCTAGATTTGTGTGCCACACTATGGCCAAGGCGTAGGCGGCTTAATACAACATGAATCGGCAGTGTAAGGCCACACCCTCTTGCATGGCGGCTGCTGATATACGCGGCCATAGAAGCATAACGTTCTTGCTTTAAGCGGCATTTTGAGGACAGTGCCAAACTTTACTAAACATGAGCCATACGCACTTCAGTTGACCTCGCGAAGAGCGCAGGCGACTGGAAGCAGCCATAACACAGACTCGGTGCAAAGAATTTAGCAACTACAGTGGTAGGCAAGCATCAGAATTCTTTGCAAGCCTTGGTGAGTTCGGGCCGGCCTCAACTGCCAGTTGTGGATGGTCCAACGCATCAGGAGTCAAATATGCAGTACCGCTGTTTACGCTTGATGAGCTTTGTGATGGCGGCGCTTCTCGGGAGATTTTCCTGACACTTCACATCACTCCTATTACGAAAATGAGCTGGAAACCCGAGGCAGCGCTCCCGAAAAAAATTAGCCAGCTATTGCTCAAGAGGTCTCCTGTCAATAGCATGTTGGCATTCACTCAAATCATACAGCTCTTGAAAACACAACCCCGGACAGGATGGGTTGACAAAGGTCTTCCAGTGGGCAAAGTGGAGTCAATTGCCGACCACATGTACCGCATGTCCATTATTGCGATGGCCATCCCAAATGCCAAGATCCAAATCGACAAGTGTGTAAAAATAGCTCTAGTACACGACATTGCCGAGTCTTTGGTGGGAGACATCACGCCCTTCGGCATCATCTCCAAAGAAGAGAAGCACAGGCGTGAACTTTCTAGCATAGAATACTTGGCGAAAATCATCTCTGAATACAATCCAACTTTTTCCCACGAGATGAAGGAGTTGTGGTTGGACTATGAGGAGATACGCTGCTTGGAGGCTCGTTATGTAAAAGACATTGATAAATTTGAAATGATCCAACAAGCGTGGGACTACGAGCAAGAGTACGGTCTCAAATATGACTTGTCCGAGTTCTACGCTTCTAGAAAGGGCATTGCCACGCCAGAGATTTCGGAATTGTGCGATGAGTTGATCCAGCAGCGTACCGAGTACATTAGAAAGCTCAAATCCGAAGAGAGTGGCCATAGCGCAACGAAATGAGCAAAGCTGATGTATTGCCAGGAAGATCGTACCCATACAGCCCAAAATGGAGGAGGTATTGTGATTTGCATGCCGTCATTCGTGTATAATATTTAAACATCCGTACATCCTCATCACTTTTATACGCCACTCTCGCTAAGACTCAGCCACAAGTAGTGACAATGGCTCCACCACTGGATTTGGAGACACAAGTGGGTGCATCAGGCCGCAAGATCATATATGATAAGGACGGAAAACCGTATGTATAATGAATAGCTGTGCTGGTATCGTTTCACTAACATCCAGATGTCGCTCATGCAACAGTCTCTTGGACTTTCAACTGGTAACTGGCAAATTGAAACAAGGTGTGAAAGCTAAAGGTGGTGCAGCAGTAGGAGCTTCAGTAGCAGCAGAAATAGACTCGGTCTATAGAAAGGATGAGCCAGCAGATGTGGAGATTCTAGGGAGATCGTCCTGGACCCTTCTTCACCTGATAGCTGCAACATACCCTGAGAAGCCAACGTCGAAGGAACAGGAAGATATGAAATCGTTTGTTACTCTTTTCGGCCAATTCTATCCCTGTTGGTTCTGCGCTAAGGATTTCCGTAGCTACATCGAAAAGAACGAGCCAGCTACGGAGACTCAGGATTCTCTTGGCAAGTGGCTATGCTTTGCGCACAACGACGTAAACGAGAAATTGGGCAAGCCAAAGTTTAACTGTGACTTGTGGAAAAAAAGATGGAGAGATGGATGGGATGACTAAGTTTGTAAATAATAGAGAATGTGTACTCTTAATTTGTATATATCAAGCCAGCTAGTATATTTTTTCAATAAAGTGGATCAACTCCTCGGTAACGTTTCCGCTCGCTGAAGCTTTAAAGGTATCAACGACCATTTGCTTCTTCAACACAACCACCGAAGGGATCTTGTTGACCACGAAGGTCTGCATGAGCTCACGCCCGCCTGGAGAGTCACACGCAATACTGGCTAATTCAACTGGCTTCGAGTTCCCCAAGGGATAAGTCTTGGAGTCTGAAAGGATATCGTAGAGAGCTTGGGTCACCCTGTTGCAATTTTTGTCGCCCGGAATTGTAAAGTTCAATAAAAGCGGGGATTTCGTGAGCACAATATTTCCTAATTCAGCAGAAGACTCAATGTAGGATGGGAATAACCGATTCTTGGTTGTGATTTGACTGGGGCTTGGTGGATATATCACTTTTTGATTGTACTTCGAGATCCACCCAAACAAGCTACGTGTTGGAATGATTCTAGGGAGTAGAATCCTTGAAGCTAGCGGAATATGATGCGGGCCAATCAAACAGTTCATGGTAATCTGGTCTTAAGATTGTGGTGTAGTTGGAATGCGTATAAAATTGCAGAGGCGTTTCCAGACGTGGAGCAACAGTGCGGGTTACCAAAGCAAGACGTTCTAGTCTTTGAATATGGCTCATAATAAGCGACTTGCCACTACTGAGTGTTTTAGATTCTTGAGAGATGTTTTCACAGTTGAATTCACAGAACACTTAAACACTTCTTTTTATTTTGGAGCCTCACCTAGATTTTTATGAGGTATTGATTGTCCTGATTTTTGCGTAGAAAGTGCTCACTCATGAAAAATACAAAACCTTATTTGCAATTCATTGGTTCTGATTGCAAAATAAACACCACCTTTCTACTACAGTAGAACAATAATATAATACACCTAATAGCTAGTGTTGATGTCACAGCAGATAAGTCCTGAGGTTCAGCATCCAATAGGCATACCTTACATAGTTCTTGGCTATCCAAGCTCCCAAAAATAGCCAGCTTTTTTTTACGGCCTATTCGAAAGTGACTGCACTAATCATAAAAGTTATCAGCCCATGACTCTCAAGGCTGTTTCAACGGCTGCAAATGTTCCGGCACTGCATGGAACAGCCCTAATCAAACACGGAACAATACCTTTCCAAAAACCAGCCATCCCACCCGTGGCCCAGATGTGCTTGGCTGCAGCCGAGATCTTTCCATTGAATTTAGACTTTGCGCCAAACCCATCGCTTTGAATGTTACTCTTGATTACATCAAGCGGGTAACTGCTCAACCAAAGCGCGTTACCTGCCAACGCGCCACACCCGAGAAGCTCTAAAGTCGAAACCTGCTCACGCTTCGTGTAGTCATTTTTTCTCAACACGTACTGGAGGAGAGATTCGTAAGCGAGGAACCATATACCATAAGCCTGACATTCACGTGCCAATGTGATAATAGTACCTCTATAAAGCCCCGTAAGGCCGTGGGAACCATAGATTTTCTTGACAGTTTGCAAGAGAGACATGTTATCCGTACTAGACTGGCTGAGGATACGGAGCTGTTCGACAGGAGCAGTTATAGGTGTGTTGACCAATCCTGCCATGGCACCTGCGATGTATGTCTGAGGCCAGAGCAGTAGCTCGGTGGTGCCACTTCTTTTTAGGAGTTGTCTCTTCGTCTCGAGAAAGCCATAGAATTGTAACGACACACAGGCACCGACACCAAATAATGGGGCCGTGGTGCCTTTGTAAAAGGCCAATGGTCCTTCCTTGCGGATGACATGTTTGATGACCTCCACTGAGGAAGTGCTGGAGGAAGTCTGGAGTCGGATTTTCACCAAGTCAGCTGGTTGGCCAATGAGCACCTGTGTGGCACCACCGACAAACCCAGCTAATATGTCCTTGACTTTCCTACTAAGCGAATCGTCAACCGACATGAAGAGCAATGGGTTTGGAGAGCGAGTTGCGTTTTGATATGTAGCTCATTAGCCAAGCGCACGTGACGTGGGTGCAAACCGGGTATCGTTTCGGAATTGCCGCAATTGACCGTCTAAATAGTATAAAGGGGTGTCTCTCAATGAACTTCATCTGGATGGATTCTACTTGTGTGTGATAAATGGAAATGATTTATATCAGATGTTTGTAAATATGCAAATTGCAGAGGATACACCATATATGGTTCATGTTTCATCTCTGGTTGGATAAAACAGATTGGGTGTGCTTCTGTGATGTTGAGACTCTAATTATTGAGTAGCCCGCCAATCGACATTGACTTTTTCTTTTTATCTCCTGATCTGAATGATTCAGTGAAATCCACAGCAACAGGATGCGATGATTTCGCATCCGAAATTGCTGCGCCCTCCATTCTCTTTCCCTGAGGAGTTGTAGAGTATTCGCGGAGGACTGCGCCTTTAGGCTCGGTAGAAGCCAAATAATTAATGGGCGGTAATTTTATGGCGGTGTCAACTTTAGAGGTGGATGGACTCAGATAGTCCACTGCGAGTGGGGTATTTGATGGTAATTTTATTTGTTCATTGGGAACGCGTTGGCTCATCGCGAAATCGTTTATACGGGGCGAATCGGAGTATCCATATGATTGTGGTGGCCTGTTGGATGGCACCATTTGTGGTGGGGGTGGTGGTGGAGGCGGCAGATGTTGTCCAAATGCGGAGTTTCCAATATGCTGTGGCGATTGGTAGTGATGGAAACCCGAGGAAAGAGGTTGTACCGGTATCGACAGTGGGGGCGGCGGTCCGGGCAATGGCCCTGGGCCATTGGGCAAACGGCCATAGCCAGAATAAGGAGGATAATATGCGGCAGGGTTTGCGAATGTCATGGTTGCGGACGGAACACGACATTGCTGCAGAGGCAGAATGTACAAAGGGGATTTCTCCTGTTGACTTGGGCCTAAATTGACCAGTCCACTTTGTGCACTAGGAGATATACGGGGGCTGCTGGCCCCTGAAGAGATCTGCTCGCGTAAGTCTTCAATCTTCTTACCGTTGGGCTGTAGAGTTCTTTTTCTTCTCTTGATGGTGCTGCGCTTCATGCGCACTGGTCTGTGACTTCCATGAAGCCTGTAGTATAAACCACAAGCATTGCAGATGGTGTTGCCTGCATCATCACGGCGCCATAGAGGAGTAATTGTACTAGAGCAATTAAAACATGCGATGGCAACATTTTCTTCATCTTCACTCAGTCTGGGCAGTGCACTGATCTTATCTTTATCCAAATGCCCACGATTTAACATGCGGTTGTCGTAAGCAGGACATCCCTTGCAAGCCTCAGATCCACCTGTTCCATTGCATGACCCATCTCCTTTACACGAGCCTTCTTCATCCTTGCACTGAACGACATTAGGGGCTCTCTTCAAGTTGACTGGACGTTGATGGTTGTTGGAACGTAGATATAAGCCGCATGCATTGCATATTAGCAGACCGTCTGGTGCTCTACGCCATAATGGCGTCTTGGAAGTGCCGCAGTTGCTGCAAACATGCTTGAGGGGTTCATTTGCTTCCCCAACGCTGCTTGCATAATCTTGAGACAAAGACTTGGCGAGGGATTTTGAAGCGTTTGTCGGCAGATTGGTCTTAGTTGTGGCTTCTGGTGTATCCTTTTGATCCTCGGTGGCTGTGATTTGAACGTCGGGCTTGCTCTCCGAATCGTCCATTTTTATGTGAGGCGCCGTCACGGATGACTCCGGGCTTCGCGGAGTTAATGCTTTGGCGCTATCTTCTTGCTTGTGTGCCATGTTGTGAATATGTAGTTACCAATGGTTTAATTTCTGAGGGCTTAAACACATTGCCAGATAGGCGTCGAGTGAAAATTGAGTAATGAATCAAGGTGATAAAGTCTCACAAGATGGAAGTCGGCCGGAAAGGGGTTTGGCCAAGGGAGGTGGATTAAACCTTAGTTTCACTATGATGGGGGTGACAGCGTAAAGGACCAAGTTGTAAACACAGCTATGGTTAGGAAATGTTAGAGCGGGATGTGGTGTGTCTTCTGAGGTCCGCAGCTCGGGCGGCCACTGCATACATTCGAAGCAGGTATCGCAGCGTGGTCCAGTGCGTAGGCCTTGAGCGCAGCGGCCAATGAAGTGCGAGATATTCATAATCATTTTCCGATCATCAATCACTTATGCGGCACTTTTGACACCCTGCGTCTCTACTCTCGAGCATTTGTCCCTCACGCACACTACGAATGGACGCTACTGATTATTAAGCATGTCGGAAAAAGCCCGAGTCCACAAAAAAAAGCATTGTCACTGTTAACCGGCGACAATGCCATCCAATTTTCGTAACTCAAAGGCATCTAGACTTGACTAAGGTACTGCCGCTTAGTTGAATGCAGCGAATATGGCGACCGTGTATAAATAGAAGTCATATCAACTGCCTATTAAATTCGGAATCGGGTCAAGGCGAGGCATATGGTCCCCTATACGAGCATAGTGGTTGTATTGGATAGTGAAGTTTTCGTTCGCCAAGCTCCGAACTCGGTAGCTACAGTGCATAATCTGTACGTCTCACTGTTGCGGAAGGCGCCATCGCAGGTTTTGATCATAATCCTTCTTCTGCTAACAAGAACAAATAAACCGTATTTGAAACCTCCCTTGAAGAGCCACTGTTGCCCCGCACGTGCGCTTACCGAGCTTCCATGAAGAATCTTGCTTCTTGTTGCCGGCCTGAATACGTATGGGGCTATGGTCCGCAATTATGCAGTCAGTACTTTGACAGAAATTTGCGAAACGAGGCATGCGCAGAGCAATTTGAAGCCGCATCGCCGCAAGGCCACGTTTCTGAACGCATGATGCATACCAAGAGGGTAAAGCAGTACTCCCGACCAATGCAAATGACTAAGGCTATTAATCCTTTTGCCGTTTTCCTTCAACTTCCAACTATTTATATACAGAAGCGAGTTTTCTACAGAAATACCCAAAATAAATTGGTGCTCATGAGCCCCGATTAATGCTTAGACGGCACACAGGAACGCAGACTTCATGAAAGGTAGTTTACACACACAACCTACATTACTTCTCGCCCAACATCCGATCAAGATTACACATTGCCAAATTAGTCGAAATTTCATTTGCAACGGGTTACGGTACCAGCTGAATTGAGCGTCCCTGCTTTTCGGGACGAGCGAGCTACGCTATCAATTAAGTGTGAAGTGCTGTTCGCAATGTCTGAGACACCAATTGCAGCTGGCGAGCTGTTACAATTGTTGATGTTACATATTGACCACTATACGTTGGCTGTGGTAACGGAATGAACCGAGGAACTTCAATTGTATGTGGTGTTCATTGATCCTTGCACTTGTACCGTTAGCATTTGTTGCCAAGACCATATATGTTGAGCAATCCGCATATACGTTGAGTAATTCAAGGTCCACCAAACGGCCAAGGCACCGGGACTGATCAACGAATAACAAATTCATAACAAAAATTCATGGCACCGATATGATAAGAACTCGATAATCTATGTGGTTCGAGTGCCTCACTCGAAGGCCCAACTCAACCGCGCACACGTCACTTGGGGAGCGCGGAACTTGGCTCATTCGCGTTTGTTTATCCCCCTTTGTTTAGTCGCGGTTTTCAGTTGCGCCCCCAAAACAAAGCATCAGACTTTTGTCGGGTGCGAAGCGCGCCAGGCCCGAGAATAAACACTCCTAGGCGCACAGCTATCTTTACCACAACCATCGCTTCCGAAGTCTAACGGGACAAACGCCTCAAGCTCAAGTCTCCTAATCCATCCGGCCTTTTATTTGAAGACACGTTTGGGGACTGGAAACACGCTTCAAAACTCTGGTCTACTCATCCCCAGGGCATTTCTTTCGCTTTCACAACGAAGCCCCTCGGGCTTGGGCCGCCAAATCTCTTAGGTAATATATGTCTTGAGGACGTGGCTGTTCGATTCTACTCCATCATCAAAACTTCCCATACCTAATCCTAGATTGCTACGTCTGCATTTCCCCCAAATTGGATTGACCATCATCATACACCAGCATTCAGAACCCGCTTACGCACTTCCCATTCAACACTTCAATATCATATCTTTTCTTCATGAGCCGAAGAGAGACTTTGCAAAAAAACAAACAAGTCTCCAAGATGAACGATGAAGTAAAAACACCAAAGAAAACGCTTCCGCATCAGCCAAACTTATCGCATTTCTCCAATGATCAGTTTTCGAGATCTTTCAATTCCTTGATCATAGAAGATTCGGACGACTTCAAAGGTAAGAAGTCGATCAACAAGAGCCCCCCGTTCAACATAAAGCAAGGTATTTCTATTGAGGATGCGGTGAGTAAAGAGTCCTTAAATTTGTACTCAGAAGGCTATTGCACAGAAGAAGAAATCGACTTTGCTAGCAGTGACGACATTGAGCTCGAAACAGAGACGAATTATGAGTCGAAGAACACTCCCGAGAGTCACAAGGCTAAAGCTTTCTCCAAAAAGCCAAAAATGAAGCGGTCCACCAAATACTTCAACCTTTCAATTGACTCCAACTTTTCCTCGTCAAGTCGTCCAACTGAGCTGTTGTCACCATCCGCGGAAAAGTCCACACCTTTTAACAATTTTAAAAGGCCCCACAAATTGGTGAGTCAGTCTCCTACATCTAGCCCGTACAATATGAAGTTTAAAGCCATTCTAGATGCTTCGTCTCCTTCAAAAGTTGATAAGGGTCGTCTCTCTAACAAGTTAAGGATCAAGTCCCCTTTAAGACTCGCAACACTGTCGGCAGCTACGTCACCCCGAGACTTCAATTTGAAGAAGACATTAAAGAGTCCCAACCTCAGGTTCAAAGGCTCTTCGTCTCCGATTACTAGTCATCTATTTGATGACTATCATCTTAAAGCATTTGACGAGTCACCTCTGCGGAACAAAAAAGCGGGACAACTCAACTTTCACATATTCCAAGATGAGGATGATTTAGGAGTACCCCCAAAGAGACTGCGGAACAACAGCCAAACGTCTCAATCGAGATCTTCAACACATGACGAGAATAAGGAAAACAAGAATTCAAACTTGGCATCCAAATCATCCAAAGCATTGGCATCTACATCATACAAGTTTGTGAAACCTCTACAGACAGCTTTTGAATCAGCTGGATTGATGAAGAAGAATTCCATTGGTGGTAGTTCAAAGAAGCTACCACCAGAGACACCCATGAAAAAAAATCCGTTAATTCTCCTTTCCAATAAAGAGAAGAATTCTCATTTGGAATTCGAAGATAATTTTCTCACCGCTGACAATTCAATTGAGGTTGGCAGAAATGCAAATCTTTCAAGTTACTCACATCCTAATAGTTCAAATTCATCGTTCTTCAAATTCCCGTCAGCCACAAAGTCAGCCCCAAAACGAAATGAAGACTTTGATCTAAGTTTCGGAGTTAATTCGGAATCAGATATGGAGGCTGTTCCCGAGACGCCGACGAAACTGGGCATGAGAGGCCAACACTTCACGAACATGCTTAAGGACGCAAATCCACAAGTTCCTTTGATTTTGCGAGAAGATGAAAATGACCCATGCACGCCAATTCTGCACATTCCCCAAGACTCGTTAGTCTCCTCTCAAGTGACTTTAGACTTTAGAAATATCGCGAGGGAAAATGCTCAGAACGATCGCACAATCAATGGCTCCGCTTTTTGTCATGAACACGAAAGGGACAGAATCCTGGACCTCCAAATCCCAGAGAAAGATCGTAGCGATGAGCACTTGATGAAGAAGTTTGGAAGATCGAATATCAAATTTCTAGGCAGGGGTCAGTTCTCAGTTGCATTTGAATGCTTTTTTGGCAACGAGAAGTACGCTATTAAGAGAAACAGAAAACCAGTTTTGGGAAGCCACGAAAAGAAAGCGATGCTACGTGAAATAGAAACGCTTCGAGCCTTAACTGTATTTAACGAGGGAGAAACAGATGTTGAAGAAGGCAAAGAAAATTTGGTGTTTTTTGTCGAAGCTTGGAGTTACAATAACTTCTACTACATTATGACCGAATTTTGTGAGGGAGGGACTTTAAGCGACTTTCTTGACCAACACAACAATTACAAGTTAGACGAATTTAGGGTTTGGAAAATATTGATCGAAATCCTCTCCGGGCTAAGTTATATTCATCTGAAAAATTACCTCCACTTGGACTTGAAACCTGCAAACATCTTCGTCACATTTGATGGCAGTCTAAAAATTGGAGATTTTGGATTATCGACGAAACTTCCTATATTAGAGAAAGACTTTGATTTAGAGGGTGATAGAAATTATATTGCTCCCGAATTGATCAATGATAAAATCTATACTCCGTTTGCGGATATCTTCAGCGTTGGACTAATAATTCTCGAGATTGCAACCAACATTATCTTGCCTGGGAATGGAACACCATGGAGAAAGCTACGAAGCGGTGACTTGAGTGATGCAGGGAAACTATCAAGTGATAACATTAGCGATTTTTTGAATCACAACAATTTTTCTTCCTTGACTTCATACAATTCATCATTTAATTCCATCAACATACCGGCGTTGGGGCAACAACACTTATCAACAAACAATGGAATGTTATCTTCTTTTGGTCAAATGGGCTCGATATCAATGATTGAATCTGCTCCATCACTCAGCAACGGGTCTCGAATTACGGAAAATTGCATTCGAGATCTCATACCTAAGGGCGCACCAGAATTTCTACTCAAGAATACTCATTGTTTAGATAAATTGGTTGTTCGCATGTTGACACCTAATCCTTTTGATCGCCCTACTGCAAGCGACATTTTGCAACAGAAGGAATGTATTGAGATCGAAAATCGGCGGAAGGCCGGAGCCACTATTTTTGAGGGAGAATTCGGACCAAATGACGACTAGTGGAGGATAGATAGATACAGCATAGCCTACTGGGTGGGCCTGGCAGTGCATAGAATATACGCACTTTTAAATGTTAGCTACAGCGTAAAGTAACGGCCGGCGCTTTGTGACTTTTCGTGAGTTGTTTATTATTGGTCCTTAAGAACGTAAGGACAATGCTAAAGAGGTTGGTAAGAATTCTTCAAGAATACAGCCATATTGCCAAGTAGAACCTGGACGATAATTACTGGATTTGAGAGTATCCGGTGAAAGGGTTGGCGTTCTTGGACTTCAAGTACTCGTCCGACTTCTGTTGCCACTCATTGTTCATAGTGATAGGAGGTGGTGGAGCAAGTGATCTGATGCCGGCAAACAAAGCACAACCGGCCAAGCACCCAATGACAGTTCCCCAGAAGATCTTGGTCTTCTCACCTGGAGCGTACAAGGGTCTTCTTGGACCCCACTCACCGAAGGAAATATAGTAAGCGGCTTTCTTCTCACCGCTGGTCAACTCACTCCAAGGCAACTCCATTCTAGCCTTCAACTCGTCAATCAAAGCAGTTTGGTCTTGCTTTGGCAATTTCTCCCATCTGGTTTCCAACTTGTTCACGTATGCGTTAGACAAGGCTCTTGGGGCACTCTGAGCGACGGTAGAGTTGTAACGAATAGCTGTTCTGGCGAAAGATTGAAGCATTTTGAATCTGTGACGAAAGTATCAGTTAAAGCTGTGCTGACGGCTGTTTTTTGACTTTGAAATCTTTCGCGCAATATGGGTCGATTCTAGTGTTAAATACGGGGCTCTGATTGGTGGGGGTTGGGCGCGACACGACATCGCTGCTCAGCACCGCCATGCAATCTGAGTGGGTGTGCCCAAGGAACCTTGTAAAAAGCTTGATCATGCACGTTTCTGAACAATAATTGACCTCAAATCGATGGGTGTGAAGTGTCACTTTGAAGTTTGGCGATAATGGGCCACCTGATTATAATGCGCTGAGATTTGCAACCTAATGTAGATAAAAAATCATTTTAATGGGGATTCAATTCTTCTAATAGACTATGTAGTGGCTCTCTTGGAAAAATCACTTTCATGAAAATGTAATGACGCGGCTGATAATCGTATGTGCATGGACTGTTGAAGATCTCGAGGCGACAGCACAGCTTCAGGTGTGTTTCCCAGCCCTTGGGTCTTAGTGAAAGAGACGACGAACTTCTCTCGAACTTATACATCCGTCGAGGTCTTTGTCGAATGTCTGTGCAGTTTCGTAGAAACTCAGGAACAAATCACTCACCTCATTCTCCATGCCTTTCCACATCACATCGAAGAGATCCTGCTCGAATACCGTATTTGTGGTGACAATGTGCTTTTCCATCTTGCGGCGAATCTCTTGTATTTTTGAAGCCACTTCACGGGCAGAATGCGTGGAGGCAATTCCCCTTATCAAGATTTTATCATCTTTCCTTCTCGTACCCGTGTTCTCTGCTTCTCCATGGCCCCTAACATAGTCGTAGATCTTGCCAAAATTTCGTTGTACAATGTATCTGAAATACTCACCTTGCGTTTTGTTAAACACACTGCTCAATTGTTGCTTCATAACAAGAGTTGTTTCTGACTCAAACTCGTTCAACTGTTGGAGCAACGTGAAAAGGTTTTGGAGTATAGCGACGTTTCTGTGCGCTTTCTCACGTTCATCATGATTGTTACTTTTCAACAACGGGTCCTCCCTTTCAAACAAGTCAACTGCACCATTAGTTAGCTGCTCGTATGAACTTTTGATTAATTCATCGAAAACAGCTTTGAAGTCGCCAATATCCCTGCTTGATTCTTGCAAAGAGGTCTCAGTTGTCATTATAATATGTCCCATATTCTTCACTGAAGGCAATATCTCGCCTCTGCTCCGGACATCTGATTTGTTTAATAGATCAACCTGCTGTGCTATGCACTTGCTCCATGAATTTTTGTATCTGTTGGCGACTTTGAGCAAAAAGCTGTAGGCCAAGAAGTCCTGGTTTCGGCTATCTGCCTCTTTGAGCTGATAGTATATCTCCATCAAAAGTTGAGGAATGATTAAGTCGGTCGGAACAACCTTTTTAATGAATCTGTTGATGTAATTGCCAAAAATCTGATTCATGTTCTGCATAAGCTCGTTGGAATTGGTTTTATAATCGATGGTATCATAATCCCGCTGCTCATATAGCGTCATTCTATCCTCATACGAGTTCTGTTGAATGTATTCAGAAAATTCAACCAATGATGTGGAGTGGAAAAAGTGCCCGAAAAAGAATTGAGTGACTAGCATAAGCTCTTTACTATCCTCAAGAATTCGCAAAATTGCCCGGGAATCTCCAATTTCCCCGCCACCCTCGTTGGTTGAAGCTCCCCCCTTTTGCAGCTTGACATGCTCTTCTGAATTACCAAATTTGCCTAACAATCGACTGGAGCCAAATCGAGAGGACTTAGACTTTCGAAGGCTCATGGCGCTTTCATTACCATGGGAGAAGCGAATGGAGTTACCTTGACCCGAAAAGCGATTATTTGAGGAGAGAGCCTTAATTTTCATACTCAACAAATTATCCACAAATGTGCCCATATAAGCACTGAACTTGTCATTAATTATAATGCAGGTCTTGTCGGAAACGCATCTGACAAAGTTGCTTATACCTTCAAAAGCATAGACTTTGCGCAAATTGACCAATATATCCTTGGTCTGGATTGAGTGAAGCTCCACATTGAGACGCTCGATTATCGATCTGAATTCCGCAACCACGTATGCGAGGAATTTTTCACTAAAAGCAGATGCAACATACTCGTATTCATCGCAGAACTGCTTCAAAGCTTTCATGCCGGTTAAATTTTCGACAGATGACGTACTTCCAATGGCCACCAAGGCATCATACAACATAAGAAGCTTTCCTTCAAGTAGAGGGATCATCGGTATATCTTCAAAATCGTCGAAATTTGCCACGGCTTCGAGGTCACGACCACTAAGCCTCACTTTGTTGAGAATCTCGTTTAACTCATTATACAAAATTTTCTTGTTCACAGCTTCGACTTGTAGACCCTTTGAATTATCCTCAATGTTGTTGATCTCCGGAGCGAGTAAATTCAAGCTGGCTTCCATTTTTTTGAAAATCGCCACTAAATTGTTTATCTCACTTAAAGAGACCAGCACCTCTTTCATCAAAGAATCCTTTCCAAAATCTAGCGTAGTGAGTTGGCTAACACTTTTGTGTTTAATGGCAGTCAATTCTTGACGAAGCAATTTGACAGATTTGTCACTTCCATCAGTAACCTCCCAGCCAATTTCGTCCAAAAGTTCATCAATTTCTGCGTCTTTTTCGAAGGGTAAAGTATCGTGTTTGGCTAAGTCGACCTCAGTTTCACTCGTTTCGATTGACCTAGAGTTTTCTAATGAAATTGGATTTTCTTCGTACAGAATGTTACTTCTTGAATCATCAATGCTTTCAACAGGCAGAATTGTTTTTATCAGCTTCTTCAATAATGAATTTTTTGAGTCATTGGAGCTCTCATGCAGTGACAGAGCCAAGGACAGCTTCAGATTCAAAGCAGCCGCAAC
This sequence comes from Metschnikowia sp. M2Y3, assembly GCA_002370575.1. Taxonomy (NCBI): domain Eukaryota; kingdom Fungi; phylum Ascomycota; class Pichiomycetes; order Serinales; family Metschnikowiaceae; genus Metschnikowia; species Metschnikowia sp. M2Y3. Next base: position 499,419 of record NKYV01000006.1, read on the forward strand.
TTTGGGTTCAGAATCCTCTTTGCCGAATTGTGTTTCCATAAAATTTTCAATGTCTCTGATTGAGCTGTCAATAGCAGAGGGCTTTTCAGTTTCGCTCAGTAAGGTGTTTGGAAGAGAATCAGAAGTGTCATGGCCAATGTGACCTGTGACAAGCTGTTGAGGCTTTTCTTGCAGTTCTTTATCAATGGATGCTTTTTCATTTCGATTGCCAGCAAGTACAAGATCATCGTGAACATCAAACTGAAACTTGATTGATTCCTGCAGTGCATTGTTTTGTTCGAGGTGATTTTGAAGTTGGAGACCGATAGAAGCTGCTGTCTCAAGATTTTCTGAAGCGTTACGAAGCAGTGGCTGAGATTGTGCAGGCTTGTAATTTCTGAGAGGCAGCTCAGATCCAATTTGTTTTGCATATTCGGATATTGTAGGCATTTGCTTACCATCTTCCGCGTCTTTTACATCAGCACCGAAAATAAAATCCTGGGAATCATCGGCAGATGAATTTTCTCGAGACACGTCCATTGAAACAGACGGCGTTTCACCACGTACATTATTGGTTCGTAAGCTAGATGTGCTCTCATTGCGATAGTCCGAGCGAAAACTTTCATTCTGACTTCTGTGAGATTGCGAGTCATAAGCGGCACTTGAAGCCTGTGTCGGAAATGGGCGATCGACATCCATAACTTGCATTGGCTTCAGCGGAAGCTTCCCATTGACGGTAAAATCCATATCTTTGTAATGGTTAGGATCATGTGCAACTTTAGATGACGAGGTAGTTCTCTTGGAAATGTCACCAACGGATGCAGAGCTGTCAACACGACCCTGCGAATATGGAGATTTGTTTGCCAGAGGAGCCAAGCTTAATTCCTGTAGAGTTATACCTTTTAACTCTGGGTATTGGCCCGTGAACTTGTGGTATATTACCGCAAGGTGATGGATGAACTTTGCGAGCCGGTCTGCACCCTCACCAGATTTCCAGTAGTAATTTTTGTTGAGATGTAGAATAACTTCATCAGCAGAAAGACGGGTTATGCAAACCAACTCATCCAAGTCCCACGTCCGTCCTATCTGATAGATTCGCTTTTCATCAGCGTATCTGCCCTTTTGTAGAAGAACACGACCCGTGTGCTTTGTGCTGACAACGAGAACCCTATTCTTCACCGTACCAAGTTGCGAAGGCGCAATATCCACAGGCGGCCTCGTCAGAGGAAACTGAGAGTACTCTCTTATGGCCAAATGCGTATTATACTTGATTTCGGGAATCATTTGGCCATTTACCGACACAAATTTAGAATAGCAGTCACGCTGAATCTGGCTGATCACATACTTGCGGGGATCCTGGAATGCAGCCGGGGCACCAAGAGGTTTAGGGGGGCCATTGGCCCTTTGACGGGGCATATTGAATTGCTGGCTTGATTGAGGGGGGTTTTGTTGGCCCTGGGGGAGGATTTGCTGCCCCTGTGAAGGATATTGCTTGAGTGTGTTATTGTGAGGCGTCCTCTGGCCAAAGCCGTTGCTGACAGGCTGAGAGAAGCCATTTGTTTGATTCGAATTAACGGGGCGGGGAGGTTTTCCTCTTTTATTGATTTTCAGGGGGATCATGGCGTCGTTGGACCGTGTTCCATGAATGACAACAGTGATCGCTAGTAGAAAAGGAAGCGCGCATTTTGAACTACTGGCTTTCTGACGCTGGAGAGGTGCGCACGCAACAGCGTTAAACAGCCTATCCACTAGTAACCACAAAAACCGAATATCTTGGGCTAACGGGATTTCTCGCTAATGCATTATCTAGATGGTGTTCATTGAGAACTGTATACCGTATACTCCTCATCGCTTACGAACCAATAGGTTGTATGAAGACTTCAACTCATAATGTTTCACATGAAGAGGACTATATAGGCTCACTGTTATTACCCCTGCAATTCTTGTTGTTTTTCGCTAAGTCTGGCTGGTACAAGAGGTGCTGTAATTGTAGATATCTACTGCTGGCACTCGTGTCCGCATCAATGGGAAGTCCCTAAAGCGCCCACAATTCAGTCAAGTCTTCAGACCGGCTGCTTAGAGATTGAAGACGCCTTCTTAATGCCTCGTTATAGCAAATTTCTTGCGCAACAGGGAAAAACGTCTCCGGCCAATCTTTGCTAAACAGCTGACATTCTTGGACAATTTCCTTCAACTCAATCTCCTGGATTTTACTTTGCAACACAAATTGGCGGAACAAATCATCTCCGATGAGCCCATTTTGATACAATTTGTTGAAGACAGTCTCGTTTTCCTTTAATTTTAAGGAACGTCTGATGGCTTCCACCGCCCGCCTCAACAAAGCTGCTTTCACTGCTTTTTCAGGTGGTCTCTGATCCTTCGGCAACAGCTTATCGAGGTACTTGTTTTTGGTGACCAGATACAAGTCCAAGGTATAGTTGTGGCCAAAGAGGGGCTCTACGCCCATTAATTTCTGGAGTCTGTGGCGACGATAGAGTATGGAAAAAATCGCAAAGGCTGTGATCATTACCGCAACGTATATGAGCGGCGTGTAAATGGATATCCTGAGCACTTGCTCTTTTTCCTCGGCCATGATGATTCGGGTATCGATATATGTGCCTCAGAGGCTCATGGTTTTTTACACGTAGGCCGCGGTGCACGGGTGCAGAAATTGTGCACAGTCATGTTTTGTGGCAGCAAATGCTCTACGATTTAATCTTATCTCAAAAGTGCTTCTGTTGGAAGGGATAAATAGTGATGTTTATAACATTAAATCAATCTGTAATTTGCTAAAAAAAAGAGCCAGGCATCTTGTCTGTTGTGTTGCCACCCGTTGTCTGGTCGGTAAAACTCTTGGTACTGTGATCTTGGACTTTGCTGACGTTGGATGGTGTGTTAGTGGTCTTGCCAACCAAACCTTCAGACACTCTTCTAGTAAATCCACTTGCGTCAAAGTTCGTGTTGGCTCCCTTTGTAGAATTAAGTTTAGAGTCAACTGTGGCACGCGAGCCGTCCGCTAATCCATTAGGTGGACTGACGATACCACCAGCTGGCTTGAACACCCCATCGGTTTGAGATAATCTGCGTTGACTTAACTGGCCAACGAATTGACCGTTCTGGTCGGTGATTGCACCGGTATAAGCGTCGATTCTTAATTCCCTAGATCCCAAAAGATCCTTTCTACCGGTCAATGAGCTGACAGCTTCCTTGGCCAACACTTCTGCTCTTGCATTATCAGGCTCACCAACAACAGAGACAGACGTGAACGACTCGTTTTTATGTTTCGAGGAGTAGGTGCTGTTGCTGTTGCTAGGCTTCTTCTCTTGTTCCTGAGATGAGCTGAGATTAGCACCGCCGTAGGACGCAGGACCAGCCAATGGATCGCTCTCGCTGATTTTACGGCTGTGGACCGCCCCGCTTGAACCGGGAATAGACCCAACTCTTCCTTCCCTGGCCTTCTCTTCTAAAATCTCTTTTGCGTGGTGGTGTTGCAGGTGATTCCAGCTTCCATTGGCCTCGTTCAATGGATGGTCATTAAAAGAGGCATCTGGCTGTGTTTCACTCAGTAGACTGTTCTTTCTGATGTTAGACCCAGTGTAAGTACGCTTGTCAGCATGAACAAGTCCACCATCCACATCTTCAAGTCCTCTATTAGCATGTGTATTGCCTGCAAGCGCACTTGCGCTGGAAATTTCCCCGTTGTGGTTGGAAAACCCATGGTCTAATTCATCAGAAACATTTCCCAAATGGCCTTTGCCAGCTTCCCTTTCCAAGGTGCTCCTGACTTTTTCATGTTGCTGGTGATACTGGCTGCCGTCGATTTCGGCTGGATGATCTTTAAAAGAAGCATCAGGTTGGGTACGCTCAGAAGTTTGACTGTAACCGGTAGTGTGTTGAATTCTGGAATCTCCGGCACTACTGCCGGGTGCGTAAGCTCCATTCAAGGCCCTAGAAGGACTTTGGTCAAGCCCCTTTGTCGCACTCTCGCTAGTGACATTACCCAAGTTGCCCTTGGCAGCTTGGTGCTCTAAAGTGGATTTCACTTTCTCGTGCCCTCTGTGATTCGAGCTTCCATCAACCTCCTTCACATCATCGTGGTAAGAGGCATCAGGTTGGGTTCTCTCTTCGATGTGCTCATATCCAGTGGTCTTGTCCCTGCTAGAATAAGCGCCAGCAGCGCCTGTTGCGGCACCAGCAGCGCCAGCAGCACCAACCACCCTTGCACTGTGCGATTTTCCATGGGACGCAGGGTTGCGTGCATATGAAGGTTCATCATCACCAACATCGACGTTCGCCTCGGGATACGTTTCGCCAGCTTCAACATTGCCTAGCTGGCCTCTGTGTGCTTGTCTCTCAAGGACGTTCTTAACCTTCTCGTGTTGACCATGGTATTGACTTCCATCGACCTCTTTAACGTTATCAGTGAAAGAGGCATCTGCTTGAGTTTTCTGATGAGTACTGTTGTATTCGCCAGCCTTTGAATTCTCAACGTCTGAAGACTTACGACGATGAGAAGCAGCGATTCCAGAAGCACCTGCTCCCGCTGCGGCTGCGAGTGCTCCAGATCCGTGATTCAGTTCATTATCCTTGGAAAAGGACTTGGCGGCGCCAGTTTGGTAGATTTCACCTTTGTTAGCATCAATCACAATCTTTCCCTTCAGGAGGTCCTCACCCCTAGCTGATAATTCTCGGGTGGCACGCTGAGCCAATTTTTGAGCACTACCACGATCGGCCACCCCAATTACTTCAACGACAGGGCGCGAAGAGGAAGAAGCCCCCTTTTCTCCAGAGTGGCCTCTCTGGTCGTGGGGAGAGGTACCAGGAGCAGTGTTTAGAGCTCGCTCATTTTGGGCTCGTTGGTGACCAGCTTCATAAGATCTTCTCTCAATGTCATCAGTGGCTGTTTTAGGCGATGGGCTTTGCTTTCCCCGTTCATATCCTGCGCTGTAGAGCTGCTTTTCCAAATCACTATCGAGATGGCTAGCTGTAGGGTGATTTTGCGAACTTTTGCCTTCAGAAGTAGCATCGGCCACAGACTTGGTCTCTTGTGGTACAGACTTTTTGTGGTTCTTGTTTGCAGCGAGAGATGCTGCAGTAGCACCAGCAGCGCCAGCACCAGTACCGGCCAATCCAGCTTTACTGGATCCTTTGCTGGCCTCATTAGTTTGGGGGCGTGCGATGCCTCGCCGTACTTTCATTGTCATCAGCGGTAGCATGTGATGACAAATTCTTGATCTCTGGGTGAGCATCTTCTGCCACTTCAACTAAGTTTCTCTTCTCGTTAACGTGACCATGTTTCTTGTTGTGGGTAGCGATATCTCTCTCCAATTGGGTGTTGTCAACCGCTTGGGACTCCTTCTTGTCGCCCAGCTCCTCTTCAAGCTTAATACCTCCCACAGTAGGAGTTGAGTTGTCAACACCTTTGGCTTGCTCCAAGACACCAGACTTGGTCTTATGCTTGGGCTGCTGATCAACATCTCTATACTCAGCGGCGGCTTCTTCGACTAAGCTGTCAACATGATTGTGGGCAGGACCCTTACTGGAAATTCCAACAGCACCCGCAGCACTAGAAACCGCACCGGCAACAGAGGAGCCAATGCCGGATCCAGTGTGACTAGCGGAAGTCTTCTCAGTAGTTTCATTCCTGGAGACCTCATCTGGGTGAGAAGACTTTGAGGTGTGGTTTGAAGCAGTGGAGCCAAGACCAACAGCTCCGGCAGCGCCGGCAACAGCTCCAGCAACAGTGGAGCCTACACCTCCGGATTGATTGCTAGTGCCATCAGACAGGGATGTGCTAGATGACGAGCCAAAGCCAAGTTTGTCTATGAAGCCCCCAGAAGTGTTTCTCGAGGTTTGACCATGGGGATCGGACAAATTGCTACCTCTGCCGTAGTCTTTTGCATCGACGCCTTTGGTCGAAGGCTTGACAGCTGAATGAGGAACGGATTCGTCCTTTGAAATGGCCTTGCTAGGGACCTGCGACTTGTCAGCCTTATGACTGTAATCAGCAGTTTCAGGCTCATCACCTTTGTAATATTGGTTGTAGCCCTCGTAGCCGAAGGCACCAGCAGCTGCGACACCAGCAGCAGAAATTGCACCCTTGGCAGAATCCAAATACCCACCAGTGGCGTTTTGACCACTGGATTGATTTTCAGCTGTTCTTTGGATTGGTTCCCCAGTGGAGGTCTCAGGATGATCGCCTGATGTGGCAGCTGCGGGTGTCACATCAGTCGTATGAGAAGAGGAAGCGCCAACATGTTCGTTGGTGGCACTCTTTGCGTGTTGACCAGAGGAGGCAGCACCACCAGCGCCAAGCCCAAGAGCAGCGGCACCGGCAGCCAAGATTCCTTGATTGGAGCCTTTATCAGTGTAGCCACTGTCGGCTGAGCTGGTATAGCCAGCTGTTTGCTTGCCCTTAGCGTAACCCGCATCGTAGGTATCTTTTTCTAAACTCTTGTCGAAAGTTGATGGGTTGTGGGACTCGTTTCCATATCCAATTGCCAGGGCAGCAACGGCTCCGACAGCAGCAGCAGCACCTGCCACACCTCCAAACAAACCGGGGCTGGTATGAGACTCAGAGCCAGTTGCAGTTGACTCCGTAGTGTTGGCTGACTTGTTTAAAGTAGTCGACCGGTATGGCTCAGCGACATTAGAAGGGTCAGCGGATTTGTAGTAGCCGGTGTGGGTTCCTGATGATCCATAAGTGGAGGGTTGGGATCCTTCAATAGAGTGGGCGCCCTTGACATTATCAGAAGGAGACACATTGACACCTGTAGTCTCAGCCACCTGTCCTTGCTTCACAGCAGCAGCACTTGGCCCGCTGTTCGAACTAGACAAGCTGTCTTGATTTGCGCCTTGAGTATAGCCAGAATTGTAGGCGTCATTTTTGACGTCCTTAGTGGAATCGTGGGATGCGTATCCTGCGCCCCCAAGGCCAACTGCAGCAGCAGCTGCTCCCAAGTAGCCCTTATTAGAGCCCTTACTGGATTCTTTTTCAGTGTAACTAGTTTGACCAGCAGCAGAGTGACCAGTAGCAGAGTGACCAGTAGCAGAGTGACCAGTAGCAGAGTGACCAGTAGCAGAGTGACCAGTAGCAGAGTAACCAGTAGCAGAGTGACCCGGAGTGGCACCGCTTAAGGCATCAATCTCACGTTGTGTTTGATTGATGCTTTGGTCAAGGCGTTTCATTTCTTTATCGTAATCAAAGTTCGAGTTGCTTGGAGTAGCACCAGCATTCACGCCTGATGCGGCCTCACCCTTCGATATTGGGACAGAGGTGTTACGAGAAGAGCTTTTTTGCTGATCGTTATGATGCAAATATGCTCCTCCGGCAGCTGCTCCCAAAGCGGTACCTTCGGCCGCATGTGTTTTCGAGCCAGAAGCGTGTTTGCCTGAGTGGTCAGCTCCGGAATCGGTGGAGCGAGCGCCATATTGTGTAGAAGTAGGCTGCGCATGTTTCTGTGCCTCTTCCTCGGCTCCAACCAAGCCACCTTGATTGTAGATAGACTTGTTATGCTGGTGTTCAGAGTCTGGATCAAGAGTTTTTTGATGCGAGCCCAGGCCGCTACTAAGCCGCTGCTTAGTTTCAGACTCTCTCCTGCCCTTTTGACGGCCGGCATTGTAAGCACGAACCAAAATATCTTCAAGATGCTTCTTCTCCTCTTCTTGTTGCGCGTAGAGAGTAGGCTTTGTCTTCAAATTCCTTTGGTGAAGCTCCGCTTCAGTCGCATCTGAGTTGCCTCCCTTGTGGCTTACTGCGACACCACCAGCTATGCCTGCGGCACTGGCAGCAGCCGCGGCACCCACGGGCTTTGCGTGGTGGCTGGTATCCTTGTTGCTCAGAGTACCGTGGTATCCGCTTTGATAGACGCCTCCCTGGGTGTCCTGAGGGTCATAGAATTCCCCCCTGCCAGTGACTGGGTGAGCCTCATTTCCATAACGTGGGTTTTCGTTTTCGATCACGTAGTTGCTATTCTTCTCGCCAGAGCCGGTCACGTCATCATCGCCGGCCAATTGCGTGGGGTTCTTCCCATCAGTGAAGTCCCCGCCATAGCTGCGGTCCAAAGGCTGTCTATTGACCCTTGGAGGCAGGGTCACAACAGCACCTTTAGACGAGGAGACGATTTCGTGCGGCTGTGCGTTGTGGCCACTGTGGGATCCATAAGCACCAGTGCCCGAGTGACTGGGGTTTTCGCCAGAGTACTCTTGTTCCCCGGCTACAGTTCCAGCTGCAGCACTGGCCCCCACAATCAGAGCCTCACGGTTGCGGGAAGGGTGGGATGCGCTGTGGCTGTTCTTTCTGCTGTGACCAGTAAAGAAAGCATCTTCATCAGCCTGATTTTCGCTGCTATTCAAGCCGTGCTCTTGCTCTGCCCTTCTTCTGCCAGCACGATACAGTGCCCGAAGCAACTTCTCGTCAACAGAACTGTTCTTTCTATGAAAGATGTTCTCGATCTTTCCTATCAAGCCCGATTTTTCTTCACTCATGTTAAAATGCTCTTTTAGTAAAATGTGATGTGCAATTGATCCAAACGGCGTAGAGTGGTTTGAGACCTAAAGTTATCTTTTTAATTAACTACTCAGGGGGCATGGGAAGGTCTCCTCACTTTATACCGTTAGCTGCAAACCCCACGTAGCAATCCATTCCTCGCCATGACTATGGGAGTGTATGCTGTATGCACGAAGCTTCGCTGCAATCCACTCGCATAGATTGCTATTACTGCTTATCGCAGCCGTCTGTCCTCTGTCAAGCACCAGAAATTGAATATGAGAGAACTCTGAAGTGTACATCGAGGCATTGGCAGCAAAAAACTCCCTGAAAAACTCTCCCTAAGTAAAAAGCTTGGAAAAAACGGTGGTTTTATGACCTGCGCGGGGCAAGTTGGACCTCAGCCACAGCATCATGACGTAAGGGGCAGTGGCACATTGCCCGGTAGCTCGCGCGCTTTGTTGCGGATGCTACGAGTGCTTCTAAAAATTATTTATTTCCTAGAATTGATTGGGGCATACCGTGCTACTCGGCCACTTTTGTGCTAAAGTTATTAGATGAACCATGATTTGCGCTCAGAAGATCTACATTGCGGCCCTTACTCTCACGAATGTTCTTGCCGCGCTAGCAACAGTAACCCCATAAGCGAGAAGTCAACCGTCACGCGCCACGGTACCCTGCGCGAGTCGACTGCGAAAAACAGGCACCCCTATATGCACGTGATACACGTGTGTGGCCCTGACAGCAGCGGTGGAAAACCTTAAACAATGAGAAGTGCGTGAGGACTGGGTGCGTCCAAGATAAAATGGGTTGAGACACGTTTTCGATATCCCCGGTTTTGCAGCACTTCCTTCATCTTGGCGGTGCAAGTGGTTTACTTCTGCAGCAATACCACGATGGTGTAGGCTTTGATTAGCTTGAAGACCAGAGTGCGCCAGAGATCTGTCACGCGAACAAGCGGCTGCGTCGTAGCATTAAATGCTGCATCATGGAGTCTCGGATCAATGCACATTTGCCGTGTTACAGGTGCCACTTCGTTTTCAATCGTGAAGCTTGTAGAAAAATGACTAGAAATGCATTCAGGCTTGCAAGCACAAAAATCCGATACTGTCTTTTGGTTGATCGCGTACTTACTTGATAGAGGTCTATCTGTAGTCAGGCACACGATTGCCTTTGTTGTATACTAGTCGGGAAACCAACCAGTCCAAGCTCTCTGAAAGGCCTTGATTCTCTAAAACGGAGACAGGTAGGAGCTTCAGATCTGTTGCCTCTAGCGTACTCACCACATCGATGAACACCCCTGTTTTCAACGTCACCAAGTCCGCAGCCTGCGGTAAGTCCTGCTTGTTTGCGAGCATGAGGATGGGCACGTTTACTGAGCCATTTAACTCCCATGAGGAATCCTGCGCAATCTCTATAAGTGTGTCGTAACACTCCTGAAAGCGGTCAGAGTCCGTTGAATCTATGAGAAATATGATGCCGTGACACGAGCGGTAATAGCGAGACCACATAGATCGCAAAGATCTTTGCCCACCGAGGTCCCAAAACTTGAGGTTCATATTTTTGAATGGCGAGGAATCCAAAGAGGGCTTGAACCGAATTGTGGAAGTATTCTGGCCCACCGTAGGTAGGACACGCTTTCCTTTCAAGATTTTTACTGTATCGTCATCATCTCCTTCTATCTTGGACGAACTGGACACGACACGCTTGTTCATGTCTTTCAGAGTCTCTGTGGTGGACGGGTAGAGGAGCTTTATGTGCTCTAGAAACGTGGTCTTGCCTGCATTGTCGAGACCCAATATTAACACGTTGTACTGCTCCCTTCTTGTATATTTTGTGTAAAGAGACAGAGCGAGGTGGAACATACCGGTGGCCCCCAAGGATGTTTAGTCGCTGCTTTTAGATTAGTACACAAATGATCTTCGCGCACTCACTCGTGTAGGCCCGCACTAATCCTGAGGCCGTAGAAATGTTAGAAGCGGTCTGATTTACTAATTGAGCAATCACTTGAGCGAAACCACAGGTATCATGCAATGCTTCAAGAGATGAAATGAGATATGCCGATAATACTTTGTTCAAGAAGAGGGTAATTTAATATTCGGGCTTGTAAATGTAGTACAGCAATAGGACCTCTCGTGTTATGTTTTGGAACAAGTACATCAAACCACGACTTATAGTTTCCGCTCCTGGTCTAGAATCTAATCAGCTTCTCCGAGTTGATTATTTTTGCTAAGTTTTCATTGTCACACAGTTCAGAACTAATGTGAGCAAAAATAGAATTGCAGACATGAAGTGCAGGCGGAGGTCTTAAATTGTTATAAAAGAACGTATTCAGTTCTTCGAAGTTCCCTTTCTCTAATCTGCACCAGTTTACGAAGGAATTCCTGTCATTGAAAAAGTCGTGTTTTTTGGATATTACATCAGCCCTAAGCTCGTATTATAGTCCACGCACGACCTTTCTACTATATAAAAGCCGCGTTTCTCATCTCTTCAAGCGTCGTAAAATTTAAAAGTATGTTTTGACAAGGAGATATGGTGATGATCATATGATAGGGACAACTGACCTTCGGGCTTGAAGATTTATCCAATAAGATAGTATAAAACCTCTGACATATCGTACTGCTGAGACACAATACTAACTTCAGATATAAAATAGTGACGTAATTTGGTGTAAGCCAAGAGACTCTAGGATAGTGTCGTGAGACATTGAGTCCGTGATTTCTGTGCCTCTGTGAAAACGGGCAGCTTATTTGCGATTTCCGTATTCCCGTTGTAGCGTAACGTTTTGAGGTGCTTTGTAGATTCCTAAGATCAGTTGATGGATAATTCTGGTCGAGCTCATCCAGAGTGGCGTTCATCAAAATGCCGGTTGAACTGTCATTGCCGCCATGGACTCATTCAAGAAGGTCACTTGCATCTAGTCCTGACTTCTCGTCGGATTCATGGAAGGCACACGACGTCCTGCAAATGGTATCAGAGCGCGATCTGAACGCACTTCGTCCTACTCCTGAAGCCTAGCAATGTCATTTAAATTCCCTACCTTTCAGTCAATTCAGGAGTCCATTGGCAAAGTGGACTTGGAGTCGATCTCCAAGTCGCTCTCTAGCGTCAACCCTGGTAAAGCCGTGTCTGAGTATTCTGAACTGTTCAAGGAGACTCTTCAGCCTTACACAGCCAAAACACAGCAAATGCTCACAAACCAATTGCACCAGGTACAGCAGTTAGCTGCTGCTAACCTCAATTCGGATATCGAGGTGAGTGAGTTACCAGGAGACTACTTGGATTTGGAGCAAAACTGCGACTTGCTATTGAAATTGTACACTGATTTAATTCATTACACAAATGAAACCTACGGCACTTTGAGTTACGATTACCCCCCCGGAAATTCCGCCCTCAATAAGATAAAGGATGCTCACGTCGGTCTGATATTGAGCAATAAGTTCCATCAATTGAAAAATGTTTCTTCGCCACAGGAAATGGAGAGAATTCTCACTGGCCAGGCGCTGGAGGCTTCTGGTGCGGATGCTCTCGATGACGACGCTGTGGAAATACAAGTGACGTCTGCTCACCTTCCTAAAACATTGTATGGGCAATTAGCTCAAATTGCCACTCGGAACGGCAACGAGTTTGCAGGATCCAGCGACTCTTTGTCTTTTGCATTGATGCAAATTTCCTCCGCTTACATTGAGATCGGAAGCGCGAGACTTGACCAAGACAAAAAGATTATGAATGAATTGAACCAAAAGTTGATATCTGTTTTGAACGATAAATTCATCAAGGTGAACGAGTTGAGAAAAAAGGTTTACTCCACGCGCCTGGAGTTCGATTTGCTTAGATCTCAGGTGGCGGATGATGAGAACGAAAGCTTGATCGCAAAAGAGGACGATTTAGTAAGTGCTACCGAAGTTGCCGTGTCGGAGATGAGGAAGCTCTTGTACCCATCCGAGAACGTGAACTTATTGAAGGTTTTGGTTGGTGCCCAAAAAGAATTTTTCGACATGGCATCCAAGAGGCTCGGAAGCTTGATGTCGGACTTGGACAAGATGGACTTTAAGGACGAGGAAGAATAAGCCGACGAATACGTGCTTGATTCGGGGCTTTTTCCACTACTCCTATGAGATTTTTGTAATGATTTATTTCTAAGCTCAGTTTGAGATATAAAAGCTCGATCCTGTAGAGGCCATTGAACGATCTCAATTGTGTCACGACCCCAGAGCACGTTTTCGTAGGATCATGAGCTGAGCCGCGCCAAGTCCTGTATCGCATTGAAGCTTCACTATTCCACACCTTGATGGACAAAAGAGTAGTCCTCAATAAGGCCAGCCTAATAGAGCCAATCATCAGACACCGTGTCCAGGATTCTCTCTTCTATAAGCAACATCTTCATCTCACAAATGAGCAGACGATCTTGCCTATAATCACACAACAAGTTGAGTACATTGGCGGCACAGACTCTAACAATAGACCCACTCCATTTCTATGTTGTCTAGTCAGGCTACTAGAAATCGAGCCACTGCAGGAGATAGTCAACCTCTATTTGGAGCAGAACGGATACAGCGAATTCAAATACTTGACTGCACTTGCTCTTTTATACCTGCGTATGGTGTTGGGGGGAGGAAGTTTTTACAAGCTCCTTGACCGCTTCATCGGAGACTACCGCAAGCTTATTATAAGAACTTCGAACCCGTGGGCCGAAAAAGGGCGTATGAGGCTGTTCTATATAATACATATGGACGAGTGGGTGGATCGAATGGCTACGGTAGAGCGCTTAGTGGACGTGAAGTTGCCGCATCTATCTAGCCGCCAGGTCTTCATTGATCGTGGCGAATGCGACTACCGAGGGTATTTGGCTGGCGAAGAAGAGCTCTCAGAAGCCTCTGACTATATAAGTGATAGCGATTAGCAAGCTAGACATCTCCATGATGCCCATAAACTATCATGCAAATATACTCTGCTACCGGCTGGGAAAATAGTTGCCTCGAGGAAACATTGTAGAGGGCTTGTGTGCTTCGGAACCGGCAGTCTCTTGCAGGCAACAGACTGGGCGACGCGCTATTACGGGCTTTTGGAAAGTTGATCGCGATATTCAATTCAACACCGAGTTGTACTGTGAGATTCGAAGAGGTCTCGCGGCTATAGCGCTGCAACAGTGGGAAAAGTAGTGAGCGACTCCAAAAGATAATGTGCAAAGTCCACCCACATTGAGCGAACACGCCAAGCTTGGGGGCTTTCATTAGATATTCTCCCTACTTTCCGAAGAAATAAATATGCGTCACCCTTCAGTTATTGGAAGTACCATGGCTTGTTTGACATGTGGTCTTTCGAAGTCCCGTTCCGTCTGGCGCTTTCAGCTCGCAGCCATTGCTCAGTACAGGATACGCGAGAAAACAAGCAAACATTGGTCTGCGTGCTCGTCTCACCACACAATACATTCCTTCTAAGACACTCAAAACACGACATGGCGATCACAGAGCTCAACGCACGAGGCGATGCATCCATAGCTACCGTACATGAGACTTCTAAGGCCAAAATCGTGTTTGTTGCCGGACTCTTCATTATGTCTTTGGCTGCCTTTCTTTGCCAGACGGAATTCACCAGCCAGGCATACCAGATCGGGTTCAAGGAACCCATTTTCTTGCTTCTTGTCACGCATGGGTCGTGGTGGCTTTTGTGGCCGCTCCAGGCTTTTGTCGTGTCAATTTGGCGCACATATAGTAGGTGGAGGGGCTCGTCCGTCAAGACACCAAGATATGAACGTTTAGACTCGAATGCTTTTCTCTTGGAGCACGAAGCCGGACAAGAGAATGCCCAATCAGCAAGAGAACCCACTTTGGGAAGAGAGGTAGCAGACCCCGAGCCTGTTTCAAGACCGTTCAATGCTTACAGATACTTTAGAAAATGTATTGTCAAGCAAATTCACAACGTGTACCATACGTCGATCCTTGTCTATGAGTCCAATGTCAATAATGACCAGTCTACCCGCAATTTGCACGTGCTAGTTGACCAAAATCCTCACATTTCGGCGTCGTCGTCTATCACAAAATGCATTCGAACATTCGTGGCCACGCCCGCATTCAGATACATTGCCATAAAAACAGCCATCATTTCGGTGGTTTTGAATTTAGCCGGCTTGACATGGTACGGAGCCATGTCTATGACCTATGCTTCCGACGTCACGGCCATTTACAACTGCTCGGCTTTTACTGCCTATGCATTTGCTATACCTTTGCTCAACGAGAAATTCTCGTGGCTCAAAGCCATGTCTGTTATTATTGCTGTTTCGGGCGTTTTTATTGTCGCTTATTCTGGCTCCGACTCGCCTCTGTCCGAGGAACAATATCCTTACAGATTTTTCAGCAATATAATAATCTCCGTGGGTGCTGTATTGTATGGGTACTATGAGGTTTTGTACAAGAAGTACGCGTGTGTTCCAGACCACTTGGCTAAGGTAATTACGCCCCGCCGCCAGCTGACATTTTCTAATTTCGTGATGGGATTGATGGGATTTTACACCATGGTATTTATTTCTGCTGGTGTGATATTCGTTCATTTTAGCGGCATTTACAAGTTCAATTTATTTGACTACGGTGACGACACCTCAAGAATATGGGTTTTCATTTTTGGATCGATCATCTCGAATTTGCTTTTCTCAGCGCTGTTCTTGTCGTTGATGGCTTTAACATCCCCTGTCTTATCTTCTGTTAGTTCTTTGTTGACAATCTTTTTAATTGGAATTGTCGAATGGCTTTTATTCGACAATGACTTAAGCTTCAAACAATTAATTGGTGATGCTTTAGTTATTGTTGGCTTCGCGATTTTGACTGCCGCATCTTGGAAGGAAATCAGTGAAGGAAAAGATGACGATGAGATTGAAAATGCAAGTTTATATTCATTTGCTGCCAGTGAGCTCACTATAAATAATTAGGAATTGGGATAAGAATTGAAAGTATATTTTGAATGTGCATGTAGATTCTCAAAGAGCACTCGGCAGATTTCACTGAAAGGAGCCGATTATAATCACCTCTCTCCTCCTCTCAAAGGTTTAACAATTCTTAACTTAAGGCCTATTTTAGGAGATACTGGTGACGTAGCCATTTGTATCGCACTTTCAGAACGCTCAGTATTGAGAATATCAGCAGAGTCACTTTGTGAGTCGTAGCTTGACTGTCTAGATTGTTCTTGCAAGGGCGACGGACTGGAATCTATTTCATTGGTAAAATTCGATACATCCCGAAACTTTTGGGCGTCGATTCTGCTTTTTAGAACCCGAAGCTTGGACTCAAAATGAGCGTTTTCACGGTTCACCTGATTTTGTTGATCAAGCAACACCATGCTCAATTTGTTTATTTTGAGATCCCGAGCTGCGATTATTTTCTCGCAAATTATTAAATGTTTCTTCAAATTTTCATTGATTCTCTCCACATCATAGATCTTATTATTCAAATTCTGTAAAGAAGACTCTAACTTGAGGTACTTCAGATCTTCTTCATGCTTAGCGTTCAAGTCTGAAAGCTTCAAATCAAGAATTTTTTGCTCGAGCTCAGCAATTTTGTCATCTTTTCTCTGCATATCATCAGGATAGTGCATGCGAGCATCCAGAGGCGGCGATGGGACTTTTGGTTGTGTTGACGAGTAAGCTTGATATCCGGGGCTGCTTAGAGGCTTGGTATCGGATTTTGGTGAGAGGTTTGCGCTTAAAGATCGCCTCTGCTTGATACCAGGATTTCTTTGGCTCTTGAGCAGGAGCTCCAATTCTTGATTTCGGACCTCCAACTGTGCTACCCTCATTTTGAGTTGTTCAGAGCTGAGTTCTGTATTAACAACGACGGAGTTCTTAATGTTTTTTGCTCTGCTTCCAAATCTTAAGGTGGATAAAGTTTCTTGACAGCTATGCAAAGACGGG
Organism: Metschnikowia sp. M2Y3; assembly: GCA_002370575.1. Lineage (NCBI taxonomy): Eukaryota > Fungi > Ascomycota > Pichiomycetes > Serinales > Metschnikowiaceae > Metschnikowia > Metschnikowia sp. M2Y3. Next base: position 515,789 of record NKYV01000006.1, read on the forward strand.
GAAATGTTGATAACAAGAGTGGTCCGTGAATTGCCGCCTAGGGACTCCTGCAAGATTCTTGTTAGCTTAGAGTCTCTATAAGGGATGTGCGTGGCTTTCGAGTCTGTCAAAGTATTGATAACGAGTCCTAAAACAGACAATGAGCGATTAATTTTCTTGGCCTCCTCCAACGTGTTTCCAGAAGAACCTGTGTTGAGCACCTTTTCAGATCCGGCCAAGTCCACCAAAAATAGCCTGCTCTTTTTCATCTCCCCACTAAGAGTGCTCTTTTGAGTTAAAGTCACTTGATAGATAACATGAGACCGCGAGGAGTCGGGGTTGGCCAAAGTATGGGCTGTTTTTCGAAGCTGCTGGCCCCGCATGAAAAGCAGCTGCATCTCGTCTGAAGATGAGACGAAAGCATGCTTTAAGCCCTTCACGTGTATACCATTAACAGCATCTTGGTGAATGATGCACTCGCGGCCCTTATTCAAGGGATCGAGCAAATCGATGATTTGCTCCTTGTATACCTCCATAAGCGACACTGCAACGGTGTACTCAACATCTGCAGATCCCTTCGCTATGTTGCTAAACACTTCAGTAGCTACACGTGGTATTACACCTTTGCCTTCTGTACTGCTCTGCATATCGCCGAACATGGTAAACGACTTGCCTGCACCGGTCTGGCCGTATGCGAAGATTGTCCCGTTCATCCCAAGGAAGAAGTCCTTGAGAATCTTTGCTCCCGCTATCTCGAAGAAGTCAGCCTGACTTTGGTCTGGGCCACACACTTTATCAAACGTGAATGACTGGGTGCTCGCTGCATCGAAGATTTGTAGCGTCTCGGAGTCGATCACAGTCACGGCATCCTGCGCCGATTTGTCAATGGCAAGTATTGGACGCACACGACAAATCACTTGAATATTAGACTTGGCGGGACCATTCAAGACGGACTCCTGAAGAGAAGCGGTGCGGCTAGGAGTTCTTGGCGATGCTGTTCGTGAACGGCTCGTAGTCATTCTGTCAAGGAGCCTAGAGATCTGCTCCGGAATTAGTCTTTTTGTTTGGGCCCAAGAACAATGGAATAGTTGGTGAGAAATTCAGGCAACCCAGTTGAAGCCTAGGGCTCTTCGGCTGAGTTTGGCAAAGGTATCAAACGGAACCCTCCTTTAATAGTGAGGCTGTATTTTGTGTGATTTGAAAGGGAGATGCGAGCCTACGGCTGATCTGGTTGTGCATGGAACGCGAAAAGCATGTTGGGTTAAACTCGACCCTTTAGCGGACATGGTTCAACTCGGTTTGGAATTTATAAAAAGAGGAGATAAGCCATTTAGCAGCTGAGTGGGGGACAAAAACTCAGATCAAGCGAAAACCCTTTTCCCCCAACAAAAAAAGAAAGCCCGATGCGGGGCTCGAACCCGCAACCTTTTGATTGACCTTATGAAGATTAAGAGTCAAATGCTCTACCGATTGAGCTAACCAGGCTTCTGTGGAGAAATGAAATGAAGGAACATTCATAGAATGAGATAAAGTTGTTTGAACGAAGTAAGCCGCAATATTCAAGATTTCTTTCGCGACATGTGTTCAAATTCATTGACTAATAAATGCGAACATGATATATGATCAAGCCAATTTTATGGGCTTATTCAAGTCAGTTTCAATGAACTTACCCGAGTTAGCCTTGATAAACGAGTTTGTCTGAACTTATTCCAGGAAGTTCTCATGTTATTAATCAAGGACTGATCAACCATGTTTGGTTGCTTCTTGTGAACTTTCTGACAGGATAGCCGCAAGTTCTCACAGTAGCTTTAATGTTTAACAGATGAAGAGTTCATATATCCGCTTCTGATTACAAGGAACTCCTCGGAAAAGAGCGTGCTCGTATACCTCTTAATCCAGTGACTTTTCGCAGCCGGTCCTCATGCTCGAGCTTTCACGTGATATGACTCCAATGAGTCAGGGAGTCTCGTTACTTCGAAAAAAAGTGAGAAAACCAGACTCGCCTTAAGTCACTACGCAAACACACCCAGCAACAATGGCTACTCCCCAAGACATTGCTTCCTCTTTTAAAAAGGCTATGAACATCTCTGATGGCTCTACTTCGCCCAATGCAGTTTCCACTTCCCCCACACAGTCTTACTTTAGTCAGTACGCCGCCTCGCAGAAACCCACCAAGGCCTTAAAGCCGTTTTCCACCGGAGACATCAAGATTTTGTTGTTGGAAAACGTCAACGTTACTGCTATTGAGCTTTTCAAAAATCAAGGATACCAAGTGGAGTTTTACAAGTCATCCTTGCCAGAGGACGAGTTGATCGAGAAGATCAAGGAAGTACACGCCATTGGTATCAGATCCAAAACGAAATTGACCGAAAATGTCTTGAGACACGCAAAGAACTTGGCTGTTATTGGCTGTTTCTGCATTGGTACCAATCAAGTTAACTTGGAGTTTGCTGCCAAGTCTGGTATTGCTGTGTTCAACTCTCCTTTTTCCAACTCAAGATCCGTTGCTGAGTTGGTCATTGCTGAAATTATCACCTTGGCTAGGCAATTAGGTGACAGATCTATCGAGTTGCACACGGGAACTTGGAATAAAGTCTCCGCCAAGTGCTGGGAGATCAGAGGAAAGACCTTGGGTATTGTGGGATATGGTCACATTGGTGCACAATTGTCTGTGTTGGCTGAGGCCATGGGTATGAATGTCATTTATTACGATGTCACTATGATCATGTCTTTGGGTAACTCCAAACAAGTTGATACTTTGAATGACTTGTTACAAAAGGCCGACTTTGTCACCTTGCACGTTCCAGAAACCGCAGAGACCAAGAACTTGTTGTCGGCACCTCAGTTTGCTGCCATGAAGGATGGCTCTTACGTGATTAACGCATCGAGAGGTACCGTTATTGATATCCCTGCCTTGATCCAGGCCATGAAGTCCGGAAAGATTGCCGGTGCTGCATTGGACGTTTACCCACACGAGCCAGCCAAGAATGGCGAGGGTTTATTCTCCAACGAATTGAATAGCTTTGCAGAAGAATTGTGCTCTTTGAGAAATGTGATCTTGACCCCACACATTGGTGGGTCTACCGAGGAGGCCCAATCTGCTATTGGTGTCGAGGTGGGAACTTCTTTGATTAAGTATATCAATGAGGGTAACACCAATGGAGCTGTGAACTTCCCAGAAGTTGCTTTGAGGGATTTGGATTTGGATCAGGAGAACTCCGTGAGGGTCTTGTACATCCACCAGAATGTGCCAGGTGTTTTGAAGACCGTCAACAACATTTTGTCCAACCACAACATCGAGAAACAGTTCACTGACTCCAGAGGTGATGTCGCTTACTTGATGGCGGACATTTCTGATGTGGACATTTCCGATATTAAGTCTTTGTACGAGCAGCTAGAGCAAACCCCATACAAGATTGCTACGCGGTTGTTGTATTAGTTTTCTCAATATATCCAAAACAATAAATGAATCTGATAAACTAGACTCTTACTAGTAGAATTACTCCGGACATTTACAATTTCCGTGAATCGAACCCAACGTGCCCCTGACGTTAGGGGACGCCACACAAATTTCTTTATTTATTATGTACTCTTCGCACTCACGGCCGGGTGCGATTGTGAGTCCAGCACTCAATGCTAAACATCAGTACATTTCCCCGCGACTCCCAAAGGTGGCGACAATAAAAGAACGTCCACGCTTTACGATATACTCACACCTCACACCGCTCCCCCAATGGCTTTAGTCTCTGCAGCTCCTTACATAGCTTTGCTCCAGGAGGAGGACTCAGTCTTGAAGACTCACGCATTGTCATCGCTCAATGATGTTGTCGATCAACTTTGGGCTGAAATCGCAAACAACTTGACGGACTTGGAGGAGCTCTATGAAGATCCTCTGTTCGAGAGACGTCACTTGGCTGCGCTAGTCTTATCTAAGGTTTATTATAATCTAGGTGACTTCGAGGCTTCCGTCAAGTACGGACTTCGAGCCGAGAACGAGTTCGATATCGAGGAGAAAAGCCAGTACATTGAGACAATAGTCTCTCAGTGTATCAACATTTACACTATCGAGTCTCAAAAGGCTTACACATCTGGAGACAAGAGCCTGATTAACCCGCAACTTGCAGCCATTTTTGAAAAGATGGTCCAGAAGTGTGTTGCTTCACAGGATCTGAAGTTGGCGTTGGGTGTTGCCTTGGAGAGTTACCGTTTGGACATCATTACCAGTATCATAAGCCTTGAGTTGAACAAGGATGAGGACTCGGGTGTCGCTTTGATTAATTTTGTTTTGACTTGCGCCAAGCAGGTGATTTCAAACATTGCATTCAGATCCGAGGTTTTAAATGCGTTGGTCGCATTGTTGTTGTCAATGAAGCTGAACCAAGATTTTTTCACAATTTTTAAGATAATCATTCAGTTAAATGACTTTCAATTAGCCACACAAGTCTTCAAACAGCTCATTAATAAGGGTGAGAAGTTGGTGGCTTACCAAGGTGCGTTTGATTTGGTGGGCTCTGCGTCACAGGAGCTCATCGAGAATGTCTCGAAAGCTTTGTCCTCTGATGATGAGTTTGACTCTACCGGACCGACACAGGCTCGTCTTCTACATATATTGAGTGGTGTCCCAACATGTGACTTGGATATTACGTTTTTGTACCAAAACAAGAACATTGACATCTCCATATTGAATACTTCTAAGTACTTACTAGAGGGGAGGAATTCTATATTTCATTCTGCAATTACGTTTTCGAATGCATTTATGCACATGGGAACCACGGATGATACTTTTTTCAGAAAAAACTTGGAATGGCTAGGCAAGGCCTCTAACTGGTCCAAATTTTCAGCTACTGCCGCTCTTGGTGTTATCCACAAGGGCAACTTGTCCCAAGGTCGCAACATATTGAAGCCCTACTTGCCCGGATCCACTGGCTCTGCCTACACCAAAGGAGGGTCCTTGTTTGCTCTTGGCTTGATTTTTGCTGGACACGGAAGAGAGGCTATCGACTACTTAAAACAGTTTGTCGTTGAAAACGGAAACTCTGCCGGCAGCATGGATTCGGATGTCATGTTACATGGCGCCTGTCTCGGAAGCGGTGTTGCGGGTATGGGCTCTAACAGCGAGAGCCTTTATGAGGCATTGAAGGTTGTCCTCTACTCAGACTCAGCAGTATCAGGTCAAGCAGCAGGTATCTCTATGGGTATGGTAATGTTGGGCTCTGGCAATACCGACGCCATCAATGACATGTTCACGTACGCTCAAGAAACTCTGCATGAACATATTGTCCGTGGGCTTGCCATTGGTATCGCACTTCTTAACTATGGTCAAGAAGACAAGGCTCTTTGGATTATTGAAAAATTGTTAGCACAAGAACACCCTATCCTAAGATACGGTGGTGCTTTTGCAATAGCTTTGGCTTATGTTGGTACTGGCAACAATGACGCTATTAAAAAGTTGTTACATTATGCAGTGTCGGATCCATCTGACGATGTTAGAAGAGCTTCGGTGTTGGGACTTGGGTTCCTCTTGATTCGTGATTACACTGCTGCTCCTCAAATTGTCAAATTATTGTCACAGTCTCACAACCCTCACGTCCGTTACGGAACTGCGATGGCCTTGGGTATTGCTTGTGCCGGTAGGGCTTTGCCTGCTGCACTTGAAGTTTTAGATCCATTGACGAAGGATCATGTGGATTTTGTTAGGCAAGGTGCTTTGCAGGCCTCAGCAATGATTTTGATCCAGCAAAACGAAAGCGTTTTTCCCAAAGTTAAAGAGTACCACAAGTTATATCAGGCTACAATCAAGAACAAGCACGAAGATGCTTTGGCAAAGTTTGGTGCCACATTGGCACAGGGTATCATTGATGCTGGTGGTAGAAACGTGACTATTAACTTGGAAAATACGACAACAAGCACTTTAAATGTCAAAGCGATTGTTGGCTTGGCAGTTTTTGCCCAATCATGGTTTTGGTATCCTTTTGCGCACTTCTTGTCTCTTTCATTTGCGCCTACCGCTATAATCGGTGTTAATGAAGACTTGAAGGTGCCTAAGTTCGAGTTGAATGTCTACAGCAAACCGGAATACTTTGAATATCCCCCCAAGGTTGAGGAAGAAAAAGACAAGCAACCAGATAAAATCGAAAAAGCAGTTTTGTCAACTACGGTGAAGGCTAAAGCAAGAGCTAAAAAACAGCAAATCAAGAGAGAGAAAGATTTTGGTGGAAGCGCCATGGATATTGACGAGGAAATTTTATCTAAGCCAGCGCTTGTCAAACAAGAGCCAAAAGGCGCTGAAAACGAGAATGAGGTGAAGAAGGAAGACGATTCTGGTAAAGGGGAAGAAGTTTCCATGGAACCAATAGTCATTCGCTACCTGAAAACACCTTACAAAATAGGCAACTTGTCTAGGGTTTTACCGTCGCAGGCCAGCTTTGTGTCATTCTTGAAGGAAGACAGATTCCAACCCATCCGTAAATTTAAAAGATCTGGGGGCATTGTTGTGCTCGAAGACAGCAAATCCGGCGAGCCATTGGAGGTGATCAAGACTGTCAGGCAAATGAACACAACCGAAGCCCCTCTTCCACAGCCCTTCACTTTGCTGGGCGAAGATTTAAACGATGACTACGAAATGTGAGATTCGCCAAAGCAAATACGATGATCTATAGTGAATGTGAAGTTATGTAAATGGATATGCTGTAATTAAATCGCGAAAGTGCGCCAAGCCGAGCTGGCAAACAGTGCGGTAAACCACATGCAATTGGAGACAAGCCAAGCCAGCACAACACACAATTCCTCGCATTCGAAAAGAAACAAGCACTATATGTCTTCAGAGCGCTTACTCATATCTAGCTCCAAGGGTTATCTAGATGAAGATGGTATTCGCGTCAACGAAGAGCTAAAGGCTAATAGGGAGGGTGTTCTTACGTGTTTTGGGTCCAGGACAGATGAAACCCATGGCGTGTCGCACACCATCCCGCTAGCAAATGTGCTCTGGAGTCAAAACGTTTCCGGCTTAATTGAAGTTACCTACTTGGAGGAACATAGTTCCTCTACCAAAGTCATGCGGAAGCTTTTAGATATTGGAGGTTACGAGGAGCACGATTGGGCAGCAAAGATCATGAGCCTTGCCTTTCCCCACAAGGCTTACCAATCCAGAGCACTTGTACTTCTAAACAATTTTGGCGGGCAAGGTAACGCCAGGAAACTCTACGAAAGTCAGATTCTTCCTATTCTTAATGGAGCGCACATGGACTTTGATTATCTTGAAACTGAGTACGGAAAACATGCAATTGACATTGGCCGAGACTTGGACTTGGAAAAATATGATTTAGTAGTCTGCTGCTCTGGAGACGGAGTACCTCATGAAGTGATCAACGGTATGTTCCAAAGAACAGACCGGGTGATGGCATTTAACAAAATAGCCATCACACAATTACCGTGTGGCTCCGGAAACGCGTTGGCCAGAAGTACTTTTGGCACCAACAAGCCTGGTTTGGCTGCGCTTCGTATGCTCAAGCTGGCGCGGTGCAAGATGGACTTGATGGCTGTCACGCAGAACACTGACACCAAGCTTTCGTTTTTGTCACAAGCTTACGGTAATATTGCTGATGCAGATATTGGGACAGATCATTTGCGTTGGATGGGACCTGTGCGTTTTGATTTAGGGGTGACTCACAGGGTTCTTACTAGGGCAAAGTATCCTTGTGACTTGCAGGTGAAGTATGCTGTAAAAGGTACAGACGCTATTCGAAGTTTCTGCAACAAGCAAGACGAAATAACAGACGACATAGGCAAAGAGTTACAAGAGGCAGATCTTCAAATAACCGATGGAGCTGAGGATATTCATGGTGAGTGGGAGAATGTTTCCAAAGAAGTGAGCGACAATGTCAACATTTTTTACGTGGGGAATATGCCATATATGCTGAATGATGCACAATTTTTCCCTGGGGCTTTGCCAAACGATGGAAACATGGACCTCGTGATAACGACAACGAAAATCCCCATTATTGAGCAAACAAAATTACTTCTAAGTGTTGAGAAAGGAGGTCATGTGCTTTCCCCTCGAGTGCTCCATGCCAAGATTACAGGTTACAGGTTAACCCCACGCATCGGTGCGAATGGTCACTACATTTCTGTGGATGGAGAGAGCTTTCCCTTTGAACCACTACATGTGCAGGTCTTAAAGAGTGTCTTGACAGTCCTTCTCCCAGACAGAAAGTATGTGGGTACGTCATTCCGGTCATGATTACCACAAGACACGTGACTGCACCGGGCCGCACCCGCTCGTAACTGCATGCAGATGCGAACATCGCTAGAGACAACGGTCCCGAGCGGCTTGTTTACGAAAAAATAATAACTATTTGCTTCCAGGAGTCAGTTTCGAGTACTTACAAACCATCGGTTTTGCTTGTAGTTTGATTTTGTACATGATTGGTCGCTTCTTGAGGATCGCACTGAGGTGTACTATCTCCGGTGCTTTATTGCTTGGCAGACCAGAACTGGGGCATCGCCTTCAATTTGTAAACCATTCAAGATGTGGGTTAGAGAGAACGTTCCTTATTATTCCTCTTCTATAAAATTGCACATGTTGTTTGTCTATCTTAGAAAGTTCGCCGCATTCCAGTGCTTCCTCTAGTCCACCTTATCGCTATGCACAGTACTACTTTTGATTACACGCACGAGGGGAATCGGAGTCTGCTTTTCCACTACTCTTCACTCGTGAGAAACAATTAATATAATCAGGAACTCCTACAGCGCTTACTTTCAATAATTTTTTTACCAATATTCTTTCGCATAATTTATTCTCCGGTGTTAATCTACATATGGACTACCAAAGCGCCCCGAATCTAATTGAATATAGAAAATGAAGTCATTGTCTGAAAAACTAAAAAGTAAAGTCGGTCGGCGAGTCTCCGACAGTGATGATTTTGATTTGTCGACGATCGCTAGTTCCCGCAGACATAACTCGCTTTGCAACATCGTGATGTTGCCTGAATCAGATGAAGCAATCCCAAGCCCGTCGCGTTTGCGTGCCACCTCCTTGTCTTTGAACCCTACAGATATTCGGTCGAGGTCCAGAAGTGTTACCAGGCGAAATAAAAAAGATCTCATTCGTCAAGAGACGTACCAAGTCATCCAGAAGAAATTGCTACATCTTCTAGAGGACGTGGGCCTCCAGCTTCCAATTCCTTTGAAAACCAGCGTTTCAGGATTCACAGGCTCGCAGTCCAAGGTGCTCAAGATATACGTGGCAAATACACACGATTGTGTGTACTTGCCACCTGCTCTGTCCACAAGCTTCAACTACGAAGATGCGGAAAATGGTGGTAATGACGTGCCCGAGGCAGAGACGCCTCTTGTTCCCGACGAAGCAAACGAGTCTTCCCCAGAAAAAAGCGGCTCTGATGGAGTTCCAGCGTCCCCAACCTGCCAAACACAGGAAGCACTACGTGCCAGGATGAAAGCTTTCAATTCCCCAAACTACCTTTGCACACGTTTGGACTCGGAACTCCCCATTCCACATTTATTTGGGATAGTCATGGAACTCAAAAAAGAAGCGTCTGTGCAGAAGATTCATGTGAGTTTTCTGTCCGTAGTGAAAACTTTATGGCTAGCGTCAGAGGGGAATTTCAGGCACCAATTCGAGGAGAAGTTTGATGTCGGCGCACTCGACTGGAACTTATCTCTATCCGAGGCAGACTATTTCATAAATACAAATAACTCAAATGACACTGTCACCCGCGATATTGAGCCAGAGCACTTGGCAAAAAGAACCAAGAATTATTGCTTAAACAGCTTGAGTCATTCCCGTACTCTGTCTGAATCTAGCGCCTCGCAAGGTAACGACTATTCGTCAGAACACGGTTGGAACGAGCCGGCCAGCCCGCTGAAGCATACTGTCTCGCCTGAAACATACAAAGCCGGGATTTACGTGTTCTTACTTCCTGTTCTTTTGCCTTATCATATTCCCGCCACTGTTAATGCAATAAATGGCTCACTAGCACATAAATTGGCAATCAAGATTTCTGATGTTTCTGAAAAATCATCCTTGAAGAAGACTGGAATTAAATCCAACTACGAGCTCCCAATGGTGAGAACGCCGCCATCAATGGCAAATTCTGTGGCTGATAAGCCGATTCATGTCAATAGGACCTGGAACGATTCTCTACATTACTCCATATCTTTTCCTCGGAAATATGTCTCCTTGGGTTCCGAGCACACTATCAATGTACAGCTTGTGCCTTTGGTGAAGGACGTCAGCATCAAGCGAATCAAATTCAATGTTTTAGAAAGAATGACGTATGTGTCCCGGGATTTAACTAGGGAATATGAATATGATGGTCGTGACCCTTTATCCTCCCGACAAAAGCCCAAAAAATGCAAGGAACGAGTTGTGCCTCTATACGAACTTAAAACGAAATCAAAGAGCAACACTCTGGGATTCGAACCTTTTAAGGAAGAGGTCATCATTTGTCCACACAACAATCTTTTGTTCTCTTGTTATGAAAAAGACGCCTCTGCGTCCAAGGATCAAGGCAAAAACGACGTTCTCGTTGCAGCTCCTTTGGACATCAATATTGCATTGCCATTTTTGACATCCCACTCTGACAAAGAAATGCTCACATCTAGCATCATAGATAGTGAAAGAGACCAAAGAGCTCCGGACTCGGTAACACCTCGCAAGTCCTCGACGAAAGATTCTCTTTCCAGAAAAGACTCAATCGCTAGCTCTGAAAACCTCACATCCCCTATAATTGGATCTTTGGAGACTCATATCAGCCATCTTCAAAAAGGACAGGAATTCAGGGACAGTGCGGATGAAGATGTTCTTAAGATTGCGTCTTCGTCTCTTTTGAGCCACGGAAATTCTTCCTTCAACGATTCGTTAATGCGAGGCGTCACCACAACATCTAGGGCCTTATCTCCGGACTCGAATTTCAGACATATTCAAATTTCTCATAGGTTACAAGTGTGTTTTCGTATTCTGAAGCCAGATCCCAAAGATGGGTTTAAACTCCATCATTATGAGGTTGTTGTTGATACGCCGGTGGTGTTGCTAAGTGCAAAATGCAATGACGAATCTATACAATTGCCCAAATATGACGACCTTGACGATGACGAGAACAAGCAAATGCCACCTCAATTCGAAAGTCAAGTCCCCGCACCGCGGCCTGAGATTAGTTTTAGAATGCCCTCTTTCCAAGAAAATGGTATTTCGATTAAGCCTTTGACAGAGCACAAGGGAGAACAATTGCCTTCTTTTGAGGAGGCTACCTCGGGTAATTCATCGCCAAAAGTGAGATCCCCATCTCTAGCGAGCCTAGATCCAACTGCGCCTCTCGGACCAGCCCCATCGTATGCTGAGGCACAGTCTTTCGATTCACCAACCGAGACTCATTCAACAATTGACGACTTGTTAGTTGAAGAAAACTTTTCTCCAAAAAGACGCAATGAGTCATCAGTGAGGTCATCATTACAGAGCTCTTTTGCGCCTACTTCTCAACCGCATCCCAACATGTATACAAATGAGGGCAGTGAATCCGCTAGATCAGTTGCGGTAGAGTCATCCGAAATGGACCTGGTGACAGATGAGGGAGCAGGATCACCAGTCACCAACAAGAGCACGAGCAGTTCTCAATCACTTGAGCAACGCTTCTTTGCTTCTCAAAACTCGGATGCAGATACAAGGCTCGGTAGGCTCGATGTCAATGCTAGTGATCTGCTAGGTCACATAAACTTTGCTGGAAAATTGAATCTTAATAATACTGATAACGAGACAGAAGGAGCAGACCTGGATATAAGTACGGACCCGGAGTTACAGGCATTCAAAGGCGACGAGGTAAGACGACCTAATCTTAATCACAATATGACAAGTATCAGCGTGGACGGCCTTCGGGGCGAAACTCAGAATATTTTTGGTCAAGATGTGAGTTTTGATCAAAGGCTTCTACTATTGCAAAATGAGAGTCTTAGCGATATTAATCTGCAGCAGGCGCAAGTAACTTGCGACGTACGTGCTACTCGAGAGGCGCCCAATTCTGCTAGAATTCTGACAGACACATTAGATGACGTTGGTCCTGCTCAAAGTTTGTATCACGCATATTGACGTTCGCAAAACGGACTCGGCGTTTGAGGCAGTCGTTGTTATCTACGGATTTAATAGCTGAATTCTGTAGCAAATATATTAGGTTGCGAAATGAGTGTAGCCTTGTGGTGCTCGTTAGGCCAGTACATCTCAACACATTGAGATTTCACGAAAGATCGGTCCACTTTCTGCACGATCATGTCACTTATACCTCACAATGGTAGAGTTGCAGTGATTGGGGCCGGCGTTTCTGGATTATGCTACAGTTACTTTCTTTCAAAGCTAAGACCCGATGTTAAAATTACAATCTTTGAATCAGCAAGCGCCCCGGGCGGGTGGATCAAGTCACTTTACTTGAATGACGAGGGAACGAATGTCATTCTTGAAAAGGGCCCCAGAACATTAAGGGGTGTAAGTGATGGAACATTGCTTATAGTTGATCTCATGAGACAAATGAAACTCGAGAATGATGTGGAAGTCATGAGGGCTGACTCGAAAGGCAACCGCAAATGGCTTTTGGGACCGAATAATGAATTGGTGCAAGTCCCCAATTCGTTTCGGCTGTTCAGCAAATTTATACAAAGTCAGGTCTCTGAGGGATTATTCACGAGTCTCCTTAGAGAGCCTTTTGGAAAGAAGCACGATATAACGAAAAAAGATGAGTCCATTCGATCCTTCGTCACAAGAAGATTTGGCTCTCCTCAGTTAGCAGATAATATAATGAGTGCAGTGATGCATGGGATCTACAGTGGAGATGTGGATAAACTAAGCATTAAGTCCACCATGCCATCTTTGGTAAAACTCGAAAAGGATCATGGGTCAATCATCAAGGCAATGTTGCACAAGGTAATGAATAAAAGCGAAAAAACAGAATGGAACCAAGTTTTGCAGAAGTACGAAAAACTCATAGCTTCTGACGCAGATCTTCGAGGCGTGTCTTCGAAGTTGAAGCAATTTCCGATCATGAGGTTGAAAAACGGACTTCAGACATTTCCTATCAAATTAGCAGAGCACCTATCGCAATTTCCAAATGTTGAGATGAGACTAGACAGTGCAATCAGTGTTTTGAATATGAAGAGTGGTCATTTGCAAGTCGATAAGCAAAACAACGATGAATCTAAGGACATAAAATATGATCACGTGCGCTTCACACTGGGTCTTAAAGCATTGGAGGCTACAACAAAAAATGAAAGCAGTCACATGATGCAAGCATTCAAAGAATTGGATTATTCCACGATATTTCTTGCGAACGTCTATACAAAAAGGGGAGGATTGATTCCGGAAGGTGGCAATGGATTTGGGTTCCTAGTCCCAAGGAGAAACGCAAATCCAGAAGGTCTTTTGGGCGTGATTTATGACTCCGATACTGAGCTGGACGCAGAGCGCTTTCTGGATGGCTCCAAGATCAAACCTGTATCGTATAGCAAGCTTACTTTGATGATTGGAGGGCACTATTTCAATTCGAGAGGGATACCTTCGGATAGCATCAATTTGAAGGCCGTGAGGAATGTTTTGACAGAGATTATGGGTGCCGACTTGAGCAAGTTCAACATTGTCGTAAGAAACGAGGCAAAAGAAATGAGCAAAAGCATCAAATTGGAGGAAAATGATCTTCTCATTTCGTACAACTTGAACATAGACTGCATTCCCCAATACAATGTGGGCTTTCACGAGACAACACAAAAAATCATTGATTTTATTAACCAATCGTCGGAAGGAAGGGTCTCGTTAGGAGGGCCAACCTTGGGGAAGTTGGGTGTCCCGGACTGTGTCATGAATGAGCTTGAGGCCGCATTGGCTACCGCAGGCCACAAATAGTTACACAGTACAAAAGGTTGATGAGTAGTACAACGCTTAGGCTAGTCCTGGATTTCTGCAGCTTGCTTCTCTGCAAGCTCCACAAATGCTGTTTTCTTTCGAGAGTATTCAATCACAATGGTACGTCCGAAAAAGTCCATCTCTTGTAACAACTTCAAGGCCCGAGATGCTGCTTCGGGGCTCTCCAACACGACATGTGCTGTACCTCGTAACTTCAAATTAATATCTATAATATCACCAAAAGTTGAGAATAGAAGATATAGGTTGTGGCGCACGATGCTTTTTCGAACTTTATCATTGATGTTCCGTATATAGAGCGTCTGCTGGGCCTCAAGCTTTGGTCTCTTTGAGTCGTCCTGAATCCCCTCAGACTTTCTCTTTATTCCACTCATTGTAGCCGAAGTTGATTATTCAGGAAGCTCAAGTGGCATTCGTCTCTCTGAGCAAGCGGTGAAGTGAAGTTGCAAGCAATGCGATGATAGTTGTGTAGATTCGTTTATGCGAGATATGAATGCGCGCGATGAAGCCTACCATCGCTGGGGGCTTGAATAGCGTATGGTGACGGCGCTTTATCTATTTACAGCAATATATTAGTTCGAGGCGATGAGCGCTTCGAGCCGCTCTTCGAACTCTGTCTCTTCGAGTCTTTCTATCATTTCCTCCAATTTTGCACCTGACATGAATCCTGGCAAATCGTGGATAGAATGGTTGCACCGATGATCAGTGACCCGGTTCTGTGGATAATTATACGTTCGTATTTTGTCGGATCGGTCAGTCGTGGACACCTGATCTGTTCGCAACTTTTTCTGCTCCAAGATTTCCTTCTCCCTCTCCAATTGAGCCAAACGGGCCCTTAAAATGGAGAACGCCTTGGCCTTGTTTTTTGGCTGTGATCTTTCATCCTGTTGCATCACCATGATTCCAGTTGGGATATGCACAAGACGGACAGCCGAGTCTGTAGTGTTAACATGCTGCCCACCCTTTCCTCCTGCACGCATGGTATCTATACGGATCTCGCCTGGAGCGAATTCCCTCTCGTCTTCTTTAAGCGACAGCTCTGTTCCGTCGGATATTTTTGGCAAGACCACTACCGCAGCCGTAGAAGTGTGGATCCGACCCTTTGATTCGGTAGAAGGTATGCGCTGGACCCGATGCACTCCGCTCTCAAACCGAAGAAAATTGTAGGCCCCAGGCGCATCGATACTTATGATTGCTTCATTGCTGCTCCCCTGTCCACTCAAAAATTTAGTCGGCCACCTCATATGGCTTGCAAAATTCAAGTAAAGATCTAACATGTCTTGCATAAAGAGTGAGGCCTCCAACCCACCAATCCCCGGGCGTAGTTCAAGAATAGCCGCTTTATCATCATGCTTTACTGCTGGAAGTAGGCGTTTTTGCAACCGGGTGCTGCTCTGCGTCAAACGAGGTATCAAGTCGTGCATTTCTTCGTGTGCTTCTCTCAAAAGCTCTTCATCCGTCTCCTCCGCAATGATCTCTCGTAGCGTGTCATAGCTATCCATGTCATGTGCATATTGGTTGTAGTACTCAAGAGACCTCGAGAGATTTGAAAACTGAATGTTCAACGCCTGATCGTATGCGCCTTGTGCCATTGATTTTTCCACCTGCTTGAACTCGTCGCTCAAGTTTTCTGCTCTTTTGAGCAAGAGGGGATGCATAGGCGCAAATTGGGCCGTGGTGGAATTTAGCCGCCAAAATGTGAAGGAGATTCGCCTCAGCCGAAGGCAGAACATGAGTGGTGTGAAGGATTGGGATGAGCTCTAAACTTCGCATTAAATAATGTAAAGGACCACTCAACATCACCATGTCCTCAGACTCCGAAACTACTACACTAGCTAAATTCAAAGCATCCCTACAAGACCTTCCTGATGATGCTATAAAAACCGTCCAAGCGAGTCTAGAGCTCTCTCTTCAAAAGCTCCAGGAGACTAACGTCTACCTAATGGCTGAGATACCTGTCACCACGGACGCCGGTGACTTGCGCATATACGAAGAAGCCATTAGTGACAATACAAAAACAATGGAGAATCAAAAGCTAAAGGTAGCTGCGGCTGCTGCTGAGTTACTGCTGCGTGGAGTGGTGCCAGAAGTAGAATCAGAAGGCATTTTACTATAAAAGACCACTGAGCTTGAGTCAAGCTCCACTACCTTATTGAAGTTGTCAATATATACAAGTTCGCCACGCACAACAATCATTTCTTTTCAACATGCGCAACGTCGCTGCCGAATAGTTTGTTGATGAATGGCTTTTCCTCCAATCTAAGAGGATCTTCGGGTCTCTTGCACACCAAGAGCCAGGTCGAACCCAAGTGAACTCTCTTCTCGTAAGTAATATCCAAACCCGCGTCATCAACAATCTCGCCAATGTCCAAATTCCACCTGCATGCCCAGGTCTGCATTCTCTTTTCTGACCTAAAATCTAAGTGGTTATTGACCATATCCCAAGTAGACCGCCCATGCTCCAACAATACTATTCTGCCACCAGGCTTTAACAAAGCCGACATGTTCTTGAGGGCTTTAACTGGATCTTCGTGTGCACATAAGCCAAATGCCTCGAGAATAGTGTCATACTTGAAGGCCCCACTGGCAATGGTCTCGAGTTCTTCAGCTTTTCCTACAGCGAAGGCTGCGTTGCGAAAATTGGGGTATTTCTCCCGGAATTTTTTTTGCGTTTCGGTAACCATGTTGCTCGAAGAATCCATGAAGGTAATTGAATTAATGTTCTCAGGGTTGATGTAAGGTATGTTCCTGCCTGTGCCACAGGCGACTTCTAAAACATCGCCTTCTGCTTGACCCATAAGCCAACGTCTTCTCTTCCCCATGAATATTCCTCTCTCTTCCCATTTCACTTCGTCATCATATGCAGCCGCTTTCTCGTCGTAAAATTGGGTCGTATCCCGCGCACGCTGAACATGGGGGTTGTTCTCATTGGTGTATGTTTTTTTCATTTCCGGATCTTCGGAAACTTTCTCTTTTGGCTCATTTTCTTCAGATGCGGCACTTAAAAACAGGATCTTTGCTTGCTTGGTGTACCATTCATCAAGCTCCTGAGGGGTAGGCTCGAACATTACTGTGGTGTCTAGTATATGTTTTCTGCGGAATTCCTTTCTCATTGCCTGGTAAAGACGAAACTTCTTTTCCTCTCTTGGCTTCATTCTATCGCCGCTAAGAGCCTTGAACTTGAGGTACTCGTATTCACTTAAACTGGCTGGATCCTGGGCGTATTTCAGTCTAATGTGCTTCATTTGCTTGTCCTCATAGTACCTGTCTCTCATATAGTAGTAGCCTGCCACGAGCAACACGCCAAACATACCAACATAGTATTTGGTCATAGACCTTTTGAATTCGTTACTTTGGAAATACTTGGCCCATTGTTTGTACCAAGGAAGGTTCTCAAGTTCTCTTTTCTCCTGAGCTTTCTTGTGGTCAATTGGGAAAGGCGTCCTGGAATAGCTCCTGCGATGAAGCTTGAACCCATAAGGAACGATGCTTTGAGCTGGCAGTGGAAACCCCTTTCGGTGGGGAATCAAGAGACTCCTATACACACTTGTTAAGCCCTTGCTCATAGTATTTGATTGTCTGTGCGATACTTTTTTCATTATTTCGCACCCAATTAACACCCAACATGTAGTGAACGGAGACTCCAAGTGAGGTACTCGAATGATAGTTAAAGTTTTGAAGGGCTTTGCACATTGGGAGGTCATTCCATCCATTTTCCTGTCTGACCTTTTGCAAGTGGCTTTATTTTTTTTCGACAGTTGGGTGTACTAGTTTGGCCTTACTTGGCCGTCGTGCCAGTAACAAATCTTGGATACGCTCTCGATATCTGAAGGCAAACACACCGCTCCTAACATCATCTTTCCAACATGAATGACTCTGCCCTGCTTCTTGAAGAAGCGAGAGTAGCCGTATCTAAGCAACGCAACCAAGATGCCGAAGCCAAATATTACTCCATAATCAATTCAAGGTTTAAAGGAGATGACCAAAATCGGAGATCCAAGTTCTTGCTGGATCAGGAGACTGCCATTCTTGAACTAGGCAAAGTCTATCAGTCTGAAAAATCGCCTGAAAAATTAAACGAGCTACTTAAGGAATCTAGAAATGTTTTGGGAGAATTTGCAAAATCGAAGACCGCCAAGATCGTGAAGTCTTTGGTAGAGTTCTTTGACTCTATCCCAGATTCTATCGATGATCAAATTAATGCCATCAACGAGTCCATCGAATGGTCCATCAACAATAAACTTTCATTTTTGAGGCAGCAATTGCAATTGAGATTGTCAGACAAGTTGTATGACAAGGGGCTCTACAAAGAGGGCTTGAGCACCATCACTGGTTTATTGAAGGAGTATAAGAAGTTGGACGACAAGTCGTCTTTGGTAGAAGTTCAATTGATTGAATCTCGAATCTTTCATAGTTTGAAAAACATTCCAAAGTCCAGAGCTGCATTGACGAGCGCAAGAACCTCTGCCAACTCGATATACTGTCCAACGCTATTGCAGGCTGAGCTTGACTGCCAGAGTGGTATTTTGAACGCCGAGGACAAGGACTACAAGACCGCTTTCTCTTACTTTTATGAATCCTTTGAGGGATTTGACTCCCAAAATGACCGAAGGGCTATCCTTGTCTTAAAGTATATGCTTTTGACCAAAATCATGTTGAACTTGATTGATGACGTCAAAACCATCTTGAACCACAAGAACGTTGTCAAATATCAGTCAAGAGATATAGACGCAATGAAGGCGATTGCCACCGCTTACTCAAATAGATCTTTAAAAGATTTCGAGGCGTCATTGGCTACATACTCCGAAGAGTTGAGATCTGACCAAATCATCAAGAATCATTTTAATGCCTTATATGACAACTTATTGGAAAAAAATTTATTGAAAATAATCGAGTCTTATAGTACAGTGGAATTGTCTTTCGTCTCCAAGACCATAGGCTTAAATTTGCAACAGGTGGAAGGAAAGTTATCTCAAATGATTCTAGATAAAGTTTTTTATGGTGTTTTGGATCAAGGGAATGGATGGTTAATCATCTACGACCAACCCAGAACCGACGCCTCTTACGAAGCAGCCTTGGACTTAGTTAAGCACTTGTCGTCAGTTGTTGACTCATTGTATGAGAAAGCCTCAACTTTGAATTAGAATACTTCAATCCAGAAAATCTGTCATATAAAGTAAACCCCACTGATTCACATTAAACATAGACTCCTTTGGTGCCTATTTCCATCGCGGCAGATGCTATGTCACCTGTCAATGTCATAAACTCGCTGAGTCTCCCGCAATTAACAAAGCATTCAAGGAAATCATTTTGACCATCATTGGCAACATCATTAATCAAATGAAATGCTTGCCGCATGTACTTCCAGTCGTGCCGCCTTGACTGCGTGAGTACCTGAACAAGCTCGATGATGAAAAACGGAATGTAAGCCGAGCGAAATTCTTTGCATTGCTGCACGAGTACATCGCCATTGTTATACTTGATGAGGTCCATGAACCATGTTGAGATAAAAGCTTGTAGCTTTAAGACTGTTTTATCAATTGATTTTTCGACATCTTTGGATTTCCAGCTGCTCTCAGAGGCACTTTCAACAAAGGCCCGCCACTCATTCAAAATGCGCAAACAATCAAGTAAATGATGATATTGTAAAAGCTCTTCTTTCTCGGAGTCAGTCACCGAAGTTTCTGGCATTCCATCGCCTAAAGATCTTTTATGGAAGTCCATATCGTAATCTTTTACTAAAGCTTTAAAATTCTTCTCATCGCCGAAATCTTGAATTGCTTTGATACGACCCGTGGAAAGGAATCTCCTTAAGACTGTGAGAGTCGAATGAATGGCATCTTCATACATCTTAGTCTCGTAAAACCAGTCGACTGATTTGTAGAGTTTCACATCCACATCGTCTGCCTCTTGATCTCTGATTATTATATCCTGGTCGGGGCGATAATATGACTCTGTCTCCACCAAAACCCTCTCGACAGTCCTTTTAAGAACATTTGAGAATCTAAGCTCTTGCTCGTCTTCAGCATCGTCAATATTAAGAGCCAAGTCGGTAGCACTAGATCCGAGTCTTCTGAAAGTCTCGACTTGTTTTTGTCTTTTATCAGAATCAGTGATCTTAGCCAAAAAAACCGAGTAGCACTCACGTAAATCTTTCTCATCAGGAATATAAGACAAGTATATTGGTACAAGATCATCAAAGCCATTGTCTGAAAGTTTCGAAATGTACCTGGTTATAATCCTTGTGGGCGCTTTGGAGCCTTGGTGAAGATCTAGCATATTTGTAACAACTGCTAAATGCGCTAATACACGTAGTACATGGTGATCTTCCAGTATTGGTGCCAGACTAGCTTTAGCGGAATTTTGGAAAAGCAAATGCAACTGGTCAATAATTATGCTACCCATTATTACACGAAAGGGATTTTTACTTTCTTCTTGAAGAATGTGAGATTTCTCCATCGTGTTCAAGATGCTCATCGTGGAGGCATGCTGGGGCGCGGGAAAAGTGATTGAATCAATGTGCTCTGAATCCGAAGTCATGTCTGGAAGTTGACTTTCGAGAAATGTGCGAGCTTGAAAAGTGAGAAGTTGGTTCACATAAAGAAGTAAACAAGTGTCCCAATTGGCACCGGCATCTTTGATATTCTCTGTCTGATCTGATCCCGAGAGAAAAGAATAAATAAGGGATTCATGGTGATTTAGCCTTTTTTCTTGTGATAATTTGTAAACAGATTGAAGCCACAAGTACTTATGCTTCAAGCCCGATGGCTGAGAAAGAGACAGGTCTTCTTCGTCTTCAATCATGAGATCATCGCCATCAACTATAGGGTCGATGTAATCTTGATGAGCGCCGACCAAAATTAAGGCAAGCGCAAAGTTGCCCGTTTGAGTAGCGTACTCGACAGCCTCTTGAAACTGACCATTCAAAATCAGCTTGTAAATATACTTGAAATTTGTAGAGTCTACTTCTTCATCCTCTTGCTTGATAAGTTTAGAAGATCTCAAAGGAGCGTCGATGTCCAAATGGTACACGAGGTTGCTGCTGTCCTTGTTAGTTAAAGAAGCTAGGTTTCTGTTTTCCACGGCCACTTTTGTGTTGATCCACTTTTCTGCGTTCATCAGTTGGTCTGGGACAATCACATCCTCGGAGTTCCTTTGAATCCAGGATGTTATAAGAACCAATTCTCGAAGGTTAGGATGCGTTGCAAGGTATTTTCTCTGCTTAATGTTCATTGACGAGTAAGGGTGGCATGTCACTAGCTCTTCATCTGCGGTCAGGCGAAAGTGCTGCAAAATGAGATAAAGATCCCAGAGCTTGGTTTCTAAAGCATAACTTTCCAACTCTTGCACATCTTTGGCATCAGTTGTGTCGGATTCCAAGAGAGTTTTTTGGATAGCGAGAGCTTTGTCGGCTGATATAGCAGCAAACTTCTGGATTAGGTCGAATGCATTGCCTCCACTCAAACGATGCTCTCCCAATACTGCAGCGAACTCAGTTTCTGGGTTGATCTGGGGCAAGCCCGATACGTAGGACAGTTCGTCGTTCATACCAAGTATGCTTAGTGGGTTTTTTCGGTTGTTGATGTGGGCGTGCGCGAAATCGGTGGGTAGCTAACATGCCAAGTTTGCAACAATTAGTCTGTAAAAGCACTGGGAAAAGGATTCGAATAATTTCTATACTCTTCTTCCTTAAGTTTGAGCTTAATATTCTAAAGCTAGTGCGGTCAAATAGGCAACATAAATTCAAACACAAAACAAGTATTATTGTCGCTGACATAACATCTAAAAAAAGTATAGATTATGAGCCTAGTTGACTAATTCGGCTTTGCCAAATATACCCAAGAGTTGAAAGCTTTCCCCTTATATCGCTCTACGTAGTTCGCCGAAATTGAATGCAACTCATTTGCAATTTCTCGCGAGGTTGCGCACACATTTAAAATAGAATCCGGGTCCTTACCTCGCGCACCTGATACTTTATAACCCCTACGAATGCACTTTTAAAAAACTCAATACAGCCTTGTTATTGGTACAGAGTGAATCTATTTTCACATCGCAGTATGCCTGACCAAGACTATGATGCAGTCTTTGGCTCAGAAGAAGATAACAATCCGTATCCCAGCGATCTGAAGGCGCTTGAGCGGGAGAGACGGGGCGAGAATACGAAGGCGGCCCGTGAAAACCAACACAAATTCAAGCCGGTTTCTCTGAAGAGTGGATCTCATTCATCAACTAAGGGCGATTCTAATTATCTGATCCATGCTATCATTGACGATGACTCAAGCGTCGATAAATCCCTTGAACCTGAACCCGCAATTAGCCCCTCCGTTCTGCAGAGATCGCCATCTTCTGAGGCCAATGCGGATGGCTCGGATTCAGACAACGAGTCTTTGTTACTTTACAAACAAACTGGCGACCATACAGTAATTGATGCATCCAAATTGAATCCATCAGAGCGCGTATCTCAGCTTCTAGTTGCTAAAGATAAGCCACATTTTCTCATTAGCGAAGCTGGCAAGTCCAACGAAGGCTTGGCAGACTCACTGAAGCGCTATATTGTTTACACTATTCGGCTTATCTCAGGAGATGACTCTAAAGATTGTATTCAGACGAGGAGGAGGTACTCAGATTTCGAGAGTCTTAGAGACACTCTCACTCGAATTTTCCCGCTCTTAATGATCCCTCCCATTCCGCCAAAAAACTATTTCAATTTCAATATTTTCAGTGGTTTAGTCAGTCTGTATTCTGCCACGACGCCCCAAATAGTACCCGTTGCATCAGTGAGCGCAGGCGCACCGCAAGGAATGGAACCCACTGACGCCCAGACCAGATCATATCCATATATTAACTCTAATCATTTGAGCAAGTATCGCCTCGTGGAGCATCGAAAGAGGCTTCTAGCCAATTTTCTTAACAATTGCCTAGATATACCCCGAATTAGGAGGCTTGATTTCTTTGCAAAATTCTTGGATCCTGCTGCGAACTGGTCAGATGAAATTTCCCTCATTAGCAGCCAGTTACCAGTCTCGATTTATCAGCTGAATCCCGAAAATGCACTTTTAACAGACCCTATTTATGCTAGTCTACCTTTACCAGTCACCGGACCGACTATAAATCTACCATTTCACAACCCTTTGCGCATCAAGAAATCTCATAAGAGTATTTTCTCGTCACATACTGAAAACTCGTCGAGCTCTGAATCATCTCGTCCGCCGAATTCTACGAGCTTGATGCAGGAAGCAGACTCCTCTCAAGGTGTCTCTCACGAATTTTCCATTATAAAGAATTCTGGCTTGGACGAAGTCAACAAAAGAATCATCGGTAATTTGATTGGACTTTCTCTGGACTACGCTGAACTTGGAGTGTCATTGAATTTACTTTCGAATACCCTATCTGAGTCTTTTTCAGTGATGAACAAGGAGACTGGAAGACCAGAGAATATTCTTGGCCAGATAATCGAGAAAACTGGTCTAGCTTACGAGAACTCCGGCCTCACTGTCAATACCTTGATAGGAGATTTAGAAACAAAATTTTCTGAACCTTTAGGCGAAGCTTTCAAATTCACGTCAGTGTACGAGGCAACACAATCCTTCAAAAGGCGAAAGGAAAGACAGAAGAGATTGGTTGATCAAGAGATACTGGAGAAGAAAAAAGACCTAGCCAACAGTCTACGGGTTGAGCTTGAAGTTAGCAAGATAGAAAGCGGGATTCAGTCACAATCCTTAAAGCGAAGCTCAAGTTACAAACTCAACTCAAATCCGTCAAATCAAATAATGACAAAACAAAGCTCAAGTTTCAAAGGGAGGTTTTTGCCCAGTTTAAAATCAGTCAAGAAAATTTCGAAGTACGTTTCTGACATAATGGACCAGAATCCAGAGCTTACAAGAAAGCACAAAGTAAGTCAGCTTCAAGAGCAAGTATCTATTCTTGAGAAATGCCAGAAAATAGTTTTTCTGGACCTCGCATATATATCCTCCGAATTGGATAAAAATGCAAAAGATTTCAGGACCAATGAGTTGAAAATCATAACCAGAATCTTGTTGCATTACAACAGAATCTTCATACAGTGGGCCCGCGCGAATATGGAAATTTGGGAGGAAATGAAGGAGGAGGTAAATAGATTATAGCTGAGTTTTTAAATCGTTGAAATGAAGTCTATAGTAGTGCACTTTTCTTATAGTGGTGCATTAGTCAATTCCGTACTGAGCTCTTCAAGATAGCGAGTCACTGCAGGCCTTGGCTGAACAATGTTCTTGTAGCGTGCCAAGTCAGCTGGGAATTTATTGATTGCTCCTTTCAAGATTTTAGCAGTCTCAACATCATCCTTGAATTTGCTAAGTGGGTGGATGTAGGTCCTAATAGTAAACAATACCGCACCGCTACGTGGAAGCTTTGTAAGAGTTTGCCTTTCGCTTCTGTAGTGAACTTGATTGTCAAAATTAAGGGATTCGAAAGGTATGGGCGTATTCAATTCCTCCTCGGACAAGTGATAACCCTTATTCTCATCATCCACAAAAAACTTATTATGAGTTTGTATAGAGAAGTTGGATCGCGTCACAAAAGAACCAGGTTGGATTCTGTCAAAAAAACGATTCATGGAAACTTTGAGCTTATCCTCATATCCGGGAATTGGACCATGAATGGATGTCAAAGGCTGGTTGAATTTGTCTTTGGGATCGAACCCAGCGGCGAAGGCAAAGACCCCACCTTTGAAGTAATACTCCGACCCATATTCCTCGTTTTTCTTGGATTCATCTTTGAGCAAAATAATAAAATCCTCTTCCATGGTTCGGCTTAAGGTCAAAAGTAGAGACTCTGGGTCAGAGGAATCCGTAGCAAATTCTGGGATTTTTTCATCTGTAATTTTGTTGTGGATCAACCCTTCAGGCTCACGAGTAAAGTACATTGGATATTTCTGACACATGTACTTGACAACCATATCGTACACCTCGTGAATGGCTGGCACAGCTTCAGGACTGGAAAACACGGTACTCGCTTTCAAGTCTTTGCCTTTCGGATAGGCAGGATGATCATTAGTAACAATCTTGGTTTTTTCGGTGATTCGGTCAAGATAAGTATTTTCGATGAGGAGCCAGTCCGAGAAATCGAGGCTCCTAATACCCATCGTCAATTTATACTCTTTGTCCTTGAATGGGTAGGACCTCATGGGCTCTTCAGTGGACCAGCAAAATGTTGAAGGAACTGGTTTTACATCAAGTGAGGTTGTCAGAAGTTTTGTTGAGTTTGTCTGTGTATGCGAGGCCCTTTCAACTCCCGTCTTCTTCAGATATGAGAAGCTGCCTCGTACGAGGAATAAGCACAACGAAGCCACGAGAAAAGCTCCGATGACACTAGGGATGTGAAGGTCAACATTGCTGCTGGTGAACCATGATGTATTCAGAATTACTGACATTCGATAGCACAAGAATGTGGCTTAAAGAATCTTGTGTGCGGACAGCAGATCAACAACTTTAAATACGGAGTTGAAAAGGCTTATGTTAGGAAGCGCTCAGCGAGGTGCGGAAGTGATTACTACAATGAGTCAGATAAGAGCGCAAAGCATAATCGGGAAGTGGCCGCACACCGAGTCAGCTAGGCATCCGGCATACTGTTTAGCATGCATGCATGTTCTGCCGATGAGGTACCAATAACGGGAACCAGCTTTGTAGGAGCGCAGTACTCGGTCAGAAGCTTTCTCTTGGGAAAAACAGATCCTGAGCTCACATGTCAGCTGTAACCTTGGTACGCGTGTAGGTGAATAGAACATCTAAAGCCATACAGCTCCTCACATGTTTGTATATGCTTAAACCTCCATCGCCTTCGCTTGACCAGGCGCGCGTAAAACCTTGATTCGCAATACTAGCAGAAGCCGCGGACCAGACCACTAACAAGCTAGGATGGCGTCGGTGCATGCATTGACCGTGAAGTATTTTACGTCGAAGCAGCAAGAAGATCTTGCAACTTCCATTGTCAGCAGCTTGTACGAATCTGCACAAGACATTGCACTTTTGGCAGATCTCCTTCCTCATCTCAGTGAAGCCTGTCTCACAGTCATCCTTCCTCAATTACATGAATTCTTCGTGCGGGCCGCTGACAGTGGCGATGAAGAACTTATAAAAGGGACGGTTTTGCTCATGGAAAGGTATCCTGGTTTGAAGTTGAAGAAAACATTTTTCTGCCATGCTCTCCAGATCCTTAGAGAGAACTTGTCCACATTTGAGTTTATTCACGGGTTTCAAAAATGGGTAGTCTCTTTCTCATCAGAAAAGGACTCAAACAGTTCATTGTGTCAGAAAAAGAGCCCCGAGGCCCAGAATTACAAGGAGCGTCTCCTTTCTCTTTTCCAAATGCTCTCTGCCGTGTTTATGGACATTCGATATGACTTCGACCCCGATTTTGACAATGCATTGGCCCTTTTCTTGGGCCATCGAGACCCTGAAATTGCTTCATCTTGTTCCAAATTATTCAGATGGAGAGCTGAAGATATCGTGCTGTATTCACTCACATCACAGTCATCGGCTAAATTCTACTGGGACTTGGTGTTTGCACTCATAAATGAATCTTCGCCCACCAAATATCTTATACACGGCTATGTTTTGTGGCTTAGATTGCTCAACACGACATCGACAGCCGACCTCAAAGCCGATAAGTACTTCCAGGAACGTCTCATTGGCCAAAATTACTACTGGTCAGCTCTTCAAAAAGGCTTGTCCAGCCAATCTCACGAGGCACGCAAATTCTGTTTGTCACTATTACAGCTTTCGTTGAAATTGATTGGCTGTTCTTTCTCCACTGAGATACTAAGCTGGAACACGTCACAAGAAAAGCAATTGTTGAAAGAATGGGGTAGATTCACCACTCTATTTGAACTTCTAGGAATCGATACTTCTTTGCACCAAACTCAAGCTGCGTATCATGATATTTTGGCGGTGATAACACCAGAATCTTCCGTACATGCTTCATGGGGATTCTGTTTGTTAGCCACGGGCTTCCAAGCTTCTATCGATTCGGTTAGAAAGTATTCTATGCACATACTTCTCTCTATCGAAAAGCAAAACTTGCATCTAATCCAATATGGCTTGCAATACTTAGAGCAGTACTATCTTCCATACATGATGCTTTCCAGACATTTTTCCGTGAGAAGTGAGCCTGGCATCATCAAAAAGTATCAATGCGAATACTCAGCGAGGTTTTCCTCATTTATTGCTTCGATTTTCATGAATTTAAAAAACCCCGAAGAAATTGATAGGGTCTCCCTGTCTATTTTGTCTGTTCTTGTTGACAAAAGGGAGAGTTTCGATGCAGTCAGAATCTATGCCACCCTAGGAATGATCAAAGGATTGAAAGGCCAAGCAGTTTTGACTTACGGCTTGCATGATGAGCTTCTATTGAAACTTTTTGACAATTTTTCAGAAGGTGATTTATTCTGGAAAGTGATACAGACATTAAACTTAAGGCTCATTTTAAGCTTTAGACTAGAGTCTCTTTCTCAGTTTGGTGCGATGATTGCTAAATTCAATTCGTTCAATGGCTTTGAAATCTTCGACGAAAATTTATCATTCATTGCTGATTACATCACGAGAGTCAATTTTACTGCTGATGATCTAATTCAGTATTCCAAAAACACCAACCTGCTTGAAATTAAAGTCACTTTCTACAGGATTGCCGCTCATATGACAGGCTCAAGTTCTTTCCCAGAAGAATGCCCAGACCTGTTATTATCTAAGCTTTTGGAGAGTGGTGCCAAACCTATCTCCGAGAAACTGAAATTAGCCTTGTGCGATTTGATTCACCTTGCTTTAGAGGATGAAGTACCAGAGGACACTTACCTCTCTCTTGGTGGCTCTCAAGTGCCACTAGAACTTAAAAATGACTCGAATTTGGCAACCATTTGGTCAAGCATTATTACTGGCAACCAATCAAGCGATTACGGAGTACTAAGAACTACGTATGCTAAACTTCTTTTTCTAAACAAGATAATCCACGATAACGGCTTCATGAATTTTGAGGTAACTATAAATGACGTCTCAAAACTATCCCTGAGCTTATTCTGCAACTCTAATGAATGTTCTAGGAGTGTGACGAGTTTTTACAAGCTCAAGGAGAAAATGATTGGTGAACTTCATAGATTTCTCTCACTTTTGGTGAAGCAGTCATCCAAGAAATACAATTTGAGCTCTTTAATACCAATGATACTGTTTGGGAATACTCACAAGGAAACACTCAACTCTATATGTGACATTTTGATGGATACCTTCGACAGCAATTCTTATGACGAAAGCTCGCTTACTATAGTTGTCGCAGGTATGTGTGAAGCAACCCAGGAGTTAGATGCCGAGCGATTTAAGCTATCAGACAGAAGCTTGCACGTCAAAATGATTAATTTAATGCTTTGTGATGCGGTTTTAACAATCGCAGTGCACAATTCGTCTTTGAGCGATATGGTGTTAGAGTTTTTGGAAACAATTATCTCCAATTCTTATGGGCGGCGCGGACTCTTACCCGTACTAATGAGAGCAATCTCCGACTTCCAAGTTAAACACTCTGCCATGTTTGAGGAGCTTGCGTTTTTACCACAATTTTTGGTCAAAGCTTTTTCTCACAAAGAACTTGAGCTGAGCGCGTACAAAATGGAACCTTTAATTGGGAAATTGTATGATTCCGATTTGGCTCCTGATTCTCGCCTGAATATCTTCACTGAAGTTTATGGAGTAGACGAGGTTGCATACAAGGTATGTCTTTTGAATATTGTCAACTCTATTCAAAGTCCGGAATGCAGCAGACGTATTCTTGACTTCATTTTTGGTAGCGAGAGTGGTTCCTTCACTGTGATCAAATCCACTGATGGCCTTGAAGAATACGTGAGAGTGCAGCAATCGAAAATCGTTATATCGCTCATTGAGAATCTAGATTGTGCTTTTGTGAATCAAAATTACATTGAAAGGTTTATACACTTGGTAGAAACAGATCCTAGTCCGTTGGTAAGGGTTTATTTCGAGTGGATTATTGCTAGGCTATTGTTAGCAGAACCAAATATGTCCGTAAGGATATTCTCCAAGTTAGAATCGTCAATTGAGAACCATGAAGCCAAACCAATTTTAGTCATCGCATATGAGAGAATACTTTTTTTGATGATTCAATCGATGAATTCAAAGACGGCAGAGTTTTACTTGACGAAATTCATAACAATCTTGGTTTCGGCAGCGTCCACGAACAAGGCAGTAACAAGACATTTTTCAATGTCCCTTGCCATGTCCGTACACGAAGAAATACTCACGAAAAATTTGAACATAGAGGATAGTTTACGTCAAGTGATTAAGAATATGTACAAGAGTGCATTAGCTACTGACGCTCATGGTCAATACAGAAGCGGCGATGCTTACCTATGGAATATCGTGGAGGACTTCAACTTAGTAAATCTATCTGGTGGTATCCTCTTAAGACTTTTTGACCGGGAGGTAGACTTTTTGACGAGTCAGGATTTCGAGTTTTTGACTGTCGCACAGAAAAGCCTACTCAAGATACCAATTGGAGAGAATCAATCAAATCTCTGGATTACCAAACTCAGGGAGAAGACGAGTAACTCACTCCAAGAATCAAGCGATGGAATAATTTCAACCTTGCAAACCAAGAGTGGGGCTTGGAGCACAATCATGGACGTTGATGAAAAGCCTCGAGGATCCGACGTTAAAAGAAGTGAATTGATAGTGGTGGCCTCTTTAGTAGATAAGATCCCCAATTTGGGAGGAATCTGCAGATTGTGTGACGTTTTAGGTGCTGGGTTAATGACACTCCACGATATAAAGGTAAAGCAAAGTCAACAGTTCAAAAGTGTTGCTGTGACTGCTGACTACTGGATGCCCATGGCTGAGGTTAAACCAAGTGATCTCGTTACGTTTCTCAGAGCAAAGAAAAAAGAAGGCTTCACGCTTATCGGATTGGAGCAGACAGACAAATCAGTTGTTTTAGACGATAGCCTCAAATTTCCAGCAAAGTCGCTCATTCTTTTGGGGAGAGAAAAAGAGGGCATTCCTGGTGAGCTATTGGCCGAGCTCGACTTTTGTGTTGAAATTAAACAGGTCGGAGTCATTAGGTCGATGAACATCCAAACAGCAACAGCCGTGTTAGTTCATGCCTATTCATCTCAAAATTGTTAAGTTGATAAATTTATTGTATATTATTAGAACCATCAATAATTGAGTAAGGAGTAAGGCCATTATCATCAACTCATCCTTTCCATCCTTTCGTGCAATCTTCATGCAGAAGTAAAACAACAAGTATATAGCTATGCTGCCGACATCGCAATCATCAAAAGATTCGGCCATCTCCTTCGCTCTGATCCTGCTCAACAAGCTCATCGAATGCATCAACGAGTGAGCTGCAATGCTTCTTTAGTAATGATATGGCGTTTACAAGCAATTGCGGATTGAAGCCTTTAAAGTTGTCATTCGCCGAACTGACAGCCAAGTTCATATTTGTGATTGGGGAGATGACCTCGTTATTATACCACCCAAATAGTAACCCGTTTTCAAGCACCTGTTCCTCGGACTCTGCAGGGTCGAAAATAAGATTGTTCCCAATGACACCGATTGTGATGATAATTGGCGGCTGAAAGTTCGTGACCTTAAAGACAGCAGCCAAATTCCGAGCCTGTTCCCAGTCGTCAGAGAAGGTTGGTTGTTCTTCAATTTCTGCGTCATCGATGTCACTTGTCAATAACGGCAATCTGGTGGATTTAAGAGCCAAATATGAAGAGAAAGTGACAAGAGTCAATGGGTAGGATGAGTAGCTAACCACAATGCAGTCTATGTAGAGCTTGTATGCGTATTTTGTCGTGAGGTGCAAGTGTTGGGTCGGAAAGTTTTTCAAGAAAAGATCATTCAAGTTGAACTTCAAGTTAGACACGTAATTGGAGTCATCCCTATGGCCGGAGACGTCAACATCACACTCTATCAAGTTAGGCTCTTTGCTTATTAAAACGACCTTGGCCTTTACACTGACAATGCACTCGCTGCCATCCGGCATTCGTATTCTGGCGGAGCCGTTTGAGCCAGGCAAAAAATCCGTTTTAGCCTCCAACAGGCGGAATTGAAAGGCCTTTCTTCCGTCCGGGCGTGTAATAACAGCCCCATTCAACGAATCAAAGAGATACGATCTTTCAGCTGGGGACAAGATCATGGTGGTAGCTTGTAGATTATCACTGATTGTTTGCGATGCTTCTCGGTCTCAGTGCGCTGCGAGGTGAAGATGCTATCTGCATGCAGAATCGAGCATAGAGGTCCAGCAGGATCACTTTCTAGTACAGACTTTTCAAAAGAAAGAGATGGGAATCCAGTGAAAAGGCTTGTGGAAAGGTGCTGGTAGTGAGCTGTCAAGCTGCGTGGTTAAAAGGCTAATATACTACAAAAGTATCCATGCTAGCGAGAGAAAAATTGAAGTGACTGGAGAGCTAAGCTTGATTTCAGTCACGAGAAACAACGAACACATTAAAGCAACTAAGGCTTGTGAGTAGATCGAAAATCACCCAATGTCGGTTATTCAAATCGAGTTTTTGGCAGCTGAGCTGGAGTCGCGCACGACTGCTCTCACTGTTTATGCCTTCACTTAAACTTCCCAAATTGCAAGCAAATCAGAATGTCCGCTTTGTTTGGCAAACCTCAGGAGTCCAACGCTAATATCTCGTTCAACCTGACGCGCCCAACATGGTATCAGAACAGCTCAAAACGCGTCATCCCTAACCACTTAGTACCCAAGAAGAAAATGGGGTTTCAAATATCTACAACTGCAACTGCTAAAAAGGATTCAGCAGGTAAGGTGGAACCTTCGGCAAAGTCCGCAACCTCAGATGCTGCAGACTTCAGCGTGATCTCTTTTGGTAGTGCGTCGCCTCATAATGCTTTAGTAAAGCAAGCCGACGCTGCTTTACTTCTGGCTGGCGAAGCAAACGAAACCTCCACTCTGGTAGATGGCGACGATTTCCCGTTGTACAACGACAACGAGGACCTTCCCCCAGCCAGGTCAATCTATGATTTGAATGATGAGGTGATAATCTCATTGAATAAACCTGCCCAACACACGGGGTCTTTCATAAATAAAGACCCCAGGAACTTTGTGAATGCTTTCTCTCATAAAAGTGACACCCCAAATGTGGTAGAAGATAGCTCACAAGCGTCGAAAAAGTCCCTCCAAAATTTTGAATCTGCTGTGTTGGTATTTGGATATCCCGAGCACATGTCAAACCAAGTGACTGCGTTCTTTCTGGAATTTGGAAATATTTTGGAAAACTTCGAGATTCTGAACCGCTCTAAACACGATAGCGAAAGGCTTTTGGATTCGTTGGCTCCTACAGGCGCTTTCAGTATTAACGACGGTCCAAAGGCAGCTGGTAAGCCAGCTGTCTCTGCTCCAATTTTCAGTGGACAGTCATGGGTCAAAATCACCTACGACAATCCTTCGTCTGCATTTGACGCGTTGCAAGAATCCGGTAGCGTGTTCAATGGTGTGCTTATCGGTGTGGTTCCGTATTCTAAAGATTCCGTTGAGAAACTTCAGCAAAGAAAGTTAAGTGTGCTGGAAGACATTGGCGGCGGCGTACACAGCAAGAGTGAGTGTGAACAAATAAAATCTAAGAATGGTATGCTAGGCGAGACTGCTGACATACAGAATACTTATATCAAGAGACTAGAGGTGAAAGATGGCTCAGATATTTTTTTGAAAGCTAATACAGATGGCAAAGACCTGAACCAGTCTACGAGAGACGGGAAGAAATTGGGAATTGTTGGGAGATTAACCAACTACTTATTTGGATTTTACGACCTAGAGTCCAATGTATAACGTGTATATTAATGCCAAATTCTTTTAGAAGGGGAGGGACTTCTTTGCGGAGACAGTTGTCTGCTTGATCTGTTTGGGGAAAACTGCGTTTTATGGCCATAGGAAATGTTTGCGTTGAACGGGAGTCGTGAAGGAGATTTGATGGGTGATTGCGCCCGCGAGGATGTTGGTCTAGAAAATGTGTCGTTCGTTCTCGAAATTGTTTCGTTTCTGTAAAGAAATGATTCATTCGCAGGGTTTAGACGGGGCTCATAAGCTGAGAGCCTGCTCGTATTTCCATGCCGAGCGTTATAAGGCGTTGACAGTGTGATCCAAGAATCCAAATTATCATGTCTTGCAGGCAGCAGAACTATATTATTTGGAGCTTGTCTAGCAGGAGATGCAGCCCTTGATAAGATATCGCTTTCATTGAAGTCAGCACGCACGCTTTTAAGTCGGTTCCCATTGATATCGTGAGAAACAAAGGCAAAATCATTTTGGATATGCCCACGGGCATCATTGTAAACTGTCTTTCTAGCAGAGACGCGTGGCCCACGAGTGGCGTCGACCATGGCGTTCTTCTTGAGCACTGAAGTCTTCGGAATCACGTATTTTTTGTTGTATTCCTTGAACGTCTCTTGGTAAACGATCTGCTTGTCGGAAATTAAACTAGTGAGCTTGTTCACGAGAACAAATGAAGATATATTGAAAAACAAAATCAAACACGAAATTTTCCAAATTGGAAGCAAAGATGAAAAGAACCATACAAGACTTAAAACAAATGGAGAAAAAGACACCGAGAGATGGAGCATGAATAAAGATGGATCCCATACTCGTAGAACCCAGATATCTTTGTTGATCACTTGTGGTTCCACGGTGGAGTCCGCGTCGGACTCAACATCAGTCTCGTAAAAAGAATTTCCCTCGAAGTACGAATATATTTTCGAGAAAAGACCAGATTTCGGCTCATTGGAGATATTCTGCCGAATGACGGTGGAGCCCTTTGGACGCGGAGCTTTGGTGGTCAGGAATAGCAAAGAATAATCACGATAGGGGAAATAATAAAGGTTGAATGCATTCAAAAAGGAAATGGCAAACATTATAAGAAGAAGTGAATTGAGCGTCCAGAGCACGGTACTAGAGAAAGTGTCATGTGGGGAATAAGACTCGGCACTGGCGGTATACTTGGTGCCTCGGATGGCATGAGACATTACTTGCTTGTATGTCGAGTGATCTGTTCGAAATACCATATTCTGTCTCTTGTTACTGACCGCATGATAATGGTTGTTCACTTTGCACAAGAGAAGGAAGCCGAATGATGCAGCGGTTCCCACTGGCAGACACTGCGGGATATAATCATCCCAGTCAACGGAGAGCCTTTGTTCATTGAGTGATAGAAGAAGATCAAAAGGATATGATCTGATCTTATCAAAAAGGGGCTGCTTTCGGATGAGCTTCTTTCGTGGCATGGTGGAATGGAGCGGCGCAAGTATGGTTTGTCTGTTCACAACAAATGCCCTGTGCGACATGTAAATAAACACCGAGCGCGCGTTAGACAGGATACACTGTGACAGTGGTGCCAAGTCTTCGATGCCCGTTTTCTGAATCTACGCAGATTCATGTCATATTCATAGATAATCCTGAGCCTATGAAGCTGAACCGCGCCAACAGGACTCGGAACGAGGCAATGGAAGAGAGCTTCGAAAACACCAACTCAAAGGTCCAAGCCAAATCGCTTAAGTTGCTTCAATCGAGATGGGGTGGACGCCATCCGACTATCCTCACTCCTTCGAATGGAAAACCAGATTCAGATTTGAAGAAAAGATACCAACTCGATGCTCAGATAGAGGAGAAACATAGAAGCTATTTTGAAGACTTCCGAGAAAGTGTTTTGAAGATCAAAGAATCAGGCCAACGTCCATTGGAAAAGCAGAATAATCCGGTTGCCAAAGCGGGAGACACGTTTCTGACTAATATGCCCCCACCGAATACATCGCATATACTAGCCGAGAAATTGGTTAGACAGAGCAAGAAAATAGAGGAGTTAGAGTTGCTTATGCGGGAGCTCAAGTATCAGCACTCTACTGCTCTCAAACAGCAACAGCAAGAAATTTTAAGGCTTAAGGCGGAATCGAAGACCTCATACTGTCGAGAGACAGACAAACTCGCAAACTCCGCTGTGCAAGAGGCCGAGTTAAATGAATTGCGAAAAGAGAATGCTGCACTTAAGAAACGCAACATGGAGATTGCGGACCGAGCAAAGGTGCTAGCTTTGCTTCACAAGCATCGCTTTGATACTTTGGAGGCCAAAATCCAGTCTAGTCTTTTGATCAATCAGTACTACTTAAATCAGCAGGATCAGTGCGCCTTTGAAGACGACTCCACGACGCAGCTCCTTTATAACTACCGAGACAACACAACCGCACAGCTACTAAGAGGAGGCTCTGAGCAGCGCGTGCTTGAAGGAAGATCTAAACTTCGTTCGTACATTTTCGCAGTGGTTTTCGTGATCAGGGTACGAAACCAATCCAAAGTCAAGAGGGATTTGGATTTGCAAGTCGCGACCACGGTCCACTAGGTGCAATGCAGTCATAGGTTGAAATGCACCCTCAGCCCCTAGACCAGTTTTTACCGTCTATCACGTGCCAAAAAAACCTGTGTGACCCCTGTGTTGTGTCCAGGTTTGCGCATTGCTCACTAAAAATAGACTATCGCAGTGGAGAAGATCTCACTTGCATGAGAGCTAATCCCGAGCACTTGTTGCCACCCTAATAACCATGTTACAATGCCTCTTCAGATCCGCCACTATAGATTAATTTCCGGCCGATACCAGTGTGAATTGAGGGTGGAAGAATTGGTCGCAGTTGTAGAGATAACAACTCTTTTCACGGATAGGATATAGAAATGAAGCACCTTTAGGTTTTCCAGTGACCGTGGCGAAAGCAATGGTGCGCCTTTTGCATTCGCCGAAACTAATCTGCATGCTTCGCGTGACTAGCCTTTGGATTGCTTCCAAAAATCAAATGAGAAATATTTTCGTTTAGCGGAGCTTCTCAAAATCGCTCAAATTGTTAACGTCGGGTAAAACTCTATTCAAAAAAGATGATGTCAATTGTTTATTTAGATCCGGACCTACTTGTTCTAGACTGCTATTTACTCCTCGATGCAGTACATTGCGCACCTATGACGTAAACGCAGCGCATTGCTTCTACTTTCGACCTCAGTTTTACCGGGCCGAAATACATGAGTGGCGTTTGAAGGGCGCCACGGTTAGACCGTTCGCTTCAAGAACACATAGTACATGGCAGTCTCAAGGCATAATTCACCACTGCTCAAATTCACATACTTCGAATCAAAATTGGCGCGCGTGGAAGAATGACGGCATTCAGGGTATTAATAGGTATCCCGCGATTCTAGACCTTTCGCACTCGTGTGCTAAGCCAGAAATGTTGGCTTTTGCATCCTCGCAATTATATAGGAAGAGGCTTTCGCTACTTCACGGCCTCACCGTTCACCTACGCCAGAAAACACCATTTTTTTCTGCTGAAAAACCAAAAGTTTGTGTGTTAGAAACCCATTTTGCAGATATCCATTTTCAATTCTAAGTCCATTGCTACGGGCAGTATACTTGCTGTGTTCTAGTTTCCGACGTCTAAATACCATTGCATCAGTTCCCCCCCATCAGTATAGATTTTTCCCCTTCCCTTAACACCGGAGCACATACTCATATCGTACCTGACTTCAGAGGTGTATCATAGTCCCAAATAAGATAAGCTTCGATGATGAATATACAGATCCCTTCCATTGTGACTAGCACGGCACCTATCGCAGCTAAGCGAAATAGTCTCTCAGTGGACACTCAATCAACCATGAGTCTTGGCTTGCCTAACCCTGCTCCCAATTACAGTTCGTTCTCGCCAACGCAGAAATCATCCTACAAATCCTTACCGCCATCAGTCACTGCGATTGACTCGACCAGTACGGATGAGATTGCAGGAATCATCGCTTCCGCACCAAGAAAACTCTTGGTTGATGTGCGGCCATTCAACCTATACAAGAGCTCACATTTAGAGCATTCATACAACATCTGCATTCCCACAACTTTGATCAAAAGACAGAGTTACGATCTCAATCATGTTCTCTCATCTAGCACCCTACCTGATGATGTGAAAGAGCAACTTCTCAACCTCGAAGATGCCATGGATGTCATTCTTTACGATGTTAACAGCACACTGGATTTTGTCTCCTTTCAATTATACCAAACGGCAGTGAAATTCCTCGGCTCAAAGTACTTCAATGTTTACTTTTTAAATGGCGGCATAGAAAAGGTGTCCAGGCTGCTACTACAAACGCCTAGTTCTCAGGCCACGCCAGTCTCCCCACAAACTCCCCTCTCAGCAAATGAAGGGAACAATGCTGAAAGGGGGTGTAAGGCGAAAGAAAATTTGCCATTCTTGTCGGGATTTACTTTGCCTTCTGCAACAGCTTCAGATCATAAACTTTTGATGTCTATAAAGAAAAATCTTCCCCGTTTAGATACCTCGATAAAATATAATTACAACTTCACTTTCCCGAAGAACTTTGCGGAAAGGAAAGAAAATCTACCCGAATGGCTCCATAGTTTTGCAGAGGCTTACGATATGGAAGACACTAATTGCGCAATTGTGGATCATTTGAGTGATAAGTTCAACCGTTTGGAAACATCTGAACAGATAAGATTAAGCATGGCAATTGCGAATGGCGAGAGCAAAGCACCTGACTCTGCGAAATGTAAACTCCACAATTCCACAGGATTTGGGACTCCCCTGACTTTATGTCCATGCTGCGACAAGATAGACTACAGCTTGCCACAGGGTATTGAGTATGGGTACAAAAACCGCTACAATAACATCTGGCCTTACGAGCATTCGCGTGTGCGTTTGATTTCATCACCTTCTTGTGCTGTGGTAAAAGACAACGATGACTATTTCAACGCCAATTACATCAGTTTTGACAAGATGTCTAGAGGGAAGTACATCGCTACTCAAAACCCATTGGAATCCACCTACGAAGATTTTTGGAATACTGTGTGGTATAACGGTGTTAAGGCGGTAGTGTGTCTTGATAAGCCCTCAGTATTGAACCAAAGCTCCTATTTTGAGAAAGATCTCATTATGGAGAAAAGCAGCATGAGGACACGAGTGGTTCATCTTGAAGATCATAAAGGGTTCACCCTAAGAGAAATTCAGTTAACAAAACACGAAGACTCGCACACAATCTATCATTTCTCATATCGTGACTGGCCTGACTTTGGTACACCTAATGATGTCAGCTCTGTTTTCAATATGATAAATATGAAAAACGAGAAGTTGCTGACTATAGGTGAGCAGCTCCCTCCTACTAAAGACGCCAGATCCGCTTGGGATCTTCTTGTACACTGCTCTGCTGGCTGTGGCAGAACAGGCTGCTTCATTACAATGGACATGATACTTAGTTGCTTCCACGACAAACCAAAAGGCGGCTACGACCCCTGGGGTGAGGAGGACTTGGTTTATAAATCCGTACAGTTTCAAAGGCAACAAAGGATATCTATGGTGCAAAACCTCGACCAATTCATTTACTGCTACGAGAGCGTCTTGGGCTATGTTGTGGAAAACTTCATAACAGATGATTTATAGAGTTTTAATGTTCATAAAGATTGTCCGCAATTTACTGCCGCAGTCAATATTACCAAGGCTTTACTGGCAAAACGTGTAAGTTAAATTCAGCGAGCAGGAACTTTATGCGACAGTGCCGCGCTATTGTAGGCACTCAATCTGGAAGCTTTGAAACGTCGACATGGCAAATAAGAATGAGATAAACAAGCTATCCTACTTACTACTGATATTGGGAAACAAGAAAAGTGCCAGTACGTCAAGTTTCGAGAGTCTCTGCCACCCCAACGTTTCAGAAACTTTGCGAAAGATGCTCCAAAAGAGGCCATTGGTTGAGGATTTGTACTTGAGCGAAACTAGCGCTTCACAGTTTGATGTCGAGACCTCCATACGGGAGATTTACGCCAATCTCCTCCAAACATCTGATAGCATCGTGGCTTATGATGCACCTCTTGACCTTGACGCCCACTTGACGTATGTCGACGAGCACCTTCAAAATCCATTGCCTGCCGCTTATTATCCCTACGACTCGAATCATGCCTGGATGATCTACTGGTTGGTGAACAGTAAAAATCTTCTCGATGAACAAAAACTCGACAGCGATTTCACAAAACTCATCTCCGTCAAAATAGCTTCTTTAGTAATAGACAATGGATTTGGTGGAATAGCCGGGGGGCCTTTTGGCCAAGTCGGCCACGTTGCATCTACGTACGCTGCAGTGCTCTCTCTAGCGCTTGCTAGGGATTTCGATTATATGGAAACGATCAAAGAAGGCCTTCATTCATGGTTCAGCTCTTTAAAACACGAGAATGGCTCATTCTCGATGCACATTGGGGGCGAATGTGACACAAGATCCACGTACTGTGTACTTTCGGTCGCTGCTCTTTTGGGGGTCATGTCGCCAGATCTTTTAGCCGGAACTAAAGAATGGATTCTATCGTGCCAGACTTACGAAGGTGGCTTCGCAGGTGTTCCCAACGCGGAAGCCCATGGAGGATACACATTTTGCGCCGTGGCCTCGCTAACTCTCTTACAATCTCTTCATGATGCCGATATAGACTCTTTGGTGCATTGGCTAGCCGCGAAGCAGCTTCATTTGGAGGGTGGCTTCTGCGGCAGAACGAATAAGCTAGTGGATGCGTGCTACAGCTTTTGGATCGGTGCTTGTCTCTGCATGGTGGAAAGCCTTACTCACACTAAAAACTTGTTTGATCGCAATGGGCTTAAATCATACATCTTAAATTGCTGTCAGGCACCAGAGGGTGGATTGCGAGATAAACCGGGAAAAAGACAAGACTTCTACCACACGAACTATACTCTTTGCGGCTTGAGTTTAGCAGAGCATAATTACGACAGTAGCAGTCTAGATGGCTTTAACTTTATTACTTCCGAGGCTGTTGATAATGCTACATATACTGCCCCTGTGAATCCCGTCTTTGGTTTGTCTTGTAATGTCGTCAATCTATGCAAAGAACGCTTCAGCGAGGAAGAGCTGTCCAGTGTTCTTGCTGAAATAAAGTGACGATGCATCAGAATATTCCAAATACTTGAACACATCAAACATTCCTTCCTGTAGACTGCATGTCACGTGCCACAAGTCTGGGGTCGCACAATACTCCCTACCAACTGTATTCACCACAATAGCGATGAATTGGTCCAACACACGAGATCCACCGTCTGACAACCCACTTTCAAATATGCCAGGGCATTTTGTGCCTAGCAATACGGCTGACTCCCGACCTGATGGTCTACATAATCTTGGTTCTCAAGTTATGAGGTATTATGCCCGTATCTTTCGAGCATTGGGATTGGGGATAATTAAAACAATGAGTTCTTTGGTTTTCATTCTTACCTATATGATAGCATGTGCTCTCAAGGTCATATACTTTATGGATCGGAGTCCACTACTGAATTCTAGTACTACCGTGACTACGGTAATCAAGAACGACCCTATTCGAAGAGTTGAGCATTTCATGCAAACCCTAGAGGATCACCTATCACCCCAGCAACAGTTTTCTATATACAACTCGGACATTTCATCTCCTAAATTACCTCCATTTTTCCAAGGAAGCTACACGCAGGCTTTGTACATGGCAACTCATAGAGCCAAGTTCCTCTTCATTTACATTACCAATCCCAAATGTCAGGGCGCCCAAATAATGTTTGACCAGGTGATATCAAACCCCAATTTTGCCTCAATTTTCACAAGGGAAGACACTTTAATATGGGGTGGTGATGTAGCCAACCCAGAGGCGTACGAATTTGCCAATAACGTTAATATCACAAAATTCCCCATGATAGGTTTGTTGTGTCTCACAAGAACCACAAAGATGACCCCAGATGGTCCGCAAAAATCTGCCCCTAAAATAGCATTGCTTCTGAAGCTTCAGGGCGTATTGCCCGATGATGCGAATCCCGAGACGTTGATTCGTGAAAAGTTTCTAATCAAGATGGCGAGAAATGAGACCGAATTAGCGTTAATAAGACAGGAGCTCAAGCAAAAGTTCCGCGACCAAAGCTTACGAGAGCAGCAAGACCTTAGGTATCAAGAGTCGCTCAGAAAAGATCAGCAGAGGAAAGAAGAGCTCGAGAGGCGAAAGAAATTTTCTAAATATTTGAAGTGGAAACTACCAAGTATCAAGAGTCTCCTTGGAAATGGATCAGCCG
The DNA here is from genome assembly GCA_002370575.1 of Metschnikowia sp. M2Y3. Taxonomy (NCBI): domain Eukaryota; kingdom Fungi; phylum Ascomycota; class Pichiomycetes; order Serinales; family Metschnikowiaceae; genus Metschnikowia; species Metschnikowia sp. M2Y3. The sequence goes on from NKYV01000006.1 coordinate 556,793, forward strand.
AGGGTTACCTGAGAGTGTCGGTGAAGTTTTCTGATGGGGAAGCCAAGACACTTTATTTGCCTGTCGATGCTACTATCGAGTCTATCTTCTTGTTTGTTGAAATGAAACACCGTGGCATGTTAAACAAAGATTACGATGTGATACTAGACAGCGCAGAGGCTCAGCTATTCCAAAAGCCAGCCTTCAAGTATGACTTCAACCTTATTACGCCTATTCCACCTAGAGTTGGACTCCAGGAATTTGACTTAACAACCAAGGTTGGAGAATTGGAATTTCTTCACCCTAGCGGCAGGCTTTTAGTTGATAAGGCATAAGTGCAGTGAGTATAATTTGTTGTATTTTGAGATCAAAAATTACGTATGAAGCTGTAACAAAAGGAACTTGTCCAGGTGCGCTCTAACTTTTCGTTACCTTGCTTTTCTTTTGCTTCTTCTTGTCCTTCTTTCTCAAGCCAGTGAAGCCAGTTTTTAATACCTGTAAGTACTCCGTCCAAAAATTGTCCAAATAGTCAGCCTCGACAACAGTAGATATCTTGTTTTCCTTTTTACCGGTAGTGAATCTAATTAGGATGGGGTAACGCAGAGGATTCGTTGGATACTTTGATGGATGGCTCACAACGTTGGACGACAAATCGCTTAACACTTCTTGAGGTTCGCTAGTCAAGTTCGAGGTTAATCTTTTTTGTGTGATATAAACCGAGGACTTGCCATTGTTTTTCTCCAAAACAGTCTCTATCCTTTTCAAAAACTCTGTTGCATTTAGCCTCCCCATTATGAGCTTTTGTTGTATTAGGTGTGAGTTTTCTCTAAAGCCGCACGAAAAGCGTGGTGCGCCATCAACCTCGCAACACGAGCTCCAACGCCTTTTGTCTTCTCCACCTGCACGGGATTGTATTTTACTTCACTACTGAAAGAAAGAGTTCATTTGTCATTGTTGGCACCTTCTGCTATCATTAAATATACAGGGCTAGACAGAAAGTGTTGACATCCCCTAGTGACGTAGTAACTTAAACTTTGGCTTTAGAGAGAGATATAAAAGTAGCAGATACAACAAACTCTTCTGTTGTTTTTGACCAACCAAGTAGAGGTATTTTAAAATGCCAATATCTTCTGTCGCGTGATTCAGTGTCCGGACTTTAATTTGCCCGCAATACAAGAATAGTTGTTGAAGGACTGCGGTCAGTAAAAGGTGTGTTTTGGCAAAGTATCGTGACTCGGAGTTGGTGAAGCGGGCCAAATTGTTGTGAAATCGACTGTCAATCTTCGAGTGATTGGGAGCGTCGGTGGTCAAGTAAGGTACTGTATAGGGGCAGATTAGATAAGAGATACTCTACTTCTGAGAAAATTCCCGCCCACAAACCACGCAATTGAAAAGTTGGGCTATCTGAATTATCTTTGGCCCGCGATGGAGTCAAGCAATGCTAGAAAACGGGTGATGGCACTAGTTGCTTCTCTTTGCGTTTCGTTGGTGGCAGGAACTCCTTACTTGTATGGTGTATACTCTCCTCAACTAGTGCAGAAAGTCAATCTTCTGACGGCGGATGCAGCAACGATATCTGTTGCCGTCAACATTGGCTCCGGTCTCGGTGGGCTACCTGCGGGCATATTAATTGATCACATAGGTCCTCTGTTGTCGATTACCTTCGGTTCGATCTGCATCTTTTTGGGCTACATCTCGTTACATTTTATATACGAGCAAGAGATCTCATCATTGGAGCTCATTTGCATCCTGATGGTACTTGTCGGTATTGGATCTGTGACTTCCTTTTTTGCAAGCTTGAAGGCTACCCAGGCCAATTTTCCAAACCATAGGGGCTCCGCTGCTGCCATCCCCGTAGGGGCCTACGGTTTAGCTGCAACTCTCTTTTCGGTCATTGCGGCTAAATGCTTTGCTGGAGATTCAGGTGAGCTCTTACTCTTTTTGGCACTTTGCTGTGGTCCCGTTGCATTCTTTGGCTCTTTTTTTGTCAAGATACACCCCACTCAGACACCCCTTCGAGATGCTGGCATTAATCGGTCTAAAAGTTTAAGAGGTTCTTTCTCATTTTGGGGGATAGGCAAGAGAACACCACGATCCTCTATGGACACGTTGTCTCCAGACTTTGTATCCGCAAGCGATGGGCTACAGATTTTAAAAGGAAAACAAAATCGGAGGGACTCAATGTTGTCTTTTGTCAACCTGAGCGCCATATCAAGTGAAGTCTCCAGCCTTGACGAACTATCTCCTTTGAACACGCCTCGTCAAGAAAATACATCTCGTTCTCTGGATGGGGTCAAACCCGTGAGTCCCCTAAGCACGGTGAAATATTTGATGTCCAACAAAACATTTTTAACACATTTCACTATCATCTCCTTGTGTAGTGGAGTGTGTCAGACATATATTTACACAGTTGGATTCATTGTGAGAGCGCAATTCAGCTCTAATCACCTTAGTTCAACTCTGTCGCCCGCCGCTTTCCAGGCGCTTCAGGTATCTACAATATCCATTGCTTCGTTTGCGGGAAGGGTTACAGCTGGACTATTATCGGATCACATTCACAAGAATCTCAAGAGTCAGAGACAGTGGGTGATTATTGGAACTATTTTGCTTGCTTTTTTTAGCCAGCTTCTTCTCATTCTGGCAAATGGTATCGAGGCCATAACTATGATCTCTATATTAATTGGCGGTGGATATGGACTTCTCAATGGTACATATCCTGCTATCATTGCTGACGAGTTTGGAACAGACATATTTACGACTGCTTGGGGACTAACATGCTCGGGGCCTCTTGTAGTCCTTTTTTCTCTCGAAAAATACTTTGGTTATCTTTTCGACAAAAAAGTAGGCGAGGACGGCTCTTGTCATTTAGGCAATCTTTGCTATGCTGGTGTTTTTATCATAAGCACATGTTTGTTGATATTGGCCGCTTTGATTACTACTGTTTTGATGTACGTAAAGCGCAAGCGGTGAAGCGCTAGATTAGTGCTGGAACGATTTTTTGACTATAGACAGGCAGCTTTTTTGGGTAGACTTTGGTATGAACAGAAAGTAAGGGATTTCAATCAACTGTGTAAATGGACTCTAAGTCAATTTCTTGCACATTCTTGGCTTGATTATTGACCTTTTCCAACAAAGAGCTAAAATATCCAGAGCTCAATTCAGAATCTTGTATTTTCTTCTCCAATTCTTCTTTTTCACCACTTCTTCTATCAATACTGCTTTGGAAGTTGTTCATTACCTGTCGAGTAGGGAAGTTTAAAACTTGTCTGCATTCTCTTGCAACTCTGTCGGCATTAGTATGAGCGTAATCCAGTGTGAGGACCTTGGCTTTTAACTTCTTTGCTTGTTTCCGTGGGAATGCATTAGGAATATCATTAATCAAATAGAAAACGGCGAAACCTCCAACCCCAATAAGTATAGGGAGAACAGTATGCTTGACAACAGACGGTTTCAAGTATGTTGAAAGGCTGTAGACCTTTTTGATCAAAGCTCCAGTAGTTATCAATTTCGTAGACAGATAAAGTGTGTGCAAAGTTAGCTGAGTAGGCAAATTTTTTCTTGCAGCATTGACAGACATCGGAATGGCGCCCATCAATGTTGTGGGTGAATACATTGACACCTGATCCCTGGTAGTCAGGATGAACTCCTCGGGTATTCCAAGCCACAAAAAAATAGATTCGAGAGAAGGATCAAAAAAGTCAGAAAATTCTATGGGGTGATTCAAATTTTTCAGAATAACATCTCGCTTTCTTTTGAACATCAAATCTGGCTGGAAGGTCTTTCCTTCAAGAAATTCATCTCCAAGAGTCTCCTTGCCGTAAGTGATGATGTGCTCCACAGCATTTATGGTAGTAACCTTGGCACGCTCTTCACTCATGTGTACTGAAGACACAATTGTCTCAATCATTCTACTCTGCGTGGCCTTTGCATATTCATATGCAAATTGAAGTCCCTTGTAGGGTACAACTTGTGATGCACCAAATTCACTCACAGTTTGCAAAATCTCTTTCTTTGTGCAGTCATAAACATTAGAACAACTTTCTTCCACCATTCTCATCAACTTTTCATTTCCGGTATTGGACTCTTTGATCATTTTTGCATGCTGAGGAGCAACTTTTTCAATCAAAAGTTGCTTCATTTTTTCCCTTTCGTGGATGTAAATTTTCTGATTTATTTCTGCCAAAAATTTCAAGTCAATCAACAAATTTGTCACGAAATCTTTAGCAGGTAGCAACTTAGAAATTGATCTTTTGTCAAGGATGAACTTCCTCAAAGATGCCTCTAAATGATCAAAATTAGGATCAGCGAAATCGCGCTCATCATCATCTGGATTATCATCTGGTCCGTCACCATCACCTGGTATCTCGGCAGAACTGACAAAATGTACAAAATCTTGCGCGTTTTTGTAGGTTTCGGGGGATAAGTTCTTGACCTGATCTAAGATCTTTGCCTTGCATTTTTCCTTGTCACGAATATTATCGAACCTATTCACGACAATAAAAACGTATCTTTTCTCTGCTGCTGCTGCCGCAATAAACTCTTTAGCAGATAAAGTAAAATGGTTTTCTGCGTTCACAACAAAAATTACTAGATCAATTTCTTCCTGGCGGGAAAAAACTTGCGTGGTCTGATACGAATCCATATTGAGACCGGGGGCATCGATGAGTTTTATGTCAATGACACCATTTCCAAGCAAGCTTTGTTCAGCTGTTCTATAGTCAAGAACATAGACCTTGAGCAAACTGTACTTATCGCACTCATAAACAAGATCTTCGAGATTTTTGATCGGATGTTTAATGTATGTGGATTCATTGCGCTTATCATAAGTGGTACCAATCGGTACGGCATGAACCTCCTCCAAGCTATTATTTTCAGTTTTGGCGTCAATCACCTCACAAAATATTGAGGTACACGGCTGTTGATCCTCCGGGAGCACTTTACGTCTCAACAAAGCATTACAAAAGGTGGACTTTCCAGCGTTTAAATCACCGGTGACAAAAACCTTAGAAGAAGTATCGTCAACTCTATCTCTGAGATTCAACAAGTATTTAATCTGTTGGTTCAATTTCTTTTCCAAAAGAGTAGAGACGGCTTTTTTGTCCAATGTTGTTAAAATGTCGTCATTGTGACCCATTTTAAGGTTAAGTTTCAAGATCTTGAAATCTGCGGGTTCGATTTCCAAGGTAAGATCATCTGCATTTTCGTCGATTTTGGGTACAGCCTTCGAAACGCTTTTAGAATTCATGTCAACGGTTTCTCTCACAAGCGCCAAATGAGCACGAGGTGAGTTGAGCAAAACATTACTCGTATTATCATCGTCTGTTGGAAAGAATATAGGTCTTGATTTATTCTCCTCGACAAGCTCAGACAAAATCTCCATGGTGTTGTTGATTGCCCTGTTCAAACTTACCCTGTTCTCGTTAAAGTGTAATTGTTTTAAAGACGCATTAAAAGCAGCGCCGCTCATACTAGACTGCCGGGGCTTTTTTCGATGGTTGAGTGAAGAAGATGAACCTTCGACCAAGGTACTTGTCTCCCCGCTTAAGGTACCATCTTCTGGCATGTACATCATAAATGATGGTTGATCAGAGTCCGATACTAGAGTCGAACTATCATCGTCTTGAGAATGGGCAGAGCTGCCAGTAGACTGAACATCAGAATTTTTAGGGGGCATTGTGCCGGGTTAAAAGTTGAGTCCTTGTAGAAGTGTCGTCAGAGGCAAAAAGATGATCCGCTGCAGTATGTTTACGTGCAGGCGTCATGGGGTTTGCTGTTGATATAGGCTTGAATCCTCGCACAGATATCGCTTCCAAAAAAAAGTCTACCGTACGCCCGTGTGGTTTTTATGACCTGAACATTTGATGACTCACCAAAGTCTGACACACTAGTATCGTTGAAGCCTTCCTGCTGTCTCTGTTTACATACTGCATGCAAGGTATTTGGTGTAGCACGTGAATGTGCGCGGCTGACTAGTTTAGTCTCCACGCTACTAACCGAGGATACTTGCACCTTCTTCATGAAAACGTGGTGCAGCTAGTTACCGTCACCATCTGAAGAGTATAGTAGATGATTCTCAGTCTTAAATTCTCGCCATATCAATTAATGTCTGTATTCCTTCCTTTTTGGCTTTGCTGTCAACCTTTCCGAAAACATTATTGCCCAACGAAAAGGTTAGTGGGCTGGAAAATGTAGATGTTCATATTTCTTTGTGCTGTATAACGAGATTAGGGGGGCTCAAAATATACTTGATAGTGTCAAATACTTGGTTTGTCTGTTGTCGCTATTTGTTGAACGCAGAGGACGCACTTGGTCAAGCCTCAAAATGACTTGCATGAGATAGCACTGCACTGAGACTCGCACTTCTCGGTCCATGCCGATACCCTGTTAAGCATCATCCCATACTACATTTCTCAGCACAGCCGCCGAATGCCCTTGAAAAGCTACCAAACAGATAGCTATCCCAGTGTAGTTGCAGAGCCTCTCACACCCGAGGCCTTTGCACCTTATGGTGGAGTCATTAGTGCAGATCACCAAATCAAGAATGTCCTGTCCTCTGCGGCTAACTATGGCACAGCAGTGAAGATACATAAAGTTGCACCCATCGTCAATGGATTTGATAATTGTCCCAGCAAAAGACCTGCTACCGCCAGGTGGAATATTTTCAGGTGCTCGGCACCCAAACACCTCATTGTTTCGCATGGAAACAAAAACAGCTACACTGCAAAAGTATTGGAAAGACACCCATTTTCTACTCAAACGTTTGTGCCCATGGGCCAAAACCTTGAGAAATGGTCCTATCTTGTGATTGTGGCGAAAACAGACTTTGAAGATCCTCAGAAATTGCCTGATCCTTCGTCTGTCAAGGCGTTTATTTGTAAAGGTAACCAGTCGGTGACCTATGGACAAGGAACTTGGCACGCCCCCATGGTGGTGATTGACGAGACGATTTCTTACATTGATTTTGCCGTCTTCATTCACGAGAACGATGTAGCAGATGAAGATTGTCAAGAATGCCACTTTGACCCGGGTTACACTATTGATTACATAAACTCTCAGACATCCAAACTATAGCTGGCAAATCGTCTGCTTACAAGAAGCCCCCTGCAAATTTACTAGAAATAGTTTATGTACTCCTCTACCAATTCATCCACGTAGGCTTTTTTTCTTTCCAAGCTCATTCCCTTGGCATTCTCCTTGGCAATTTTGAGCAGAGCAAGAATTTCCGAAAGATTCTCGATATCAGCACCGAATTCAGCCTCTTGATTGTCACTTCCAGGCTCTTCTTTTTTTCCCCTCTCTCCAGGTAATGTGTTCGGGGCTTCGAGTAAAGACCTCGACATATCTTCAACTTTATTCATTTTGCTTCTTCGGTATGCAGTCTCGGCTACTGGCTTGCTCTGATGCTGCCACTGGTGTGAGGCAAGTACTTCGAATAACCTGTCCCGGCCAAGAGTTTCATTATATTCATTTCTGCCCTGCTCGTGGTAATTGACAAATTCGAACCCGGAGGCTATGAATGCATCCTCAACATACTCTAGGTCAGTGCCGGGCTCGTACGCAGCAACTACAATGCAAAAAATGTCGCCTTCTTCAAGTAAATCTTTGATCTTGCACATTATGGTTATAGTATCATCTAGGTCATTTTCTTTAGCAAGAACAGGGCCTAGAGTGAATATCAAGCCATCCATAGCCTCTCTGAGTTCGAGAAACTCGGGCATCTTAAACTCCTCATAGAATTTACTCAAATTCTCCACCAGGTTTGCACAAACTATTTGCGATCTGCTGTCAGGATACTCTTCAATCAAGAGATTGACCTCCAGATTATAGTATCTCGTCTTGAGATCGAAGTTATATACTAGTCCGCTGTGTGTCTCACCCTGAATTGTTGAAACGTCGAAATCTTTCGTGAGATATTGACAAACTCGTATTTTTCCGCTATTTGGCGGCCCCAAAACAAGTACATTATTCGGTGTCATGGGGAGTTTGGCGCAGAGACATGGTCTAGATTCGCGTGTATGTGTGAAAAAGGCGCGTTATGTAGCGGGTCCCGCATCTTCGTACATTTACACTCGTGATTCTAATAGAAAGTAATCTTCGAAACAAATAGATTACGTAGACTTAAGCCACCGAACGGACTAATCAGGGCTCATTGGGAACTTCATCGCTTATCCTGATGTCATTCAAGGATACCTTGGTAGAAAGCGCCAAGTCTCCCTTTTCAATGACGTAGGAGGAGAAGTGTCTCAGAGGCACATTTCTGTCGAATAAAATGTCCAACTCCTCGTAAGTTCGGTTGCGAGTTTCCGGTACACGGTAATAAGCCCAAATTAATGTCGGAAATGCCGTTCCAAACCAGATGAACGCAGTTTTCCCCTTGAGATTAGCCTCAGTAGGATTGATTAAGTACGGCTCCACGACACTGGACACAATGGAAGCAAGATTGTACGTATTTCGTGCGAGCGCAACGGATTGTGCCCGTAAAGTGGTCGAAGATATTTCCAGCACAATCGTAAAAGCCATAGGCCCAATAGTTAATGAGTACGTGGCCACCCAGATCATGGTGATGCCGGCCTGCACCCATTTGACGGTTGGGGAATTTTCGGCTGGGAAGGCAAGGATACCGATCAATAGCAAGAGGACCGTCAATACTCCGTACCCAGCAACGTAAATGGTCCTCCTTCCAAAACGGTTCATCAAGAGCCACGAGCAAACGGTTCCCGTGAAGGCCACTCCGGTTGTTCCTAAATTTAACTTGTATGTATCATCAGCGTCAAGACCAGCTTGGGAAAAGAAGTAGGATGGAGAGTAAGCAAAAGTAGACCCAGAAAGGACTTGACCAGCGAATCCAATACATGCAATCTCCGTTCTTCTTCTGTTGGAGCCTTTGAACAACTGTATGTAGGTTCTCCAACCCAAGAAACTCGAGTCTTCTTGGGACTGTTTTTGTACTTTCTCCAACTCGGTAGTCCTAATCATCATGGCTACTGATTGCTTAGCTCTTGAATGTATGTTCTTGTGTGTCAACCTTTTCACTGCTTTCTCGGCGTCTTCAATTCGTCCTTTGCGGACCAACCACCAGGGAGAGTCCGGGGCCAAGTAGGTTAAGATCATTAAAGGTGGCACCCAAATCCATTGAATAGCGAAAGGGATTTTATAAGACCACTTGGTTTGATTGTTTACTAAACCCTTCAATACACCTGCGGAGATAAACTGTCCAATTGCCCAGCACATGTTTACATAGGCGGTCAAATAACCACGCAATGCCAAGGGAGCAATCTCCGAGGAATACGTGGGGCCCATTGTAGCAAAAATACCCCATGGCAAACCACACAAAATTTGGCCGATGAGAAGAACAGGTAAGCTGGTGGCAAAGAAGGTAACAAAGATGAAAGACGCCATCAAAACCAAAGACACCATGATTACTTGCCGGTGTCCGAATTTTTCAATGAGGTACCCATTGAGTGTTAGTGCAAGAATTATGCCCACGCTCGAAGCAATGGAGAGCGAGACCTGCCACCGCCCTTCTAACTGAAAGTTTCCAGGGCTAATCTCCACTCCGTATTGTTTTTGAAATGATGGATAAGCAAAAAATGAGTTGATGAGACTGTTATCATACCCTTCCATAATGATTGTGGCACTCAAGACCATGCACCAAAGAATGGACTTCAAGTGTGTTTCAATGGCCTCCTTCACAGAAACGCCATGCTCTATTTCAGTAGCTTCGGTAGCTTCAAGATTGATTAAATCAACCTCCTCGTCTAGCCTTCCTTCTTGCGAAGCGACCTCTATATGCTGCGTATCTATCTTTTTGTCAATCAAATCCATATTGAAATCAGTTTGACCCGGCGACTCTTGTTAGTCTTTCAAACGTTAAGCTCTAATTTTGGGTTTTGGTGAATGTGTATATCATGACCAAGGATTTTTATCTCTTCTTATACCTGCCTCTGTCGTACAGGCGGTTTAATGCTATGGATTATTTAGCAGTCGCTTTTGGCTGCAGCTATTCGTTGCACATGACGCGTGCGTTATGTGGGGTAACCTCTCAAAGTGGCTCAGATTTGCAAAGTCTCGAGCTCGAAGGAGTCAGAGCACTACCATAGATCAACATAATCTTTACGAGCTGTAACTCTTCCATTATTTTTTAGCTGTAAATAAATGACCACATCTCTTGGAGCTGATGTGACTTTGCTGGCTACAAATTGCTTAGTGGTAAACAGTAAGACTAGTTTTGCGTCAAGACCAAATTTTTTGATACTGGCAAACATACACGAATGACACTCTTGTTGCATGGCTCAGTGCTTCCACTTTTGGGATTTAACGCGCAAGAAACTTTGCGGTTGCCCCGCCAGCTCAATATTATAACGAGTTGAGAGTTTTGATATCAGATGGTCGGTAAAGTCACACAACACTCCCCGGGAGAAACGCACCAAGTCGATAAAGAATTGAGTAATTGAAAGAAATTGGTCATGACTAGCATTGGCCCAGATCTCTGCAAATGTTCGTTTGCTTTTTTGGCCGGGTGGGGAAGACGGAATTTGCCCGTTACACTCCCAAAACTGGACTTCCCCAGGTTTTAATCAGCTACGCATGGCGGCTATATTATGCGTGTGCACGTTTTGAAATGTGGGGCACAACCGCCTCGAAGCCGCATACAATCTACAAATATGGAGACCGCTTTGAATATACGAACTCGGAAGACATAAGCCAGGTTCATTTCCGAAACCCCCACATTTTCAAACCTTCAAATTTTAATACCTCAAGGGTATAAATCTGGTACTCTCCCAACATTCCGAGGTCATTTCTCTTTAGTATAACACGGTATATAAGTGAGGTTCTTAGCCCTATAAAGTTACTATGGAACACAGCTCACTTGACAGACATGTTGACTCCGACACTCGCTTTACTCGCGGAATGTGGGAGTTGAAAGCGGGGGTTACAATCAGATGGGCCGGAGACGTTGTAAAGCAGCACACTGAGTCAGATTCAATTCATCAAGTCTGTGCGTCGCTCCCCGTCAGGGATAGGGGTGGAACTTTGAACAATCCACTGATAACAAGCCGTTTATTCTCTCCCCACGAAGGAATTGTGGGTTTAGAAGCGTATCACCACAAGTCAAGGTATCTCAAGACCATGGAGCCTCGTTTTGCTCTTACCCCTGACGATACAAAGCCAACTGGCTTCACTAAATTTGATTCCAATGATAAATTCAGAACACTCAGCTCTGGTGGTTTAATCACTACTTCTGCTAATGACAAATTTGGCATTTCTTTCGACTATAAAGGAAAAAAGCTAACCAAGTTGGGTTTTCGTTCTTTAGGTTGGGTTGATGACTCCAGATATGGATCAAGGTTCATGACTGCACAATTTGATGCATCTGTGGGTGAAAAGTTTTATGGTTTTGGGGAGAGATTCGGACCGCTAGTGAAAAATGGACAAAGAGTCGAAACTTGGAATGAGGACGGTGGAACATCTTCGGAATGGAGCTACAAGTCCATCCCTATGTATTTGTCTTCGCGTGGTTATGCTATATTTGTCGACTCTGCTTCTGACGTGATTTTCGAAATTCAGAGCGAGCGTACAACTAGGGTCAACATCACTGTGCCGGGTGAGGGTTTACGCGTATACGTGGTTGCGGGAGACTCGCTCAAGCATGTCTTGGAAAGATACACTGGCTTTACTGGTAGACCAGCTTTGCCTCCTCCATGGACTTTTGGCCTTTGGCTCACTACCTCGTTTACTACGGATTATGACATAAAGACCGTTTCTTCGTTCTTGCAGGGCATGAAGGACCGTAAAATCCCCTTAAGAACTTTCCATTTCGATTGTTTTTGGATGAAAGGCTTCCAATGGTGCGATTTCGAATTTGACCCTGAGATGTTTCCAGATGCAAAAAAGATGCTCTGTCAGTTGAAGAGAGACTTTGATATCAAGATTTGTGTGTGGATTAATCCTTATATTGCACAAGAGTCGAAGCTTTTTGCTATTGCAGACGAGAAGTCCTACTTTATTAAAAATTCTGACGGATCTTCTTACCAAACTGACTTGTGGCAGGCCGGAATGGGGATTGTCGACTTCACGAACCCTGAGGCTGTTACCTGGTACAAGAGCGAGTTAAAGAAATTGGTTAAAGTTGGTGTTGACTCTTTTAAAACAGATTTCGGAGAGAGAATCCCTTGCAAAAAAGTTAAGTATCATGATGGTAGTGACCCTGTTGCCATGCACAACTTTTACACTCAGCTCTACAACAAGGCTGTCTTCGAAGTTCTTGAGGAAGAGCTCGGAACAAACCAAGCCTGCCTTTTTGCTCGTTCAGCAACAGTCGGTGGTCAAAAATACCCAGTTCATTGGGGAGGAGATTGTATGTCAACATTTGAAGCTATGGCAGAAACTTTGCGTGGTGGGTTGTCTCTTGGTTCCTGTGGTTTTGGTTTCTGGTCCCACGACATATCTGGATTCGAGGGCGATAGCCCAGACCCGGCTGTTTATAAAAGATGGTGTGCTTTTGGTCTCTTGTCCTCGCACTCTAGACTTCACGGCTCCTCTTCTTACAGAGTGCCCTGGAACTTCGATGACGAATCATCTGTTGTGCTCAAAAAGTTTACCGATTTGAAGCTTCTGCTCATGCCCTACATCTACAATGCTGCCATTGAAGCCCATGAGACAGGTGTTCCTGTATTGAGATCAATGCTTCTTGAGTTTCAAAATAATCCATCTGCAGAGGTTGCAGACACGCAATTTATGTTGGGAGAATCAATTCTTGTTGCCCCGGTTTTTAATGCCGAAGGAGACGTCCAATTCTTTCTACCAAGTGGTAAATGGTATGGCTACCTCGATGGCAAGATTCGCCAAGCCCAAGGAAATGGAGATTGGATTGACGAAGTGCATGATTTTAAGTCGTTGCCCTTGCTTGTGAGAGAAAATAGTGTTTTTATTACTGGGAAGGAGGGTGTCGAAGTCCCAGATTATGACTACGCGGATGGATACACAGTGAATTTATTTGACTTAGCTGATGGAACTCGCACCGTGAAAATCCCCAATTACAGAAATTTGGGTAAGTATTCTGCTGAGATCAGTGTTCAAAAGAAGGGCTCAACCATTACTGTCACTGGCTACAAAGGCTTTCAGGTTAAGGTACTCGGAGTAAAGGAGGTTAGCGTAGAACACGGTGCTGACGAAAACAGCAATGCGGTTATTGCGGCCAAAGGCACTGTTTCGTTTACAATATTATGAATCAATGAATAAACTCATCAACTATTCCTCAGCAACGTGCTTTACCTTTAACATCAATCTACCCCCGCTTGGTATTTTCGCACCGCTTGATTTTGCAAAAGAATGATCTGACTCGGAAGTTTCGCAAAGGTGTACCACAGCTTCGAAAGAGACAAAGTGAATTTTCTACTCTGCTTGACCTCGTAATCACTTACAGTAGACGTGAAATATTTTTGAGCCAACACTCAATCATAACTTTCCTAAACGTAGCTGGAGTTCCGTGCTACTTGGGTTCCAATATAGTTGAAATTCATGCGTATTCTAAATACACCTACGCGAAACTCAAAGCTTCCATGCACTCACAGAATCATTAGCCTCGAAAATCAATACACACCATTTCTTACCGAGCGCATTAGGCACATGACTGACGGAAAAAACACGGCCGAAGACATGGCAAATGGTTTTGATGCAATCCAGCTCGAGAACTTACTCATCCGGGATGCCGATGCTTTTCAAACATCTCTCAGTTCTGAAGGCTATTTAGACAGCTTGGCGCCAATCATGACAGACGCACTTCGAGCCAACGCTCTTTCTAATTTCATAAACAAACTTAATGAGATCGTGAAAGGAAAGGATGTTGAATTGGGAGAGCAATCGCTCAATTCTGCAACTGACATCAACACATGCATCGACACTATCGATCAAGTGTCGAATCAGTCCAAGACCCTCAGCACTAATTTACTGCAAGTGAATGATTTTCTCAACAAAAGTGTACTTGAATTAATCACAAAGAAGCAAAAACTCATCAAGAGTCGAGAAACACTCGCAAAAATCAACGAGACTCAAACAGTTTTGAATTTGTGCATCCAGGTCTTGGAGATCACTAACAAGAGCCACGAGTGGATCAAGCAGCGCAAATATTTTAGCGCCTTGAAGCTTATTGACGAGCTCACCTCCCTTCATTTACCTAAGGTCAAGGACTTCTCCTTTTCCGTGAAGATATACGATTCCATACCACATTTGACAGCAATGATCAAAGAGGAGTCCTTCGACAACACACGCAAGTGGCTCTCCACTCAAATTGAGAGAAAAATCGAATCTATAGGTGGCCTCATCGTGGCAAACCTTGAAGACCTACAAAAAAGCTGGGATGCTATCCGCAACGCCAAAGGCGCCTCTGTGCTATTACCACACCGTCTCAATTCCGCTGTGGAAGTCTCTATGAGGGATCCTGCCTTAAACTTGAATATTTTCGAATCAGCCGACTTGAATATTTCTTTGGCACCCGTCTACGATTGTATCTTAGTATATCAATCGTTAGGGGAGCTTTCGAACTTGAGTGTTGCATATCACAAGGAGTGGATGAAGAAGTACCAAAGAATCATTTACCCAATTACTCTCTCTCTGTCCTCGAACGAGAAACTGTCGTTGTACCAGGATTCCTCAGTGAGTTTTACTAATCTCAACGCTTTAGAGACTTATTTACTGAAAATTGGAGCATTTTTCATTGCTGATAAGCAGATCAATACCAAGACAAAGTTCGAAATTCGTTCGAACTCTACTTCAGATGATTTATGGGAGTCATTTGCTATAAAGCTAAAGCCTGTGCTTACACAATTCTTGGAAAGAAAAACTTGGGAGCTAGACGAGTTGAACGACTTGGCAGACTACAAAGACGTGATTGGAAATTTCTCTCAAGTCATGGAGAATCATCAATACAAAATCAACGAACTCAATGACATTCTTGTTTTGATTTTTAAGAAGTATTTTGGCCCAATGTTGATCCAGCACTTCAGACTAGAGTTTAATGATTCGTTTCAGTCAGACCATTTTATGCCATTAGTTGTATCAGATCAAAATGATTACGACAATGTCATGCGGATTTGCTGGTACAAGAAAGATGCAAGCTTTGCGCCACGAAATGTAAAGGGAATGCCAGTCTCGTTCCCGTTCAGCGAGGATTATGTTCATTACTGTCTAGGAGTAAGAACATTGCTCCAAGACGTCATTGATTTCACCTCAAAACATTATCGTTCTGACCTATCTGAGTTGAACCAGATCATAGTGAACGACATTTTTGAGGCAGTTTTAGGGGATAGTCCAGGCGTTGGTATATGCAATGACATCAAGCTGTTTATCTCCAAAAACTCCAACAACAAAGAAATTGTTGCGCAAACATACACAAATCTTGAGTACTATCTTTTCAGTTTGTATGAAGTCGGGAAATTGATTGATTCCAAGCTCAGGCTCAACAATGGAATTGGTATCATCAATATTGATTCAAATTCTACATTCAAGTTGAAAGCCATCGAATTATTTGCCAGTGTTCGAAAATTCTCAGAAGATGCTATATTTAATATGGTTGACCAAAAAGTCAGAGAGCTTTTAGACATGGTTGAGTACGATGATTGGTTTCCACAAGAAGTGCACCGTGATGCCAGTTACTTCATTCTTGATTTCTCTTTGTTTTTAGAAAATTTGTTCAACTCTATTTTCTCTAACCTACCGTCTTCCTTTCGGACGTTGGGTTTGTTTAGGAGTTTTGATTTTATATCTGAGCATTTTCTAAGGATCCTTTACGAAGCAAAGGCGTTTAATAGACTTGCTATCGAAAACTTTGACTTGGACATTAATCATCTTGAAAAGTCGATGAACAATTTAGCTTCAGGGATAGAATCAGAGCAGGGAGGGTCTGTTGCACTACAATCAACTTTCATGGAGTTGAGACAAAGTATAGACTTATTGTTGATGGATGACTATAGTGAGTTTATGAATAACCCTTCGTTCAGGATGCGGCGTTTTGACCGATTGAAATACGAATCCGCCATGGATTTGATCGGGCGTATGCAACTAGAAGACCTGAACTCGGAAACTCACTCGCTTAAAAATTTCAACGAGAATTTAGGAGGCGGATTGTTGACTAGAGACGCGTCCATCTTAAGCTCTTCTAAATTTGCCAACTGGAACAAGTTCAAGAAAAGTGATTCTTAATTCCAGATCACTTGAAGGAATCAAGTAGAAAAGCAATCACGAGCTCTTCCAAAATGTTAATCTTGAGATCCAGCTTTTCTCCGTTAGTGTCATCTCGCTTCTAGCAGTATCCAAGGCCTGTTGGAGCTCATTTTCTAACAAATTTGACTCCTCGAGCAACTTGTGCTCCTCATGGCTGTATTCCAAACCATACCATAACGCGTTGAGTCCCATGAACGAAGTAGACGCAACAAGAAACGCATTCGCTATAGGATATCTAAAGTCTCTTAATCTAGGTTTTGATGGGGTGGGGGATTGACCATCGAAGTTTTCGCTAAACTTGACACTAAACCGCCTGTTTTGCCCTCGTCTAGTGAGAAGCCTCAACATAGCGATGCCTGTGAATTTTTAATTTTTAGCTGTAGATGTGGTAGCTTAAACAGTTGATCGCCTAGACAAGTTCATCATTGAGGTTTCTCCATTCGAGTCTGCCTCGCAGTTTGAGCCTGCACACTCTTCAACATGAGGGCCCGCATTCTCTAAGTGGCAACAAAGCTAAGGTTTTCCCAGCGCAACACATTACATGTTCAGAAACAATTACGACAACGATTCAGTCACCTACTCTCCCACGGGAAGACTCTTCCAAGTAGAGTATGCGTTGGAAGCAATCAAGCAAGGGAGCGCTGCTGTTGGTATCGCCTCCGCCAATCATGTGGTGATGGTCGCTTTAAAAAGAAATGCCGAAGAATTAGGCAGTTATCAGAAAAAAATCATCAAAGTTGACGACCACATGGGAATTTCATTAGCCGGATTGGCTCCTGATGCCCGCGTGTTGTCCAACTACTTGCGGAAACTTGCAATGAACTCCAAACTTGTCTTTAACAGACCTTTACTGACCAACAAGGCTGCTTTATCCATTGCAGACAAAGCACAGGGAAATACACAGCTGTATGGATCTAGACCATACGGCGTTGGCTTACTAGTTGGTGGCTGGGACGAGACGGGTGCCCACTTGTACGAGTTTCAACCATCTGGATCTGTGTTAGAGTATTACGGAACGGCTATCGGAGCCAGATCTCAGGCAGCCCGAACCTACTTGGAACGTAACTTGACTGCTATCCGTGAATGCACCGAAATCGAGGATCTCATCGTTCATGGATTAAATGCATTAAGGGACACTCTATCTCAAGACATGGAGTTGACATTTAAGAATACTTCCGTTAGTGTCGTTGGAAAGAACCAGGAATTTGTCATTTATGATGATGAAGCCGTTCAGCCTTGGCTCAATAAACTTGATTCTACTTCAAACGCGAGAAATAATAGTGCTGATGATGAAGACGACAATGCTGAAGCCTCTAATGCAGCTGACGCCTCTAATTCAGCTGACGCCCCTAATGCAGCTGATGCTTCCACAAGTGAACCTGCTCAAACTCAAGACTCGAACGATTCGGGCGCTGGGAACGAAGAAGAGTCAAATAGAATGGATACTGATTGATTTCAATTCAGATGATATATACATGTTTTACAGCAAATTATTCCCCGGAGCGGTCACTTCATACCCATCGTAGTTTGTTGCCTCTTTGCTACCGTTTGAATGGCCTTCATACATAACTGTTGCAATTGATTGACTTCATCAGTCATTTGTTGAACATCATGAAGCACCCGTTCGTCCCTTATTTCACGCACTTTAATCTGCAACAATTCTCGAAGCTTTTCCACCTCATCCACTTCAGCTTGATTCATCAATTTACCAAACAGAGCCACGGCGTTCTCAGCATCGGAACACAATATGTCGATGCGGTTTGCATGCGCAACATAGTTTTTAAACTCGGCGTCCAGCTTGGCATTCGCTTCACTCGCTTGTAAAATTTTCTCTATTTCCAGATCTGACAAGCCAGTTTGGCCTGATACCTGGATGGAAACAGCATTTGGCTGGTTGTAGTGAGGGGAGTCCACGGGGTATGTAGTCTTGTCTCTCGCGGAAACCTTGATGATTCCATCAGCATCTATATCAAAAGATACTGCAATTTGAGGAGTTCCTTTGGGACCATTAGGAATATTCCCCAATTTAAAACTGCCAATTAACTTATTATCCCTCACCAAGGGCCTTTCCCCTTGATAAACTCTCACCTCTACTCCTGTTTGTCCGTCCACGGCGGTTGAAAAGGTCTGTTCTTGTTTCACAGGAACAGCGGTATTGCGAGGGATGAGAGGGCTGAAAATACCACCATAAGTCTCAATGCCTAAGGTCAATGGTGTCACATCTAGTAGCACTACATCCTTCAATTGACCGGACAAAACCGCCCCTTGAATTGCAGCACCCAATGCAACTGCCTCATCAGGATTCACAAGCGTGTTAGGGGCTTTCTTAAAAACGTCTGTAACCACGGACCTAATTTTTGGCATGCGAGTCATACCTCCCACAAGTATGACTTCATCAATATCTTTCGTCGTCATTTCAGCATCTCTGAGACATCTTCTTACTGGGTCGATCGTCTTATTAATAAGATGGAGAGAAAGTTGGTCCAACTGGTCTTCGGTAATGGTCATCTTGACGTGAGCATCAGAGGTGACGAAAGGGATATTAATTTCAGTCGCTTTCAGGAAGGACAATTCAATTTTGCATTTTTCAGCAGCCTCTCTTACCCTTTGAACAGCTAGACGGTCTTGCAGTAAATCTTTCCCTGTCTCAGCTTTGAATTTGCCCAAAATGTAATCTAAGAGAAGAATGTCGAAATCTTCTCCTCCTAAATGGGTATTACCATTGGTAGCTCTCACTTCAAAAACACAATTCTCGATATCTAATATAGATATGTCAAATGTCCCGCCACCGAAGTCAAATACGGCAACGCTGCCGTTTGATCTCTCTTTGTCTAAACCATACGCCAATGCTGCGGCTGTGGGTTCGTTGATAACCCGAAGAACTTCCAAACCGGCGAGTTTTCCAGCATGCTTGGTTGACTGTCTCTGCAGATCGTTGAAGTAAGCAGGTACCGTCACCACTGCATGCTTGACTTGTTGCGATAATTGTGACTCAGCAATCTGACGCATTTTCTGTAAGATGATGCTGCCTATCTCAGAAGGAGAAAACAGCTTTCCTGCTTCTGTTTGAACCCACGCATCGCCATTGTTGTGCTCCACGATCTTATATGGAACATTGTCAATGTCGATTTGAACCTCTGGGTCGCTAAATTTTCGCCCCATTAATCGTTTTGTGGCGTAGAAGGTGTTGTTGGGGTTAACCAAAGCTTGTCTCTTTGCTGGAAGTCCGACTAGAGTCTTGCCATCCTTGCTTATTGCCACTATTGAAGGAGTGGTACGGCGACCCTCTTCATTTTCAAGGATTTTTGGGGTTTTGCCTTCGAGAATAGCAACGGCTGAGTTTGTCGTACCCAAGTCAATTCCGACAACACTTTGATGTAGACGCTTATGGAGTACATTGAAGATTGAACGTTTAATTGGATTTCGATAACTTCGAGATATCATAATGATCGGATAGAGAAATCATCTTAGATTTGCGATAATGGTATTTCAACGCGGGTCACGTGATGATACAAGCATAGAGACTTATGATGAAGGAATCTATGTACAATACCCTGCAGCAACTCTTGTTCGCATTACCTGCGGGTGGCTAAGCGTAGTTTAGAGCCTTCAATACAAAGACAAGAAAACATAAACATCCCAGCATGAACAAATCCCTCCGTAGAAACTAGCCAATTCAAAAACGGCTCCAATTTGTTGTCAAAGTCGCTAGTCACCAAGTACCTCAAACTGGTCTCAAGGGCTATTGATCTCTCGACCCTGTCAAAAGGAATTGTTTCAACGTATGCGTCGTGACCTGTAACGATCTCAATAGATCCCAATACTGCTCCAAAATAATTTGAAGAATCGTTAGCAACTAATTCACCGAATTCAAGCTCCCCCCTTGAACTGGCCTTATAGTTGAAGCGGTTGACGTATTCATAGAAGGGACTCGTATCTATGTCCACCCGCCCAAGTTGTGCCTGTGCACAGAAATAGTACAGGAAGAAGTCATTCTCATGGATGAGAGGACTAAAGTGTGAAAAGTCAAGAGCCCTGTTTTCATTAATGGGGATTAAAATAGTGCGTATAAATCTCAACTTCTCGTGACTGGTGTTAAGCTGTCGATTTGCCCAGTCCACTTTGTCGATATTTAATGTGCTGTCTCCAGCCACTTGACTCAGCTCGAAAGCTCGTTGAATAACATCGCTGCATTTCATGGGCGTTTTTACCTGCATTGTACTGGCAACAGGCAAGCGATGAAGATCATTCTCACAAT
Source organism: Metschnikowia sp. M2Y3 (assembly GCA_002370575.1). Classification (NCBI taxonomy): domain Eukaryota; kingdom Fungi; phylum Ascomycota; class Pichiomycetes; order Serinales; family Metschnikowiaceae; genus Metschnikowia; species Metschnikowia sp. M2Y3. The sequence continues at coordinate 577,251 of NKYV01000006.1, forward strand.
AGATACTCAACAGACAAAGATCAAAGTCTACCAGGACATAAGATTTGCCAATTATTAGAAAAAAAGGACTCAGGCTCACCTGAAATTTCTCAGACTTCAGATCACATATCTTGAATGAGAGTCTGTCAAATACCTCCTCACCAAGTATTTTAGCAAGAATAGAAAGATAAAGCAGTTGGGACTCCTGGCCCCTTCCCCCATATATGCGAAGAATATTACCCCCTTGGCCCACCTGTGAGATTTTAGTGCACAAAAAGGATAATGCCTTCAATATGAGGCCACGAAGAAATGCATGAAATGCTTTGAGAGATAAAAATTTGAGTTCGCCTCTTGAGATAGGGAGCATGTCTTTTAGCGCAGCTCTCATTTTACCCAATACCATTGGCCGATAGGACGCTAGCTTTTCGAAATCAATATAGCATCTTGACAATTCAAAATAACATCTCTCAATGTCTGTAATATCTTTGCTATCAGTCCTGTGGAAAAACCTCACTGCTTGGCCGAAATTCTGTAATTGAAGTAATCTTCTGGACCAGGACAATTTTGTGAGGTGGATTTCAGACAGAACATTTGGTCGAAGAAAATTCTCCCGAATAGCATTTTGAGAACGTTGTAATTCAGTTATCAACGGAAAGGCGTAAATACTTTGAGTAGCGAGTGTGTTGAGAGCTACATCTAGCACGACTTTTCGTCTGTAGCCAATTTCAGCCTTCAGAATGTGAGAGGCTTTCGACCACTGAAGAAGCTCAAGAAGTGATTTTCCTTCATTTGGAAAAGCAGTAGCAGATGTTCCCCGTCGAAAACTCTCATTCTCAGGCAACTCCAGCGCATCGCTTGTGGGGTAGATAACATCCAAAGAGTCAAGGAAAACTCGCAAGTGACCGAAAACTGACCACAAAGTAATTCTAGATATTGTGGGATCAATTGGCCAATCATAAACTTCTATAAAATGCCCGTAGTTACTTTCAAGAACTACCAAAAATAGTCTTTCAGTATCTAGAACACCACGAAACGTGCTGTTCACTTGAGTCAATGCAACATAATCAGCAAACGTAACATGCTCCAATATTTGCTCAATAATCTCAATGGGAAACTTCCACCACATTAGCCGGTTTGGTGCGGTTGAGAGCTTTAGCTAATTCGTAATAGTTGATTTGTAGGTGCGTGCAGTGAAGTGACTTTGAGTGCGAGTCAAGACTTTTCGCCAAACAATACAATATTAGCAATGCGGCATATTTCTAGGCTTTATCCATTTGATAACTTGAAAGCACTGGTGGAATGCCAACTCGAGCTTATAGCTCGGCATAAAGTTAACCCGGATCAAACACTCAACGTACTCAGTGCTGACCGCTCGAGGACTTATTCTGCAAGTTTAATAACTCGAAACATCAGAACAGGGCCAAGTCATGAGCTTCTGATAAATCGAACTTTTTCCTTATGTCAAACTACAAGATTTGTAAATCGTACCTCCATGGAAGTCTAGCCCCACGAGTGAGTTTGGTGCGAAATGTGACAATTTTGCACAGTGTATACCATGGGCAAAAGGTCTTCGAGCTCATCGAATGGGAACAAAGCTAAGAAATACAAACCCAGCGGGTTTATAGATCCGAGTACTGCTGGAATATATGCCACCTGTAATAGGGGGCGTGAACTCGGGTGCCGCAAAGAATTGTTGAGCCTCTTGACAGAGAAAATCGAGACATTGTACCCCTCCTGGAAGCAGGAAATGGAAGAAGTCGACAAGGACGAGCCCGGCGAAGAGTCGGGTTTGTCTGTGGAAGACCAGATTAAAAAAGAATTAGAAGAGTTGAAACAAAACAAGAAGCTGAAAAAGTCTTCAGAACACCCTCTACTTCAGTCGATTGAATTAGGATGCGAGTGTATTATCTTCATCAAGACAAGAAAGCCGGCTTTACCAACTGAGTTAGTTCATGCCATATGTGAGGACGCTGCCACATCTCGCCAAAAGAATTCTCGTTACACGCAAAAATTGACTCCTATCTCCTTATCTGTTTCGTCGTCTATGGAAGAACTCGACAAGTTAGCAAAGTTGATTTTAAAGCCTCATTTTCACGAGGAGAACCAAAAACCAGTGAAGTTTGCAATTCAAGTAACCAGACGTAACTTTAACGCTTTGGAGAAGGATGACATTATCAGACACATCGCAGGAGTTGTAGGCAAAGAGCACGGTCATACGGTGGACTTGAAAAACTACGACAAATTGATTATGGTCGAGTGCTACAAAACAAATATTGGGATGAGTGTTGTATCCGACTTCTTGAAATTTGAAAAATATAACTTGCAACAAATCTTCGAGAAGAATATGGCTCCTAGTGAGTTGTCCCGAGTTGGAGCAAATAAGGAGAAGCCTGCGAATGCCGAGACACTTGAAAAGGAATCAAAGAAGGAAAAAGTTGAATAGCATAGTGAAGAATTTATAGTATTGTTTTAAATACAAGTATGAAATTAGTTTGCAATCATCTTGGAACTTATACCTCAGATAGACAAGTGGGTGACGTATTTTGCTGCAACCTCCAAACTTAGCCAGTCAGCTTCCTTATTAGGAATGAGCCCCATTTTGTTTAATTTCCACAACCCCACTGCCATGTTCGCGAGTTGGCAGAGGACAAACAAGAGTTTGGGCAAAATTAAGTCCTGTGAATTTTTGTCAGTCTTTAAGCGGCTAAACAGAGAATTGGTCTCCGTTACAATTGCTTTCAATGGGTTCCAGAATAACATCAAAGTCATCATAATAGGAATCACTTGAAGCGAGTTTCCTGTCATATAGCTCATGATAAGGTTCATAGGAATACTCTTTGCTGGGCCTGTCGCAATCTCCCATGCCTTTTTGATTTTGAGCTGCTCCAACTCCTTCGTTGATGGCTTCGTTACAGGGTCTGCTTTTTTCAGTTTAGTATTTTCATCTGCAAACCCAGGCGGGGCCACAATATCTCCCGTCGCAGGCGGCGTTATCTTGGGGTTAAGAAGTTCGTGGTAAAGCATTTGGGTAGAGGTGAAGGTACTCAGTTGCGTATTGCGATTAGTTTCTAGACGCACGTGAGCTTTTTGACATATGACCCAAAGCAATGAAGTATTGCTCTAGGCTCACTATAAAGCTAAGCGATTGAAAAGCACAAGTAACAATTCACATACAACAAAAAAAAGGCAGAAAAGGGCTGGCAAACTGTCTTGATCACGTGACCCATACCCTCGCAGCGTATCTGCCAAGCCAGAACCACACGAACCCGGAGCATGAATTCAACTATCACTTTTGCAAGTAACCCGCTAAACAAAATAATCGGCCTCTCGGTGGTCCTTTCCGTCGGCTTTCTCTTGATTGTTCTCGCGGCCATCAATGGGAACTGGTTTCCTATCATTGATGGCATCATTTTTGCTGTGGCTTACCTCCCTGTGAAGATCTCCCAAGCTATAGCAAGTCTGAGTGACTATGATTTCAATTTTGATCCTAGCACAAGCTCTAAGCTTCTGGCTGTAGCGGAACTAGGGAAATTTATTACAGGTGCCTTGGTCATCACTGGATGCTACTTCCCTATCATGCTCAAGCACTCTCATATTTTGAGCACCTCATCAGTTTTATTGACGCTCATTGGGGGGTTTTTGATTCTAGGAACAATATTCACTTTCAGTCAGGTATTTGAAGATCAAGATGAAGCTGAACAAGGCCCCGCTGGTGTTATATAAACTTCAAGGACGCACGGAAGACCCAAGCTTCCTTTTCATATTTACGTTTGAACTATCTTGAAAACACTTAGCGAAATCAGAGCTGTTTACGGAAAAACTTATGCCACGTTGACACTCAATTCACTTATAGACTCGAGTGGCCGGCTCGTGGCATAATGCAAGATCTCAAGAGTGCCAAATTTTATGGCTTGCGGCATTTTCTCTCATAGAATTTTGCCTTCATAGTATTTTGCTTTCATAATGTTTCATAAAGAGAAAAGAGTAGGACAAGATTGGTTTTGAAGAACCTGGACTAGCATTTTCAATGCTTATCATGATGTACGGGTTTCGCACCTACCCTTCACTCAAAGAGCTCCCACGTCTTTTGTCTCAACAAACGATACAATGACTGCCGAACCAACAGCAATCGCGGCAGCAGAGCACCAAATCGCTTTAGAACACCAGCTACGGGAGAAAATTGTCAATGAAGAATTCAAAATATGGAAGAAAAGTGTTCCTTTGCTATACAACACGATCTATACACACGCCTCAAAGTGGCCACTGTTGACCATAGACTTTTTCCCAGACTACTCATTCTCGGCGGATAAAAACAGCATTTCAGTAAAGTATGTGATTGGTACGAATACTTCTCAAGGAGGCACGGACTCTGTTGAGATTCACTCATTGAGTTTACCGTCTACTATGGCACCCGACTTTTCCAAGGTTTCTGCAAACGAAAGTATACCCGTGCCTTTAGAAGAAGACCCTAAAGATCCATCGGAATTGATAAGGCTGTGGAGTCATCCCGGTGAAGTCAACCGTATCAAAGTGTCTCCCAACGGGAAACTGCTTGTGACCTTTGACAACAAAGGAACCATCCACTTGTACAATATGAATGCAGAGAATTCACAGGATTTGAGATTTCACAAGAGTGAGGGATATTCTTTGGAATGGACCTCAAATATGGAATTTTTGTCTGGTGCTTCCGATGCTCAAATCGCTAGATGGGATATTCAGAAGGCGAACAGCCCTATTCTGACAATATTGTCCCACACGTCTGCGATCAATGACATATCTTTTAGCAAACCTTCTGCAGTTTTATTTGGGTCCGTTTCTGATGACTACAATACCCATGTGCACGATTTGAGAGCTAGTGAAGACAGTGTAGCCATCGAGATCGCAGAGGCGCATATTCAAAACTCCATCGCTTTTCACCCGACTATAAGCTACCTTTTTGCTACAGGCGGAAAAGACAACATTGTGAATTTATATGATGCGAGGAATACCAAAGCTCCTATAAGACAACTATTCGGGCATAATGGCTCGGTTGAGGGTTTGGTATGGAATCCTAGCGAATCAACTTCCTTATTGTCTTGGGGTTTAGACAGACGTGTATTGACGTGGGATTTGAGCCAATTGAGAGAAGAATATAACCCCAACGAACCCATCGAGGGAAAGAAGAGAACGAAACTACATGAAGACCCATGTTTGCAGTTTGTTCATGGCGGCCATACCAACAGAATTAACGATTTTGCGACCCATCCGGTTATACCAAATTTATTTGCCAGTGTTGCTGATGACAATTTACTAGAGATTTATCAGCCAAAGACAATTGAGGAGGAAGAAGAAGAGGTGGATGAGGAGGAAGACGGGGAAGATGATGCCGAAAAGTCTGAGGCCGAAGCTGATGCCGAAACCGAGATAGAGACTTCCAGCAAAAAGGGCGTATCCGAAAATGGGCGAGCCGCCGACGACGGGATGGAAGTTGATGAGGAGGAACAACCAAATGTAAAAAATGAATTTGATGATCAGGGTGGGGATTCGGGATCGGACGCCATTGGGGTAACTACCAATGATCACAATTCTGTTGAGGGAAGAGGCGATTAAAGGAGTATTCTGGCTTTACAAAGCTAGTTAGTAGTCATGAAACTATACTGCGTTTGTATTCGAAATGGTTTTGCATATAGGTTACGCGAGCTTAGAGGCACCTCACAGTGTCTTGTTCTTGAATCATATCATTGGTATGGAGAAAAGATCTGCTTCGCCCGGGACCGAACCAAAAAAAAGACCCAAGGTACCTCAACCTTCAAAAGACTTGGATGGTAAAAAATCAAAGGTAGATAACGAGGAATTCGAAACCCCCGATGACATAGCTCGCCAGTATAAGAAGTTCCAATCTGCTACAAAATACGATCTAAACTCAGAAGAGTTATTTTGTATATGTCGAAAACCTGATCATGATGGCGCCCTTATGATCTCATGTGATGGATGTGAAGAGTGGTTTCATGCCGAATGTATGAAGATAGACAGCAAGTGGATCCCTTTGATAGAAAAATTCTACTGCAAGTTCTGTCAATGGAGGCAGAATCAGCACACCAGGTGGAGCCGGAAATGTCGAAATCCAGATTGCATGAAGCCCATCAAAAAGTCAGAGAAGTCGAAGTACTGTTCTGAAGAGTGTGGCATGAGATTTCTAGAGTCTAAACTTGCTTCTCGAGATCTGAGAATTTCACAGGGAGAAATGAAATTCATTTTCAATTTTTGTGAAAACCACGATACTTTCAAAATGGTCGGTACTGCTTTTCCGGAGTTGAAGGAGGTCAAAGAACTTGATTTCAAGGTAATACCACAAGACATTCAAAAGAAATTAACAGACATAGACAACATGTACGAGAAAGTGAACTCGGAAATACTACTCACAGAACAAAAGAGTGCTTATCACCAAGCAACGAAAGAAAAAATAAGACTCATCAATGAGATGGTGCAGCAGATCCAAGATTCGCAACTACCAAATCCTGACCTGAAGCTAACAAAGAAAAAGAAATCTGGTTCAAAAAAGGTTGACCTTTGTTGTTTCCAGAAAGGGATAGACGAAATATTCTTGGATTTTAGGAAAACTTACGGTGGATCTGCTGCTCCCGAGCTCACCGAACTTCTCGCCAAAGTGGAGGGCTCTTTTAACACATACACAGCATTCAAGGCAGAAATCGATGAATGTGTCGAAAGCTTCTCCAAAGATGCTACATATGAAGGACCCTTGTGCTTGCTAGATAGGCGAAAATGCCTCCGACACAATGGATGGTATAATCTATTGGGAGATCTTCTATGGAAGCGTTTACACGAATTAAAGGCAGCGCAGGAGCATTATAATCAAAAAAGATCTAAAACATTGAGGGAATACAGTGTTTCTGTTTATGAAGTTGATTCATGATTGAGGGTTCTAAAATAATCTTCCGATTTATAGCCACGGTCTCAAGACGCTGCACAAGCATCAAGGCGCCCGAACAATCGAAAGCAGTAATGATTCAAACTTCTTTCTTGAATTCAAAAACGAAACATCTAGCGGCCTCATCCCAACCTCCACAAAAACGTTCGTCCGCCTCATACTCATGTGCCAAACTTGCAGGAGATACAATAAATTTTTCTTGTCCCTCCACTTTAAAAATGGAGTTGTGCCATGGAGTTGGGATGTGAAGTAACCTATCCTCCTCGGTCTGGTCGTGAGTCCCAGTCGAGCATATCTTCGGGTCCAATAACCGGATACCGTATTTGGGCCCTGCATTGTGATGGGCATGAATGGAAAGTCTCAAGTGAAAAGGAAAGACCAACTCAACCAAGTTTGAATAAGCGTCATTTCTTCTGATCATCTCATAGGAAACGTTGGAAATTAACTTTTTGTACTTTTTTCCGGACAAAGTTTTAGAATGTGACGTACCCGCCAAGTCCTCCGACATAAATTTGTTGAACCCCCGATAAAGGTAAAGACGAGAATGTCCTGGTGTTTTAATCTGCTCCCTGAGAAGGTCTGCATTATCATCACAGCCTAGCATCAAAACCTTCCTATTGATGTCGGTTTCTTCATCAATAACCGTCTCGAGGTAATGGTCAATAGGAACCTCATCCAAAAAAGACATTACCATGGACTTGTTATCGCATTTGAAGCAGTCGTTGAGTCCCCTGAAATGAATTCCATCAAAATTATCCGGTTTAACTCGTTCGTACACTTCGATCAATTGAGCGGTGTAAGTGTCGACCACATCATCGTCCACATTGATGCAGTCACTGAAGACATGGCCATCACTGACAATAAAAAACTTCATTCCTGGCGGATATATTGCATTCACCAGCTGAACGAACTCGGTGATTCTCCTGATTGCGAGCTCCTCACCTAAATCGGGCTGCCCCACAGCTGCTTTCTCCCTGTTAGAGGACTTACAAGGGAACGCAGGGAGAACTGCCTCAATAGGAATGCCTCTAGCAGTGAAGAATTGAACACTTGCAATAAAGGCATCTTTTCCCTCCTCCCAACGGTCCACAATGGCGGCATTCTTGACCGATTTTTCAAAAATTTTGGTCACCTCCACCGCCATTTCTTGTCCCTTGGCTGCTTTGTTGGCTTCAAATGCCACCGTACCATTGCTGATCATGGTTTCCAAAAACCACAAATCAAAAACAGAGGCTTCAAAAACTTCTGTTCCTAAGCCAATGATCAAACCACCGCGCTCCTTCTCAAAGAAGCGCATATTGTCAGCAACCCTGACTGTCAAGTGCAATCCATCTAACACGGTCTTTTCGACCTCGGAGTTCTCCAATGCCTTCCAAGCCTCTTCTGCTGAGACCACGGCGCTTCTTTGCCTTCTGCAGTTTAAAAAAGCATCATCGTCCCGACAATATATGAAGTGGACTCTCTCGTAGATGGTCTTGCTTTGAACAGTCATGATATCTCTTATAAAACTATTATGGATCGGTGGATACTGGATTATAAGTCTACATTGCTTGAAGTGAGAGCGTTTTATACGGATCTGCGCTTTTCTGTGTCATGCCATAATCGAGATATAATTTAAATTTAACTAGATTAATGCAATGGTAAGACGAGCGCGGCAGATTAGTCGCACGTACTAAATTCTGATCCGGTACCTTTACGCAGCCGCCGAATTGGGAGTTTCTGCCCAGTCACGAAAAGCTGTCGCTTTTGTTTGTAAGTGTCTCTATTCATTTACTATCGAAACCTAAAAATCCTTTTGTAGTGTACAAGAAAATGAACGCTTGATAAAGAACATGAATTCTTCCGAGTTCTTAAAGTGCCCACTGTCCATTTAATTCATCGCTCTCATAACTTTCTCGCAAATACTAAACAATCCTATTAGTCCTATTTTAGCAAGAATGGCCATCCGAAAACTGCCAGCATACCTCAGCACTTGTAACTTCCTCTACAGCTGGTCAATAGAGGCAATTACAGGTTTGTTATATTGCAAAAGTTCCTGATGTACTGGTTTTGCATATCCATTGCGCAGGCGGGTGCAAACTTTGACCAGGCAGCAAATGCATACGCGCAGAAGAAATGTCGTTTCTGAGCCTTCCTCTAAAAAACACAATTTTCCTTACTGGTACCTATGTCAGCTGTGTGATTGATATACATAATATTCACAACTTAACTATTGCTGGATGTGTAAGTCGCTAGCCTAAGAAGCACTGTATGTGCTTCAACGCGAGACGGAATAAATAAATGTGGGATCTTATGGGCCAAAAGAGCTACGCCGTAGACTTAGAGAGCAAATTTGACATCTCCAGTACGGTTGCAATGTGCACCAGGTCCTTTGGCTGCATTAGAGTGCTCGAAAGCCTCCGCAGCTGTACCACTGATTAAGTCGGTCAACAGAGGTTGTCTAGAGCCTGACGCAGACATGACCGGAGTTGTGAGCGTCGTGACCGCTTCGGGAGATGCACATATTCCTCCATTCAAAGACGAGTTTTGAAGATCAAAGTAGCCAAGTTTGGAAAGCTTTGTTAGCAGATTTGTTCTTGACAACTGGGCAGACAAGTTGCTACTAGAATAAAGCCTCGTCAACTTATTGGGGGATGATAAAGTGAGTAAATTGCTAAGAGACTTCTGCCGCGACTGCTGTAGCTTAAGCATCGAATCATGAAGCTTTGTTAAGGAGTCTTGCGATAGGCCGCTGTTAATTTGTTGGCCTCGTATAAAAGGATGAGACGTAGCTTCTTCCGCGCTCAAGCGCTCACTGGATACCAAGGCTAAGCACCGATTTATGAAGTTCTTGGCCAGCTCTGGTACGTGGTTCCAGTACTCAGCCGGCTCAAAAAAGTAGTCGGCAGTGGAAATGTATTTTTTCGTCTCCGCATCTGTGTCGCAGTCAAATGGCATGTAGCCACAGAGCATAAAATACGTTAAAACTCCTACGGCCCACATATCCACCGGAAAAGAGTGCCCGGCTCGCAGAAGCACTTCCGGTGCCAAGTAACTGAGAGTCCCATCTAGTGTGTAGACTTGTTCTCCGGGACGAAGTATTTGGGCGTGACCAAAATCAGCTAGTAGAAGCAGTTTTGCATTTGATGTTTTGGAAACAAACAAAATGTTTTCGGCTTTGATGTCTCGGTGCACAACTCCATTTGCGTGTAAATGCCGAAGAGCCGACAAAAGAACACTTAATATATCACGAGTATCGGCCACGGACAACTTCTTATCCACAGAGCCCGTAATTCGTTCGAAAAGCTCACCCCCGGTCGCCAAATTAGTGACAAGATAAAAGTAGTCTGACGTCTCGAAGTAATCCACCATCAGGAGTATGTTCGGGTGACCCTTCAGGATCTTTTTTAGTACAGTGAATTCTCGCTGGAGCATCAGCTCAATGCCGTAGACTTGCTTCTTACTAAAGCGCTTGGCAGCATAATGTGACTTCGTTTGAATATTCTTGCACTCGTACACATTCGCGTAAGACCCTGTACCTAACAAGGATTTCGAGAGTATGTATGGGCATTTGAGCTCATGAGAGGTAAACGATGATTGATTCAGTGCAGGCCAGGGTTTTTGTGACATGGCTTTAATGATGTAGACATTTGTGGTAGTCGGGTACTGGTAGTTTAAAAACCTGAAATGTACGTTCAATGGTGGTGTGATAAGAACGCGAGACAATCAGGCAATCGCTGCGCAAGGTATCCAATGGTAGAGATCAATATCATATCAGGAAACCGCACAAATCAGAAAAGTACGGCAACGAATAATTCAAGACAGTCGATTTATGTGAGAAAGCCGTACATCATTGGTTTCCTCCCGCTGGTTGCTTCAAGACTTGTATGCTTGCCTCAGTGTTGATCACATGACGTGCCTTGATACTTCTCACGTGACAAGTCATCGGTAGTATTTTTTCGAAGCTCATCACTACTTGCAAGTAATTAGATCATGGAGGATTCGAACATAAACTTGAGTGCCCTCAAAAACAAGATCTTCGAGAAGTTTTCAGGGGCCTCAGAGGAAAATACAAATGCAAGAAAAGGAAAGCCAGCAAAGCCAGACAAAAAGGCCAAGCAAGAGCGCTCAAAGCCATCTCCACAAGTGAAAGGAACAGGTGACAAAAGGCCTATAAAAGAAACTAAGAAACCCCCCCGTGGCAGCAAAGCTAAATCCCCCGGCCAGTCTGACAAAAAGAGTATAACAAAACAGAGTTCCGTGGCCTCCAAATCCTCTCAAGAGGATGATATCCTCAGGCGCGAAGCCTTATCCCTTGGCGCTACGGAAGCAGACCTCAAAATGGTGCAAAACATTGGCGGAAATGATAATGCTGACTCCAAAAGTATCGGCGACGATAAGCTTCTTTCTTCTGATGTCTCCAACTTTATGCTGTCTTTAGGTATCACAGGGAAACCTGACATCGCCGATGAGAGTAATATCAAGAAAAAAGATTCCAAGAAAAATCTGTCTACTCAAAAGGAAGAATTGAAGAAATCACGAAGTGCCGAACAAAAGGAAGCGAAGAAAGAAGAGAAAAAACTGCAGAAAGCCGCAAGAATAGAGGAAAAGAAGAAGGCTAAAGCCCAAAAAGAGGAAAAAAAGCAGGCAAAGACAAAGGCGGAAGAGAATGTTTCCGAGCCAACAGAAAGGTCCTCGGAGCAGCTTCAAACAGCTTTTATTGAGAAGCCAAAAAAAGACACCGCCAAAGTCGACAATGTTAAATCCGTCAACTCAGAGAAGCTTCGCATTGAAACCAGAGTGGACTGGTTCAACTGCAATGTTCCCGAAGTGGAGAATCCAGTCAAATGCGATAGATTTGCTGTCGAGAGGCTAACCGATAGGGCCAAAGCGCTTATCGATTCTGAAAATCGCATTTACTTAGAAGAATTCACTTCTAACTCCTCTCAAAAGAAATTTTTGTCTCAAATTCTTTCTGAGGGTACATTGAACGATAAAATCTCAGCTTTGACCTTATTGGTGCAAGAGGCCCCTTTGCATAACTTAAGGGCTTTCGACACACTTTTAGGCTACTGTGAAAAGAAGGCTCGCACGGCGGCTTTGCAGGCGATCAACGCAACGAAGGATTTGTTCATCAACGGGCTTTTACCGGACAGGAAGCTCGTAGCCTTCAGCAAACAACCACTTTCAGCTGATGCAAAGGACGAGACTTTGGCATTATACTATTTTGAGGATTATTTGAAAAAAAATTATTTCAGATTCATCCAGGTCTTGGAACACTTGTCTCACGATCCTATTTTGCACGTGAAAATGAATGTTGTGACCCACATCTTTGATTTGTTAACAAGTAAGCCTGAGCAGGAAGCAAACTTGTTGAGACTTGGTGTTAACAAACTTGGAGACATCGACAATAAAATTGCCTCCAAGACTTCTCATCATCTACTTCAGTTAGAGGAGGCTCATCCTGCTATGAAAAAAATTGTTACTGACGCTGTGACGGATATGATCTTCCAGAAGAAAAATGATTATAACGCTCAGTACTTCACAATTTTGACTCTAAACCAGACTATTTTCACGACGAAGGACGTGGAAATGGCAAATGCTCTTGTCAAAACGTATTTCTCCATGTTTGAGAAGATCTTGATCGAGTCTGACGGAGCTTCTGGCGATCTCGATAAGCTCGGAGGGGACAAAACATTGGGCAAATCCGAGCAAGGAAGAAAGAACCTCAGAAAGGGGTCTAAAAAGGGTAAAAAGGGAGGAAAATCGATCAAGGTTGAGGAGAAGACTGAGTCCGAAGCCATAGAAGAGAAGAGCTCCAAAATGTTTTCTGCCTTACTCACAGGTTTGAACCGTGCCTTGCCATATGCAGACCTTCCTTCTGATATCTACATGACTCACTTAAACACATTATACCGGATCACACACTCAACCAACTTCAATACTTCAGTTCAGGCTTTGATCTTGGTTCATCAGATTGTTACACAACAAAATTTGGACACTGACAGATACTTCAGAACACTCTATGAGTCGTTGATGGATTCTAGATTGGTCAATTCTTCGAAGCAAGGTATCTACTTGAATTTGTTATACAAATCGTTGAAAAGTGACATTCAAAATGTTCCAAGAATTCTCGCTTTTGTGAAACGAATGTTGCAAATTTGCTCACATTGGGTCAACATTGGCTCTATAGCGGGTATGTTTTATTTGTTGATGCAATTATCTCAAACACACCCCCAAATATTGGAATTGATGGAGCCTGTGGAGGCCCGCCCAGAAATGACGGCTTCTGAGTCATCCACAGATGAGTATGACCCAAAAAAAAGGGACCCCAAATATGCCAATGCTCAGAACTCGTGTTTTTGGGAGATGAGCCAATTCACGAATCACTACCACCCCACAGTTGCCATCTACGCCACCTCTCTTCTCGAAGGAACTCCACAACCCAAACCAGATCTTGGCTTGTATACCTTGGCTCACTTCTTGGACAAATTTGTTTACAAAAACGCTAAGCAAAAGGCTGTCACGAGAGGTTCTTCTATCATGCAACCCTTGGGTGGAGCTCATCTTGGTTCTTTGTTGGTTAAGTCTTCTGATCAGTCGCTGGTTGTCCCTGTAAACACAGTTGACTGGCTTTCTGTCACGAGTGAGTCTATCAGACCAGATGAGAAATTCTTTTACGACTACTTCGCCAATAATGCTAGTAAAATCAAAGGAAATAAACCTACGAGGGCTACCAACAACGAGGATGGGGACGAAGAGGATGCCGAAGCTGAAATTTGGGATGCATTGGTCAAACTGAAGCCAGAAATCGAGGGTTCAGACGACGAAATGGACTTTTCGGACTTTGATGATGCAGATTTTGGCGACATGTCAGATGACGACGAGAACCTTGATGAAGCTGACGCAGCAGCTTTGGATGGCCTTCTAGAGGATGACGCTGAGGACATTCTGGACGCCGCAGATGGTGCTCCCGTGCAAGATGATAGCGACGGCGATGATGGAATACTTGACATCAGTAATGACGACGAAATAAGCTCTGATGAAGCGACTGACGGGCTTGAGGGCAAGAAGAGACGCGGAGGAGACACTGAAGAGGGCCAGAGAAAGAAGAAGTTGAAGATACGCAGTTTGCCTACCTTTGCTTCTGCTGATGATTATGCACAATACTTAGAATCGGACGATGATGACGATATATAAGTTGCAAATAAATAATAACATGTAAGAATGACCTGTCATGTATATTAATGCAATCAGAGTAGTTTCAAATCATTTGGCTCTCAGCTCCGATGAGGTCATAATGCGTCCCACATGCAAACTACAAAGAAAGCAAACCAGTATAAAATTCGCAAAATACCAGGAGGGCCCCTAAATTGAAGCCGAGCTTGTGTTTTACAAAAGTTGTGGGTATTGATCAATTGAGGTATTGGTTGAGCCTAAGGCCATGTTCCTGGGTTTTAAGGGGCAGGATGAGAAGAAAAGGCTCAACATTGCATGAGCGCGCAGACGCATAACCCGCATAACAGCTTCGAGACAAGATGATCCTTTCAAAGAATTCTGAGGTTTAAAACAGTACAAACGCCATTCCGATCGGTAATAGCCCGATTAGAACAAGTAGCTACGCACCTTGAAATGGCTTGCCGTATTCAAGCTATAGCCTCTCAGTTTTATTTCGGAAACGGAATTCCATCACGCACTCCGACTCAGTAGGGGGTTATTCCGAAGCGGAAAACCGCGCGAGGATGACGCTTGTTCTCGGGTGGACTCGTCATTGACATAGCTAACGTGCATATCTAAGCAACAATACGGTTTTAAGCACCTTCACACAGAGCATTCGTAACTATCGACCGTTCCTTATGCTCTAGATGGTATTTCGAGGAGCGGGCAATCAGTAATAGCGAAAAAAAAGAACTCATCCCGTTCAACGAAGACACTCATCCAGAATGAAAAATGGCAACGCAAGCATGACTTATTTTCCCTATGACTCTTATCTTCGTATTCAAGTATCGAAATGATAACCAATCTCTAACTCAGTTGTTCTAATATCTGTTTCGATGATCATTTGAAACATCGGCGAACTGCCGCATAATCGTTACCTACATATAGTCTGAAACCGTTGCGCGCTAATGCATCGAAGCACCCTTGGGATGCCAATTAAAAAATTAGGGCAACGCGACGAGCAACACATCCAGTAAACTACTTCTTTACACCTTCTTTTTTGAGGATACATATCACATCGCAGGCTAATACCTACCTTTCTCCAACTGCATTCTTATCAATTCTGAAGCATTCAGTACCCTTAAGACCTACACATACGCCCCTTTGCTGAAGCTACAGATATATCCTCTTGTGCACCACGGCCATAAATTAAGTGCTCTCAAGAAGCGAAAACTGTTCCTGTGCCTCTCATGCTGCGAGCAATAGACGGTATTTCGACTGTCAACAATCCGTTCGACATTTTGGTTCTAGGTAGCAAAGGTGTGGGCAAAACTACCTTGATTCAAAAGTATACACTTGGCGACCAGCCCATTCGGCCACCAGACACGTCAGAATGCATAATGTTCAAGTCGATCGAGCTCTCATGTGACTGTTCTTTAGGGGCTGGTCACAAAATTTCCTCGGCGTCTATCCATAGGCTGATCTCGATTTTAGACAGCTCAGCCGAAATCGATGACCTCCTTACTGCGGCCTCCTATCAAGTCAAAAATGCTCGTGCTATACTATTTGTTTATGCTTTGGATAACCTTGACTCTTTCGAAGCTTTGGAATACACTATTAACTGCATTTCGACCTTACGGAATGAGCTTCCTCCGTGCTTGGTTGTCGGCACGAAACAGGATAGGTCTATCGACCGCCAGGTGCTGTTTGAACAAGGTAAAGAACTAGCAGCCAGTTGTTGTGCCTTGGATATTGTGGAAACGTGTCTGTTATCTCCGCTGACTGTAGATCACGTCTTTGCACCTTTGGTAGAGCAAGTTCTTCGCATTCAAGATCAGGAAACGTTACTTCATGAAGGGGAGTGTCTCGCTCACAAAAGCTCTCTTGGCGAACCCTCCCTACCAGTGCTACCTATTCTCGAAACAGATTTGCTCAATTCAAATTCTACAGTCATTGCAAAAGCAAAGTCCTTGAAATTTAGTCAAGAGGAGAAAGATAGGATAGCTGCACATAAAATGAAAGAGGGAAAAACAAGTGGTTCTCTTACGGGAAGTGAAGAAAAGTTAGCTCGTCTACCATCTGCTTCAAGTCTTAACCCTAACTCATCTTCCGTTATTACAAAGTATGAAGACACGAGGACTAGTCTCCGAACATGGAGCAAAGAAAAATTGGGAGCACATGGCGGGAAGTCCGCCGAGTCTTCAAAAAGTGGCGCAAAATGTTGTGTTGTTGTGTGACGAGCCCTCTTGAAGATCACCGGGAAGGCGCACATACTATTTTTTATAGATTTATAGACTCTTGGCACTCAGTGTCGGAAAAACAATTTGCGCTTCTCCGTCAATTTATTGATAACACCGTACTATACTAAGGGTATTTTCAGCCTATCTACGTTCTCCTCCCTCGATTTCGGCTAGTAGAGCTTTAAACGGGCGCATCATCTGCGATATGAGAGAACCCCCTGAACTGCTCTTGCATCTCGGAAGTGAGAACAGTCTCAACTGGCGTCAACCTTGGAGTTTCCGAGGTGAATTCCTGGTCAAAGTTAGAATAGTCATGTTCGCTCTTGATTTCAGGGATGTATGGTGGTGCAACTCTCATATTCAAGACGTCATCAAAATTGACATCATGAAAGTAAGAGTGTTCCATGATATCCAACGCGTCGCGTTCACCACTACCCAACCTGACCTCTGGGTCCTTGGTTAATAAAGCCTGGAGGATAAGAACAGTTTGTCGAGGCATACTGATAGGATATCTCACGTCGTCATGTTCGATAGCATTAAACACGTCATCTTCGTCATCTCCTTTAAAAGGACTTTGGCACAACAACATTTGGAACATCAATACACCAAATGCCCACCAATCGACAGATCTGTCATATTGCTTGCCACTGATAATCTCTGGAGCCATGAACTCTGGAGTTCCACAGAAAGTACCAGTTGTGCTCTTATGCCACATACTCTCTTTGCATAACCCGTAGTCACCTATCTTTATATGACCTTTAGTTGTCAAAAGAATATTGTCGAGCTTCAAATCACGGTAAACAATGCCATTCTCATGAAAGTATTTCAAGGCAAGCAATACTTCACAGGCATAAAACTTTGCCCTCTTTGCCGAAAATCTATTTTTTTGAATATGCCACATTAAGTCACCTCCAGAAACATACTCCATGACAAAATATATTCTATTTTCAGTCTGAAAACAGCAGTGTAGATTCAAAAGGAATGGGTGCATTTCCTTATTAGCAGTTAAGAAAACTCTCTTTTCTGATTTCACACTCTCGGCTTCTTCATTCTCGACGATGAAATCTTTTTTCAAAACTTTGATAGCACAAAGGCTTGCAGTTTGTCTGGACTCTGCAAGCATCACTTTTCCAAAATTACCTTTTCCCAACACAGCAAGGAATTGAAAGTCATCGAGTCCTATCTTTCTTCTTCTTCTTTTCTGCTTACGAGATCCATGTTGTTGCACATCTTCGCGTGCGATAGATGACTTAGTAACATGTGCTTCTGAAGATTCATCGTTGTAATTCAAAGATCGGAATATATCTTCCTTCTCAGTATTCTGACCGCGCTCAGAATTGTTTTGGTCATCCTCAAAAATTCGATTAGTGCTGGGAGCGCGTTCAAATTGATCTGACTTGTTTGACATGAATGTATAGTCATGTTGAGAATAACGCTTATTGTCATTCACTTTCATTTCATGAGCCAGTTCCGATTTCTCTCCACCGCTTCTTGCGTGAGGTGAATCAACTGTTTCTTGAAACTCATTTTTGTTTTGCGTTGGTAATTTGGATGAGAAAGCAAGATTATTATTTTCATATGGCACTATTTCGTTTTCCCCTTGGATGAGATTTGAATGATATGGTTGATGCTTAAATTGCTGATAGGCATGGCCATCTGAAGTTTGCTCAACATTAATGCTTTGCTGCTGCGACTTCTCGAAAGACTCAAGTCTTGGAAGGTGTGAAGACGCCCCTTGTGTTTTATCCGAGGACTGCTTCACCTTAATAGGCAGCGGTTGCGCGGACAAAGGTTGCATAGTTTTTTGAGGGACTTTCGGAGGACGATCTGTCTTGGCAGTTGGGGTAGCGGGTTTAGCGGGATTAGTAGATTTGATTGTCATCAAAATTTTGTTCGCCATTTCCATAGACATTCCACAAAAGTCAGGCATTAAATGAGAGCACTGAGTGTGGCACATGACACCACATTCCGAACATTTTCTGACATTTTTCTTCCCCCATGGGAGAATGTACCCGCAATGGCAGCACCATTTAGTTCCCCGATTCAGTACTGGCTCGAATCTATGTGGAATTCGATGGTTTAACTTGGCTTCATCATCATTTGTAGTTCCAGACTTAGAGATACACTTAGTCACCACTTTTTGATAACATTTTTTATGACATAAAAAGCGACAATCTTGGCATTGAAACCCGGAGTAACGCAAAAATTCTCCACACAACGCACAGCACATGATATTGTAAAACTGTTTCTGAACGAATTGATGTCCATGTTGCTCGAATACTTCCTCTTTTTTTGCCCTAATAGCACCATGACGGCCAAGTGCACCCATGAATGCTGAGTGGCCAGTACCGGTAGATTTTTCAAAGGCAAGATTGATCAAAATTTGACCAACAGGTTCAAGATTGACCCATGCCGAGATCAGGGTTGTTTTGGACGCATCAGGGGATGAGCGGTCATTTTCGATCACCGTCTCACCATCATAAATGTTTGTAGAATTCAGCTTATAAGACATTGTTGAGTTTGAATTATTCAAATTGGGTCTTGACGATGGAAGCGCTGGCAAGCTCGAGGCTGGAATCCAGCCATCGCTACCCATATCTCTTGCCACCTTTTTTTTCCGTATCTCTTCTGCAATATCCGATAACAAAATCCACGTCAATGCGACGGGAACATTTCGATTACCAGACTTGTCGTATACAGTGATCTCGATTTCGTGGGCCTTCTCAACATCGATGACAAACTCCTCATTAAACTTACCGTTTTTGGAAGGATATGTCTTAGCTCTTTCAACATCATCAATTTTTACCGACACAATGGACTCGGTCTTTTTGTGAGACATAGGCAGGGCAATATGATCCACATCTCTAATGCATGTCACCTGGAATGTGAGTCTGCCGGTAAGAGCTTTGCGAGCAAACTTAGGAGTGTTCATAATCTCTAAATCTCTGTTCACTTCCTCTACGTCAACAAACATTCCCTGGTATTTCTTTAGAGAGCGGTTCAATTTGGCAATTCTTTGGTCGGATTCCAACTTACCACCTTCGGCAGCGCTTGAAGAGGACTTGTCACCATCCATCAAGTACAAATGCGAGATCTTTTCGTTTGCTTCTCTATATTGGTTCTCCACTTGGAGTTTGAACTGGAGTTGCTGGAGCATGTACTGAATCTTGTGTCCTAATGATGGACAATCGTACTTAATTAAGTCAAAGCGAGAGTACAACGGGGTCACCATTGAAGTCACACGGGATCTTCCGTTGTTGCCTTTGTCCACCAGGTTACCATCAGCACTAATGTGTGGCGCAATTTGTTCATTTTGCTGTTGTTTCAATTGAAGCTTTTCGAACGTTTCTTGTAAGTAGTCAATATTGGACTGAGTTTCCCTAATCTGTGTATTACATCTTTGGATCACCTCTGGATTTGAGGTATTTTTTTTGACCTGCTGAAACCCCTGGATGAGTTTAATCTCACGATCAATCTTGCCCTTGATATCACCAAGAACTTTTTCCTGAGACGACATGGTCCGATACAATAAATTCTTAAGAAAAAAAAGTAGTTGAAACGGTCGCTTATCGAATCTCTGGCTAGCGAGGTATTAACAATGAGACTCGAAGAAAAGCCGTTTGTGTCGTGATTCGCCGGGAATTAGTTTGCCTGATGAATCAATAGTCAATAGAGGCCTGATTTGACTTAAGGCTCCGCTATGTGGATGGCAAAATCTGAACTGCTTATGATCAGTGTTGCTGGATGCACTATACACGCTTTTGATGTTCACTTGTGTTGACCAGGTGCCCGCTTTGGTCGCGCGTGATCCATACAGTTTGACCTCGACCACGTGATAGTTCCTGCAGTGATCTATTTTGGGAGTTACGCACCTGCTTCATGAGTGTTGATTTGCATGATTTTAACAAACTATATGCCTCACATTTGCAGATTCAAAAAATTAACGTGGTGGACAGCGATTATCTCCTCGCTATTAAATAAGATCTAGTTGCTGTTACACCTGCAGTTGCAATCGGGCACTGGGCAAATGTAGTGCTTACTAAACCACTGCTCCGCGTGATGTGCATGGTATCCATGATTGCAGCTCAAACAAAAGCTGAATTTGTTGTTGAAATTTTCTTGCACGAGTATATGAGTCTCATTCTCGGGCACTGATTCGGCGCCTCGTGGAATCTTAGTTCCTAGTGTCAAGAGGCAAATCGAGCACCTCGGGAAGGACGCTCCACAATGAGGGCACAGAGTGTATAGGTTGGACTTTTCTCTCGAATTAAGCCTATTGTTGAAATGCTTAATTGTGAGCGGATTATTTGGGGCTCCTTTAATTGCTTTTGAGCTGGCAGAGGACATATTTTTCTTGCACTGCTTGCACTGCAAAAAAATTTGGCGAGGTTTAGGGCGTATGCTCACCAATCCAGCTGAAGTCTTTGACGATTTGACCCTGTCGATATCAAATCTTGCCCTCTGTTTGAAAAATGCCCACTTATCAAGAAGCTCCCTGTAGCAATGGATCCAATGATCAACTCTTGAGTCTTTGAAATACCTGGGAACTGCAAACTGAGCAATGAGTGCCGCTGTCTGAACATCTGATGTCTTGTCAACATAAGACTGAAGAAGATTTATACCTCTGGGGGTTATCCCTGTGAGAATCAACCCTTCCAACTCTCCTTGGGCAACAACTGCATCGGCAACACGATTCAAATAAAGATTGAGATCTTTATCGGATAAAAAGCGAATAGCGATGCCAAGTCTTTCTCTCAAAGGTAGATCATGTTCATCCAAAACATCCCACCAGTCATTATCGGCGATGAAAGCAAAGATAGCCCGAAGATATGGGTTTTTAAGTTCCAGCGAGAGTTTGCGACATTGCTCGTTCCAGGGCAGATTAACATTTGAATCTTTGTAAGCCAAATACCCAGCAACGGCGGTGGACATTACCTGCAATCTCTCGTCACCGGAAGATGACATTATCTCAATTGCTCTAGAGATGTCCCCATGAAAGACCGCCCAACCAGCAGCCTTTTCTATTTGACCGCCGTTAACAAGCACATTTATCTTCTCATCAAATTCATGGGCTGTGAGATACCAGCCTCCAACAATAAGACATAGTTTTCTTTGCATTTTTCTGTCACTAGAGCTGAACACACTGATACCAGATGATTTTTTCCCCTTATGAGATACGATGGCTTTCACCGCATTATCAAACATATCATCCGAGACCTGCAGAGACAGAGTTGCCCTATTTTGACCTTTTAACTCATCCACCCCCTTCCACATAGTAAGCATTCCGATGTAACCCAAGTCAACACCTTCCTTTACCATCGTACCTTTCTCTAAGGACTTCTTCGCTAAACTGAGCCATTTCCAAGTATTGCGCAACAGAAGTGGCGAGCCAGGTGTTTCGCTCTTTTCCAAAATTTCAACATTTCTTTCACTGTCAACTCCATACCCAAAAAAAGCCCTTTCTCTAGTGACCGCACAAATATCATTTTCCATTAACGTGTCAATTTGACAATTCTTGGCTTTCAATTCTTTTTCGGATAGGTTTTCATTAGTATTAGAAGAGGCTTTCCTAAACTGATGCAGGGTCACTCTAGGATTGATTAGTGGGTCAGTGCTTTCTTCGTCGTCCATCGTGGATGTTACATCTTCCGAACACAGTTCGGAATGCATGCCTAGCCCCGAGCCTGTATTGTTTTTTATTGGATCATTCTCCTTTGGTGAGCGGTCAGGCTCTGGTGCCTCCAAAAAGTGTGTGACTGCACCCTCCGGTCCTGCCATCGAAAACTCGTTGTAAGAATTAAAATCGAAAGACTCAACGCTTTCTTCGACGGGCATCTGAAAGACCAGGCCTTTTTCTCTCATGCAAACGAATCTAGTCGATGTGTGAGACATATTGTCTGGTGCGTAATCGAATGAGATGACGCGGGGTAAATCTGTCTTTGAATCGAGAACCAACGCCACAAATAACAGGTCTTCACTCGGATTGTAAAGCCTAGCACTTTGTTGCTTTTGATTCGCGATAATGTCAGAATCAGAACTAAAGGTTGGAATGGACACTTCCGTTGATTTGGGCACTATGCCTGTGTTCCATCGACGAATCAAGTCACCATTTAGTACAACCGCGAACTCTCCCCTCCTTATTGATGAATATCTAAAACAAGGAGCAAGCCCGCGTCTTTGTGAGTCGCTGACTAACTTCGGGAAGTATAATGCCGGCGTTTCAGAAACGACAGCCCCTTTGGCAGAGGATTGGAGCTTTCTACGATCCCATATGGAAAGCGAGCCATCTTCGCTCATTGATGCAAACATATGCGGCTGAAAGGGATCCATAGCCAAGTTCATGGTGCTTTTAGTCGCCACCTGGAATATAGGCGCTGGTGACGAATCACGAAGATCAAATTCCCGAAGCAATTTGTAGCTCCCTGCCATAAGCAGCATACCAGATGGATCTTCCGAATTGAACATGGTAGATAAGGTAGCTTCGTTGGCCAAATATCCATAGTGTGGCCGGATGTAATTCGACTTTTCGAGGTCCAAGTTATCCATGAACACCCGAGAATGCTTGGTCAAGTCCCACACCTGAAGAGAGTTGTCCTGTCGAGACTTATCAAAACTAGCAGCTACTAGTTGAGCATTGTTGAAGCTCAAAGAGTTGCACGGTCTATTTTGTTTAGCTCGAAGCCGAAGTGTCGACACGGTATTCTGTGAAATATCAAATATATGGGCGTTCCCATCCATTGTTCCAACGCCTGCCCATCCCACGTGAGACTTCAGATATGCCATGCACTGGATATTTTCTACTCCAGTGAAAGAATTAATCCGGATTAGTTCACTAGAGCCTGCACTTTCGTGGTTATCTGTTTTATAGAGGGTTATCTGATCGCCAAGTGGATTGACCGCTAAGAAACGCTGCTCAAATCCATTATCCCAATTGATAGCATGCAAAATATTTCCGGCCATTTGTCTGTACTGGAAGTTATGAAGCGTATCTGTGTTTACTGGCAGTTATGAAATGTATCTGGTGTACTCGTAGTAGGTGATAAGTTGGTGTATCGCGTTAAAAGCAGCACCCCAATTGCGTCACATACAGTACACCGATTGCAAATTACAGGAGTTATTTCTCGAGCTTTATGGACCCAAGAGTAGGATAATAAAACCACTTCAGTCGCGATACTTGAACACACCGCCCCGACGTACAATAAATACTAGTATTCATTCTTCGTTATTTATTTAATGCACCTTCGTGCCACCAAAATTGTATGCGCCAGACCTGCGAATATTATTCGCCTCTTCCTCTTGCTTGATAATAAATGAAACAGCAGCAACTAAATTTTTGAATCCATTGCTTGATCCCTTGGTTTTGTGTAAATGTAATGATGATGAGGTCAATAGGTCGATGATCTCGATTCTAAAATACAATTTTCTTCCTCCGACAAATCGGCTGGGGATAGTTCCACTAATCAAAGCAAACTCTTCGTCAATGTCAACATTAGAAACAGAGCCCTCTATTCTCTTGAGTTCCATTTGATTCTTGATCACTCTCATGAGCTCGTTGGACAGAAGCCCTGTATCGATTATATGTGTATGCCTAGAGCTAGTCTTCTTGCTTGAATCTTCTCCAACATCCTTGGGCCCGCCCATATTTATGGACTGTAAAAACCGCTTGAACCAACCGCTGCCACCGCTCGTCTTTGCAGTATTAGGGGCTGTGAATTTCTTCACATTAGAGGTGACTGATATGTTAGAAAATCTGTTATGACCCTTCATGGGTTCTTCCTTCACGGGAACTTTGGGAGCTTCTCTTTTAGGTTTCAAGCTGAAATTTCTTAAGAGAGACGTGTGATTAATAGGTTCTTTCCTCTCGACAGTTTGGCTCTTCTGGTCAACTCTTGCGTCAGCGCTGGCTCGCTTTTCGCTAATGTTATGTTTCACCAAATTCTGAGCTGATTTCAAAGTATTATTACGAGTAGGAGCAGTAGTGTTGGTGTCTAGATTTCCATGCACATCCAAGGAGCTGAAAATTTGAGTTGAAGCCCTTGATTTCCTGAGACTTGTTCTTGTACCATGACGTTTTGGCCTCATCAGCTCAGACAGTCCAACTGTCTTCGCATCCTCTAGACTGGAATTAAAGTTATCGAAATCAATAGACGATTGCTTATAGTCTGAATCATTATGAGGGGAGTTCGAGAATCTGGAATTTTCATCAAATGTGGAAGTGTCAAGTAAGTTCACATTCAGGTTAGGCGCTTTGAAAGAAGACTGTTGAGAATTAGTATCATTTTTTGGGTTCTGGCTCGTCTTCTGTGACTTGTTGTACAACGATTCGTATGACTTATACATGGACTGGATTGTCTCGTTAGTCTTTTCATTGACCAAAGTATCCTTGGATTTCTCGAAATTGTCACTCGCAACCTGCGAGCCTCCGATCTTTGTTCCAGAAGTTCTCCTACTACTCTCGTTTGTAGAGTATTTCCTTTTATCTTGTTGTGACGTTTGTGACTTTGTGTAAATTAAGTCACCAGACATATTGAAGTCTTCTGAATTGCCAGAGTATAGTGACAGATTGTAATCTCCCATACTAATCGCGGCTTTCTCCAAGGTAGAACCATCAGCAGATCCTGAAGGCTCTGTAGAAGCAATTGAAATGAAATTTCTTCCTTCTAGGCTGCTGAGAGCGGATAAATTAGTAGATTTTGTGCGTGTCATGGAGATTCCTAGACCTGTCGACTCATTTATCTTTGCTTTGGGAATTTCTCTCACCTCCTGAGTTGTCTCGAGAACTTGTCTCGGAGTCTTTCTCAAAACAGTGCCAGAACTAGTAGTATTTCTTATGATGGTATTGTTGGTTGTATCGCATAAGCCATTAAAAGAAACCGTCGAAAAGCGAGGGTGAGGAATAAGAGATGGCTTTTCCACCACCTGTTTTGCCTTATTCAACCCTGAATTCAGAATGGCATCGAATCTTTTAGACGACAGAAGGTTCGTTGTGGAGTCAAAATTCTTAGAACTCATGATACTGATCCGACTTTTGCCTTTTATTGTCTCCAATGATATCGAGCCAATATCTTCAGCATCATCGTTGTCAGTACCTTGAAGAATGCCTGCAAGGTTCTTCGAAGTTGAAGTCTTCATGAATGAGCTTGAACGAGAGACCGCTGGCTGTGGAGTTGAAGGGGATGACAAGTCAATGCCCAACTTGTGAAGAACTTTGCTGTTTTTCTCATTCCATGCTGGCCTTGAATTTGCAGCAAGTGATTTTGCTCTAAGCAAAGACCCTGAGCCATGCTTAGGGTCCAACGATGACTTGGTGAGTGGTAATGACACATTGCGCGATGATTGCATTTGGCTGATCATTTGCACTGCTTCTTTCAGCTTCTCGTGAAGAGCTCTGGATTGTTTCTTGCGTTCTGCTAAAGCTCTATCCTCCTCCTGAAAAGCGTGTTCCCGAGCATCATTTTTCCGCTGAACTTCCTCCGCCAACTGCCATGCTTTTTGCTCAGCCTTGTTCTTGCCTTGCTTGCTTGGCTCTTCCGTAATCATCGGAATGTTCAAGGAAGCTTTACTCATGCGCTGACTTAATTGCTTCAATTTGTTTATGGTTTCATTGCTTAGATCTTTCTGTTCCTGGGTGTTGGACAAATTCATTATTGAAACAGCATTAGCTTGAGAGCCAAAAATGTCTTGGCATATTTTCTGGAATTGCTTGACGTCGTCGTCATCATTGATCTGATTGATGTTTTCCTTGTTACTCTCGCGTTCAGACACATTTTCAGGCAATTGCCAGAATTGCGGGGTCGCCTCTCTTTTTATCTTCGCTGCCTTGAATGATTTTTGGGATTCACTATTCGCTAATGGATTTGTCTTTGATTTAAGAGAAGCTCCGGAAGCGTTTCTCGATATCACCGCATTATTCAAGAGGATTCTTCTTTTGGATGCATTAGAGGCTGTGAAAGAAGAGTTTGTTATATTACCCAAGACACCCTTCTTGCTGTTTATCGACAGCAGTGATACAGAAGAGAGGGCCTTTCTTGCAATCTTTGCCTCCTTTTCTGACCGAGGAGCCGGGTTCTTGTTTGGGGATTTGCGAAGAGTTTGTTTAGACTCTGAACCGGTCATGTCAGCATCTTCGTCAACATAGTTTGTGGTTTCAGACGTAAGATGATGAGCCTTTCTATATTTCATCAACAAGAAGTAAAACATTTTTTCGGGGGAGGCGGAGGGTTCAAGCAACCGCTGAACAACACGATCCTCAGGGCAGTTATGAAAAAGAATGCAAAGATTTCTCAAGATCTCTTTATCGATCATGTCTTTGGAATTAATATCTTCAAGATCTTCGGGGCTAAGCATATCGCCCGACCCCCACTTCATGTCTCCTTGTTTGCCTGGGTATTTTTTCAAAAGCGGATGCTCTAGAATTTGCTTGATGGAAATACGATCAAGAGGGTTTACTTGTAGCATTCTCAATAACAAGTCTTTGGCCTCATTCGTAAGATCTTTGGGCATGATGAACTTTCCATTTTGAACTTTCATTAGCAATTTTCGGATGTTTTCATCATCAAATGGCAAATGGCCGGTTAACAAAGCAAAAAGGATGATTCCACAAGACCAGATATCTGATGGAGCCCCATGGTAGTTTTTTCCAGCGACAATCTCTGGCGACGCGTAGTGGGGAGAGCCACACGAGGTTTCGAGCAATTTCTTATCGACTTCCAATGCCGCCATACCAAAATCTGCGATTTTGATGTTCTTGTTGAAATCCAACAATAAGTTCTCAGGCTTCAAGTCACGATGGCAAATGTTAAACTGATGTAAGTAGCCAATGCCTTGAATAATTTGTTTAAAATGATGCACAGCTTCGTGCTCCAGAAGTCTTCCTTTTTTTATCAAATAGTCGAACAACTCGCCACCCTCGATGTACTCCAAAATAAGGTAGAGATCGTTTTTGTTTTCCCAAACATCGTACAAGCCCATGATGTTTGGGTGGGATATAAGCTTCATGATGATAATTTCACGCTCAATCCCATAAGGAAGGCGAGTGGCGTCATGATTTCTATACTTGGGATTTTCGATCTTCTTGAAGTTCAGTTTAGGCACAATTTTCACGGCAGCTAACTTCCCTGTGTAAACATTCTTGGCCAAACGTACACGGCCTGTTGAACCTCTTCCAAGAGTACGGCCCAACTTCCATGGCCCAATCTTGTTTTGAGCTCTTCTCTTCTTGGCCGAGGTATTGGTGTGAGTGGATATCTGGGATAACCTTTTCGTTGCATTGGTGACTGATTGAACAACTCTATCTACGTTATTCAGCAGAGACGACGACATTAGCATATCCGTCGAAGGGTTTTGGGTCAATGTGGGCATGGCTAGGTGTAGTTGTTTTCGCGGAATGAAACAAGCCAGATGCTTGCGTTATTTGTACCTCAACTGTTTTGTGATAGACTGCGATCCAAAGGAGATTGTGAAAGGATACTTTCCACAGACACAGCAGGTTACAAAAAAATACAGGAGTGTATCTCAGATGTCGATTGCGGGTGCTTCCACAAAAAAAAAAACGTTTGTCTCTTGAAATGTCACCGATTATTCTATTCAGGATTCAAGGACGGGACTCAAGACGGAAAGAAAAAATCAATCTGCGGATTTGATATATGATGAAAGAGTGAATAACAGATGATTTGATCTAGGTGAAGTGATGTGTATCCGCTTAGTGTGATGTGTCCCTGTTTGTTATACAATAGGTATGCTTGTGGCAAAACAAAAGTAATGGATAAATAGACAATGAGCGTCGAAGGAGGAAATGCGTGTAGGCAGGTGTAGCCACGATAAAAGAAGAAGAGCGATCGAAAAAAAAAAAAAAAAGGCACGTATTATTACGGCAAACACCACGGCGCGAGGCTGGGGCGGGTTTCAATGTGCGGGAGAAACGAATCTTGGGGGTATACGTAAACACAACAAAGATGCGTCAGACGTGCCTCTTGCTTGTGTCAGCGTAACATACACCGCATCCGCCGATGGGTGAGATGCACAAGATGGCTATAGGGCGCTTGAGGAGTAAACAAACAATGCGCGAGGAGCGCGATATGCAGATCGAGACACCTTAAAACGCGCTAGATGGATTTCTCGCAGACACCTGCAGGATGATTTAGTGATTTGGCCACGATCCTCGCGGCTTAAATTCTCCAACGTTCTGGTGAACAGGGTCCCAGACGCGCTTTAACCACACGCTTTTCCGGCTTAATGGATTTTTATCTAAGGGCCCCTCTGTAATACCTTTTCCCAGGGCTTTGGTAATAATCTTCGTGTTTGTCTCACGTTTCTCGCTGCGCGTGTGCGCCTCTAGACAGCATTGGCACCCTGGACCCGATAATCCTGAGCAATGAGTAGTAAAAGTATTTTGTACCATGTGTCTCTTTCAAGTTTGGAGGTCAAATACACGTCCGCCTTTACTCACCTTGAGGCTGTCTCCGACAAACACCTGAGGACGCGTGCGGCTTGGTCTGCAATCGGCACGCGCATTTCTAATTTGACTGACCTTTTCGTTTCTCCATCTCTGTGCACGAGACAATAAAGCACTGCCGGTGCATAGTCGGTTGAAGAATCGTGCGGGCGTTGTCCCTTCTCATTATAATGACTCTTCTTGATCATTAATACTAAAAAAAACCATGTCATGTAATGAAACTGAAGCTGTAAAGTCTGGAGAGGTTGACTTTCAAGCCGTATATTCGTCTTGTAGACTTCGTACAGAACAAAATGAAAACTTTACATGACAGTAAATGATCGAGTCCACTTTTGCAAATGCCAGCGTTACCAGTTCATGGTGGGGAGTACCTGAATTCTCGCTTGGGATTTCGCATTCTAAGTCTTAATTTTGGGATCATTTGCGAAGTGGCGCTAAGACCGGTCATCTCTGGTTTACAAAATCGTACGCAAACGGCACAGGCATCGAATTTCGAATTGGACGCTTATCAGCATAGCATAGAGACTCTTGCAGAGATTATAGTTTATCGAAAATGCAAGTGTTCTGCATTGTGTGCAGGCGCACGATTCCCTAATATCGCCAGAATCAAAGCTAACCCGCGGATTGAGATTACGCACCAGTGCATAATACAATCCACATCTCTCAACTCTCCGACCTTCAGCCCCAAAATGCTCAAGTTCAAGAATAAGTTCAAATTCGGATCGTCCGACAAGGAGAACAATGCTCACAATAGCAACGGTTCCAGCGCGGAGTCGCATCACTCGAAGACATCCGCCAAGTCAACAACATCGACTCCTATTCCTGAGATGGAGAAGCTCTCGTTGTCAACTTCCGCAAGCCAAACACCCAAAGCCTCTCAGCAAAGTTCTTCCCCGACCGAATGCAATCCTCGCTCGTCGACGTCTAGCCTGACAAAGCCCCCGATCACTATGGCCTCCAACCCGGGTGTGCTCATAGTCAAATTATACAAGTCGCAGAATGTTGAACTTCCCATCAGTATCAAAAACGACAAGCAGATTTTGCAAGCCTTGGCTCAGAATACAAATGATCCGAATGCCTGCGCATTGCTATCGAAACGGCTATCAGAACTTCTCAAGACTGAGACTCGAGACAATTCTGACACTTCCTCGCTTACCTCCCCCGATTTTTTACCCGGGAGAGAGGCCTCATCATTCATTCCTTCTAATATTTTCATACCGAATAGCAACGGGGAGCGTGTGGTCAAACCATTGCTCTTCATGACGGTAGAGTTTGATAACAACATGATAATGATCGAATCGAGGAAAGGCACTGTAGACTCTTGCCAATGGGACAGAGTCATGACTTTCGACGTTACAAAAATGGTGGCTCATTCGCAAACCAGCTCAAACTTTTTGAATATAAATCTCTATCTTAGAATACCAAACAGATTAGTGCCTGTGCATGAGAGACAGGGTAAGACAGATATGTTTACTATGAGCAATTCAAATACTTTTGGTGACTTACAGATTGGCCTGATTAAATTGCCATTAAACTTGAGATGCCACTCCAAATCAATTCGGTTGATTGATCACGAATGCCTTAATTTCAAAACTTCGTTGGACGCGGTTCAGACTATAGGAGATATCTCACTCAGTATAGACTTTAAGCCTCAGCTTAAGACAAATTTATCGATTGAGGACTTTGATCTATTAAAGGTTATAGGTAAAGGCTCCTTCGGTAAAGTCATGCAAGTGATGAAGAAGGATACGAAGCAAATCTACGCTCTCAAGACATTAAGAAAACATCACATTGTTTCAAGAATGGAAGTTACGCATACTTTGGCTGAACGTACTGTATTGGCGCGAATCAATAATCCTTTCATTGTTCCTTTGAAGTTTTCGTTCCAGTCTCCAGAAAAGCTTTATTTGGTTCTCTCGTTCATCAACGGCGGCGAGCTATTTTACCATTTGCAAAAAACGGGAAAATTTTCTTTGGATAGGTCAAGGTTTTATATTTCAGAGTTGCTCACGGCGCTCGAGAGCTTGCACGAGCTTGACGTTATTTACAGAGATTTGAAACCTGAAAACATTCTTATCGACTATCAAGGGCACATCGCACTCTGCGATTTTGGCTTGTGTAAACTCAACATGACCAACGAAGATAAAACCAACACTTTTTGCGGCACGCCGGAATACTTGGCCCCCGAGTTACTTTTGAACCAAGGCTACACGAGAAGCGTCGATTGGTGGACATTAGGCACCTTGTTGTATGAGATGCTTACGGGCTTGCCGCCATTTTACGATGACAATGTTCCTAAAATGTACAAGAAAATCTTGCAAAATCCACTCAAGTTTCCCAGCTTTTTAGAGGGTACGGACGCAGAGGATTTGTTGAAGAAGTTGTTACAAAAAGACCCACGTGACAGATTAGACGAGGCACACTTGATAAAAGCGCATCCGTTTTTCAAGAGTATCGATTGGAAGAAGTTGTTAGACAAGGGTTACGCCCCTCCATTCAAACCAACTGTCAATGGCTTTCTTGATACTTCGAATTTTGATCAAGATTTTACTAACGAGCAACCGCAGGACTCGGTTGTGGATGACTTTTTGAGCGAGTCTGTTCAAAAACAGTTCGGTGGCTGGACGTATAATGGAGAAACGGTACTCCAGTAAGTGTGACAAGTTAAGTTTTGCATTTACTTACTACGTTATGCACACACACACCAATGGTGTGCCCAGAACTTCGCATCTTTTATTGAGCTCGCATGACATTACGGCACAGTGCGAAGTCGGGGAGGTGGAGAAAAAGAAAGAAGCGCTTACTTAAGTGCAGGCCCTCTCATCTCACTCGTTCTGAAAATCTTAGGTCTATGTATCATTGAAGTTAGAAAGCACCATTTGCACACAGTTCCTCCAGTCTCGTAATACTATCAGCGACCATTGATGTACAGATAGAAAAGAATGCTCACAAATAAGTCAGTGCTTCGAGCAAATCAGTTGTGCAAACTGTCCCGATATCTTAGCGCTCGTCTCAATAGCACTACCGGCACTATTCAACATCACGACACGAAGACCAATTCTCATCTCGACAAGGATTTATCCATCTACTCATCACTAGTGGAAGATCTCAGAAAGGGGCATGTGGCTCAAAAGATTCCAAGTAGTATTTCGAGCAAAGCATTCAATGAGATCAAACATTCGGGCGTTAATACTTTCACCAAAGAAGATAGAAAACCGATTGCTTGGTCTTCTAGTTACGACCCCGTAACTAGGTCCCCTTTCGCCAAAGACGTGATTCATTTACAGTCATTGCTTGACGCACTTTTAAGCAGCAAAAACTTTTCGAGAGCAGAAAACATCTTGAAAGCCATTCATCCGTTGCTTGACGAGTCAAACAAATTTTCGCCTTATTTGAACAAATACGTCGAGTCTTTCGCCAATGATGAGTCCACGAGTCTCTCTGACGTGAGCGCGTTTCTTGGTAGAATACACCTGGACTTAGGCGTTGTGTCGGACGATCGTACAAATGCTATCTTGGTCTCCAAGGCTATGCACGAGAATGAGAGCTACATAAACTTCCTACGCATACAATCGCCCAGCCATACGAGAAGAATATTGAGACACATTGACATTATTAACCTAGATCACCTTTCCACGATATTCCAAAACCCGGAGCTTACAGAAGCGCACATTCCACTGGACTTACGCCCTATGTTTTCAGAAGTGAGAGCAAATCAAAGCTCTTCAACGACTCATGAGGATCAATTGACTCCAAAGTATTTCCAAGAGGAGGGTACCGAGGCACCCACCTTGGACAAAGACTCAATCGAGCTAAGAGCAGTTGAGTCCTTCGGACTTAAAGTTATTAGACACACATTGTTGGGCTTGAAAAGCAGTAATTCATTGGATTGGCTGCAGGTTGCTGAGGATATGGATGCCGACCAATCGCAGCATCTAGTCCACAATAACAGCCATTCTAAGCGAAGAAATTACCACGAAATTTACAAGAGCTTAAAGACACCAGAAGATAAAGAAAAGTTCAACAAAGCACTTAACGCCTTCAATCAACCTCGGCAGCGGGAATTAGAGAGCAAAGGAATTGATGCCGCTAGGGAAAAGTGGAAGCACGAGTTTGAAGACATGCAATCCAGGGGGGGTCTTCCAATCAACAAGAACTTGAATGTGCAGTTATACCAGTGGTACTTAGACATGCTTCCATATGTTGAAGAAGAAGTTCAGCTTTGTCATGCTTTACTCAATAACGAGATAAACGTTTCTTCTCTCCCGAGCGAGGAGAAGAAACAAATGAAAGACCGGTCCTTTTACGCTCCTTACTTGGTTTTAATTCCACCAAAAAAACTTACAGTCATCACAATCTTAGAATTGCTCAAGCTCAATTCCACTGGTGGCATTGTTGATGGTATGAGGACCGCGCGTGCTGTTATATCGGTCGGCAGAGCTATCGAGCTTGAATATCGGTCGCAAGCATTGATCTCCGCCGAGAAGAGATTCAAAAGTACCAAAGGATCCAGTCATTGGAAAAAGCTTATTAGAAGCAAGAGGTCCTCAGAGACTCAAGAAGCAGACTGGGAAATCACCGTTCATGCCAAACTTGGCTCTGTGTTATCCAGTTTTTTACTCCATGTGTCTAAAATTCCGGTTTCAGGTATCGATCCATCAACTGGCGCCCGCGTTGAAGGAAAGCAGCCTGCATTTCACCATACCTATCAATTCGTGGGAGGACAGAGATTGGGGATCATAAAGTTACACAAGCGCTTGATTGCTCAGCTTGCGAGCAACAAGCACATGAACTCAGTTCAGCCCCAACTTTTGCCTATGTTGATGCCCCCAATTAAATGGACCAATCACCATGCTGGTGGATACCGCTTTACACCTAGTGCCATTGTTCGTATTAGGGACTCAGCCGAGACTATAGCTTACGTGAAAGCTGCCGCTGAGAGCGGAAACTTAGATGATGTCTACAAAGGACTCAATGTCTTGGGCGAAACCCCGTGGACAATCAATGCCAAGGTGTTGGACGTTGTTTCTCACTTTTGGAATACTGGAGAAGAGTTTTTGGACATTCCACCTATTGTCGAAGAACCAAAACTTCCCGAACCACTTCCTTCTAACGCAGAGCCCCTCGACAAAGCAATTTACCAGAAGCGTGTGCGTCATGTTTTGAATGAAGCTGCTGCATTTAGGTCGCAGAGATGTGACACCAACTATAAGTTGGAGATTGCTCGGGCCTTCGTGGGCGAGAAAATGTACTTCCCCCACAACGTTGATTTTCGTGGGCGTGCTTATCCTCTTCCACCGCATTTGAACCACTTGGGCAATGATTTAACCAGATCCCTATTTTTGTTTTGGGAGAGTCGCAAACTAGGCTCGGCAGGACTCCGGTGGCTAAAAATCCATCTTGCGAATCTTTATGGCATGGACAAGGCTCCCCTTGACGATAGAGAGGCGTTTGTCAACGATAACTTAGAACAAGTTTTAAAAACTGCCCAAGATCCTTTACAAAATATTGAGTGGTGGAAGAAGGCTGATAAACCATGGCAGGTACTTAGTGTATGTTTTGAGTTGAACGAGGCATACAAGCTAGAAGATCCAACTGAGTACGAGTCCAATATTCCCGTCCATCAAGACGGTACCTGCAATGGTCTTCAACATTATGCAGCATTGGGTGGTGATGTGGAGGGAGCCAAACAAGTCAATTTGGTACCTGCCGACAGACCACAGGATGTGTACAACTTTGTGGCCGGCCTCGTTGAAAAGAGACTAGAGACTGAGGCAGAAGCGGGTAATGAATACGCCACGTTCTTGAAGGGAAAAATCACCAGAAAAGTCGTTAAGCAAACTGTCATGACCAATGTTTATGGGGTGACCTTTGTTGGAGCTGTAGCTCAGATCGAGAAACAACTCACTCACTTGTTTCATAAGGACGATTTCAATCTGGTCAAATTACATGCTCGCTTTCTTACAACGTTAGTGTTTTCATCCATCAGAGAGTTGTTCGAGGGTGCGCATTTAATCCAGGATTGGTTGGGCGAGTCAGCAAAAAGAATATCCAAGTCTGTGAGAATTGATTACGAGGAGAAGAGCGCAAAGAATGCCAACAAGCCAAGTCACTTGTCATCTGTGATTTGGACCACTCCTCTTGGACTTCCATGTGTGCAGCCGTATAGAGCTACAAAGAAGCAAGTTGTCAGTACCAACTTGCAGGATATCACAATTTCAGATCCATTAGGAGCTACTCAGGTTGATGCACGAAAACAACAAACCGCATTTCCACCAAATTTTATTCACTCTCTCGACGCAACTCACATGCTTATGACAGCAGCAGCTTGTGGAGATGAGGGCTTGAACTTTGCATCTGTTCATGATTCATACTGGACACATGCTTGTGACGTCGACCGTATGAATATCAATATTAGAGAGCAATTTGTCAAATTGCACGAGGAGAATTTGATTGTGAAGCTTCGCGAGGAATTCGAGAGAAGATACAAGGGATTCTTGCAGGTCGTCTCCATTCCCGGGGACCATGAACTCGCTCAGAAAATAAAGCAGGTTAGAAAGCAAACTGTCCTGGATTTGGGCAGGGCCATGACTGTTGCAGACGAACTCTACATTGAAAAAAAGAGACAAGAATTACTCGAATCGCCCGATTCAAAGATCAATCAAATGGGCAAAGATATGGTCACCACCATCAGCGTGGTGGAGGGTTATAACGTTGCTGACTTCGCCACAACCTCAGGTAAGAGCAGGTCTTTGCAGGTGCTTGTACCTCTTAAATTTCCCGATATCCCAACAAGAGGTGATTTGGATGTCGCAATAGTTAAGGATTCGCCATACTTTTTCTCTTAGATTGCTTAAAGTGCATGAGGGCTATGGTATAGCCATTTTACTTGTAAATAAATAATCCTAAAGCTTAACAATTGCAAAATATCTTTTCGCTGTAAACTAGGCCAGTTGCTTCTGTTCAACTCAAAAAAGCAGCATCTAGGAGCCCTAAATCTGATTTAGACCCGATCAAATGATTTTTCCTTGTTGTTCTAGGTTCTCTATCAACGGCAAGAGCGGGACGAGCTCGGATCGGTCAAGCAAATTATGTTCCTTGCAAAAGCTGATGAAATGCGCAAAAAAAGAATTCCAATGCGCTTCCAAGGAAAGATGCACAAACTTTTCGAAGTGATTGTGGTATATGTGGGCGAATATCCGAAACATCTGCCGCGCAATATTCTTGCAGTCTTTGATTAGTGTTGGAGGGAATGCACCACCGTTACGGGTGGGAAAGATTGACTGATCATTAAGCTTATTGTTGATCCATGTGAGGACATACTCAATGTATTGCAGTGCTGGGAGATTGATTGACTGACCGTTGGAATCTTTCCATACGTAGTTGGTGTTTGGTCCAGCGCTCATGGTAGGATACTGCTCCACAGTCACGTATTCGGAAATCACCCCGAAAAATTGATTCAACAGACCATACATCTCAAAAATATTCAAAGATAACCATTCGCCATAATCCACGTACTTGGGAAGCTGTACAATGGTCTTGAAGGAGCCTTTGACTAGCGCCGTCTTCACAAACGGCTGGCACATAAACAAAGGAAGAGCC
The DNA here is from genome assembly GCA_002370575.1 of Metschnikowia sp. M2Y3. Lineage (NCBI taxonomy): Eukaryota > Fungi > Ascomycota > Pichiomycetes > Serinales > Metschnikowiaceae > Metschnikowia > Metschnikowia sp. M2Y3. The sequence continues at coordinate 613,591 of NKYV01000006.1, forward strand.
CCGCTGGATGATTCAGAACTGCTCGCAACTGAGTTCCGCTGCGGCAGTCGAGCCCTCAGCCTGGGTTTTTTAGATGGTGATTGTGGGGCAAACTGGATTATGGAGGATCGTTGTTTGGTTGGTGAGGCACGTCCCGATTGTTGTGGTCGACGAAGCGGCAGCGTGGAGCCACTTGCAGGGTTTGAATAGAGAATACCTTGTGGTTCATACTCTTTTTTAGTTTTTTTGGTGGAGCGGCCAAACCCTCTGATGGTATTCAAAAAAGACATGGCGGAGCTGTAATAGGTGATGGGAATCACGGATGCGAGAAATCTAGAAGTTAAGGGAAGTGGCAACTGTTTCTTGCAAATGAAGTGCGATTGATTCAAGGAGAAACAAAATTTGTCTGTTGGATGAGAATAAAGATGGTGGAGAGTGTTACTGGGACATTGATTCACGAATTGATCTACCGAAAAAAGACCCTTACATGCACAATATTTCTCCGCGCCGCCACAGGGCCGGTTGCATGGAGAGAAAGAACGTGCAATTTCTAAGAGCCAGCAGTGGAATAGAGTTTTTAATGCATTGGTGAATAACGGGAGTGAGATAAAGTATGTTTTCTATTCCCCGGAATTATCTCCGCTAGGCAGTTGATCAGCACGCTCAGCTATAGCGCACGCTCCCCTCCGGTGCAGCGCGTAATTACTTAAACCCACCAAGGGACTCGCCCATTTTGATTTTTTGCCCTACCGCGAGATCAAACTTGAAATTGTCTGGCGCTTCGAAAACTAGAACGACAGTTGAACCCAATTTGAAGCCACCAACTTCTTCACCTTTTGCCAAAGGAAAGCCACCAAGCAACAGACTAGCATTGGTATACGTAGCCTCGTAAACGGTATTTTTCCTGGATTTTTTTGGCTTCTTGGAAGTCGTGGTCTGAGAAGTTGCAACACTGACAGAATCTTGTGAGCTGGAGGATTCGTGGCCAAGCAAAGTTGTTGTTTCGCTTTCTTCTTCAGAGCTGGAATTGACGGGTTTTTTCAGATATACTTCGTGCTCGTACTTATCGTTTGTTCTCAAATCTTTATCAAAGTTGACAACAATGCTACCAACATTCGTAGCTCCAACAGGTATCATGGAGAAAAATCCATACTTCCAGTACCCAAGAAGGGCTACACGCTCGTTTAACACGAATAACCCCTGTAGAGTTTTCTGGAAGAATGGAGCCACCGAGAAAAGCTCGCCAATAAAATGACGCCTCAATGTAGTAACCCAGTTGGCAGGCGAGTGGTATCTGTGATAGTCCCCAGGAGCCAAATAAATAACGGCAAAGTACAAGTTGTTGTGGCCGCTTTGACGCAATTTGTCGTAGGGAGTGGTGGCAATATCTTTCGCAACCTGCAAGTGTTTGCTAACGGAAGGTTTTGATCCCTTGTCCGTTTTATCACCCTTGTCTTGAAAGTTCATTTCATTTAGGTGGGAAGCGTTCGAGTTCTCGCCTCCAACAAGATCATCAAGGGTATACAGAATACCATTCAAGTTAGCGAATTCTTCATCTCTCTTTATGATGGCCTCATTTTGGCTATCGTAGTCGAATTGAAGCGAGTGCAGCGGCGCAGCCAATCTCTTAGTGGTCAACCCCAACAAAGCGTCAATTGAGTATGTCATTCCCTTTACCTGCTCGATTTCCCCATGTTCGATAACTCCAAATTTGAGCACTTTACCGTCTGATGGTGATACCAACTCATCGTCAGAAAGTGGACGCACCCCAGGCTTGAGTTCCCGGTAAAAAAATTCCGACAAGTTGTTGTAAGTCGTTAAATCCGGCTCTTTCATCTCGTTCAAATTCACACCAAAAACAGCTGAGTACAACTTGTATGATGGGCTTCTCAACCATACTGGCAAGGTTATACTGTTTACTTGGCCCCACAAACGGGAAATAGTCTTCAACGGCAATGTAGAGTAAGCATATAGCTGCCATGACTGCGGCTTTATAGTATATTGGTTAAAAGCCTCAAACTCATCATCATCGTGCTCGTATTTCTCGTACATGATCTTGGCAGCGACACCACCCAAAACAACTGTCAACGAGGTAAGGGTCCACCATCTCACAAAGCGGCGCCTCTCTCTTCTTTTCTGCCTGGCTTCCATGGAGAAAAAGCGGTGGTGTAAGCTTTTAGTCTTGAGTTTGATTTTCGAGGGAGCATTGGCGATGCCTCGCTTCAGCAAGCCCGGTATCTTGAGATTCCTGCCGTTTCTGCTCCACGAGGAATAGTAGAAGGCGCTTCTTTTGGGCCTGGGGATGTTTGAGAAGGGAGAGCCTCTAGAAAGGCCTACCCATTGCTTTGGTGTGAACTGCTTTTGTAACAGTTGTTGAGTGTCTACTTCGGCCACCTGAGAGGCTCTGGACAATGGGTGATTGATGTTCATTGACTGAGGACCATTTACGAATGGAGATTGAGACATGAATCTCGGTCTTCCGATAAAACGGCGCCCATTGAGAATCTGGGAGCTGACTGGCATGCTTTGATATGTTGGCGTTGGTGTGTGCCAACTGACTGATTAGGTGTACTATTTATTTTCTTTTTTTTTTTTTCACATATTATTTGGTGCCGCTTGTTCGAAGCTTATTTAGTCCACTGCGCGCGTTTTGCATTGAATTGTTCACCAATCTAAGAACGCGTAATATCTTTGGAGGACCAGACTTATTGTCCAGTGTCCTACCAAACCAAAATGTTCACTTTTTGTCCAAAATACTGTGTTGCTGTTTCAAAGCTTAGGGCAAAGCTACTTTATTTGCACTTTTTTACTGCACGCGTCTGTAGATGCATAACCGCTGTCGCTCACAACCTGCACATCACCGTTACTGCGATAGGTAATGAATATAGCTAGCCTGCCCTGCTCCATGATAACAGTTACCAGGGGGCCAAGAGCTGACGTGTTTACATAGAGATTTTAAGTATTGACTATTTCCCTACCCTTTTGCCCGTTAGGTAGGATCTTCAAATAGCGTATCCTGTAGCCTAGACCCACGGGTAAGTTTCCAAACATTATGCTTCAACTCCTCCAAAAATTGAGGCTCTAAATATTGATGCTCAAAGTCGAGCAAGTTATCCGTGTAAGAAAAAAGGAGTTTCAAATTCATAATATCCTCGATGCGGTCTGGTGCTTTGGACATTCTTGCCAACTCAAGTTCATCATCGATGACATTAGATAAAAGTAGTCCTGAGTTCATAGCATTTGTGTCCGATTCTTCTATTATTGACGCGATGCCGTGGAAATACACTTCTCTTCTGAATGAGGAAAGCCCGTTCACTATGTTGAGTCCAGATAACTGTTTGATATCGTCGCTCTTGCTCGCTTCGCCAAAGGACTCTAGTAGAGCTCGACTCCTGCTTTTTAGAAGCCCCGAAACAGATGCTTTCAATCCCATGTAGTTTCGCTTTTTCAACACGTAAATTGTCAATGATTGCTTGAACTTTTCAAGATATCGAGAATTCACCAGCAAGTCTATGGAGACATTGAAGAAGTCTTGTGACATCACATTAATAGACGTAATGTGTCCAAAGTTTGATATTGTAAAAGGCAGCTCAAACCTTTTCACCAACCCCGAAGCGTATGTGATTTCAACGGGGGCCTTGATCGGGGTTCCATCATTTACATTCCTCACAATTAAGCATCTGGGCTCCACCGACAATGCCCAAAAATGCCTCAATGCTTGCAAATGGACTTCTGTGTCACTGTTGCCGAGCGGAAAAACTGGATATATGGAAATGACCAATGAAGCAATAGATAAATTTGAGTCCCCTAAACCATACTGAGAGCCTCCAAGAAATAGAAGTCCTAAAGCCATGCTATATGCCACGTGGTTGCCGTAATTACTGCTGTTGCCGAGGCTTCCGTGCAAAACTCTCAATCTACGGAAAACCTCCAAATCCCCACTCCCTGCCATGATTATTGACACACATAGAGCGAGAATATTTTGTAGCTGTCCAATGCTGTTGAGAGTAATTTTTTCGTCGTAAGTAACTGTTTCAGTCGCAAACAAGTTCATTGCATTATCGAGATAATGCAATATTGTATCTCTTGCTTTGAGATTATGTGTTGATGCATATTTTATGCCAAGGGACAAACAAGTGCCACCAATAATGCAAAAAAGACTTATTTGGTCACTATCTAGCTTGACAATATCATTCAACGTGTATTTCTTTCGTAACACTTCTGGAACTTCACTATCTACCCAGTCTTTTGTGCACTGAATGTTGTCCCAGAGGATGAGATTTCTAGAAAGACACCTGATTACCAAAAGATCTGGTCTGACGTAATCAAGAAGTTGCTCAGATGCTGGTATTTGCAACTTAGCCGCAATAGCTGCATTTCTGGTTTTCAAGTAAATAAGCCCGAGGGCAATAATAGATCCCGAGCCAGATTTGTCTGACTCATCAATAGAGTGAGAATCTTTCATGGTGATTGCATAATTCAACAATTTATCAACAACGTGTGTGTCATTTAGACCTTTGAGGTCATCACCTTTGCCGAGGTTTATGAGTCCAAGAGCAATACCAGCAGATAATCTGTATCCCTCTTGGTCGTCCTGATCACTTATTTGAGAAGAGTTAAATTGAGATAAAAGTATCTCACTCATTCGCCTGTGTTGACTCTCTAGGTAAAGCAACCCGATTCCAATTAAGCCAGCAGATTGAACTATTATGGGAACGTTCAAATCGTTAGCCCCTTGTGGTAGTAACGCAACCGCGTGAACAGATAATACTTTAGTGAGTTTATTGTCCATAGTTCGCTTGAGACTTGCTGCCATTCCAATTAGAAGGCCAACGCTAGTGAGAGGATGTTTTGGGCCCAAATAGTTGTAGATGTGCCACTCTTCTAGCTTCTTCAAATGTCCGTTGAGACCTAGACCTAAAAGAAAGCCAGCATGCTGAGCATTGTTCTCTAGCGGTTTGTTGAAGATAACCCAACTTCCAGTCACTCCCTTTGACTCCGGGCTTATGCTCAACCCGGAGGACACACCATTATGAAAGTGACCCCAGTCCACAATCTTTGAATCAAGAGATTGTTCAGATACAAGTATATTTGTCATTGACGGAGCAATGAGTGTGTTTAAATTGAATTTTGGGACCGGGAATTTCTCTGTGAGGAGTGGTATTCTTCCACCATAAAAGAGCGCAGCCCGACCTATAGGGATAGTAAGAGTTCTGTAAGCTACTCTGGTAGCAAGCTCCCTTTTTAAAATTGTGGAGTCGTATTCGTTCAAAGAATCATTTGAATGAAGAGTTGCAGTTTGCACGCGGGTTTGGTGCAAGAGTGAAGTGATCTCATAATATCGACGGTCTTTATCGAAGATGAGCTTGGTAATTCTTATGCGGTCAGCCTCGGAATGACCATCCCAAGCCAAATAATTTTCCCGCTTTGTGAATATGTTTGAGGCAATTGCGAGAGCTTCGCGACCTTGGGATGAAAGAGATTCTGAAGGGGATGATTTTTCGAGAATTTGGTTCCCAGATTGGAGAAGCATGTTTAAATCCCTTCTTCCCACTAAATTGAGCACATCTGCTTTCCACTCGAACTCGGGGTCATTTTGGCAAGACAGTAGACAGTTCTTCAAAGGTATGCTTATTCCACAAGGAAACGAGTCCAAGTCGAATGAGCTTAATCCCAGGTCACCCATCAATTGAACCACTTCTTTTGCGTGGAAGTTCGGTGCTGTAAGAGCTTTAAATATGTTACACACGAAGAGTGTCCTCGGTGTAATTACTTTGTTAACATCATTACTTTCTTCAACCAATTGGGAGAAGAGAAGATATTGACTTTGTTTGTTCTCTAGCAAAGCTGAAAGGTATTCGAAAATGTTAGGAGGCTGTTCAACTAAACTCACCAGAATCATAATAACAGATTGGTCAACAAATTTAGGATCGACCATGTAAAAAGTAGTCCAGTTATCCAGCCATCCCATCCAAACACTTAACTGCGTTAATAAAAGACCTAGTCGATCCAGTTGGGTTTTGTTTAAGCTGTCTAGCTGAAATTCTTCGTAGATCAAGTGCAATGACAACACAACGTAAGGTAACAAGTCATGAAAAGAGTAGTCTAGATTGAAATGCTCATTCAACAATCTTGCTTGCAGTATCAAGCTTGTCACCTCATTTCCAGTATGCTTTGGTGTGTCAGCCTGTTCAAATGGGTATACGACTGATAGTAGGGTGATCACATATGCTTGCCACTCATCTTTTCCAGGATCCAACATGAGAGCAGCTCGCCATAAAACCCACATGCTTTCATTTATCTTGGAGCCTGAGAGATATCGCCATGATTTGAGACATCTAAGGACCAATTGGTTCTGAGGCTCCAAAACAAGTGTAATCAAGTAGGTTTTCTTGTCTTCCGTATGACTTCTCAATGCTACCATATTGTCCACACTACTAGTGATAGTTGAAATTGGGGGTAAATTATTTGAGAACTTTATAGGCGGGGAGGCGATGCCGAGGCTTGGATGATAAAGCAGAAGCGAGTGTTCGGATTTGAGAAGCAAGAACCAGCCAGGAAACTTGGGATGGTTGAGAGGGGCTGCGTGATGACAATCTATTTCGAAAGACATATCCAATTGAGGAATATTACCAAGCACTAGCTTGTATACAAGAACAAGCGACTTCTTCTTGAGTCTATTGCTTATGATGACAGTCTCCAGGTCTTCGTAGGAAACGCCACTGATAGCGATATGCAGGCGATGGGCCTTGAGAGGAAAAGAATCAATTTTGGTCATGATCATGTCTTTCTTCAAAGAGCCCATTTCTGAAATACTAACGCCCGAAATGCCATGATCAGGAAATCCCGTATCGGATCCCATACGGGCAATCAGCGAGGTGCCTGAGAGTAATGTGCTAGTGCGCTTTTTCTCCATATTGATAGAAAGAGACTGCGAGATACTGTTGTTGATAGAAGGTTGCAAAGGGTCATACATATCCTCTTCAAATATTCGGGACTGGTTGACGGTGGAAGCTGAAGGATTTCGGACTTTTCGCTTCGCCAGGCCTGCGTTTAGGTGGCTATGGCGCATTGGCGACTTCACGTGGTATACATTCATGACGCGTTGGCGCGAGTTAAACAAGCAGCATAAAGAGTGACTCTTGTTTAAACCTTTGGCGGGGAAATATACCATACAATCATTGGCTGTGACCACGGATGTGGAAGATGTGGTGACGACTCGTAGATCGCCAATTGGGTCCACCAAGGTAAAAAATCGATAAGACGACGTTTGCTCTGATTGCCTATTTCGTGAGTTGTTGTTGTCACGCTCGAAAAGCATTCCTGAATCATAGGGCCAAGCAGATCTTAATGCAAAAGGAAAACTGACTAAATGTGATTCTCCTCCTGGAAGATAAATATGTGCTGAGTTTCTGAGGCAGATCACTAGCACTAGATCCATACAACCATTTTCGGTAAGACTCTGAAAATTTGTATAGGTAGCGGACACTATCTCCTCACCAAAAGAGAGCTTCTTACTAACCACCGTCCCGTGAACAACCACTACTTCGTTTGGTAACACAAGTAGTTTGTGGCCATTAGAAAAGAGATATGTTTTGTTCTTTGGAAGATCTGGAAATAACACATTGCTGAAAGAGTTGAGTGCTGGCAGCAGTAAAACCATTAATCTCTTTTCGTTTATGTTTCATTACTGTCGCAGTATTTGTGATTTCGCAAATCAGATCTAGGCTACATGCAGGTCGGATCATGGTACTCAAACTTGATGAGTACCAGACTTTCTGTCCGTCGCTCGTGAAATGTCGTCTACATAAAAATAGAAAAAAACATTTTATAACTATTTACAAAAATCCCGGCAAATGTTTACTCGATGATTCTGGTCACCATTCCCGTACCAACAGTCTTACCACCTTCTCTGATGTTGAAACGTTGGTTAAGCTCGAGAGGAGTTTTTCTGACCAACTCAATCTCCATCTCAACGTTGTCACCTGGAGAAACCATAGCAGAGTGGTCAGCACCCTCTGGAAATCTCAAAGTACCAGTGACATCAGTTGTTCTGATAAACAATTGAGGCTTGTAGTTCTCGCCAAATGGAGAGTGACGGCCACCCTCTTCCTTAGACAAGATGTATAAGGAAGCCAAGATCTTCTTGTGAGATGTGACTGTACCAGACTTGGCCAAAACCATACCACGGTTGACGTCGTCTCTTTTGACACCTCTCAATAAAATTCCGGCGTTGTCACCTGCAACAGCAGCATCCAACTCCTTCTTGAACATCTCAATACCGGTCACAGTAGTCTTGAAAGGCTTGTCAAAGTCACCAACGATCTCAATTTCCTCTCCCTTCTTCAAGCTACCTCTCTCAACTCTGCCAGTGACAACAGTACCTCTACCGGAAATAGAGAAAACACCTTCGACTGGCATCAAAAATGGCTGCTCCAAGTCTCTGACTGGAGTTGGAATGTGCTCATCAACAGCCTCCAATAACTTAGTGATGGCCTGCTCGCCAATCTCGGGCTGCTTGCTCTCCAAAGCACACAAGGCAGAGCCCATGATCACTGGAGAGTTGTCACCGTCGAATCCGTACTCAGACAATAATTCTCTCATTTCCATCTCGACTAACTCCAACATCTCAGGGTCATCGATGGTGTCCACCTTATTCACGAACACAACCAAGTGTTGTACACCAACTTGTCTGGCCAACAACAAATGCTCTCTAGTCTGAGGCATTTGACCATCGGTGGCAGCAACGACAATAATAGCACCGTCCATCTGAGCGGCACCTGTGATCATATTCTTGATGTAATCAGCGTGACCTGGACAGTCCACGTGAGCATAATGTCTGTTGTCGGTCTCGTATTCGACGTGTGCAGTAGAAATGGTGATACCTCTAGCTCTTTCCTCTGGAGCCCTGTCGATAGAACCATAGTCCAAAAAGCTGGCACCTCCTTTTTGAGAAAGCACCTTGGTAATGGCGGCAGTCAATGTAGTCTTACCGTGATCAACATGGCCGATAGTACCAATGTTGACATGGGGCTTAGACCGGTCAAAGGCTGCGTATGATCTGGCCAATGCTGGACGGACGCTAGGGACTCTAGCACCGAGACGCAAGCAGGCGAGGCGGCTAGCGATTTTGTTCATCATTTTGTTGGGAAGAAAATAGAGCTAGGGAAAAATTTGCGATTTTTCAATACCGCGCGAATAGGGACGCTTGCGCGCACCATGCAGGAATTTGGAATTAGCATTGGTTTGAGGTGCAGCCAAGTTCTACTAGTCTTCAGTGCTAAAAAATGCATTGATGAATATTATTGACTTTTACGTAAGCATGCCCGGATCATCCTTCTTCTTCCCGAATATTTTCCTGCACAATTCTCTCCACCTCCGAGTCCTCCTGTTCACGATACTCGGAATAGTAATGGTAGTAGATGCAGAGCAAAAGTAAAGTCCCTTGTAATGTTGCGGCGACCAAATAAGACAACCATGAACTCCAATTGGAACCTTTAGTGAAGAATAACGTGGCGGTGAAGATGAACCCTCCAGGGGTCTGGATGCACATCATTCCAATGGAAAGCGTTCCAGGATGTTTGAGTTTATATGTGGTGTATATCTGGGGCACATATTTGATCACAGTCAATGCAGTAGACATAACACCATTGAATTGAGCAATATGAAGTAGCACAGAGTAATTTGTCGCAAAAGAAACTCCGATCTGCGATAAAGAGAGCACCACATGAATGATCACGAGGTATCCAACCCCAACAATCCGTCTATACTCCAGTCTGTCCTGCTTCACTGAGTTTTGGCACCAAAATAAGACAAGTACCAAAATCAATATAGCGCAGGTGCACTGCAAGCCGATCTGTATGAGATTAAGTTGGGAATTGATACAACTGAACGCAGTCAAGGCACCGATTCGGCAACAGTAGCGGGCCCGCGAGCTAATTAAGATGATGTTGGTAAAAGTGAAAATCAGTGAACATGACCCAAGTAAGAGAAAGTTCACCGACAAGCCCTCCGATGTTCTTTTCTTGTAGATTCTGTAATACTGAGGCAAGTAACTAAGGGCAATCCCAAAGGTGATAAGAACTGAAAAGACGAAGTTGGTTAGCGAACCACCATCGTAGGCGGAACAGAAAGCTTCTGGTGTATCTTTCTTGAGATGTGGTGTTTCGCTCCAAGTTCGGGACATAGAGACGGAATGGGTTTGTTGTGGTGGTATTGGGGTGTAGGGGAAACCCCGCGAATTCCAGTCTTCAATACAGACGAGGGTAAAGTGCCACGCATTTCTTCAAGTTTATTGTAATTTAGGCTCAAGTCCAAAAAGGATTGTAAAATTTGTCACCTTTTGGCTATTTCCTAAATTGTGTTATTCTATTTGCGCAAAGAGACAGGTACCCTGATTGGTAAGGTGTCTCCGTTATAAAGTTTTATATCAATGTGAATGTAGTAATACCTGCAAACGAGACAACTCTCGAAAGAAGGCACCAAAGACAACATTGATTTTAGGTCATCCGACAGGCTCCTCAGATCTTTTGGGAACAAGCTTCGGAGATCGAAATTCACCTCCAAATCCTTTGTATATTCTCCCTTTATCTTGTCCTTCTCTTGCCACTGGGCAAGCCCACCCGCAGTTTTGATTCCTAGAGATTCTAACTTCAAGCTGTTGGTCTTTAATTCTAGATTTGCGAGGCATTTCACATCCATGATCGTTTGTTGGCTGATGTTCATTAATTCATGCCCGTACTTGCCAATATACTTGCTTAGCTCGGCCAAATATTTGGTAAACGGAGCGTTAACGTACCTTTCGATTGAGTCGTTCTGCGCTAGGGAATTTTGAAACTTCATTTCTTGTGTCAACTGTAATGGAATAGGGTACTTCCTGGTCCGTAACGTGCAGATCATGAGTTTTCCTGTCACACTTTTGATCTCGGGCGGTCGACAACCCTTGGTATCAGAAGACTTAAACCCGAGAAATACTTCAATTTTCGTTTGAGTTGGATACTTTAACTCATTTGAAACTAAAGGATTCATAGACAAGGGTGCGAGGTATTGCAAAACATGTTCTTTCTTCGAAAAGACAGCTGTCATCATCCCGGCCACTTTGACAGGCTGTGTTAAAGTCTTTTTTTTGTATGGAAGATGCACCTCGTAGGTCTCAGGGTCTTCGGGTCTCGAGAATGGGGAGGCTTTGTTGTGATGGTATGTTTGCTTGCCGACAGAGGAACGTCTCTGGGGCACCTTGGGGTCGTCTTTACCTTCATCTAGCCTCTTTCCAAGCTCAATTGCATCGCGAATGGTTTTCCGGAAAGCTTCATAGTGCTTTTGTGCAACGTTTGCACTAGTTGTTTCCTCATCAATCTGATGGAAAGGGATGACTCTTAAGGGGGAACTTGCTTCAATTAGCATGATAAACTCATCATTTGCCACTGCAGTAGCTTTATCATATGCGGACAACTTTCCGATCATTCTTGCTTCAACACTATAACTGATTGAGGTATCTGAAAATGAAAAGTCTTTGAAAATGATGTTGCTGGTATTTCTCTTAAACGGTTGAGCTGTGGAAGCTTTTGAGTTGGTGGGCTGTGCGATCGAAAATGTTGCTTTTTCCAGTTTTGATGCCGCCTGCCTCATTTTTCTTAACCTTTGTAAAAAAACAACTTTGTCCAAGCCAATGCTAGGAATAATCTTGCAATGAGCCGGGATGTCATGAACCTCACATGCGCAGTCCAAAAGATTATCTGGAATAGTGAAGTTGAAAAACTTTTTGTAAACCACGCCTGGTTCGAGATACCTTTCGTTTGGAAAGAAAAGGGTGGTGCCATCAACTGAGTCAATACAAGCGGGCAGGCCAGGAGAAACTCCCTCGAAATATGCGGGGGTCCAAGATGCAAAGTAGTCAAACATGTTGAGAAATTTGTAAAACAAAATGGGTTTCAGATGAGAATCACCTTCATTACTGTTCACGGCGATGCGCCCTTCGAAGATGACGGAGAACATATCGAAGGTTACTCTGGATGAATGAGTGTTACGCACAGTGACGAAGCCATGAATAGAGTCACCTTGAGCATACTCTATCGTCAGCGGATCATATATTACTGGCTTTCTATCTTTCTGGCCAGGCAACTTGGTGAGAACGATGTCGATTTTCAAGCAATCGGCTAGAGTTTTGTTCACGTTTTCGAGTCGCTTCAAGCGGTGAGTGTTGGCTGAAATGGTATTTTCCCACCGAGTAATATCAGTGGAGGGCTGCAGCCTAGCTTGGCCACTCACACGTGGATTCAGGCCAAAGTAGTCAGACTCACTATTATCGGACCCCGACAGATTGGGCAAGGGCTCCTCATATGTGGGAGGCTCCATGACATAATCCTCTGACAGTGGATTTAAGTTTTTGGAGAAAGTTGACAGGAACAACTGATACGACGGAAGGATATTCCATATCGGCACCTCTTCTATTGCTGGCGATACCAAAGGATAACAGTCTGTGAATGTATCAGTAACTGGCACATTTTTATCCGTTGGCTGTCCAGTTTTGGGTTCCGTGGAAGACGCTTTGGATATGCTCGGGAGGCTACTCGAAAGGTCCAATGAGAAATTGGGAGTAGTGCGCGATTTAGAGCCCTTGGGAAAGATAGCCATCAGCTATGGATCTCGTTTTGCGGAGTAGAGTGAAATACTAGATGAGATCCAAGACAGATACCACCGTTTATTAGCGGACCCCTCTTCTTAATTGGTCGCGCGCCTGCATGAGAAATTTACGGAGTCCTAAAAGTGACACATCCTTCTGAAAATAACTTAATAGTCCTTTACATCGGTTTAGGTTTCACTCCGGAAATTTGGCCTCCAATATATGCTTTTCTAAACGCTCTTTTTTTGGATCGTGTGGGCTAAACGATGTCAGGATGCCACGATCCATGCGGCTACCCGAGGCACGCAATAAGGCGTAAAGGCGTGCATTGACGTTGCCAGCTAGATCTGCCACACATAAATGCGACCACGGACTTGTAAAGATCATAAACGTTACACGAAGCGGGGAATGACCTCTCCTCAAAGCTTTAGGTGATTCCAAATTAAGGTGTATGCAAAAATATTTCCGCGACGAACAGATTTCAACGCATCATTCAGGGCGTCGCATATCGGTAACTTGTAGGAACACTCACGTACCTCGACTAAATAGGAGTACTCACACGTAAGCGATGTGCTACATTCTCTTTTCCAAGCCTTTTTCAAACTCTCACAAGTTTAGTCTTCACACGAGCCTGGAAGTGTGCGTAAGTCACTAGGTTAGTTGCAAACACTCGAGAACCGAATACGAAGTTTCAGAACCGATGCAAAGTTTTTGCAATTACTCCTGCTGCATTAAATTTTGATGCGCAGCGAGTCGCAAAAACGAGCATGAAGCTGAACACACTGCAGGAAGGTATACGAGCACAGCTTGCACACACCTTCAGCAGACTCCACACGTCTCACGCTTCGGCTAGGGACTTTGATTATGAATGGCAGCAAAATTAGTGATAATTATGCTTCTGAAACCAAGCAGTCGCTTTGTATAGGGCATAACACTGCTCTTCTGTTATAGTTGACCCGTAGCTCTTTTGTCCCCATACTGCCTTTGGCGCGCGCATCCTAGATGAACTTCGCGTTACACCAGGGTTCCGATCCAAACAGGTTGAGGAAGACAAACTATAGCCTCTGATGAGTTCTAGCCTATGGGCCATTCAAGCCGCTCGAAAGTCACGCAAAAGTGATGCGATTCCTGGCTCCTCACAATATATTACAGCTGAGATGAAAAATAATCTCGTGGTTTCCAAGGAGAGTCTAGACGCGGTAAGTCAAGAGATATTTCAGTGTGCTCTGGGCCTCAATAGCATTATCAACAAGATCAATACCAATTGTTCACTTGGCCTGATAATCAATGAAATTCAAAGTTTAAAAGTCTTACCAGACCTCGGTGCACATGAAGACCATTCATCGCGCAGTCATTCCACGCTACTAAGGCCGGTGTCTATGTCTCTGGACGTCATCGAAGCGCCATCAAAATTGGAGCTCAATTTATCTCTTGGTGAGAAGTTGAAGACAGAGGCGCAGACCCTCGCCGAAGAAGCCGCTCACGTACCTAGTGCTGGTAATACTGCGATTGTACAAGCAACGACCAAGGCACACTCTTTGAACCTCCCAGAAGAAACGCGGTACGACAAAAAAATCGAATCAAACATCCTGAATCAGTTTCTGACTCTACCCCCTAAAGACGCCAATGCTGCGAATGAAGAAGAACTTTGTTTGAAAAATGAAACTGCTAAAGTGGTAACCTCTCCAATATTCAAATCAGCCTCTCCAAAGTCTGATGATACAGGTATATCTGCGCAGCCTGAGCCTTCCCCTGTTAATTTGGCTCAATACACTTCTAATCCTCAAGATGCACAGTCTTCAAACCCCGCTTCACCGCATGGTGCAAATTCTAATAAAAAAGCTACAAATACTCACTCAAGAGCTTCTAATACACTATCCCCAGTTTCTCTTCTACGTACACGGCCAGACCCTGCTACGTCTCCCAATGTGGATTTGTCTTTTATACCAATTGCAAAGTCTGTCAGCGAAAATAACAACGGTATTCTACATGATCACTTCCTGGAATTGGCAAGCTCAGGCGATCAAGAAAATCCAAAGCCTAAAGCTGAATTGTGGGAGCAGGCTCGAGATCCAGAATTCGAGAATGATACTTCATTCCAAGCTATAAGTACAGCCATAAGGAAAAGCTTTGCGGGCAAACTTTCAGTCAAAAATTATGGAAACTCCTCTGCGACCGATTTAACGGCTGCTGGAACCGGTTCATCTGTACCAAACAATAAGCTGACTGCTGTGAAACAGGAACCTGCAGCTGGTGAGAATGAAAACCGTCAGTCAAGAAAATCAAAATCGTTTTACCAACCATCCAAGAGGTCGTCACTTTTTGTTGCTCTTCCTCCGAGAGAACCAATCAATTTTCGAAAACTGTCAAGGCATTCTGTGAAGGTCAAGCAAGAGGATTTGAATACTGACTCTCTTTCGATAAAAAACGAAACACATGAAAAGTTCAAGGAATTTAATAATAATCAGCGTGAAACATCTCCCCATTTGGAAATTTTCAATAAGACAGTGACTGATATGCAATCTCGTGACTCAATTAGCAACAGAGTTGAAAACCAACTATCCCGTTCTGTACTGAAAAATGCTGAATTACCTAGTCTCTTTTCGGAGAAATCTTACTTTAATAAGATCGACACGGTGCAGACAAGTCCCAAGCAAAAAAAGCATTTAAACGAGGCCAAGGGCGCAAGAGTTGAAAAGACGACAAAATTTAAGCCTCATAAAGCAAAGAGAATGACCACAGAATCTGGATCTCCAGTAGGGTTGAATATTTCCGTACACAAGCTTCATCCAAAGTCAGCCCCTGAACCAAAATCTCCCTTCAAATCAAAGTCACCTGTCCAAGCCAAATCATCAATTGGCATGCAGTCGCCTCTTAAAATGAGCAACTCTTCTAGTGTTCCTAGTTCAAGGTCGCCGACTAAATACAGTCATATGAATGATCGAAGCAGTACCAAAAACTCGCAGAGCAACTCCATTAATTCTGGGACAGAAAAGGATCTTTCGATGAGGTCACCTCTGAGGTTTACTATGGCAACCAGTTCCAGCGCTGCCAAAGCCAGTAAACCTTCTACATCGAAAGAGATGATCCTCAAAAATAAATTCCTAACTACCACTTTAAACCCAGAAAATCCGCCTCAGTTCAACTCTGCACCGAGGGGGAAGTCGCCGCGCCAGGAAATTCAAAGAAAACCTTCTGAAGAGCATATTTTTGGTTACAAAAAAAAGTCATCTACAGCTATCAAGATTCAATATGAACCACAACTTAAGAAAGGCAATCATATTGTATCCCTCAAAAGTGATCTCAAACACAACTCAGGGCAAGAGTTGGAGAATCAGAACAAGAGCCCAATTAAAAAAGCGAAACTGATTCAAACAAGATTGACTAAGAATACAGAAAAGGGAAAGAAGATTCTTCCGAACCTCGTGGATACGAATGTAGCACCGAGAAAACGGGCTTTGGGGAATGCAGTGCCACTTCCTGATGCTGCGAGGGGGAAATTTAAAAAGGAGAAAGCCAAACCTGACTTGGATAAAGGTGCTAAGGAAGCGCACACCCCGATGCGTTTTACTGGACGCAACGGTGTAGCCGACAGCAAGACCAATGCCAGTCCTGGTTATGATCCGCGTATGCTTCCTGATATCCCATCTGATGATGAGGCCCTTAAGAATACTAAATATCTTAAGAGCTGGGCGGAAACGCCAGCAATTTTGCGGCACTTGAGGGAGCGTCTGAATGTGGATCCAATTAATGTTTTTGGGCATGTCCCGCCCTTACATATGAACGAGGTTTTCAGCAATATTACCGCAAGAAGTGAACCTCGAGAAGCAGAAAAGGACTGACGGTATAGTCCGACTTTTTTTTTTTTTTCTTTTTTGCATTAAATATACAATTTAAACTTTACGTTTTGCCAAAGCTACGTCTTTCTTCCACGTTTTGATCCAGTCTGCCGTATCCAATTTAGGTACAACAAAGAGCCTGAGTGAATTGTCGAAAAGAGGACACTTTGCGTTATCGCCCATCAAAGCACCATTCACTGCGGCTTTCTTTCCCACTTTCACCAATCCACCTGACATGGTTTCCATATAGCAGTCGAGTGTCTTGAGCCTAAAATTGGCATGCTTGGGATCATCAAACCACGACTGCGGTCTATCGAGAACAATTTCAAGAATATCAGTGGGTGTTGATAGCTCACTAATTTCCGCAACAAAGTCAAATTCGTCAATTGTCGGGTACAAAACCATGGCCGGGAATATGAGCTGGGATTCATAATCCTTGGGATCTTCCAATTTGAGTTTAGCGTGCTCTAGTAACTCGGTCGGGTGAGACGATCTGATTATCTCGATATGTCTGAGTTTGATGGCATTATCGAGCAAACTGGCTTCCAATTTCTTTTCATGCAATTCTTGCTCTTTCTGCTTCTTTGCTCTTTCAATCGAGTCTTCTTTTTTCTGCACTGCTGCAACAGTGTCCAAGATAGGCTTGTTTGATGGATCTATTTGCAAGCCATATTGCAATATCTGCTTTGCCTCTTCATATCTCTGAACTAGGAAAAATGCCTTACCTGCTCTGTAACAGGCTTTGACGTTTTTGTCATCTATCATGAGTGCCTTTTTACAGTCCTCAATGCACCTTCTGTAGTTTTTTAATTCTAAATTGCATGCAGCCCGGTTAACGTACAAAATAGTGTTGATTGAATCAATCTGACAGTCAACATCAAGGCCCTGTGTATAGAATTCGACGGCTGTTTTGTACTGCTTCGCTTTGAAAGCATCGTTACCCTGGTTTTTGAAATTCGTGGCCACCTCGTCGGGCTCACCATCGTAAGCCAAAGTGCGAAGTGCTTCGAGCTGGACGTTCTCACCACCCTCGCCATCAGTCATGTCAAGATCGTTCATGAAAAAAGGCAATCTGTTAATATCATCCATGATATCTTGGGCTGACTTTTGAGACATCTCGGCGAGCTGTGGTGGTAATGCTGGTTCTCCTGGCTTTGGGACATACTTCCTGCTCTCCCACGCGGATATCAATTTGTCCTCTGCAGTTTGCCTGTCCATAGTTTGATATGTCTCTATCTATTGCCTAGTCTATCACACCAAGATTCTATACCGGTGGTTCTTGGTTGATTCAGTGGAGCCGACTCTCGCTGGCGTGTAGAGATTCTGCGTCTTGAGATGACATAGACCTGCATATTGTACGGGCATACCAGAGAGACAAAAAAATAATGAAGGGGTATATAGCTATATCGGGAAGCTTATTAGCAGTATATCGATAGCGGAACATGCACTGCTTGGATTGAACCATTTTTGTGCCTCATTAATACCCGAACAAAGTATAACCTAGTCATCAAGCATGATTGGAAATCCGGTACAAGACACACTTGGTCGAACGCAGATTTACCTTTCGTGGGCTCTGGTGCTCCCTTAAGATGACAACTATTCAAGTCGATATCAAGCAGCATTTTTTTGGAGTAGATTCGATACTTGGGGTCTACAGGAGATATGGATTCCTCCCATGGCACCGCAGCGAGTGTTTTGTAAATTCCTTGGCTAGACTCTCCTGACTTCAATATCTGAATGTCCGGCACAGCCAAATTAATTTTTTTGGTCTGAAGCATTGCGAGACTCTTGATATCTTTAAAAAGCAGGGTCTCAACACGAAAAGCGTTATTGTCAAACCCAATTTTCTTCATTAGCGTGATAAGTGATTGGTAGTACTCCTGGTACGGCTTCACTATGATGCTATCAAAAGACTCAACATCATCCGTCTTTTTCAAACCCATGTCATCCACTGTTTCGCTGTAAAAGCACATATCATGATTAAACTCCACGGGAATGAGTCGCTTCTTAGACCGTATTGTCAATGCCACCAATTCGCATCCAACACTCTTGGGTTCGGGAGGCGTTTGCTCACCTTCGCATGTGTAGGTGATCTCAATTGGGATCGTAATTCTTGAATTTATCGCGTCGAGGGGATTTCTAAACTGGATCGGGGGGACATATCGAATTTTTTGTGTCTTCCTCGGGGTTGAAAGTGTTAAGCTTCCTAAAACTCGCGAAAATCCCGTCAAGGTTTTCTTTCGATAAGAGCTCACATGTTGATACTTTCGGTCCTCTTTTATTTTGCTTGTTTGGCCTTTACGGTCACTGCTGGTTGAAACGTAAAGATGTCTTAATTTTTCATGAATTGACGTGAGTGAAACTCGCGAAGATGACAGAGTGATGGGTGTCAACGCTCTGTTATTCGCATCGCCCTCTGACTTTATGCGCTCCAAAACTAATCGTCCCTCTTCAATTTTACCTTCCACACTTTTGGTAAATGCCTCGAAATAGCTTCGTATCTCGTAATCCTTAAGGTCTTGGTTTTCCGCCAATGTAGAGAATGGAAGCACCCTTATTGGCTTAAAGTCCTCCTTCACCAAAACATATTTATCACCTGCGGATTTGTGACTGTAATCTTTTGCCCGTCCAAGGACTCTTGCGGAAACAGAATAGCCAATGAAAGAGTCCATAAATGATAGATCCTTAAGTTTGTTGGTTGACAGTTCAGAAACATTATCCGAAACGTTTAAATTTAGCGAGCTCCCTAGCGAAGGGGGTATTTGGGTATGACCATCCAAATTGTGCACATCGCAAGTATCATCCAACAAACGGTCTGGTACTCGAAAAGAAAAGAAGCGTTTGTAGGTGATATCTGGTTGAAACAATCTTTTGACATCTAAGGATAAAGCACAATTATCATAAGGATCCATTTCACCCTCGCACCAGTCATGCGGGTTTCCTTCGTCAGTGACTAATCGATTAATATTTGCAAAAGACCATGACGCAAATAAATCGAGCATATTCAAAAATTTGAAGACTGTGGGTGGGTAGTCTGCGTTTTTGACCCCATTGGGCTGCTGTAATACAGTAAGAATACCTTCAAAAACGACGTAAACCATGTCAAAAGGAATAGCTTCTTTGGAGCTATTTCTTATCGTCACGTAGCCATGAATGTAGTCTCCTTGCTTGTATTCCTTATGACTGGGATCAATAATATCTGGCTTCACGCCCTTCTGGCACACTGAGTCTGTAAAATACACCTGGACATCAAGATTTTTAGCTGTAGGATTGTGCAGCTCTGCCAAGTTGTCTAGTTTGTGTACGTTTGCAAGCACAGTTGTTTCGAATAGATCAGCGGAGTTTTGATTGTAGGCCTCGGTTCCCGAGTCCCGTTCAGGCACATTTGGAAAGGGAAACATCAGAGGCTCCGGTGTCAATGATGGAGAGCTCATAGCGGGTGTCACACCCCCCGAGTTCAATGGAGATAGCTCATATGTCGGCGGATCGTCCTTAAAACTTTCATCGTTGGGTATTAGCTTCTTGGAGATTGTCGACTCATACATATGATACGACGGGAGAATCGTGTTTATGAGTTCATCATCCTTTTGACTCCTGGAAGAAGTCACGGGCGAGAGAGACATTTCTGGAAAGTGGCAGTGACGTATGAGGAGTTACTAAAATACGGTGTAAGCACCGTGCAGGAATTGCGGCTCATTAGCGATGCCCAAAGAAGCTGCAAGTTACACGCTCTACGCTTACCAGGCTTTGTTCAAGCGACAAAAAGAGGAAGAACATCTCCTTCGCCTAATACTCACCTGAGACTTTTGAACTTTTAACTTCGTAATTTATGTTCCCCTTCATTCAGTCGAAGTCAGTTCGAGTAGTTGCGAATGATGGTTGGAGCGAAAACAAGCGTTCTACGCGATAAATACGAATACTCTTTTTCACTATGAGAGAGGCTTTATAGCCTTATAAGGCGATATCCATAAAAATACCTTCGAGTATTTTGGCGAGCACGCACTTTACCTTACTCAATTATTCACGAAGCTCGAAAGTGAAGTGTCCCCATATTAATTTTGTTGATGACGAACCACAGCGTGTGCTTTGATATCAAGCCATGTATTGTCTTCTTTCCTATAGCTTGAGTACACTTCCAAGATTACGAATAAGTATCCATCGTCTAATAAAGAAATCTCAAACAATGTTCGGAAGCTATCTGGCATGATGATATCCACGAGTGACTACCATTTGTATCAAGTACGCCCGCCAACTGGACACGTGATACGAGGATCTTTTGGCTCGACGTTTTTGGTACTCAAATGCGGAAATACTCGAGGCTCGCCAGTCTCCAATGAGTGCGGCATTTGCTGTGGCTCTCATCTCATCCAAACATGAGTTCATTGTTCTCATGTCGCGAAAAAGTTTGTAAAGAGGCCTAGTGGAGATTCTCGAGCCATACCTACGTTCGAGCTAGTAGTATGCACTATGACGTGTATTGCGGTAAACAATATGCAGACAGTACGTTTCCGACTCCACAAATTGTATCATCCAACATTATAAAAATACAACACTATCTGTTGCTTATACCCCCGTTTTTGACAAAACTCTATCACAGTACAAAGAATGGGGCATTCAATCAAACCTGCGGGACACATTTTGGCTAGTATAGTGGCGGTGTCGTGCTTGCTTTTCTTATCCATTGGCTTCATCACAACACCCCGTGGAGGCTCGGCAAGTCAATTGTATAAGCCATTTCATGAACATATTGCTGCATTGAATTACTTTGATACGCGCTCTTCCCATGATCCTGTCGGTGATAAGATCGGCCAGCCCGACTTATATCCTTCCGAGGAGCATCTCATGACGGGCACTTCTGCCATGGTAGCGTGCGACGTTCCATTGTGTTCTATCATGGGTAAGAACATTCTCTTGAAGGGCGGAAATGCTGCTGATGCTGCTATCACTATTGCTCTTTGTATTGGCAGTGTCAATTCCCATTCCTCTGGTATAGGCGGAGGTGGCTTTATCGTTAGCACTCAAGCAAATGACTCGATCTTTATTGACGCTAGAGAAATTGCTCCTGGCAAGGCAGAGAAAAACATGTACAAGAGCAACGCGACCTTATCACAAGTTGGTGGTTTGGCTGTGGCTGTTCCCGGTGAGTTGGCTGGCTTGTACATGCTTCATAAAGAACACGGCTCTGGAAACCTCAGTTGGCAAGAACTTTTCAAGCCTGTGATCAAATTAAACAGAGATGGCTGGTCTGCTCTGGAAATATGGATCAGGTCCTTAAACAGAACTTATGAGCTGATACTCTCAAAAGTCCCAGCATTAGGTGACAATTGGGATTTCATCTTCAAAGGAAAACACGGGAAGTTAGTTCAAGAAGGTGATATTATCAAACGCAAAAACTTGGCAAATACTTTAGAACTTATTGCGAACAATGGGTCTGCCGCTATCTTCTATGACCCATACGGTCCCATCGCCCCTATCTTAGCCTCCACTGCTCAAGATTTGGGAGGAATTCTCCAGGTTTCCGATTTTGAAGCATATCAACCCAAGCTTACGCCAGCTCTCAGTTTCAACTTCACACATGAAGGTGAAGATTACGAAGTGTTGACAAGCGGCGGTGCTTCATCTGGGTTGGCTTTGATAGCCGGTCTTAATTTCTACTCAGCTGTGTCCGAGTGGGACCCGATAGACGACGAGGTACTCGAGGTACACAGACTCATAGAAGCTATGAAATGGACATCTTCAGCACGGTCTCATTTGGGTGATGTCAATGACACTTATTGGCAGGCGGTTGTTGAGAAATACACAAGTCCAACCTGGAGCGAGGACATTTTAGACACAGGTCTCTACTCGAACAACAAAACATTTGACTGGGAGCATTACGAACCATTATACGAAGTTGTTGGAACGCACGGAACCTCTCATTTCACGGTGGTTGATCTGGAGGGTGGTGCCGTGGGAATGACAACCACCGTAAACTTACTTTTTGGGTCCACAGTCTATGACAACCAAACCGGTATCATTTTGAACAACCAGATGGATGACTTTTCGCAGCCAAATAAGTCCAATGCCTTTAATTTGAGTCCCTCTATACTTAATTTCATCAGCCCTTTCAAGCGTCCGCTTTCTCTGATGAGTCCAACAATTGTTAAAAGGTCAGGCGAGGTGCATTTACTGGTCGGAGCTGCAGGTGGATCAAGGATTGTGACAGCAATTCTTCAGGCCATTATAAGAAGCATTTTTCAGGGCATCCCATTGCTCGAAACTATCTCGTTCCCAAGACTTCATCATCAGCTTATACCCGAGTACGTAATGGTGGAAAATTCCACATCTTTTGAGGAGGAGTACTCCGCTTATGTTAAATGCATTGAGTGCCAATTAGAAAAGTTCAATCACACTTTTGAAGAGTCTGGCGCGCTCACTGCTATGAATGCTATCAAGCGTACCGATAATATCTGGCAGGGTGTAAGCGACTACTGGCGTAAACGCGGGGAGGCTAGTGGCTTTTGAAAGAAAGCTGCCTATTTTTTACAGGCATATATATGTACCTTTTAGTGTCTATTACAAAACCAATTTTGCTACATGGGCTCGCATATCACGGTAAATACGGTGGATTCAGTTAGGCGCCGCACGTTGCATTTTTTTTTTGAAACAATCTAAAAGGCGGTTTTCTTCCCTGAATGCCTGAGAGCGGATTTCTAGTTCGGAATCAGAAATCTGCAAATTCACAAGCTGCCCCTTAATTGAATGCCCTTGGTATCCTGATTTTTTTCAATGACAAGACTGCGCCGATGATCACTTCCCAAATGTTTGTGGGGTGGCCTGCAGGTAGTTCACATGCGCCAAGGCGTGAAATTCAACATTCTTGGATTCTTGACTTCTAGCTTCACAAAATAGCGTTGCTTTCCTTAAGCAGCTACAGATTTTGAGCGAGGACCGATCAAAAAAAAATACTACGGATAGCGATTCCGGGTCACAGAATGATGCATCCATTATATGAGGTAATTTGAAGCCACCTTGTGCATTATTTCAGCACTTCTTCGTCAAGCTGAATAGCTTAAGCAAAACCTGCAGAATGATGCATAGACCGATCTCATGAATTCGGGCCTAGGAGATGCTCATACAAATTTCGTCGATAGGGACCCATTTGGGTGAAACCATGAGTTATGATTGGTTGTGCGCATCATGCATGTGGTGTCCAAACTCCGAATTGTCACGCATAGGCCCCACAATTCGGAGCTGACTCCGTAACGCCTATAAAAATAGCTCCGACTCTCTCGACCGCTCATTGGAAACCAACAATTTGCTGAGGAACCACTCTTCGCACACAGCTCCGCATCGCTTCCCCCTATTTATTTTATTTATTTCACCTATCAAACCTTCATCACCTTTCCAACAAAAACTTTGTATCAAGCATGACATTCCAATACCAGGATCTGTTACAAAAGTTGCCCATTCCAAACTTAGAGGACACTTGCAAGGGATACTTAGATGTCTTAAAGCCTTTACAGACAGAGAAAGAGCACCAAAAAACTGTCGCTGCGGTGAACAACTTCTTGAGCAAGGGCATTGGTCATTACCTTGACTCAGAGTTGCGGAGATATGCGGAGAATCGTAATTCCTATATTGAACAGTTCTGGTATGACTCTTATTTGAGCTATGACTCTCCGGTTGTCTTGAACTTGAATCCCTTCTTCCTCTTAGAGGATGACCCTTTCAACAACGACACCACTTCTGTAAACCCGCAGGTCAAGCGAGCTGTGTCGCTTACTGTCTCATCACTCAAATTTATCAGAGCCTTGAAAAATGAGACTTTGCCTGTGGATCTCCAGCGTAACGGCAAGCCACTTTGCATGTATCAGTACTCCAAACTCTTTGGTGCCCTGAGAATCCCAACCGAGGATGGCTGCTTGATGCAATCAGATCCCAACTCCAATCATATAATTGTGATGAGTAAATCTCAATTTTATTGGTTTGATGTCCTAGACGAACAGAACAATCTCATTATGTCTGAGCAGGACTTAATTGTCAATTTCACATCAATAATTCAAGACTCTCTCAAAACACCCATCAATGAAGTGGCAAAATCATCTTTTGGCGTGCTCACTACCGAAAATAGGAGGGTTTGGGCTAAGATTAGGGCATCGCCTACTATTGTTGAAAACAGAAACAACAAGGAGATTCTATCCATTATTGATTCAGCTTTGTTTGTCATTTGTCTTGATGACATTGTGCTCAATGATCTAAGCGAATTGTCGAAGAACATGTTGTGCGGACTATCTATTTTGGATAATGGTGTTCAAGTTGGAACTTGCACTAACAGATGGTATGACAAGTTGCAAATCATTGTTACGCAGAATGGCAAAGCAGGAATTAATTTTGAACATACAGGTGTTGATGGCCACACCGTGTTGAGGTTTGTCAGTGACATCTACACTGACTCTATTTTATCATTTGCACAGTCCATTAACTCAAACACTCCCTCCTTATGGGGTCCTGAAAAGCATGGGAGTGTTTCAGAGAATGGCGACCTTGTCACAATACCAAGAAAGTTGGAATGGGATCTCACATCTAATTTATCTCTCGCGTTGCGTTTCGGCGAAACACGATTGTCCGATTTGATAAATCAAAATGAGTTTAAGCATTTAGAGTTTAAGCATTACGGCTCCTCGACAATCAAAAAGATGAAGTATAGCCCAGACGCCTTTGTTCAAATGGCATTCCAGGCAACCTACTACGCTTTGTACGGAAAGGTGGAATGCACTTATGAACCCGCCATGACTAAAAGCTTTTTTCACGGTAGGACAGAGGCCATCCGAACTGTTAGTCAGGAATCGAATATGTTCGTTCGCAAATTCTTTGACCCGGAGATGAAAAATTCTGACAAACTTAGATTCCTTTCCGATGCTTGCAGCAAACATTCCGCGCAAACCAAAAGAGCATCAGCTGGTCTAGGGGTTGACAGACATTTGTTTGCATTGTTCTGTATTTGGAAGCGCTACTTAGCTGATAACGAATCGGATACTTTATCGGATAACAATTCTGTTGACAAGGAACTTGATAGCAATTCCTCGGCGAAAACTATTGCAGCTGGAAACCAAGACACTTACAAGTTAAACTTACAAGAATTTCCTGACATATTTGCTGACAATGGGTGGGATAAACTCAACAATACTATTCTTTCAACCTCAAACTGTGGAAATCCATCATTGCGACTTTTTGGATTTGGGCCGGTCAGTGCTGATGGTTTTGGTATTGGCTATATCATAAAAGACGACTCAATATCTATTTGCGCATCCTCCAAGCACAGACAAACTAATAGATTTTTAGTGACCTTAGAATCATACTTGGTGGAAATATACCGCATTTTTAAGGAAACTGGTGATAACGCCGACGTTGTTGCACCCATTGACACTAAGATCGGTGAGGAGGCCCCTGCTAGAGACGTTTTGCGGCCATTAGCAAGCAAAGTCACTCCGATTCCGAAAAAGAATGTGTCTTTAAGTACATTATTGGGAGGCTATGGCTATTTCGATATGGGCGATGACGACATTAAGTCTCGTGGACAAACTCCTGAGCCACCATTCTTGACAAGGAATGATAGCAGCTTTTCCATTCGTGATATTGAGAGGAAATTGAGGTTATCTGAATACTAGTCATCAAATATTTATTTTCATTTAATACCTTAAATACCAAACTCGCCTTGCTTTAGAGCCGCTCGAAGACCTGCTTTGTTCTTCGCATTTTTATTGAAGGAGTTTGCTGCAGGCATATTCATCATAGCTAACTCGCTCGTAGTGGGCTTTGCTTTCGGCCTGGCCGCATGCATAGGATGTTGCATGGGATGTTGCATGGGATGTTGCATGGGATGTTGCATGGGATGTTGCATGGGATGTTGCATGGGATGTTGCATGGGATGTTGCATAGGATGTTGCATAGGATGTTGCATAGGATGTTGCATAGGATGTTGCATAGGATGCCGAGAGGGCTGAGGAGGAAAGTATGATTGTGATTGCCCATAGCCTGGCTGAGGCGAATATGAACGCGCTTGTGGTGGCAGCAGATAATACTGTTGTGGGGGTGCCTGGTAATGTCCTTGGGAAGGGGCTTGCTGATATCCTTGAGGGCCACTATAGTATTGAGGCATTGGTCCTACATGCATCACTGGCTGACTCGTTTGATTAAGTGAGTGACCAACGTGATTTGGACTTATTGGCTGGGTCATCCGAGGTGCTTGGGGAGCAGCATAGTTCGGGCTTAAGTTTTGTGGACGCAATTGGACCTTTTCCTGTTGTTGATGTTGAGCACGCTGGGGTGTTTCTTGCGTGTAAATTGGCTGCTGGTTCGACTGGTATGGCATATATGCTTGTGGTTCCATGGGAGGAGCAGAATGGGAGCTGTAAGGAATATTCGAATAGCCTACTGCCAGAGATAATCCATCGTTGTGGCTCGATTGCTCGTGGCTCGTCTTTGGATGCTGAGCCTTAGTATAAGGATCTGACCGCGTTGACTGGGCATGATTGTGTGAATCGACTGGAGAAGAATCAAATGACGACGGCGTAGAAGAATAGGGTTCTCCGGGAGATACCCTCTGAGGCGGTATTTTCAGACTTGGATCTGCATTATGCGACAATTGCAAAGGCTGTTCAGATTGATAGAAGTCCTCTGGTCGATGCTGAGGATGATAATGAGAATGATGCTGAGAATTTGGTGCCAAAAAGCGGATATCTTGCAGCGATGCCTCTTCGTTTTGATACAGTCCGTGGACTTGACGTTCGGGATTAGAATTTGGCTCATTTGCAACGCCATTGAATTGTTCTACCGAGCCTTGGTTGGTCTTGTCCTCTTTGGTGAAGTAGCTTGTTTCATCTCGCGTCTTGTGGCTTCTCTTACTCAACTCTTGATCCTCTTTAATAATTGGTCTACCATATTCACGAGGGTATATTTGGGGATTCTCGCCAATATTTGGGCTTGCGCGCAGCAAAGGTTCCTCATCCGGGAATGACGGCAAACCATGATCAACTGGATTGTTCTGACTTGAGATGGCTGGAGGCAAAGCGGGAGGAGGAATATCTGGAAATTTTGCCATCATCCGTTCTAATTCCTTTTGCTTTGAGCTTCTCTTCTTTTTCTTTTTCTTCTTCTTTTCTTCTGCGATCTGTGATCTAGCTGCTAGATCCTCCTCATTATGCAGACCATATTGGTCTGTATAATCTATTTTTTCCTTGTCATTGAAATGGTTATCAATGTTGTAGTTCACGTGGTTGTTCATTTGATTCGGAGTACTGTCTTTCGCATGCATATGATGATCAGAATTCTGGTGAAGTTCATGCTGCTCAATTTGCTGGTTTGGTATTTGATTTTGGCTTATATGGGGTTTGCCCTGATCATCAGGGACTGATTGCTTATGTGACTCAGCGAACCTCATTCCAATTTGCTGCTCGGTTGATTTCGATGTATTTGTATCATATCTATTTGGACTTGGGTGTTTCGGATGAAAATGCTTATGAGCTGAGTTTACCTCATTGTTTGCTGGTTGCCATGGAGACGTTCCAGTTTCATGATTATGGCCTCTTGGTTTGGGTGCAGGATTTGGATATATCTGGTAGTATTTGTTTTGAACGTCAGTAGGGGTGAGGTGCTTTGTCGGCGGGTTGTTTGTTGTTCCAGAGGATATCTGATAATTGTCAAAAGGCTCCGATGATCTAACTAAATCACTTGAATCATAAGGTGTTTCATAATCATCAAAAGGCTCCGTATAAGCAGAATTTGCATGCAGAACAGGAGCTGATTGCTGCAGCGTGTAGGTCTTGTAGTGCTGGAATTCGGGGTAATCATGGTGCGGCGTAGGATTCATTTTCTCAGGTGACCTGGTGGGACTAGTTATTACATTGGTATGCTTGTTCGACAGGCTTATTGGAGGAGGTCGGGGTCTTCGGTTGTCTTTAGAAGTGTTAAAGCTTGCCCCCTGTTGGAAATTCAGTGAGAGTGATTCTTCTTGTTCATATGGAATCGGCGCACTGTATCCGCGCAGCTCGAAAACTGGGGACGTAACGAAAGAATTTGGTGATTCGAGAGAGAAGTCGCCGGTTTCAAAGTCCACCATCGGTAACAATTGAGGTTTGGGTTCTCGAGAAAATGTTTGTAACTTCTGCTTGATGGGTGTTTTCTCAGGAGGGGGTGGCGGGCCAATTTCTTCGGGGGATACGTCCGTGAGTACAGGTTCAGTATTGAGTGGCTTGCTACCAACGGGCGGAGCAGGAAGGTCTGCATTAATCCGGGAAGCTGGAAGTCTCGGAGACTCAATGTTGCTTATTTCTTTATTCTTTGTGCTACCCTTGAACTTCTCGATGTATTCGTCTGCGGAAATTGTGGTCTCAGTCAACACCATCCACTTTTGAAAGCCTCTTAAACCAGCCTCAACGACTATGGAGCGACCAAAAGAGGCTTTGAGTGGCAGCGATTGATCTGATCCTAAAGAAGAAAGCCAAGTCCAGATGAAAAAATCTTGTAGTGTCACATTAGAGATAGTAATCTCCAGGTAGTTGGGAATATTAGGATCTTCTTCCCCAACACCTAAACTCCGCGACCACCCGGGGTAAATACCATACTCCGGAGATGCCGAATCAGCTGTCAATCTTGTGAGTATGCGCCGCGATTCTTCCGTGAGTGTGCTGACTATTTCGTCCGATGAACCCTTCTGAAAAATGTTTCGCAAAATGGTGAAATTCTCAATCGAAAGGAACGAGTCTTTTTTGTCGAAAGACAAATTTTGACGGACCTTGTGAATAAGTTCGAGTGGTTGAGTGCTTTTTCTAGTTGTGCGAACATGAACACAAGGGATAGTTATCACTGATTTCATGGCACTGGCATTCTCGGGGGGCGGATAGGAGTTTGATATCAAGAGCGATTGGAGCGTTTTCGGGAGATTTAATGCTTCAGCGCCAGTATCAGGAAGCATTGCTCGAAGAAAAGCCAATAGCAAGTGGAACAACCCGTTGCTGCTCTTTTTCCACAGATCCAAGCCCTCAAGGAAACTAACTTCTTTCACGAATGTAGCGTCGTAAAATGCAGAGCGAGAAGTCGTCGCCGAGCGGAAAGCCCAAAGGGATGCCATCTTCAGGATCTTCCGACCACTCAAATGATTGTACTGTGAGTTAGAAGCAATGCTTATCAAAAGATCTAAGAAGTCATAAACGATAGATGCATGAGACGAAGAAGAGAGGCATTTCGGCATAATGGTAAGAAATGCATCTTTGGGGTAGCCTGCCTCGTGCTCTTTCCGTTTGAACTCCAAATAAACGTTCCAGCCAATAATCTCGTCGTTTGGCAAACGACACCACAAGTATTTGAGACCACAAATGAGGGTGAACTCGTCGAACTCGCGCAAGAGCGACTTCACAGCAATTTCCTGGTTCGTGTTGATCATGGTTCCATTGGGAAAAACCCGCGAGAGGAAAAGCGCCAACTTGGTATCATCCACTCGGGATCTGAAAGGAAGGAATATATGAGGCGTTTTGGTACCTCGGGCTTTCAACTCACCTGTGATCAAATGCAAGAGGCCTTGAAGCTTTTTGCGGGAGAGCTGATCCCGTGGGATTATGGTGTTGAAAGTGTTGGCGGATGAAGCCGGGATTGCAGGTAGATTTACATCATGATTTGAGCTCATGTTTCATCGCAATTGTGAATGTTGTATATTGCACTTGATTGTTGTGCTTGACCTGCGCTTTTTGATTGTGTTTCGATGCGTAAATCGTTTCTTTTGCAAGAGTGCCTGCGCCTTAATACTAAGCAAGATCGATCTCGGACAGTCAACACTCTACGAGAAATTTGTTCAAAATTACATGGGGATCGTTCTTCGATTTTCCCAATTGGGGGCTTTTATCCAATTATTTTCTATAACTCATGTTATTCTGGAATAACACCATTGTTCTCCTCTATGATGAGCCTGAGACGCGCATACGCACTCAGCGGCTCTGCTGCGCCAAGATCCCGAGATCGTCCACGACCAAATCTCGACCAGGCCAGGGTCTACCAAATGCGCGTCCTGTGCACTGCTACTTAAAGACGTGCTCACTCTCAATCTTATGTTTTCTTTTCTGCACAACGACCCCTAATTCTTCAAGAGTATCGTAAAATTCTTTCACTGACATCTTAAAATCATGACACACATTGTGTGATAAGTTGAGTTTCTTCAAGTTGGATTTTTTGCTTTTTCGGCTCGAAGGTTCCATTTGAACCACTAGTCGTTCGATCACGTTATACCTCAAGTCCAATTCGGACAAGCGTCTATGAGAAGCAATATTTGCGGTGAAGATGAACTTACTTAAGTAGTTGCAACTCAAGTTGAGAGTGCTAAGATTTGTAGGGAGATAAACCTCGGATTTTATCACTTTAATTGCGTTGCTTTCGAGACTGATGTGCTGTATGTTCTTAGTGGTTTGTTTGAATGCGGCATTGAATAAAGGCGTGTTATCCGCTGAAAGATCCTCTAACTTGTTCTCCCCTAAGTTCAACTTCCTTAATTGGGGAGGAGGTACCCACCCTTTCAACGTTGAAATTTGATTGAAAAACAATTCGAGCTCATTTAAATGTAAAAGCTGACTCCAGTTAACCACGTCGACATCTTCTATCTTCAAGTTGTAGCTCGTCAAATCCTCGAGCAGGTTCTCAGTCAAAGACAATGACCTGAGTGATGAAGGGAATAAAAAGTAGTCTAATCTGTTCAAGCGACATCCGGAAAGGTTCAATGTCTCTAGATGCTGTGGAAACCGAATGCGATATTCCATTGTAACTTTTGGCAAAAACCTATCGTATCTTAGCGAGCGACAGTTTAACATGTCTAGGTGCTCTAGAGACTCTGGGAACTTGAAGTATAAATACGAATCTTCGTTATGTGTCACTTGAAAACTCCTGAGTTTGCCGTCGGAAAGATTCAAGTACCTTAAGCTGCTAGGCAATGAACGTAAATACTCAAACGATGTGAACCGATTATTATCGAGCCGCAAATCTCTTAAGTCATGGGGCCAAACTATCTGCACTAGTTGTCTCATTGTGTTATCATCAATGTAATTTTCATGAAGTAGGATGGACTTGAGGTTCGGGGGCCAGCTCAAATTTGGTGAGCTGGAGGTGAATTCGCTGATTCGGTTGCATGAAAGATCAATCGTCTCCAAGGTTCGCGGGAGCTGAGATACGTTCACCGTGGTCAAATGATTGTGTGTGAGCATCAATGTCTTTAAGTTTTCAGTAAATGACAATTGGCTGAACAACTCACTCGTCAAATGAACACCATTCCAGTAGATATTTTTCAAAGAGTTGGGCGCTTTTATGGTTGTCACGTCAGTCCCCGGAAACCATGAGATGTCCAAATGCTCTAGCTGAGGCGGGAGGCTGATACGAGACCAGTCCGAGATCTTGTGTCCCAAAAACACCACTTCTTTCAAGCTGGAGTTTCCTTTAAAAGACTTGGACAAAGTCTCGTGAGATTTAAGTCTCACCTCTGAGATTTGCAATTTTGATAAATTCTGAAACCCAAGCAAAAACTCTAATTCTTCATCTGTAGGTTCGTACTTTCCAATGTACAATTCCAAATCCACCGAGCGGAGAAGCTGCATTCTAAATTGCTTAAGTAAAATCTCCATTGATCTGAAGTCTTGGTTGGTGATAACTTTGATCTTGTGGGGAACAATGTCTT
Organism: Metschnikowia sp. M2Y3; assembly: GCA_002370575.1. Lineage (NCBI taxonomy): Eukaryota > Fungi > Ascomycota > Pichiomycetes > Serinales > Metschnikowiaceae > Metschnikowia > Metschnikowia sp. M2Y3. Next base: position 645,722 of record NKYV01000006.1, read on the forward strand.
CGTTTTCGGTTAGGAATTCTTCTATCTCCCCAAAACTGGTCACATCTATGAGCTCTGCTTTGAGAGGATTTTGTGTGCAAGCGTGAGACCTCAGGGAGGGTGAGAGAATTAGGTGAAGCTCTTGGGCATAGAATTGGCTGATGATGACTTGCCGTAGCTGTTTGACGGGAAGTAAACCTTCTGAGATAAGCTCTGCTGGTACGTGCGAGAAAATCTCCATTAAGACGGCCCATGGAAGTCTCGGTAGCCAAGTTTGTAAAAATTCATCATCGAACATTTGGTGTGATGAGTGGGAAGTCCTGAGTAACGTGGCGTTGTCGATTACATATTCTTTTGCTCGTGCAGGTACGCCATGCGCGTTGATAAGTGATGATTTAATTTAACTTTGCGCATGCAATGGAACTTCGTTCGTTCGAAGAGTATTAGTCTTTATAAATATAAATTGGAACTGCTCAATCTTTTCCTTAGCTCAGGTTCTCTGGCACCATAGAGCCATTAAGTCGATGATGCGATAGAATCAATACATAAAATGCATTCACGTCTGTCGGAGCAGCGCTAAAGTTGAAACTGCTTAGAGAATAC